>CM024518.1:55140810-56340810 GCA_014182375.1 Eucalyptus virginea | reverse complement strand
TGTAATAGTTTTGTTTCTTCTGAAACGAGGAGTTTTCTAGTTGGTTTTTCTTCTCCTCTTGCTTTTAGTTCATTTTGTTCTTATGGACTGATATGAACTTAATCTTTTCTTATCTCCTCAGGTTGTGAATATCTTGCCTCTGAGAGGTGGACTGCCTCCCGAGCTTTCTGAGAGAACGCATTTGACCACCGAGAACTACCAAGTTGTCTGAATAATAGATCATTCGGTCACCTGAACGTCTGCTTCTGCACACTTTTTGGTTCTGTGAATTCCTGTGCCACATATATTAATCTGAATTCGAGTTTTGTTTAGATCTTTGGTTTATAGTTTAATGCTGCATCTGACCGATGTCTTGCAACATGTGGCGAGAATGTTTTCTTTCTTGAGAATTTATTTACTCGATTGTAGATGTCATCAACATATTCTTGTAATTCTGTCTCAAGCATCCTGGACATATAAATGAATGATATACCCATGGTAGTTCGTGTTGTTGCATAGAGTAAAGCGTAGACCAATGAAAGCTGCTTAGAGTTGGTTTTGGACCATTGCAACCGAGTTATTTTCTCGGGGTCGATGTGCATATTGTTGGTAGATGTGGCACTTTTCATCTTGAAATAGTACCGAAGTTCTTGATCCTAACTTTAAGCTGGTTAAAGATCTTTACAAACAATAGCTGTCTTAATTTAATTCGACGAGCAGGAACTTAATTAGCTGCCTATAGAGCGGACGGAACCTGAGGCATTTCGAGTGATTTTTCAAATCTCTTACAAGCGATCCTACATCACATTAGAATTCTAAAGAAAGATCATTGGTAACTCAGTCATAACTCATCATGAAACGAAGGAACAAGACTTTAAGAAATGCGGCATCACAACCCACGGTACATTCAGAAGAGCTTGCAAATTTGTTTTCGAAAACTAACTGCATATCCTCAGAACTTCATCCCTTGTTCGAGTCCTTATGAACGATTGGCGTGGAGGGCCGAGAGAAGAGCAAAATAAAGGAATCACTTATGTATGACCAGAAGCTATTCTCCTTCAGAGCTTTCAGTGTGTCGGCGACTCCACAACCCGTTTGGATTAGCGTAAGATAGAGCACGAACAATCCCGCCACGGTCGAGATCCCGACCACCCAGTTGCTGAAGTAGTAATGAACAAGGCGTGCTCTGAGTTTCGCGTACCTGCTCATGAAGTAGACATCGATGTCGTCGCACACCACTTTGTGCAGATATGACTCTTCACCGTCCCAATCCACTTCTCTGCACAGCTTGTTCACCAGATTCGCTGCCTCCTTGTTACTTCCGAGGGAGTGGTGGACTATGCCTTTGTAATGGAGGATCTCCACATCGTCAGCCGAGTTCACGAGCCCGTCGAAGAAGAACAGATAAGCGGTCGCGTCAGGTTTGCATTTCTTGTGGCATTGCTCGAAGGCCACCATGTTGCGGAACAAGGTGCCTCTGTGGTCGTCGATGTGGAGTGGCGGAATCTTCAGGACCCTTCCCTCTGATCGGACGTCTAATGCCCTATCATTTTGTGATTTCTCGAGGACCACTCCTGCTTCCCTCAACTCAGTTACAGATCGGATCATGTGCACTTGCCTTTTCCGGTCCTGATCCTGTATCTCGGGGAGAATGCTGGATCGGAATAGATCAAGAAAGTGACAGGCCTCATTCATAACGGTGGCACCAGCAGCATTCGTATGCGAGTCCCTCTGCAATAACGGATTGAAGAACTTCAAGGCGAAGTCCTGTAGGGAAAGAATCGAGTCTTCACATTGAGAGTTGGCATAGAGTAATTCGCGTAGAACTATCATCGGGAGCTGGTTTTCGAGCTTGATTAAATCGCGGCGCAGTGTTGGCAACATCCACCTTTGAATGAGGGACGAAGAAGAAGAACAGCCGCCGACCTCCCTCAGGAGCTGCAAGACGAAGCAGCCATCGATGGTCAGCATCTCAACGAACTCATCTCTGCTCAGCTTAACATCGTCCGCGTAACAACTCCTAGCCTCCAGCTCTAGTTTCTCCATTGCCGCAATCACTCTGTCTAGTTCGACTACACCTTCTTGTCTTGACTTGAGAAAACTCTGGAAGAATTTTAGCTTTACCTCCTCCATTTCTTTCAAGTGTTGATCTCCACGATGATAAGGGCCGATTGATACAATGCTCGGATCATATGCCTTTGCTTCTACTTGACGCAGTTTCGCGGGGACTCTGTAGATGCAGACATTGCCGCTCTCTTCAGGAATCTTGGCATTCAATTTCTTCAGCAGGGAGGCTTTGCAATGCTCATGCACTTGTGATGAGGTTGAGGCACATCTTCTGAAGATAGCTTCAAAATTCTGCTTCAACCCCCAAATGTTTCTACCTGCCATCTGCAAAATTGAGTTCTTGGGTTTGGAGGGAGGGGGAAAAAGACTCTTAAGCAGTACGAAGTCAACAGGTCAATTTATTTTTCTCCTTTTCTTTCTGGGTAACCGAGAGAAATGCAGGAGATCAACTGTTTCTTTGCTTCCTGCAGTAGACTTTCTCGAGTCAACGAGAGCGTGACTTTGAACAAGAATATTAGAATCTAGGTCTAGGATTCGCAAATTACTAAATTAGCCCATACCTAACTCATTTTTGGCTTGTACCATGAAGTTTCTTCATCATATGTTTTGCTCTCTTTTCTTACAAAGTTCTTGCTTTGGTTCCATTTTAAATCAATTAGTTTGACCCTTGGATTTAATTCACTTGCTTTGGTGCCGTCTCATGCTAAGATTTACAATTTATCTTTTGGCCTGCAAACTTTTATAAAAGGTCATCAATGCTATTATGTCAAAAGATGTTTCTTATGAATAAAATTTTTGTTCAACATACACAATTTAGAAACTCTCTCCCTTTATTTGGTGTGCAATATTGAAATTTGCCGGGAGCCTCTTTTTGTCTAGGCCTTCTCACCGGAGTGGCCAATCCTGCCTTTTGTCCTTTGGCATACATGTATGCATTTTTCCAAGAGGTCACCTACCTGAGCACTCTAAACATTGTAGTTCCTCTGTCAAACATTGCCGTTAAGTTAAAAGATGATCCATCAATGCTTTTCTCTCGTTTGGTGCGTAATTTGATTCATTCTTGCCTCATTTGTCATTTTATAAACTTGCCTCTCGAGTTGCTTTATATCCGGAGTTTCTTGCCTCATAATCACTTCCCCTCTCATTGGACTTAGTTGTTACAATAATAAGATACCTGAACTTCACTGGATGCTTCCGGTATAGGCTAAAACCCTTTGCTAGACCCTTCGGGAGTGCCATGTTAAGGTTGACCAACAAAAGGTAACAAAACTGAAATTATTGCAAGGATTTTTAGTATTTTTTTTTTTTTGGTCGATGATTTTCAGTACTTCAAATGGTGCTCTTTAGTCGGTAAACGGGCTGAGAAACCAACATTGACAAGGCCTTTACAAGTTCTCGGATTCTCAAGAGTTAAATTTGTAAAATATGGGTTTGAAAATTTGAAAAGAGGGAAAAGGCAAAAAAAAAAACAGAGAAAAGAAAAGAAAAGTTCAAAAGTCAACAAAAGAAGAAAAAAAAAGGGACGCTTGGCTCTTTTAAAAGAGAGAGAGCTCTCGGAAAATAAAAAAGAAGAAAGGGAGCAAAGTGGGGAAAAAAAGGAAAGAAAGAGAGGGAAAAGAGAGTGCGCTTTCGCACCACAACTATGTATCACAAAATGAGAGTTTAACGGTTCAAGTAATCTTTACCATTTGATTGTGTTCTGAGATGAGTGATGCTATCTTTTGTTCCAATTTACAACTTCATGTTCGAAAGTGATTTATTATGAGTCATGAAATATTTTTATTGCATAAAATTCTAAATCGGGCATTTATTGCTTTTCGATTATTTGAGAATGGCTTGAGAAGGACCTGACTTGCTGGCCAGCGAATTGATGCATCTCTAATGCGTTTTCCGATGGCCTAGCTAGTCAAGTATATTCTTGTCCAAAATATATCCTCTTTCGTTTTCCTTCTCTTGTTCATCTTCTTCTTGATCCACCTATGGTTGTCCCTATTCATCGTCTTCTTCGTCAATGTTGAAGATAGGCATTGCCCAATTCAAGAACATCATAAGTGGTGAAGGGCCGGCAAAGGTCACGGGATCAACGAGGTCACCCTCGCCAGATTTGGTGAGAGTCAACCTTGCCTAAGGCCAGCGAGGGCTCAACGCCCTTCGCTAGCAACGGGCGAGGGTCGTTGAGCCCTTGCTGGCCGAGGGCAAGGCCGACCTTGGCCAAATCTAGTGAGGGTGGCCTTGCCCGCCCTTACCAATGGCTAGCGAGGTTGGCGAGCCCTTGCTGGCCTCGTCAAACTTGCCGAAGACGAAATCGCCTTGCAATGGCGTCTTCTTCTTCTTCCTCCTCTTTGTCTTAGCTTCCCTCTTACGGAGTGACTTGTACGTGCTCTTGAAGCACAAAACCACCATGGTCAAGCCTTCCTCCGCCATCCTCTTTTGTTGGGTTGACTCCTCCTCCTCTTCCTTGTCGTCGCTGCCCTTTCCACATTGCTCCTTCACTGGAGTCACGTGCGACACCGGCTCGCGGGTCGTCTCTCTCAACATCACCTTTGTCGGCCTCTCGGGCTACATCCTACCCGAAATCGACCTTCTCTGTGACCTCGTCAACCTCACGCTCACCACCAACAACCTCATTAGGACCCTTATGTTGGAGCTCGGCAACCTCACCTCCCTTCGGCCCTCACCTGTTACTGCTCGGAGGTGGCGGGGCTAAAGAGGCTTGATTTCATTAGCAATTATTTAATCGGCGAGATACCTAAGGTTTACTTGGATATGGAGAAGATGAATAGGTTAAATGAAAAACAAAAAGAGAATATTTTTTGGACAAAAATACCCTTGACTAGGTCACCGAAATACATATTGAAGATGCATCAGTTTGTCGACCGACAAGTCAAGTCTTTCTTTAAGACTAAGGGCGCGTTTGGTAACCATTTTATTTCAGAGAACAATTTTTGATAAGAAATGATTCTTTTTGATTATATTCCCGGTAACAATTCTTAAGTATTTTAAGTCGTTTGGTAACTGTCCAAAATTTTTATTCCGAAATAGAATTGAGTTTGGTACTTTTATGAAAATTTCTAATCCAAATAATTTGTTTTTAATTTTTTAATAATTTCATTACTTCTTTTTTTCTTTTTTTTTTTCTTTTCTTTCTCTTCTTCTTCTTCAAGGTTTGCCGATCATCGACCTTGGGGATGACCGACGACTGGCCAGACAAGGGTTGAGCTCCACCGACGGTTGGGCAAGCTCGGCCTTGCCAGATTTGAGTGAGGTGAGCCTTGCCTAGCCATGGCTAGGCCAAGCCTCACCGGTGGCTAAGGGAGGCCCGAGAGAGGCCCACCTAGCCACCGGTGACCTTGCCAGACCTTGCGCTGGCCAGGCAAGCCTCTAGCGACCTCGTCAGACCTCGCCCAACCGGTCGCCGGTGATTGGCGGCGGTGGATGACGGTGGCGATGATGGCAGCGGTTAAAGAAGAAGAGAGAGAGAAAAAGAAAAAGAAGAAAGAAGTGAAAAATGAAAAATTAGGTTGGCTTGATTTTGGAATTGTTTTCGTAAATAAATAATCAATTTTTTTTTTTTTACTTTCGATTCTGTTCCAAATCTACTTCCGGGAACAAAAAAATAAAAATTTATTTTCAAAAACAAAAATTTCACCAAACAGATTTCTGTTTCAAATCTACTATTGGGAACAAAAGAACAGAAATTTTCACTATTTGACCGGTTGCCAAAAGCGCCATAAATGACTAGTTTGGGTCCTTATTTGATATAGACTCCACTTCAGGTCTTCTTTTGAGAAAAATGAGGTCACTTCGGTCTCTATTTGATATTTTCCTTTGCAAAAACCCCATTCGATGGCATGTAGTGAAGAGAGGTTTTTCCTTTTAGGTCGCTTGACTTGGATGACAAACTCCCCTAAAAGACTTGCACAGACATGTGTAGGTGCTCCATTTAATCTCACTTGTTGACGAAAGTTGCAGTGGAGTGGAAGGTGAAGCTTTTACGGTCTTGCAGGTTTTGCAGCAAATGCCATTAGTTGGAGATAAACTGACTCTCGTATTGTACTGGTTTTCAAGAGAGCTAAAAGAACTATAAGTTGTATACTATTCCACTAAATGCAGAGGGTGATAAACTAGTAGAACTTTGCCTTTTCATAAAAACAAAAATCAACGGAACCTACGATTATAAGATCCATTTCTGAAGTCAGTCGTTAATACCACATTGTCAGGCTGGAGGAATTTCAAGTCTGAAATGGTTCGTGAATGTTCTCATCATTAGAAACCTGATCAATCCATTCATTAGAGTAATGAGCTTTGTTGTGCTACTTCCTGAGATGAGTACATTGAACCGGTAGGTTCTCCCAGAGACTTATATTGTGCTATCCCAAAATTTGGTCATTTCAAAATATATTAAATTGTTATTTTATCAATGTATTCATAGTTAATTTACTTTGAATTGATGACTCATGAATTAACTAATTTATTAGGCAATGCCATAAATGGTTAAAACACGATAGACTAGAGAATTTAATCAATGATCAACTGCTCGACCATAAGAATCAACAAGGGTCAATACTATGTTGTTATGAGTCAATGAGTGAATAAATATAAATCAATTCGATATAAGCACGTAGTCGATTCGCGGGTGGTTTCGCACGATTACGACACTTGTGTCAAATGATGCTAAATCGATTTTCTATTGATTCTGTACTCATAATACATAATTGAACCATTGTGATTACAAGACAACTAAGGGTCATCCATGATTGAAGAGGACAAATGTGGATCGAAAATTATCAACCATGGGTCAACCGTGTGAAAACCCTAAAAGCCACATGATAGTTTAGGTCATACTAAAGTTGCATTTAATCAATTTTAACCGTGAAATTTACTACTATTTTAGGTATCGAACTTCAAGGGTTTTAAGATTAATCTATTTAGATGTCACCTCATTTATCTGCGAATTGTCGACAAGTTGAGAATTTTCGAAAAATGGTTAATCAATCGAGAATTGGTCGCCGGAAAGAGAAGCCGGGCCAAGCGAGGGCCGTTGGGCCTCACGCCCATGTGGATTTCGGCCAAGAGACCAAAGTGGGCCAAGCTAAGCTTGCCAAGCCCTTCAAGCAAACAGGCCCAATGGTAAAATTAGAAAGTTTGGACAACAAGTATGTGAAATGTCTAAAATGCCCTTTCATTTATGAACTAAATGACAAAAAAATAAAGGAAAGGAGGTGAGTATTTTAAGAGATTTTTGTAGGTTGTGTAATGATGAAAATTTTGAGGAAATCTTATTCTTACCTTTTACCAAAAAAAAAAAAAAAATTGAGGAAATCTTTATCCAATTTTTTTTTTTTTTTTTGAGGAAATCTTAAGAAATATCTATACCTCTCTCTCTCCTCTTTCCCTCCCTCCCTCCCTCCCTCCCTCCCTCGATCTAACAACCGAAGCACCCCTTTTCCCCCGCCACTTCTCCTCTTTGCTTTCATCCCTATCGTCTTCCTTCTTCATTTCCTTTCCCCAAGCCACCGCAAGCCACGCCATTCCTCGCTTGTCCTCACTGCCGCCCATAGCCACCGTTGCCGCCACTTGCTTTGCCGTCCAATTGCACAGTCCCTTCGCCAAGAACCACTGCCGAACATCCCAAGTTCCACCACCCACTCGAGCCGCTAGTTGAGGCCCCTTGGTCTCCATAATTCGATGCCGCCGCTCGAGCCACCTTCGCTGTCGCCGGTGTCGTTGTTGGTCACCATCCCTCACACCGCTGCTCGCCCGTCATCACCACTACTAAACACCCTCCCCCACGCTTGGTGGCCATGAGCCTCAAGTGGTATTGCCGCTGCCGTCGAGTCTCCATTCAAGCCTGGAACGCCATATTCTGGACGCCGTTGCGCCACTGTCGCGTCGCTGTCGTCAGAAAACGTGAGTTAACTCCTAATCCTTGATTAGTTAGTTAATTGAGTTTAGGGATACGTTTAGTTTAGACTAATGGTGGTTAGTGATAAATAATTATGGTTTAGCCTTAATTATGGTTAAGGATGGTTTAGATTAAAGTTAAGTGCGATTAGTTTAATTAATTACATTTAGATAAATCAATGACGGTTAGTCTTAATTAGTCGTAGTTAGTTTAATTAATTGTGATTAGCTTAATTAAGCACTATTAATTTAAGTAATCGCAATTAGCATAATTAATCGTAGTTAGCCTAATTAATCAAATCATCTTAAATAATCACAATTAGTGCAAATTAATGACGAATTAGTCATTAAGTTGAATTTTATGCTTGATTTTCTGGATGGATTTATGCATAATTTTGATTATTTGAGCTTATTACGTCATGTTATTTATTGCTTAATTACAGGCTTTAATTACTATATTTTCAAAGAAGGTTTATTTGGCAAGAAAAATGTATATTTTGAGGTGTCGGATTTGGATGGCGTATTTTACGTGTTAAATGGGGCAATGGGTTTTAAAGTGAAAGTGTACAAAATTTGACAGGATGATTTTCAGTATGTAACCACGCGTGAATTTTTATTGAAATTTTAAATGTGAAAATTTGCCAAAATTAGTAATTTGAACATGAACTCTTTTGTACTAAGCTAATTAATGGCAAATAAAATTTGCTTGAGTGTTGGCATGCTTGAATGGTCACTAGATTGAACCCGTCAACATAAGTTTGGGGGCAATGCCCAATATTTATCGAATGCCCGGCAAGGGTCTGGATGCCAAGTCGTGGTTGAGGCCGGATTGATACTCCTTAGGGAATGCCGTATAGACGGGGGTTTTAAACGATACTATACCCAATGCGACGAGACGGGGGTTTTAAATGATACTATACCCAATGTGACGGGACGATGCCCTCAAAAGACCGTCAACTCTTGTGTTGGCTGTAGCTTGAGAGGTCGTAATAATTGGAACACGTGTTTGGCAGTGCGCCTAGATATTGTGAAATGTGTTATGATTATTGATTATGCTTGTTGCGTTAACATTGGTATATGTGATTTACTAATATGCAAGGGTGTGCCAATGTAAGAAAAGATTGTATACCGTTGCGTGTTTAGATTGCCTTCGAGACGAATTAGCGTTCTAATTGAGGCTTAGATTGTTAACTCGCTGAAATTTTTATCTCACTCTTATTGTTTATATATTTTTAGGCTTGTGGAGAACCGTCACGATCGGTTCGGGGTCCATTTGGAGATGAGGGATTGGCCTAGCATTGGTGAAATTTAGACTAACCCTAACCCTTACTGGTTTTTGTTGAAGAACAATAGAAAGTTGCCATTATAGGAAAGTCTTATAATTATTAAACTTCCTGGGGTTAATAAGTTTCTAAATAGAAGCAATGCTTTTGGAAATGTTTGTTGTGATGTTGACATTATCCATTTTTGTTGATTGATTGGGTGTTTATATAATGCTTCTACTTGCGTCTAATAAAAAATTAGAAAGGATGGGTCGATGACGTGTCTTGAGACGTCACAATTTATCAACCATTGTGAGATGTTCGCATGCTCAGGGGTTGGGGGCGTGACATATATCGATTAATGACAATAGGCAGATAATAGAAAAAACCCCATATCCTCCCTCACAGACGAAGGCAGAGTTACAGTCTCTAATCATCTTCTAAATTGGTGACGGTATTAACAAAATTGTCTTGTACGAAGTAGTAGAATGTGATGAAACACTTGTAAGAGTTGGTAATCGTCCTGTGCACGATTTGGTAGTTGAACAGTTACCTTTCTGCATTTTCCAGCAGTTATTACTTGGGCAACCAGTTTCCACGGTAACTGCTTCCATCAAATGTCCAAACTAATTACTTGGTGTGACTCGGGCACAGGGGATCGTTTGGTATATTGAGGTCTCCCAGGAAGTTCAACTCAGTAAGCACTTTAGGTTAGGAACCAATCAACTGAACAATGCTCTATCTCTGTGAGGCTTGACTGGTTCGTTACAAGCATGTCCTGTGAAATTCCAACCACAGGCGAGATCTTGCCGCTGAACTGGTTGCAAGAAAAATCCGATTTACCATTTTAGAAAGTGCATTACTCTATAAGAAATCAAACGTTCTTTCCATTGGGACTCAGTCACTCGTTGGAGCTTTCAACTTGTCTTTGTCTATCGTTGTATAGGATATAACAGGGAGAACCCAATTATTCAACTTCAACCCCAAAGATCAATGTCGAGTTTACCTCGCCTGGAAATTCTCTGAGTAATTCATTGAACCCTTGCAGCTAGGTAACGACGAAAAAGATCAATCACATTTGATGGGTCGTCCTATCTTAGAATGTCCTGTCCGGAGGTCAGTCTGCAGCTCTGGAGCATGGTGATTTAACATCGATAATTCAACGTTAGACTCAACAGATTCAAAGACGAACATTCTATGGCAGGGTTATGTTACAGGATCTTAGTAAAGTCACACCCCAAAAGCGTGAAAGAGCTAAACACCATATCAACCCCACATCAAAATCTCACACCATGATCCAAGTCCCCATACCTTGCAATTAGGATCATAATAGGTGTGGATTTCCTATGATAATGTTCAGAAGAGGCACTTACGCCATTGTTCCCTTTTACCCTTGTTGTTCGGGCCAAAAATTTGTCTTCGTTTATATCCATCGCCAGAAGACCACTAATTAAGCACGGTTGTCAATCGGAGTTTGAAGAGCGTGTGAATTGAGTTATGGCTCTTGTAAATTGGAGAAGTTAGTTAGCAACTTTTTGGCTAATCATAGAAGGGAAACAATCTTATTCTAAGCGAAACTTTATATCTCGACGAACCTTCATTTATGGCTTCACGAAGATGATATGTTTTGAGGTGTTTTAAGGTGCGTAGATTCCTATAAAAGATTTAAAACCTACTCTATTTTAATTAAGGAACCAGGCCATAGTTTAATTAATACTAATATTATTTTAAGAAAATATATCATGTGGACAATCAACATAGTGATTACGCCATGGATGAATTTCTCGACTTTTCCAAGTTAGAAATTCATCTCCATCATATCTATTGTTTCAAAACAATTCTACTTTAAAATCGAGAACTGAATTCACATGACAATCTCTAAGAGGCATATGCTTCCGATCGAATGATTGAATTGTCATTTTTATCTACATATATTCCCTCATCCGGAGACAACACCAAAGCCAAATAGAATCAAAATAAATGCTAATCCCATCTTTATGTGCCGAACTCAAGCTGAAAGCAGAAGAAAAAAGAAGAAGAAAGACCCCGGCTTTGAAATCTTGCTCATCGAGTAAAGGCGACGCCTTTCTCCCTCGATCTCAACTCCACGCTATAAAAGTCTCCATCTTTCAATTTCTCAGTGTTTCTGTTTGTGCGTGTGTTTTTGGGTACTCGTTCCAGTGTGTGCGCGAGTGTGCGATCGTTTATCTTTTCGCTTAAATTTGACTGGGTCGCCAGTTCCCGGCAGCGGATAGGTGTACGAATTGATTGGTCGAGCAAAGTTGTTGGCTTTCCTCGCTTATTGGATTCGTTGCGTCGTTTTTATGGTGAATTAATCGAGAACTTGTCTCTTTGTTTTCTGGTTCTTGGTTCCTATTATGTACGTTGTGAGCAATATGTTAGTTTTGCTGAATTTTCTGAGAAGTTGGGTATTTGTAATTGGATGATACACCTCGTTGGACTGGCCATGTGAAAGATAATGTGGAGAATGGCAGCTCGCCTCTCCGGAGAGTCTGCTACTCTCTATCTCTATTATTCTTTCCCTTCTCTTTGTTAATGGGTTGATAGTTAGGATAAATCGTGCTTGGAGCGATTAAAGTGGGTTCATATTTGATATGGCTAAGAATTGTCGACATTCGGTGTATCAATTAAATCTCCCTTTCTCTCCTGCTGATGCCGGCGAGCTTTGCGTTCTCGTTATAGGTGAAGGAATACGAAATGCCTTGGCTTTTCTAGAACAGGTCCGAGTCAAATAGCAATGCAATTTAGGATGAGCGTGTCCGAGTTCTAGAGACTTCTTCCTTGATTAATAATGCTCCGTCTGAAGCTTTTGGGGTTCCTTTGATGCAGAAATTTTTTAAGCGGCTTTGATGCATCGGAAGATGCTTTCTCCTCATTCCAAGCTCACTTTAACTCTTAGCAGCCACCACCAAATCAATCCTTTATTGTGTATTTCGCATGCATATTTGGTTTTGTTATCACCCCTTTTTAGCAACCTTTGCGTATAGTCGTGGGACTAACAACACTCTTAGGGTGGCATACGTTACTTAATTCATGAGGCAGCGCATCTCGATACTTAAAGAGGCATTCGGCTCTGAGCAGGGCACTTTATTATTATTCAAAAGACTTCCCTGAACATGTCTTGATAGAGTGACATGTTTATAATTATGTCATACCTACAGATATTCATTTACAATGCAAGCTTACCTGCTCTTGTGGTACACTTTACTGTATTATTTTCTTGATGATATTGGCTAGTGTGTTTGTTGTTTTCAGAGACAGTAGTCTTTTTGGCTACCGTGTGTGTATGTGCACATCCACTCATATGATTAAATGTGTATGTCCTTCTAAATACAGAGCAGCTGCCACTGCACTGGCTAAGAGACATGCAGATGGGTAATTGCCACTGGAAGACTTCAATTTATTAGTTTTATGTGCACCAGATGGTCTAATATGCTAGATATATAGGTGAAGGACCAATTCTTACTTGATATATGCTTTGGGACGAGGTAATACTATCTCCACACTAAAACATTTTGAATAACCTTAATTTACAATTTCAAGTGGTAAATTTGCCATAACAAGGATTTGTGATACAAATTGTGGATTGGAATGATCAGTGTATCTGCCAGTGATATGATTACATAATATGGAAACCACACAACCTATTTATAAGTTAGCCAGTGCATTAGTCTGACGGTAAAAGATTTTTCTTGGGTTCATGACACCTTATACTATCACAAAAAGATATAGAATGCATCCATCGTAATAGATGACCCAAATCCAGGCCCAGAAGCATGCATCAATATGAGTTAGCACATGATTAAGCCTATGAAAGTATCGCTACTATTATTTTTTAATACAATTAAATTATATATCAGAATTGACTAAGCATACCTACCTTGTGCTGCACGCTAGATCAACTGGGAACAATTGCCTGCATCTTTTGTATGTTCCTGGAAACCACCATAAAGCATTGAAGTAATTTCTTACTACAAAAAAAGGAGTATGGCTTCTTCTTTCTCTTGCTTGTGAGCAAAGGCTCATGATGATCTGATAGTTGTTTCTATGACTTTGATAGACTTACCGCCTGTTATTTTTTCTACCAATTTATAAAAATTGATTATTTTAAACATTTTCTTCCCCATGCAGGAGTCCTCTCTCTGCAATCCCCAGTTCATTGAGGTCAGTGATATTCTCCCAAGTTAAGAAGTCTGCATGTGTTCACCTGGGAGTTTTATGTAATATAGTCTGTACTCATTCTTCTATTTTATAATTGTTCTTTAGATGATATGATAGTGCAGAAGCTTCTGATAATATAGTGGATGTTTGGCACTCTATAATTTGAGGATGATAGCCGCTCATGTCAAAAATGCTTTTCCAAATATTTCGCTATTTGTTTATGTTGGGAATAACGGATCCCCGAAAACCGGATTCGACACTAAATCGAACCCCTAAAACGAATGCGGAAGCGAAGCCCGGGAAAACACGTATCACCGATCCTAAAGTACACCACGGATTCGAGCGTACCTTTTTAGCCACAGATTAGACACCAATGCTGAAGAAGAAGAAGAAATTCTGATCCGATAATGTCAATTGAAGGGAAGACAGTGTCGTTTGCCTTACTGTTTTTCTTTTGAAGAGAGAGAGCGCGCGGGAGAGAACGTACGTACGTTTAATTGTCCAACGGGTGCCATCTCTCTCTCTCTCCTCCCTTTTATACCTTCCCCCATTCACGGGCCCTATTCCCGTGGGCCGGGCTTTTTGGGCCCAACTTGGGCGGACGGGCCTTAAGCCCATCTCATAAATCAATCATCTCCCACTCGCACATGGTGGTCCAAAACCAACATGGGCGGACAGGCCCTACTCAGCCCCATCAGAGAAAAATCCATCATAGACTCTCACTTAACATGGTGGGCTGAACATAATCCTCTTTTCCTCTCTTCAACATTCATACCGGTGAATAATCCGTGCGACCAAAGATACTTTGAGAGCTCGTTGCTATACATCTGTTAGGAATATATAGCAGCTCATAATGGGCATCACATCCTGAGTAGATTTAGTATGCAGTACCCTAGATCGATCGATCATATTTATATCTCTCTTGATCTCTTTTAAACAATGATATATATATATATATATTGTATTCACAATTATGATTATCCCAAAGACAGTCATAATTGGTTAACCGGTGAATACAAAACTACAATGTGATTCTCCAAAATCAATCTTCCTCTTTCCTTCAAACTCTCAATTTCAGTTCAGCTTGCTTTTCTAGAAATGCCCCATTAGATCGAATCAAACTCATGACCATTGGTAACATCCTAAGATAGCAAACACTAAATAGAAATCTTGAGAATAAGTAAGAGTCATGAGGGGACTAAAAATTGAGGAACTATTTTCCTCAAGAGTCTCACACGACATAAAAGTTGAGATCAAACTTTTGCCACTCATATTGGTCGTATCATGCATACGTAGTATGAAATACGTATTACGGTATTAACTCCTTTCCCATGGAGCGTATGTCTACACCTTTCAATACCGTACAGATGATAGTTCAGACATACCCAATGTCTAACTTGAGTTCACGTATCTACTCATTCACAAAATTCATCAGAACTCACATCTGGCATCTTAGACAGATAAAGTAAAATATGTGGGGTATTTTACTTTCGGACATCGTAAGAATTATGTCCTCATCTTAACACTCAGTTAAGGCGACATACGTGTTTTAAGCTTGAGCTCTCGATTATCACCTAGATAATAAGCTTAAAAACAGTCTCATCTCTATCTATCACACAAGAAATAGAGGCGATTACCCGTGTGAGTGGGCTAATCTTATATCTGTCCGACATACTTCCTTAACTTAAAGTAATGCACTGAGCATTAAGATGCATAAAGATCAAACAAAGATTCATAGGCATTAATGATGAAAACATAAATTCATCAAATGTGAACACTTAGGGAAATTGCAATATTCAGTACATCAGCCTCTATGCAGTCCTAGAGATTTCATATGGCCACAAAACACATCTCTAGGTATTGGCTTTGTCATAGGATCTGCTACCATTCTATGCGTAGTATGTACTCTAAGTTCACATCTTTTCGTGCAATCATATTTTTGACAAGATTATACTTGGTATCTATATGTTTGGTCTTGCCATGATATTTTGGATATTTGGTGTACACTTTTGCTGCTTGGCTATCACAGTTAACCAACAATTAATTTGCAGCACTTCCAATAACACCTAAATGATCCAAAAAATCTCTTAAGCCAAACACTTTCTTATCTCGCGATAATGCCACGAACTCAACTTACATCGTGGACAATGCTATACACTTTTGTTTCTTACTGCTCCAACATATGGTGCCATTATTCGGTAAGAAAACAAAGCCAGAGGTAGATTTCCTTTCATTTAAATCTCCTCTCCAATCAACATCAGAATAGCCTTAGAGTTGCAGATCCTTTCCTTAATAACTTAGCATCTAATCAGCAGTTCTCTTTAGATACCTCAGTATTCTCTTAACGGCTTTCCAACGTGCTTGACCTGGATTGGATTGGTAACTACTCACCATTCCAACTGCAAAACATATGTCAGGTCTTGTACACATCATAGCATACATAAAGCTTTCAACAGCACTAGCATAAGGAACATGTTTCATTTGTTCCTTCTCTTGTGGAGTCTTTGGACACAGTCTATGGCTCAATCCTTCACCTTTTGCAATAGGAGTATCTATGGGTTTACAATCTTGAAATCTTAACTCCAAGAATGTATATAACATCACCCATATCTTTCATCTCAAAGTTGGAAGACAACGAATTCTTCACAATATTAACAAACTCCATATTACTTCCGACAATTAGTATATCATCAACATATAATGATATGATCACAAATTGATCCTTGGATCTTTTGATATATACACAATGATCCTCGTCAATCATTGTAAAATCATATGCCATTATGGCATTATGAAAACGTATATACCATTGTCTCAACGACTGCTTAAGGCCATATATCGACCCCCAAAGTCAACATACATTTTCTTCTTGGCCTTTCACTATGAAACCAGCAGGTTGTTCCATATATATTTCTTCCTCTAATTCTCAATTGAGGAAAGCAGTCTTTATATCCATTTGATGTAACTCAAGATCCATACTAACCACTATTGCCAGAATAATGCGAATTGAGGTAAATCTCACTACATGAGAAAATATTTCTTCATAATCAATTCCTTCCTGTTGATTATACCATTTCGCAACAAGGCGAGCCTTATGCCTTTCTATCGAGCCATCAGCCTTTCGCTTTATTTTGAGAACCCATTTGTTCCCAATAGCTCTGCGTCCTTTTGAAAGATCAACCAGTTCCCAGACTTGGTTTGATTTCATTGACTCCATTTCCTCTTCCATTGCATTAATCCATTTTTCCTTACTAGGGCAATTTAGAGCCTCATTAATATTTTTTGGCTCATCCTCATCTTGTGGAGCAATCATAAAAATTTTCCCTTTCAATGTCAAAACGTCGACGGGAAATACTTTGGCAACTTGTTCGCCGTATGGGAGATTGTACACTTAGCACATCATTACCCATTATGCTCCCACTTGGATTAGATAATGATGATGTCGTCTTATCATGTGGTTGCAACTGAGAATGAGTTGAATTCAATTCATCACTTCTCATATTACTCCCATTTGGATGAACTACACTAATATCATTATCTTGATCCAAGGTTTCAAATAGAGAGTAATCTTCCCCTATTTCGCCCTTCTTAGGAAATTCATCCACTAAGAATGTGACATCCCGTGATTCAAATTCAGTTATACTCCCACTTTCCTGCTCACCTAAGAACACATACCCTTTCGAGTGTTTGGAGTATCTCATGAAAATACTCTTATTTCCTTTGGGACCCAATTTCCCAAATTTGTGACAGGACTCGTGAGTATAGGTAGCACAACCCCATGGCTTAAGAAAACTTAAGTCCGATTTTCTACCTATCCATAACTTTTATGGAGTGGAAGCAACTGATTTGGAAGGCACCCAGTTAAGTATATAGGCAGCAGTTAACAACGCATCGCTCCAAAAGGTGATAGGTAAGTTAGCATGTGCCATTATGGACCTAACCATTTCCAGTAGGGTTATGTTTCTTCTCTCCGCAACACCATTTTGTCGAGAAGTATATGAAATAAACAACTGTCTTTCTATTCCTTTTTCATCACATAATTTTCTGAACTCATCAGATAAATATTCTCGAGCTCGATCGGATCTCAATACTTTTATTTCCTTGTCTAATTGATTTTCTACCAACTTCATAAACCTTTTAAAACAACTTATGCTTCAGATTTATGAGAAATCAAATAGACATTTCCGAATCGAGTATAATCATCTAGAAAAGTGATGAAATAAACAGCCCCATGCCTTCCTCTCACATTCATTGAACCACAGACGTCAGAATGGATTAAATGCAGAGGAAATTCAGCTCTTTTATTTTTTTTAAATGGTTTCCTTGTCGTTTTCCCTACTAGGTAATGCTCACATCTGGGCACATCAACTTTTTTCAATGTTGCTCAACAAGCCCTCTTAGGCTAGTCTATTCACATGTTGTTGGCCAAAATGACCAAGTCTAGCATGCCACTTAATCACATCTTTATCATATTAAGTAGAAGACGTGAAACAAGGGAATAACAAATATTGACATCACCACAGTCAACATTTAGTACAATAAAACCATCCAGAAAGTGATCACAACCATAGTAGTTTGTATCCAAATACAAATCTACACCTCTATTATGGAAGTTCACACTAAAACCAAGCTTAACCAACACCAAAAACAGACACTTAAATTTCGACGAATCTCCGGAGCATATAGATCATCATGTAGGAACAAGTTGCGTCCACCACGCATGTTCAATTGGCAGGTGCCAATCCCTTTAACTTCAGCTTTGAAGTTATCTCCCACATAGATCCACATAGTTCCAGTTGGTATCATCGGAATTTCATGAAGGATCCTCTATCCTTCCTTACATGGTCTGTCGCTCCTGAATCTACAATCTACAAAGGATTGGATTCAGCCAATCATACAGAACTTGACACATAAGCAAAGTTCGCAAATGTACAAGAGGTGTATTACTTTCTTTGGCTCACGACAGTCGCGAGCATAGTGACCTCTCTTGTCACAATTGTAATACCTCACCCTTGACATTTTCTTCACTTGAGGACGTTTTCCTCTCTTGTGTTGATTAACTCTTGATTTCTTGCAATAAGGACTTGATCCTTTACATTCCCACATATTGAACGAATCAATACGCTTGCGCTTAGAGCACAAAGCCCTTTCTGAGCTAGAACCAGCATTGCAAATGTCCATTTTCGACTCAAATGCTGTTAGGGGTTCCTCTACTAGCTCAAGGTGGCGCATAGCATCCTCAAGATCTTCCATAATATGGTCAAGAGCTTCTGGTGCTTCTTGCTTTTCCAGCACATATTGAATCCTCATATTCAATATTTCACAATAGTTGCCGTTCATATCAGCAATAACGTTCTTAGTTGCTGAAAACATCGATCCGAACACATCGACATACATGCACGAATTATTAATGCCTATCATTTATGCATCCACTTTTACATAGACCCATCATATTAATAAATAATTTCAAGTAAGGCTTCAGAATCAAAAGGTCACTATGTTTCCAATCATCCTCCAAAAATCCTAACTTAAAACTATCATTAATATGATTGTCATATGCAAAATCAATTCTATGAAGCTACAAAAATTTCTAAAACTACCCACTGACTAATTACCCACAAAGAACCAAAGCAATAACAAGTAAAGCAAGAGATAACTAACATCCAATAAAACAATAATGATTTCACATAATACAACTATACATTACACTAAGCAATATATACAGAGAAATATCAACATGGAAAGAGATATTTACACCCATAAAACATCTCATAATTAATCTAAGAAATAATTAGGGAATGTCCCTTCTAATCTATCAGTCAAAACATATGAGAAAACTGAAGGCACATTTTCCAACAATGGAAAAACTTTTGGAGAGCTTTCATGTCGCCACCAAGGCGCATTTACTCTGCGCCATGTGGCGCTCAATCTAAGGGTTGAAGTTTTGGCCAACTCAATCCTATAGTACTCTCTAACAAAAGCTTCCACTAGCCTCCTATAACCCGGGACCACGTTGACCTCCCATAACCAATCTAACACTGCTTGCCATTTAGATGGAAGAGTGTTCATCAAAGCCGGCACCTTCTCAAAATCCGGCATAAGATAACCATTCCAGATGATTTCCTGTATCATCTGATTGACCCTGACCACATGTGATACTAAATCACCGTCATGCCACCGATAATCAGCTAACTCTTTCATCAGCCTTTTAAGTCTTGCATTTCCCTCATCTGTTCTCGGGATTGCAAGTATCCGTGCATAACGCATCATAGTTCCTGCAACAAATGCAGAACTAAAAATGGATCACTTATAATCCATAATTTACATAAGGGAAAATACATAATTTTCCAAAATTCATGCAACAAATGCAGAATAAATAATTGATTACATATAGACCACATAGGCATACATGAAAAAGAAACAAATTCCTTTTTTTTTTTTTTTTTTTCAAGTCAACGGTCAACGGTCAAAGTCAACGGGTCAACGCCGGTCAACGGGTCAATGGGTCAGCGGGCGCGGGTCGTCGGACCGGGCGGACCGGTCGAGCCGGTCGGACCGGTCGCGCCAGTCGGGCCGGTTCGGACGAACCGAACGCACGTGCCGTGTGCGTGCGCCGGATGACGTCACGCAGACGTCATCCGGCACGTGCCGCGCGTGTGCCGGGCTTCCGCGCGGGTCGGGTCGGGTCGCCGGTTCGGGTCGGGTCGCCGGCCGGTGACCGGCCGGCCAACAGTCGTCGGGGATGACGTCACCGATGACGTCATCCCGACAGTTACCGTGACGTCACGGTGACGTCAGCACGAGTCGGTCCGCTGACCGGCGCGTGCCAGTTCGCCGGCGCGCACGTGGCGGTTCGTCACCGGCGCGTGTAGCGCACGTGCTGGCGAAGCCAGCGCTTCCGGGCGCGTCGCGCCCACGCGCAGCGCCTTCCGGCTGCGCGTGTGGGCGCGTGCGGCGTCTCCCGGCGGCGTTCGACCTGTCCCCGGACTCGTCTCGACGTCGCCTTTCTTCCTATGCCATCAGAATTCGATTTCGACTTACGCAAACACAGAAAAAATGACGTACAGTGCTCGGGTGTCGGGATTTCACGCCCCGATCCGTACGGCCGAGAATTTTTTTTTGCGAAAAATCAATGAAAAAACGTCAAACAGGTCGGGAAAACATGAACTAGGGCTCTGATACCAATGTTGAGAATAACGGATCCCCGAAAACCGGATTCGACACTAAATCGAACCCCTAAAACGAATGCGGAAGCGAAGCCCGGGAAAACACGTATCACCGATCCTAAAGCACACCACGGATTCGAGCGTACTTTGTTAGCCACTGATTAGACACCAATGCTGAAGAAGAAGAAGAAATTCTGATTCGATAATGTCAATTGAAGGGAAGACAGTGCCGTTTGCCTTACTGTTTTTCTTTTGGAGAGAGAGAGCGCGCGGGAGAGAACGTACGTACGTTTAATTGTCCAACGGGTGCCATCTCTCTCTCTCTCCTCCCTTTTATACCTTCCCCCATTCACGGGCCCTATTCCCGTGGGCCGGGCTTTTTGGGCCCAACTTGGGCGGACGGGCCTTAAGCCCATCTCATAAATCCATCAGTTTACATTGTGACTATTTCTAAGCATGTCCTTTCTCATTGTGATTCATGGTGCATTCATTTCACATATAATTGACTGAGTGCACCAAATTTTCAAGTTAGTCCGGGAATTGTGAACTATTTTAATTTCACTTGAACTCAGTTGATGTGGCTTGCGGCTTGGATTTCATGGATTCCACTTTTGCTCCTTCTTTGGGAAGGGGGTATGTTAATACTTTGATGTGCACGCAGAGAGACTCTGAATGTGTCAGTGTGACTTATTCTGCTTCATGTTCTTTGGTTTCAGATGGTTGACAATGTTCCTATACTGCAAATAGACATGGTGTGGTGTTATTTCATGCTTCGAGACATCTCATCACTCTCTGTGGCTGGAATTCAACTGCAAAAGGCCAGAGAAGGGATTGAGCGTGCTCATGGAAAGGATTACTCTCATGTTAGACTCCTTCAAGGAGGTCGCTATCCAGAGATTTCTTTGTGAGCATCAGTTTTGCAATTTTTCATCCCAGCATTCTAGCAATATGTGTAGAGAACTTTCTTATCCTGAAATATTGGCTTCAGACTAATGAATTGGAATAATTAACTTCCAGGCATTTGTGGTTAGAGATGTTGGAAGGAGTGGTAGCTTATCACAGTGGCCATCTCGATAAGTCACGAAAAGCATTGACATCTGCACAAGAAAAGTTCCTCAAGGTTAGTAAAGAAGTCTTATTCAGTTATTGAGGTGCTCAGGTGCTCAGCCCCATTTTATGGTTGTACTGAATTCTTCTGTAGCAGTTCATGCAACAAATAGTTTTTAAAAAAAAAAAAATTATTTTGCTTATGTTTGTTCTGTTATTCTTTGAGCTATTGATAGGTATTTATTTATACCTTGCATATCTATCATTCAAAAGTTTCAGCATTTTTAGAGTACTATTTCCTTTGCATTTGTCACATTATATTTAAGCTGTTTCCTTGAGTCTCTCTTGGTCATTTCTGCAAGCAAGACTTATTATTATGATCAACCAGCAAATCATGTCTCATTTGCATGCATGATTAAGGAGCTAGGACTGTAATTTTGTTGCAGCACTGAAAGAACATTTGTAATTCCAGAACTCATGGCGAGTAAATTTCAGGATCTTTTGTTTAAATGAGAAAAAAATTCGCTTTAAAGTTAATGGTAGGATAGGTCTAACTCTTCTGCTTAAAAACTTTTCATCTGACTGTCCATTTCTTTTCAAATCTTCTCTTATTTCCTCATAGTTACCTCGACTCTTTCCCTTTTCCAAGCTGACAATTCAATTTTGGTTATTTCAGCTGCAGGTGCCAGATGAATCTTTATCACTAGTCATGAGCATGGGCTTCAAGGAGCGTAATGCCAGGAGGGCACTTCACATGACCAACCAAGATGTTGGGAGTGCTGTTGATTTTCTAATCGAGGAAAAGGCTAAGAAATTACAGAAACGTGAGGAGGATATGAAGCGAAGATTATGCATACAAATTTCTATGGGTAGCATAAAAAATCTATTAAATTTTGCAGCGAGCAAAAGTCTTATGGAATGACACTCATGAGGAAACCTGTGGACCTCCAGAGATGAAATGAACTGGTCTCTATTGGGTAAGGAACTGTTGCTTAATCGAAGTACTTACTGGAATTATTTTGTGAAGGTCCTTTAAAATCTGCGTTAGTGGTTTGCAATCTGCGGTTTGCTTGTGACAGATTTCTTATGGATGGTTGCTTATGTTTCAGTGTCACTTCATTTTATATTGTCAATATTGAAATATTAAATCATGCCTCTATTTGACAACTTAAGTTTTAAAACAGTTAGCATTAATCCCACAAAAATTTCACGTGGTATTAGAGCAAAAGGTTCTGAGGTTGAATGTTTTCAGACAACTTCGTTTGCCTGCCCTGTTATATATTTCCGTAAATTGGTCTTTGGCCAAAATCTAGTCTATGCTTGAGGACGAATAATAGAATATTTAAGTATTCAATAATGCCTTCATTTAACAACTTATACATTTTGAAAAGCTGGCACTAATTCCGCAAAAACTCCTGCACTATAAAAGTCTCGATCTTTCAATTTCTCAGTCAATTCTCTTCTCTTCGATCCCGACTGACCCATCAATGGCGGCGAAGCTGAAGGTGGCCGGGACGTGGTCCGGCACGATCGAGGTCGAGCTGGACAGCTGGACGGTGACGGGGCGTCGAAGCTGAGTGAGCTCGGCGTCAGGGGCAACGCCAAGATACTCTCGACCTGCGTCTGCGTTGACCAGGGCAAGTCACTCAAGGAAGAGGCCATGGCCGAGGACGAGCGGTCCAGCAGGCTCGCTCGGGTCAAGTGAGTGCTTTTGTTTGTGCCTGTGTTTTTGGGTACTCGTTCCAGTGTGTGTGCAAGGGTGCGATCGTCTATCTTTTCGCTTATATTCGACTTGGTCGCCTGTTCCCGGCAGCGGATAGGTGTACTAATTGATTGGTCGAGCAAAGTTGTTGACTTTCCTTGCTTATTGGATTTGTTGCATCAAATATATGGTGAATTTATAAGGAACTTGTCTCTTTGTTTTCTGCTTCTTGGTTTATATTATGTACATTGTGAGGAATATGTTTGTTTTGCTGAATTTTTCTGAAAAATTCGTTATTTGTAATTGGATCATACACCTTGTTGGACTGGCCTTGTAAAATATAATGTGGTGAATGGCAGCTGGCCTTTAGAAAGCAGGCTTCTGCTGCTCTCTATCTCTATTATTCTTTCCATTCTCTTTGTTAATCGGTTGATGGTTTTGATAAATCTTGCTTGGAGTGATTAAGGGGGGCTCATATTTGATGAGGCTAAGAATTCTCTACATTCAGTGTATCAATTACATCTCCCTTTCTCTTTTACCGATGGCAGCGAGCTTCGTATTCTTGTTATAGGTGAAGGAACTCGAAATGCCTTGGCTTTTCTAGAACAGGTCTGAGTCAAATAGCAATGCAATTTGTGGTCTTAGGATGAGTATCTGAGTTCAAGAGATGCCTTCCTTGGTTAATACTGCTCAGTCTGAAGCTTTTGGCGTTTTTGTGGCGCAGAAGTTTTTAAGTAGCTTTGATGTATCGGAAGATGCTTTCTCCTCATTCCAAGCTCACTTTAACTCTTAGGGGCCACCACCAAATCAATCCTTCATCAGGTATTTCGCATGCATATTCAGTTTAGTTTTCACCCCTTTTTAGCAACTTTGCGTATAGTCATGGGACCAATCAACATTCTTAGTGTGGCGTATGTTAGTTAACTCATGAGGCAGTGCATCTTGATACTTAAAGAGGCATTCGGCTCTGAGCACGGGACTTTATTATTATTCAAAAGGCGACTGCATGTCTTGATAAAGTGACTTGTTTATAGTTATGCCATAAAATTTCTATGCTTGGCCAGAAGCACTGATGAGCCTAGCAATCTGGATATACATACCTACAGATGTTCATTTACGTGGACATGCTTATCTGCTCTTGTGGTACACTTTCCTGTATTATTTTTTGATGATATTGGCCAGCGTATTTGTTGTTTTTAGAGACAGTAGTCTTTCTGGCTACTGTGCGTGTATGTGCACATCCACTCATATAATTAAATGTGTAGCTCCTTCTAAACACGGAGCAGCTGCCACTGCACTGGCTAAGAGACATGCAGATGGGTAATCTTCACTGGAAGACTTCAACATAGAACTTGAAGATCAGAGTGGAAAGAAAGTAAATATGGGATCTGAAACTGATCAGAGGTTTGGCAGTAGACTAATTTGTTTTCAAAATATCCTTTCTCAAGCAGTCTTTTCTCACAATCTGCTGTTTAGCTGCTATTGTTTTGAATTGGCATTTAAAAAAACTTTTGGATTTTCTCCAGTGCTGTGATGATGGGCTTGATGCTTCACTCAAATGCAAAGCAACTTATGGAGGCAAAAGTATGAAGATGCATTGGAAGTTCTTGCTATGGGTGAGGTCCGTTACTCGTGCTCTGTGGTTACTTATGATAATCTAAGCACTTTTGGCCCTATCCAGTACCGAGCTTCAATGCTTCTTAATCTGTAACATGCATAATGTGGGAATTGAGATGTATTGTGAGGGATGTCATTTTGCAGAAGAGTTTACAACTGTTCAGATCAATAGTTGGTTGCATATACTTAAAAAAAGTGGTGCCACGTAGTCTTTTCCCCTTAAAATGCCATAACTTGCTGCTGAATTGATGTGATGCCCTGTTGCAATTGAGTTTAAAAATCGGTATATATTACACGATGCTAACCAACGTTTCAGAAATAAGGACAACTCTTAAACAAGGAATGTCAATCATAACTAAAATTGTTCCTTGTCTAAAATGTAATATTGTGAAAGTAGGCTTGTTTGATCATTGTGTCGGAATATTACTCACTATTAGTTATATATGCAGCAGATGGTCTATTATGCTAGATATATAGGTGAAGGACCAATTCTTACTTGGTATGTACTTTGGGACGAGGTAATACTATACATGATATACTTTCCACAAGAAAATCTGATGAATAGCTCCACACCAAAATATTTTGAACCTTAATTTACTATTTCGAGTGGTAAATTTACCATAAGAAGGATATGTGATTCAAATTGTGGATCGGAATGATCAGTGTATTCTGCCAGTGATATTATTAAATAATATAAAAACCACGCAACGTATTTCTGAGTTAGCCGGTGCATTAGTCTGACTGTAAAAGATTTTTTCTTAGATTCATGACACATTATACTATCACAAAAGGATAGAATGTATCCATTGTAATAGATGACCCAAATCCGGGCCCAAAAGCATACGCCAATATGATTTAGCACACGATTAAGCCTACAAAGGTAGCGCCATTATTATTTTTCAATACAAATTAATTATATGTCAGAACGACTAAGCATACCTACCATGGGCTGCATGCTAGATCAACTGGAAATAATTGCCTGGACATTCTACTTTGCATGTCTTGCTCACATTTGGATCTCAACCATCACTTTTTATTAATATATATTGTCATGAACAATGTTCTTATAACAGAATGAATGTCCTCAAGACTGCTTGTCAAAGCTGCATTTTTTGTATGTTCGTAGAAACCACCATAAAGCGTTGAAGTAATTTCTTACTACGAAAAAGGAGTCCGGCTTCTTTTTTCTCTTGATTGTGAGTATAGGCTCATGATTATCTGATAGTTGTTTCTATTACTTTGATTGACATACCGCCTGTTACTTTTTTCTACCAATTTGTAAAAATGGCAGCAGTGCTGACCTTCTCGTATGAATGGAATGTTTACAATAGAAATCATACATTTGCACCAATCTGGGCCTCGATCCGGGTTGGTTCTTGCTCGCATTTTGGCCTGGACATCAGGACGACAAATTTGTTCTCTTTCATACTGAACAGGGCATGCCTCAATGCAGTACTTCTTTTTCTAAGCTAGAGCTAAGCTCCTAGCAGAATGTTAGAACGATTCCACAAAGACAGGAACAACGAAAGTAGTCATAAAAATGCAAGTTTGACCGTGAATTTAACCATCTCAGGAGACACTCAAGAACAACTAAACCTTCATAAAAGTTAGACGGAAATCGATGTCCTAACCAAATTGCTGATTGGCCATGAGCCTAAGTGTTGAAGAAGATTCAGTTGTTTGTGCTATATTGTCAAGCAAGAGGAGTTTTATGTCTCGAACGGTTTGCGAATGGACCAAGTGATATATGGAGACGAAAACTTTTATTCGGAAAGGAAAGCAAATTTGTTACTGCAGAAACAAAATAGGTGAGAAGAGACAGCTATGTTTTTCTCGTGTTGTTTGTCATTGTTAGTAGTATGATCACCAACCAAATAGAGATAAGCAAGCAATTACGTAAAAATACCTTTTCGAAAGAGGGAGGATCACGCCATGTATTGTCTTCAAGGAAAGTAGAACAAGACCTTATTTAGTTGTGAAGGTAAGAACTTACACTGACCAAATAGATCCACATTGAGGCCAATGTTGATCACCGACAATAACAAACAATAGGAAAAAAAAAACCCAATCCTGCCATTACTTGGAAATGTAGAGCGAGAGAACCTAAAATGTTTGTCCTTTGGACAATTTTCGAAAACTGTCCTGCACAAAATGGTAACATGTGATGAACAAGCTCTGACATGTGTTGATAACCAGTTCCACATAGTGAAACCATCCATGTCGCCATTGGGGGTTGATGAATAGAACAACCGGAATTACTAGTCCAACCGTCGTGTATGACACTCCAAAGCTGATATAGAATGTCTCTTCGTCTATGAAACCATCTTCTTTAGTTGTCGCGCATGATTTTGTTACTGAGCAATTAATGTTAATGGTTGTGAGGCACTTCTTACTCAATGGCAGTCCACACAGAAGATGGTTTCCATAGTAACTGCTTTCATCGAATGCCCCAAATTGATTTTTGTTTGGTATGGTTCCTGACAAGTTGTTGTAAGACACATTGAAGACTTCCAAGGAATTTAACTGAGTAAACTCTTCAGGGATAGAACCAATCAAGTTGTTGGAGGAAAGGTCAATGCTCTCTATCTTCGTGAGGCTCGACAATGACATTGGTATATGTCCGGTAAGCTTGTTATGTGATAGGTTCAGCATAAGCATTTCTTGTAAGATTGCTATCTCCTGTGGGATCTCTCCGCTAAACTGGTTGCAAGAAAGATCTAGTCCCACCATTTTAAGAAGTGTGTAGCCCTTATAAGAATCAAACCTTCTTTTTGTTGTGAACCCAACAGTATGTGGATCTTCAAAATTTGCTATCATATCTCTATAATACCCAATATGGCTTTTAATTGTCCTCACATAAGACCAAGGTGACCATACTCTACTTACACCTCTGATGCTCGGTGCTGAAGTTACCTTATCGATGTAATCTTCGGATAAATTCATGGGTCCCAAGCAATTAGGTAATGGACCAAACAGATTGTTTTAAGAAAGATCAATGATACTTAACCTTTTCAATCAGCACAATTGCTTGGGAAATGTTCCATAGATGCTATTACCTTTCAGTAAAAGAATGCTCAATCGAGAGAGGTTACCTAGCCAATAGGGTATGCTTCCGGAGAACTCATTTTCACTCAGATCCAAGGTCACCAAATAGGAGCTGTTAGAGAGCGCATGCACCAGTGTACCATTCAATTTGTTCCCATTCAGATGGATGTGATTCACCCACTGTGGGATAAAAAATGATGGTAATGGACCAGAGAAATTGTTGTCAGACAAATCCAAATACTCAAGGCAACTAAGATTGCAGAGTTCTTGAGGGATGAGGCCATCCAACTGATTTTTGGACAAGTCAAGGGCCATAAGTGATGACATGTTTGCAATCAATCTGGGAAGCTTGCCCGTGAAAATGTTGTTGCTAATGTCCAATGCCCACAAATCTACGAGTGATGAAAGAAAAGAGAGACTTCCAGTGAACAAGTTGTGGTCTAACAACATAATTGACAAACCTGGGTTCATGGTATGGTTGGAAAGTACAATTTCTCCTTGCAATTTGTTATATGCTACGTTGAGGTAATCCAATTTATAATCTAGTATGGGTAGTCCCCCTGAGAAATTGTTGTGAGACAGGTCTAAGGTATCTAGGGATTTTATACTACCCAGTTCAGATGGAATATTCCCTTCCAATCTATTGTATGATAGATTAAGGAGGGACAGATTTGGGACATTTGCGCAAAATTCGGTAGTGAGCTCTCCTCTCATGTTGTTGTTGGATATGTCCATGACCGAAAGATTAAAATGGGTCATTGATGGAACCTCAAGTGTCATAAATAAGTTATTTGCCAACAAAAGCATTTCCAACTTGGTGTTGTTTTCCAACAACCAAGCTGGAAAGGAACCCGGAATGTCATTCGAGGAGAGATCCAAAATTCTTAGGTCATATTGATGATTGAGAAAGCCCAAAGAAGTCAATTCGAATCCTCTTGATGGACTATTTGACATACTTAAAACCTTCAACTGAAACCTCGGGATCAAAGATGCAACTTTGGTATCAATTGTTAGTTTGGTGTCATCAAGAAGTAGCACCTTAAGTCTTGAATGGTTTGCAAGTGGGCCGAGTGATGAGGAGATATCAAAATGGTTACCCGAAATGGAAAGAAATTCGAGAGATGTAAGACTAGTGAGGGGAGATGACACGACACTATCTGTAAATTCATTGTCTTGAAGATTCAGATTCCGAATAGAGGACATGTTTTGCCAACATGTAGGAAGCCCGCCAGTAATTCCATTAAAGCTAAGATCCAACTCTTCTAGTTTTACCAGGTTACACAAGCCTGTTATTGATATCACAAGTCAATTCAACTATAATGAGATATATCGATACACGCAAAGAGGACATTCAAGTACATCAAGGATCCATTTCATGTCCAGCTTTTACACTGAGAGATCAGAACTTACCATGATCTGATAGGTTGCCACTTAGACCGGTGTTGTATGAGGACAACAATCTGAGAGATGTCAACGGACCAAGGCTGGAAAGAATTCCTATGCTTGTGTTCAATGGAGAATCATCCAAGATGAGTTGTTCCAACTTACTGAAGTTATGCAAATCTTCCCAGAAATCAAAAGATTATTGAACATAAGATTTCCTTACACAAGCATAATCAAGAAATGGTACAAAGATATCATGAGTGAATGGAACTTCTTTAATAAAAACTTAGGCTCCATTCGTTTTGTAGAAAATATGACTTTTCTGGAAAATGTTTTTTTAGAAGTCATTTCTAGGAAAATGACAATATTTCTAGTGCTCGACTGAAACCTAAAAATGAATTAGAAAATATTTTTCACTGTTTAGTACAAAAGTCTAATTTGATTTTCATCTGTGCACTCCTTTCAATAAAATTTTATTTTATTTTAAAAAGTAGTTTTTTAATTATTTTTTCTTTTTTTTTTTTTTTTCCTTCTTGTTTGTCCGATCACCAGTTACAAGTGAGGTCAAGATTGCTCGAGGCCAATGAGCGCGAACCTTGTTAAATCGACAAGGTCTCGACCTTTGGCGAGCTTGTTCCTCATCTGTAGTTGGTTGCCAGCCGTTGCGTAGCCAACAATCAACTGAGGAAGAAGGAAAATCTTAAAAACATTTTCTTGAAAGTTATTTTTCATAAAACGAATGGAGCGTTATTGTGAATATACATTCACTCATGAGTTTGCCTAACCTTTAGTAGTAATTGTTCCTTCTACTGTATTATATTGGAAAGAAAGGATCCTTAGAGATGACAGTGCCCCTAATGCTCCCACGACGGTCCCCACATGCTTCAAGTGGACACCATCTAGGTGGAGGTTCTCTAAGTGGCTCAAGTTTTTCTTATGCCTAGCAGTAAAATTCCAAGTAATTAACTTGCTTGGCAGTTAAGTTGTGAAAGCACCCACACCAATGCCTTGGGTTAGATATCTTTTCAATCAGCAACATTTGTATTCGAAAAGAGAAGGGGATTGCAATGTATGACTTCTATGTTCTTAATATGAAGCACATGTAAAGATATGAAAGAGCATGCATGAATTGCAATCTAGTCAATTTAATTTATGAATAAAAACAAGGATTTTGCATGAAAACTGAAATAGTACCTTCAAAAATAGCCATTGCATCGACTGCATTATAACTTATGTCCAGCTCCTTTAAATTACTGAGATCACCTAATTTGTCCACAAATATTGCTAACTCAAGTCAAGGATGGCGAATATGTACGGAATTATGAATAGGGAATAAGCTGGAGAAACTATCATTCACATGTAAAGTCCCATTCAAATGTCGTATGGAGAATAAACACCCGAGGGTCGGAATTATACAGTGAACGGGTAGAATTGAATTATCCAAAGTAAATAATGAAAGCACCCACGCGGATGCCTTGGGATAGGAATCTTTTGAATCAACAACATTTCTATATGGAAAGAGAAGGGGTTTGCAATATATGACTTCTATATTCATTATGTGAAGCCCATGTAAAGGTATTAAAGAGTCCGCACGACTCATAGGCTAGTTAGTTTAATATATGAATAAAAATGAGGCTCCTTCGTGCAAATTAAAATAGTACCTTCAATAGTAGCCACTGCGTTATCACTTATGTCCAGCTCCATCAAATTACTGAAACCACCTAATTTATTCACAAATGGTGTTAACTCAAGTCAAGGATGGCGATTTTGTACTGAATTATGAGCAGAGAATGAGCTGGAGAAATTTACCATTCACATGTAAAGTCCCGCTCAATTTGTTGTCAAAGAGGAACAGATGTCGGAGAGATGGAATTGTACCGAGAATGGATAGAATAGAATTATCCAGAGAGTTACCACTCAAGTCAAGCACCTCTAGTTTGCTCAACCTTGAAGATAGCAGGTTTGGTTCTGCAAACAAACATTGAAAAGTAGTAAAATTCGCAGAAATCTATTCGAGTACACGCGTAAACCGGTATTGCCATTTCGGGGGGAAATATGTCGTAGACTTGTGGATTAATGATGACGTGGACATAATCATCTATAGTGCAGGAAGTGAGCAAGGACCCAGACATGGTTAAGTTTTGAGTTCATTAGATAACGAGTATCTCTTCTTTTATAGGAAATGCACGAACGGTGAATGTATACCTTCTGGTGCAATCCACCCTCCTAAATAGTTGTGGGACAAGTCAAGGCTCTTGAGTTCTTCAAAGGGAAGAAGTAGAGAAGTGTTTAGGTACCAAGTTTTGAAGCCAAAACTGTCATAACTCGAAGAGGAGAGTATTAGATGAGTGACTCGTCCTGTGGTGGGATTGCACTCAACACTTTCCCAGTTGCAACAGTTGAAATATGATCCCTCGGCATCTGCCCTATATCTCAGGTCAAATGTGGCATTGAGTGCTAAGAGTGCAACCTTTTCTTGCTCCCGACACCCACAAGAGCCACATAAACATGCGACACCCCAAATCACCACAAGCGCCCACAATGCTTGCTTTTTCATGACTGCAGATTCGAGTGACCAAACTTTATATGTATCACACTCTTGAGTTAACATCTTTTTGCAAGTTAGAGCAACTTTATAGGAGTTTAGTGATGCCTGTGCTTGAGTGTAGAAGTTGTGGTCATGGCCAAAGTCTTGGTCATCTTTAGTGATGAATGTAGGTCAGCTCCCTTTGGTGACAGGGTTAATTAGTGTGCGGGGCGGGGAATGTAACTTTTACAATGACTAGATTTCAGTGGTGGGGAGTTTTTCAAATGTCTTTATTGGCCCTAACTTTTTCCACAAGTTAAGTTTAGTCTATCCTAGTCACCTTTTGTCATTTATGTGACTAATTCAATCTTTGTCCAATGAAAAGCACAGGCCTTGTGATTTACTTGGCTCCCAGTTGGAACGCAAGATCATGTTGAATAGTTAGAATGCAATTAAATGATGGTAACATAAAAATTAGTAAATGTTAAAGGATTACTCACAATGAACTGGTTTCTTGCTTGGGAAACTAACATAGGATGTAAATATGGTAATGGGTTCATTGAAGTGCTCTCTTCTTATTGTTCAGCTCGACTAACTTAGAATGCTTATATTTTCAAAATATTGAAAATTACTACTCTGTAGCTTTTTCGCACTAGAGAAAAAGCATAACAGATTGCCTTTCGGATTCATAAAAAGCAGCTAGTTTAACTTAATGAGTGCGCATTTAACATTATTCAAATTGCTCCCTTTGCAAGGGTGATGATGGATTATCCCTACGAGTCCGTACGTACAAGTGAAAAACTGCACTAGAAAACGTTTGGAAATTGGATGGTTCAAAACATAGAAGATCTGTTAATCTACTTTGCATTGGAGCTTTTAGGAGAAAGTGATCTTGACTAGAGGCATTTCAAAAGTAGACATGTTGCAAAATTAACGCGAAAATTGCGAAGATCTTGCTATTAAATCAACGCAAGAACATTGAAGAAATAAACGGGGAATGACAAAGATATCAAATATTTATGTGATTTGATTTAAGTATCGGCATTTATCCCTAGAGAGAGCCAGCAACCAATAATTCACTATAATTTGAGAATCGGAACTACAATTGCTCATATATTCGAATGTTTCCCACACCTAGATTAAGACTAAATCCAAATATGTTTTTAAATAAACAACTTAATTGCATGTAAAGCTCATAGGGCAAATCACCGAGTGTTTAAGCCCATAGCAAAACCCTTCGCACAGCTAATTCAAGAATGTTTGTATGTTCTTTCTTTTACTCTTCGTGCAGTGACCCATTAGACCCAATTTCTAATGGAATTCCACTATTAGGCTTCTCGAGGAAAGGAAACCCAAAAAAGCAAAACCTTGCTTTATATTTATTTCTTTTTCCCTATCCGCTTCCTAGCCCCACGCGCTCTCTTTTGTATGACCAAGAAGAAAATTCTAAGAAGGCAATTAAAGTCCACAGGAAATTTGACAGGAGAGTTCATTGTATTCACAGCTGGGGCCCTTGGTGGTTGTCCACAAAAAAATTTCTCCGTTAATGTTTAATGCATCGGAGTCTACACATCCGAACCTCCCAAATTGAACTTATATCTTTTTCTTACCCAAGCGTCCAAGCAATATCCTCTCAAATCTTTTACATTGCAAAGTCTGGATGTAATCGTGGATACGTCCAACCAAATAAAAGAAACTCTTCAATATATACGCCATTCAAAGAAAGATTTTTTGGATTTCTTTCTTACCCAATCAGGTTAGATTGCATAACGGATCAAAATCGAGACATATTTTAACAATTCTCTACCTTGACTTTATAAGTAAGTCATAATGTTCATCATCCATGTTAGTTCTCCAATGCCTCGATGGACGTTCACTCTCTATAGATGACAACTGCACTCAAGTAAAGCTTAAGTTTCGTCAAAAGAACATGTTTGGTCATCATGTTTGACAAGAGGCATTTCAAAAGTAGACACGTTGCAAAATCAACGCGAAAATTGAGAATCAGAACTACAATTGTTCACAAACTTGAGTGTTTTCCATATTTAGATTAAGACCAAATCCAAATAACTTTATAAATAAACAACTTAATTGCATGCAAAACCCTTCACACAGCTAATTCAAGAACGTTCGTATGTTCTTTCTTTTACTCTTCGTGCGGTGGCCCAATTTCTAATGGAATTCCACTGTTAGGCTTCTCGAGGAAAGGAAACCCAAAAAAGCAAAACCTCGCTTTTAATTTATTTTATTTTCTCTAACCACTTCCTAACCCTACGCGCTATCTTTTGTATGACCAAAAAGAAAATTCCAAGGAGGCAATGAAAGCCCACAAGAAATTTGACCGAAAGAGTTCATTGCATTTGTTATTGGGGCCCTTGGCGGCTGTCCATAGAAAAATTTCTTTGTCAATGTTTAATGTGCCGGAGTCTACACGTCCGTCCCTCCCAAATTGAACTTATATCTTTTTCTTACCCAAGCGTCCAAGCAATATCCTATCAAATCTTTTACATTGCAAAGTCTGGATGTAATCGTGAATAGGTCCAATCAAATAAAAGAAACTCTCTAATATATAAACCATTCAAAGAAAGATTTTTTGGATTTCTTTCTTACCCAATTAGGTTAAATTGCATAATGGCTCAAAATCGAAACATATTTTAACCATTGTCTACCTTGTCTTGGCTTTTGCAATTAAGTCATAATGTTCATCATCCATGTTAGTTCTCCCAACGCCTCGATAGACGTTCACTTTCTATAGATGACAACTGTGCTAAAGTAAAGCTTAAGTTTTGTGACGGGTTCATTGGATTTGGCCAAGACATCAAGGCAACGAATTACTAGAATCGAAAAGATACTTTTGACTTCTCAGATTAAGAAAAGACTTCTCAGATTAAGAAAAGCCTATTACTAGAATCCAATGGATTACGGGTCGCCTGAGCCAACTCCAACGGAGCGGACACCATCCCCGCCGCGTAAAAGAACGAAACCAGAAGGGCGACCCAAGGGCATCAAAACGGGCAGGAGGGACCTGCGCCGTCGATGCGATGGCGAGACGCGGCCACCTCGAAGGGGAGGCGACAATCGGGAGCGCAGACAGGGGAGGAGGGGAACTTCATGATGTGGGCCGTTCGGCCGATTACGATCGCTGGTTGTTCCGCCTCATCTCTCGCCATTCTCAGACGCAGAAGATGAAGAGTGGCCGATTACGATCGCCGGTTGTGACATGATTAGAACCTATTTATGGGGTTTAGGTAAAGTGAAGCCATCGGTCGAGCCGAATGCTTCGTTGATCGCGTGATTAATCGCAGTTAAAGCATGGTGACTTCGAGCACTAAAATGATTAAGCTTATTGGTGCCGTTGATTTTGTGAAATCACTGGAAAGCTAGTTAGATCATCCTCAAGTGATGCTTTTGAGTCAAGCGTGACTAGTTTAGATGATTTGTGCGGTTTTGGTAGGTAAGGGTGACGGTGAAGATGTCTCAAAGCATGATCCGCAAATTGCTGGGGGCTGTCAAGGACCACACAAGCATCGGCCTTGCGAAGGTCGCGGGCAACATGGCGCAAGAGGCCAAAGTAAATATCGTGAAAGCCACGAGCGACGACGATGATGATCCTGTGGATGAGAAATACATTCGTCGGACCTTGAATTTGGCTTCATACTAGCGTGGATACGTTCTTGCGTGTGTTTCTGCGCTTTCGAAGCGACTGAGCAAGACCCACGACTATGTTGTGGCTCTCAAATCCCTAGTGGTCATCCATCGTTTGTTGAATCATGGAGGCCCAATTTTTCGCGAGGAGATAACGTATGCGACCGGGCATGGTGCTAGGTTGTTAAATTTGTCTGATTTTAGAGATGAGGCTCACTCGAGTTCATGGGACCACTTGGCTTTTGTGCGGACTTATGCTATGTATTTGGATTAGAGACTCGAGGTGATTCTGTTTGATAGAAAGAGCGGTGGCAGCGGTCCTAGTGGAAGTGCTAATGGTGGTGGTAGTGTTCACAATGAGGATAGGTATGGGAATCGAGATGATTTTCGGTCCCCACCACGCGAATGATTATGATTATGGTGATTATAGAGGAGAATATGGTAATTTTGGGGGGATGAGAAGGTCAAGGTCATATGGGGATATGAGCGATGCTGTGGCTGTGAAAGAAGGGAAAGAAGATAGAAGGGTAGTGACTCCACTAGAGAAATGAAGCAAGAAAGGATTTTTGGCAAAATGGGCCACTTGCAGAGGCTATTGGACCGGTTCTTGGTGTGTAGGCCCACTTGTCTGGCAGAGAATAGCAGCTTGATCTTAGTTGCATTGTACACTGTCGTGAAGGAGAGTTTTCAGGTATATACTAATATTTGTGAGGTTTTGGTTGTTTTGGTTGATAAGTTTTTCAATATGGAGTATCAGGATTGCGTCAAGGCTTTCGATGCTTATGCTAGTGCTGCTAAGCAAATTGATGAGTTGATTGTATTCTACAATTGGTGTAAGGATACAGCGGTGGCAAGATCGTCCGAATATCCTAAAGTGTAAAGGATTATCTTGATGGGTCGTCCTATCTTAGAATGTCCTGTTCGGAAGTCAGTCTGTAGCTCTGGAGCATGGTGATTTAACAGGGATAATTCAACGTTAGACGCAACAGATTCAAAGACGAACATTCTATGGCAGGGTTATGTTACAGGATCTTAGTAAAGCCACACCCCAAAAGCGTGAAAGAGCTAAACACCATATAAACCCCACATCAAAATCTCGCACCACGATCCAAGTTCCCGTACCTTGCAATTAGGATCATAATAGGTGTGGATTCCCTATGATAATGTTCAGAAGAGGCACTTACGCCATTGTCCCCTTTTACCCTTGTTCTTCGGGCCAAAAATTTGTCTTGGTTTATATCCATCGCCAGAAGACCACTGATTAAGCACGGTTGTCAATCAGAGTTTGAAGAGCGTGTGAATTGAGTTATGGCTCTTGTAAATTGGAGAAGTTAGTTAGCAACTTTTTGGCTAATCATAGAAGGAAAACAATCTTATTCTGAAGCCAAACTTTATATCTCAGCGAGTCTTCGTTTATGGCTTCACGAAGATGATATGTTTTAAGGTGCGTAGATTCCTATAAAAGATTTAAAACCTACTCTATGTTAATTAAGGAACCGGGCCTTAGTTTAAATAATACTAATATTATTTTAAGAAAATATACCATTTGGACAATCAAGTAGTGATTACGGCATGGATGAATTTCTCGACTTTCCCAGGTTCGAAACTCATCTCCATCATATCTATTATTTCAAAACGATTCTACTTTAAAATCGAGAACTGAATTCACATGACAATCTTTAAGAGGCATATGCTTGCGATCGAATGATTGAATTGTCGTTTTTATCTACATATATTCCCTCATCCAGAGACAACACCAAAGCCAAATAGAATCAAAATAAATGCTAATCCCATCTTTATGTGCCAAACTCAAGCTGAAAGCAGAAGAAAGAAGAAGAAGAAAGACCCCGGCTTTGAAATCTTGCTCATCAAGCAAAGGCCACGCCTTTCTCCCTCGATCTCAACACCCACGCTATAAAAGTCTCCATCTTTCAATTTCTAAAGTGTTTCTGTTTGCGCGTGTTTTTGGGTACTCGTTCCAGTGTGTGCGCGAGTGTGCCATCGTTTATCTTTTCGCTTAAATTTGACTGGGTCGCCAGTTCCCGTCAGCGGATAGGTGTACGAATTGATTGGTCGAGCAAAGTTGTTGACTTTCCTCGCTTATTGGATTCGTTGCATCGTTTTTATGGTGAATTAATCGAGAACTTGTCTCCTTGTTTTCTGTTTCTTGGTTCCTATTATGTACATTGTGAGCAATATGTTAGTTTTGCTGAATTTTCTGAAAAGTTGGGTATTTGTAATTGGATCATACACCTTGTTGGACTGGCCGTGTGAAATATAATGTGGAGAATGGCAGCTCGCCTCTCCGGAACATCTGCTACTCTCTATCTCTATTATTCTTTCCCTTCTCTTTGTTAATGGGTTGATGGTTTGGATAAATCGTGCTTGGAGTGATTAAAGTGGGTTCATATTTGATGGGGCTAAGAATTGTCGACATTCGGTGTATCAATTAAATCTCCCTTTCTCTTCTTCTGATGCCGGCGAGCTTTGTATTCTCGTTATAGGTGAAGGAATACGAAATGCCTTGGCTTTTCTAGAACGGGTCCGAGTCAAATAGCAATGCAATTTATGGTCTTGGGATGAGCGTGTCCGAGTTCTAGAGATTTCTTCCTTGATTAATAATGCTCGATCTGAAGCTTTTGGGGTTCCTTTGATGCAGAAATTTTTTAAGCAGCTTTGATGCATCGGAAGATGCTTTCTCCTCATTCCAAGCTCACTTTAACTCTTAGCAGCCACCACCAAATCAATCCTTTATTGTGTATTTCGCATGCATATTTGGTTTTGTTTTCACCCCTTTTTTGCAACCTTCGCGTATGGTCGTGGGACTAACAACAGTCTTAGGGTGGCATTCGTTACTTAATTCATGAGGCAGTGCATCTTGATACTTAAAGAGGCATTCGGCTCTGAGCAGGGCACTTTATTATTATTCAAAAGACTTCCCTGAACATGTCTTGATAGAGTGACATGTTTATAATTATGTCATAAAATTTCTATGCTTGGCCAGAAGCACTGATGAGCCTGGCAATCTGGATGTACATACCTACAGATGTTCATTTACATGGACATGCTTATCTGCTCTTGTGGGACACTTTACTGTATTATTTTCTTGATGATATTGGCCAGTGTGTTTGTTGTTTTCAGAGACAGTAGTCTTTTTGGCTACTGTGTGTGTATGTGCACATCCACTCATATGATTAAATGTTTATGTCCTTCTAAATACAGCTGCCACCGCACTGGCTAAGAGACATGCAGATGGGTAATTGCCACTGGAAGACTTCAATATATTAGTTTTATGTGCACCAGATGGTCTAATATGCTAGATATATAGGTGAAGGACCAATTCTTATTTGATATATGCTTTGGGACGAGGTAATACTATCTCCACACTAAAACATTTTGAATAACCTTAATTTTCAATTTCAAGTGGTAAATTTGCCATAGCAAGGATTTGTGATACAAATCGTGGATTGGAATGATCAGTGTATACTGCCAGTGATATGATTACATAATATGGAAACCACACAACCTATTTATAAGTTAGCCAGTGCATTAGTCTGATGGTAAAAGTTTTTTCTTGGATTCATGACACTTTATACTATCACAAAAAGATATAGAATGCATCCATTGTAATAGATGATCCAAATCCAGGCCCAGAAGCATACATCAATATGAGTTGTTAGCACATGATTAAGCCTATGAAGTATCGCCACTATTATTTTTCAATACAATTAAATTATATATCAGAATTGACTAAGCATACCTACCTTGTGCTGCACGCTAGATCAACTGGGAATAATTGCCTGGACATTCTCCTTTGCATGTCTTGCCTATAAATATAGATTGTCATGGCCAATGTTCTTATAATAGAATGAATGTCCTCAAAACTGCTTGTCAAAGCTGCATCTTTTGTATGTTCCTGGAAACCACCATAAAGCATTGAAGTAATTTCTTACTACGAAAAAAGGAGTCTGGCTTCTTTTTTCTCTTGCTTGTGGGCATAGGCTCATGATTATCTAATCGTTGTTTCTATTACTTTGATAGACAAACCGCCTGTTATTTTTTCTACCAATTTATAAAAATTGATTACTTTAACCATTCCTTCTTCCCCATGCAGGAGTCCTTCTCTCTCTGCAATCCCCAGTTCATTGAGGTCAGTGATATTCTCCCAAGTTAAGAAGTCTGCATGTATTCACCTGGGAGTTTTATGTAATATAGTCTGTACTCATTCTTCTATTATTAGTTGTTCTTTGGATGATATGATAGTGCAGATGCTTCTGATAATATAGTGGATGTTTGGCACTCTATAATTTGCGGATGATAGCCGCTTATGTCGAAAATGCTTTTCCAAATATTTCGCTATTTGTTTACATTGTGACTATTTCTAAGCCTGTCCTTTCTCATTGTGATTCACGGTGCATTCATTTCACATATAATTGACTGAATGCACCAAATTTTCAAGTTAGTCCGGGAATTGTGAACTATTTTAATTTCACTTGAATGCAGTTGATGCGGCTTGCAGCTTGGATTTCATGGATTCCACTTTTGCTCCTTCTCTGGGAAAGGGGGTGTGTTAATACTTTGATGTGCGCACAGAGAGATTATGAATGTGTCAGTGTGACTTATTCTGCTTCATGTTCTTTGGTTTCAGATGGTTGACAATGTTCCTATACTGCAACTAGACATGGTATGGTGCTATTTCATGCTTCGAGACATCTCATCACTCTCTGTGGCTGGAATTCAACTGCAAAAGGCCAGAGAAGGGATTGAGCGTGCTCGTGGAAAGGATTACTCTTGTGTTAGACTCCTTCAAGGAGGTCGCTATCCAGAGATTGCTTTGTGAGCATCAGTTTTGCAATTTTTCATCCCAGCATTCTAGCAATATGTGTAGAGAACTTTCTTATCCTGAAATATTGGCTTCAGACTAGTGAATTGGAATTATTAATTTCCAGGCATTTGCGGTTAGAGCTGTTGGAAGGAGTGGTAGCTTATCACAGTGGTCATCTCGATAAGTCACGAAAAGCATTGACATCTGCACAAGAAAAGTTCCTCAAGGTTAGTAAAGAAGTCTTATTCAGTTATTGAGGTGCTCAGCCCCATTTTATGCTTGTATTGAATTCTTCTGTAGCAGTTCATGTAGCAAATAGTTTTTTTTTTTTAAATTATTTTGCTTATATTTGTTCTGTTATTCTTTGAGGTATTGATAGGTATTTATTTATACCTAGCATATCTATCATTCAAGAGTTTCAGCATTTTTAGAGTACTATTCCCTTTGCATTTGTCACATTATATTTAAGCTGTTTCCTTAAGTCTCTCTTGGTCTTTCTGCAAGCAAGACTTATTATTATGATCAACCAGCAGATCGTGTCTCATTTGCATGCATGATTAAGGAGCTAGGACTGTAATTTTGTTGCAGCACTGAAAGAACATTTGTAATTCTAGAACTCATGGCGAGTAAATTTCTGGATCTTTTGTTTAAATGAGAAAAAAAATTCACTCTAAAGTTAATGGTAGGATAGGTCTAACTCTTCTGCTTAAAAACTTTTCATCTGACTGTCCATATCTTTTCAAATCGTCTCTTATTTCCTCATAGTTACCTTGACTCTTTCCCTTTTCCAAGCTGACAATTCAATTTTGGTTATTTCAGCTGCAGGTGCCGGATGAATCTTTATCACTAGTCATGAGCATGGGCTTCAGGGAGCGTAATGCCAGGAGGGCACTTCACATGACCAACCAAGATGTTGGGAGTGCTGTTGATTTTCTAATCGAGGAAAAGGCTAAGAAATTACAGAAACGTGAGGAGGATATGAAGCGAAGATTATGCATACAAATTTCTATGGGTAGCATAAAAAATCTATTAAATTTTGCGGCGAGCAAAAGTCTTATGGAGTGACACTCATGAAGAAACCTGTGGACCTCCAGAGATTAAATGAACTGGTCTCCATTGGGTAAGTGTGAAGATGAGAAATCTGTACTGAAGAACCAGAAATGCAGAATCTCTGTACTGAAGAATCAGAGATGTAGAAGCAAGAAGATGTATTGAAAAGTTCGAAGATTGATCAAGAAAAACTTTGTATTCTTCTTATTTCAATCACAATGTATTTCAGAACTTGTACATCAATCAGTAGAAAGAAATTTTCATCTCGACTCCATACTCTCTTTCATATGCATATTGCTGTACTCTTTTTACAGAGAACTCAAACAATGGAGGTTTTCTCTCTTTCTCTCTTTGGATCACATTACAAAACCATACTCGAAACTACACACACTTTCCTATTTAAGAAGATGAAGACTAACTGACAAAACTAATTTCTGTTTTTGACTTTTCAACTGAATAACAACTTTACATGTCTTCATAGGCTAGCAATCCGCAATCCGTGTCAATCTTCTTCACCATCGTCGATGATAGTCTTCATTACCCTTCATCTCAGTCGTTCATTTGCAACCTCTTCTTTCGACTGGTATTAGCCACTTCTTCCCTTTTTGCTTGTATCGGCAATCACTTGCTTTTGTTCTTTTGTCAACTTCAAGAGTCTCAGCAGTAGCATCTGTTCTATTTCCAGCATCAGTATTATGGATAGCTGATTTCTTTTGTCGATATATCTTAACATTCCCCCTCAAATTGGGAATGGGTGGAGAACCAAGTCCCAATTTGGTGCGTAGTTGACAATGTGAAAAACGTGAGAGAGACTTGGTGAAAATATCAGCAAGTTGCGAATTGCTTGGAACATATTGGACATGAAGTGATCCTGAGGAGACTTTTTCTCAAACAAAGTGGAAGTCCACTTCGATATGTTTTGTTCGAGCATGTAATACGGGATTGGCAGTGAGAGCAATGGCTGATTTATTATCACAGAACATATGTGTAGGATGGGTGAGAGCACATCCTATGTCTCGCAAGACAAAACTGATCTAGGTGAGTTCAACAGAGGTTGAAGCAAGTGCACGATACTTAGCTTCTATAGAGATCTACTTACTGTGGTCTGCTTCTTGGCTGTCGAAGAAATAAGGTTGGAGCCAATATAAGTACAGAAACCTGTAGTTGACCTTCGTGTTTCAGTATATCCTACCCAGTCTGCATCTGAAAACCATACAGATGTGAAGAGCTTTGAGATTGAATGAATAGGCCAAGACTGATAGTGCCTTTGATGTATCGCAGAATCCTTTTAAGTCTATAGAGATCTGCAGTAGTTGGTGTCTGTAATTTCTGACAAAGTAAATTGGTGGCATAGGCTATGTCAGGGCGTGTCAAAGTGAGATACTGAAGAGCACCTACCAGGTTGCGATACTCAGTAGGATTGGACAAAGAGACAGAATCTTGTTGCATAATAAGTGGCCTTAGTGACAGAGGAGTAGAAATTGGTTTACATTTAGACATGTGGGCTCGAGTGAGAAGGTCACTAGCATATTTGGTCTGGCACAGAAATAGATGATCAGAACTTTGTTTGACTTCGATGCCAAGAAAATAATGCAGAGGGCCAAGATCTTTCATGTGAAATTTGAGACTGAGAGAGTGAATAAGAACAGAGAGTAATTGAAAGGAACTCCCAGTTAAGACAATGTCATCAACATACAATAGTAGAAGAATGGTATCTTGTCTATGATGATATATGAATAAAGATGGATATGTAGAGCTGCAAAAGAATTCATACTCAAGTAAAAAATCACTGAACTTATCAAACCATGCTCGAGGAGCTTGTCGAAGACCATAAAGTGACTTTCTGAGTAAACACACATGATAAGGTTTCTATGGGTCTTGAAAGCCAGGAGGCTCCTCCATGTAGACTGTTTCATTAAGTGTGCCATGTTAAAATGCATTTTTAACATCAAGTTGATGAATAGGCCACTGTCTCATCTTTGCTACAAATAGAACTATTCTGATTGTGGCATGCTTGATTACTGGACTGAAAGTCTCTGTGAAGTCAATGCCTTCTTCCTGATGAAAGCCTTTTGCAACTAAGCGAGCTTTCAAGCTGTCAAGGCTACCATCAGGGGCAAGTTTTGTTTTAAAGACCCACTTGCAGCCAATTACATTCATGTGTTCAGTTAGAGGAGTTAAGTCCCAAGTTTTATTTTGATATAATGCATCCATTTCTTCTGTCATTGCTTTATGCCAACCCTCATGTGCCAGTGCTGATTTAATTGACTTTGGTTCAGAAGGTACTTTATAGACAGCAAGACATGCATACCTAGGATTGGGTTTGATAATTCCAGACTTTGATCGAGTTTGCATTGGATGACTGGAAGTTGTTTCCTGCATTGAGTGACTAGAAATGATCCCTTGTGATATATGAGGGATAACTTGGTCAGATCCAATACTTGTATTATTGGGTATTGCTGTATCAGCAGCAGACATGTCTTGATGTTGTACAGGTGAAGGTACTTCATCGTGTGTTGTTGTTGTAGAAATGACATGTTCTTGTGTTATTGCTGGTTGTAATGATTGATCAGTATAAGGTATAGCAATTTGTTGTGAAGACTGAGAATTTATTGCAGTATTGTCTTTATCGAGCTGCAGATGGAGTGTCACGCCCCGAACCTCAAGCGCACCAACATCCCACCATGGTCATTCAAATGCGACGTTCCCAGGTTAAGTCGCCGACCCAATCAAATCTTTAATGCACATGCGGAAGCATATTATAAAACCCCTGACAATAAAATACGGGATAGAAAAGCAGGAAACAAAATCACAACATAATACTTTCATAATTCAACAGAATTACAAACAGAGGTCTACGGCCAACAGTCTATAAAAGACCGGCTCTTAAAAAGGAATTTTCCTACGATCTACAAGTCGGACACATTCTCCAATCCTCATGACTTCACCTCTGCAACTCCTCAAGGTCAACCAAAGCTATCTACTGCTCCGTCCACTGGGACCTGAAATTGTAATCCCCAAACCGGGATGAGACAATGTCTCAGCAAGTTCAACCCCCTAAACCCCTATTAGAAAGAAAATACGCCCTGGGTGGCCTAGCCACATCACACAGAGAACTTACCTCGCCTCAATTCCTTCCTGCAGGTTAGCACAATTTGAATCACTCAATCATAGATAGTAATAGGAACTTAAACAACCGGAACGCATTCACTTTCATATAACCAACAACCGCGGGGGTCCTGATTATAAGACTAAATCGTTATGACACGTCCCATTCCATGCCACACAATTCCGTCCCATAATCCGACACATCAATAACACTCAACATGCATTCCAATTGTTATTCACCGCCACACAAGGGCATAGCCTACTCGCAGTTCGGCTATCTACTGGCATATAGCCAAGCATCGCCTCCCCACCTTGGAGCGCGGCTTCGTCAGTGCGTCGACGGCATTCCCGAAGGAGCATGGGCCCAGAATCTACTGCGACCCGCAACCACCGTGTGGGCATCCCATATAGGGGCAAGTCTGGCTCAACAGCCCAGGACGATTCCTCTTAATTATCACATAGTCAAATCATACTCGGCCCCAGGACACTTTGCATTTCACTCAACGCTTCCATTTAAAATAGTGATCCCGGCCATTTTTCTTCATATTAAAAATATTCCCGAAATTACTCACGTGTGTGGGGGCACGCTAATTTCGAACCAGAAAGCCAATATCTCACTTTTTCAAACCCCACTATTTAATATAATACTGAAAATTCAATTTTTGCATTAAAACCCGACACTTGGGTTTTTATGAATAAAATCCCTATTTATCACAATCAACACTCAATTTGCCACATCCATTCATCAAATTCAAATTTAAATGCAAATGCGGCGGCGAAGACGAAATTCTGAGAATTTAGGTTAAAATAATTTTTCGGAATTTATTAAATAATTAAATTTATTCCGAAAATTAATTAAATAATAATATCCATATTTTTCACAATCACACTCAATTTATAATATCTAATCATCAATTTCAAAATCTGATTACACAGCAAGACCGGCACGAAATTCTGAGAATTTAGGGTCCTGACAAAATTTTCGGAATTTAATAAATAATTAAATTTATTCCGAAAATAATTAAATAATAATATTTTAATAATTTCGAATAATAATATATTATTATATTATTTAATAGTTTCGAGATATTTAAATAAATCAAAAGTAAATTCCTTTATGTCACATCAAAACTTATATTAATATAAACATTCATTTAGCCTTAAATTAAACCCACTTTAAGTTAATCAAGCACATTAATATAATCTACACTTAAATAAATTAAATTAACCACCTAATAACACTTAACATAAACTAAACACACCTAAAGCATCATTAACCCTCTAATCAAGGTTTAGTGAGCTAAACTCACTGGATTAGCGAACCGAGCAAACCAAAACGACGAGGACGACGCGATGATCGACTTTCCTCAAGGCGGGCCAAGCATCCGGGCTCGGGAAGGCGGCCAAAACGAGCCAAACACCCGCTGCCATACCCATTTCTGCAGCTGCTGTCCATGGCTGAAAAAAGAGAAGATAAGCTTGGGTTGAGGCAAGGATGGGTCGGGGGAAAGTGGAGGAGTTGAACCGGACTAAGGCGGGACCCGAACGGTGGCCGGAGGGGGCTGAACCGCAGCCTGAGCTAGCCAAACAACCGCTTGGAAGTGAAGACGGTGGCGGAGAGGCGAGGCGGACGACGACGAGCGGACGTGCGGCTACGCGCGTGAACGGCGGCGACAACGACGGCACCGGCAGCGAACGGCAAGCGACGAAGGAGGCGGACGAAGGCCGGCGTCGCACTGCTGGTTTTCTTCCCGTTCGGTTCTCTCTCTCCTCCCCCCAAGTTCCAACACAACTCCTTGATTCAAGGAAGAAGAAAGGCTTGATGTGAGGGGTGCTTTTTAGGGTAATTATGCACCCTACACTTGTCCAAATCTCCTCAACTTAGGCCCCACCATGACCTCATGTGACATTACTTCCCACTCACTCAAATCCTCCACAACATTTCTCCGATGGGCCCAAAATGCTTCTCCGCCCTGCAGATACTGAATTTTGAAATCTTCAGACATCCAATTCTTCAATTCTCTTCTGGTGATTCCATTGAAGTCATAAAATTAATCCAAATGTCACCACACTTCAATTCACATCTTCACTGGTCATGTAACCATCTTAGATCTCAAAAGACAACCAAATGCGGGCCTACCAATTTTCCGAACCAAATTAACCATACCTTGATGATTTTGCCGAAAAACTCTAGAACTGCATGAAAAATCTTCCAAAGATGAGTCAATACTCCTAAAATGATTTGTGACACACCTGCACTTCCAATTTCTAAATTCGATCTCAATTCCGGTTAATTTCACTTTTAAGCACGATCTTGCGCGGCCTAACCTCTTGGGTAGCCTTTAGAAATTTTCATGCATTTGACCACATGGTTGATCATCTCAGCCCACAATGTACATCTTTGAAACATTGGCGACTTTCGGTTGTCGGGGTAATCTCGAGGTTTCAAATACGAACACAGGGAGCACCCAATCGATAGAAAAGTCGGTTTAGTGCCGATCGACAAGAATTGTGCGATCGGTGGAATCACCCACACCGATCACATGCCTCAGTCGAGTCGACCTATCTCTGATCTCTAATCGATTTTTAATTGTGCCGTAATGACCCTTGCAGATTAACTCGGTCGAAAGGTCGTTTCCTGGTCAAATTCTCGAGTCCGATGCATTAGAATTTCTTAGCGGCTTAACCTGATAGACTAGTTTTCACCTGAGTGGCCGACTCAAGGAAAGGAACTATATGCGTGCCAACGAAATGCCCGTCTCAATTTATTGAAAATAGAATTGGAAAATCGGGATGTCACATGGAGTGCGCATGTCTGAGAACAAGTATAAGGTATAGTAGAAACTGTTTCTTTGCTTGCTGACTCTGTTAACTGTACTTCTTCTGCCCATAACCGATATAATGTTGTAAGTGGTGCATACTTTGTTGGGCACAACTTAGTGAGAGGGAAAAACTTCTTATCAAACTTCACATGTCTACTGATATATACTCGACCTGTTGAAGGCACAAGACATCTGTAGCCTTTATGGTGTTCACTATAGCCAATGAACAAACAGGTGAGAGATCTTGGATAAAACTTGTGCTGAGCATAGGGTCGTAAACATAGATAGCAGGCACAACCAAATACCCTGAGGTGATCATAAGTTGGTTCTTGGTGATACAACTTTCTATGAGGTGATTGCATTTGCAATTTTGGTGTTGGAAATAGGTTGATGACATAGTTAGTTGTAATAAAAGCATCAACCCAATATTTCAATGGAACTCTGCCATGATATAACATGGCAAGACCTAATTCAACAATATGTCGATGCTTCCTCTCAGAGATGCCATTCTATGCAGGTGTATAAGGACAAGAAAGATTCTATTTGATACCATAGTCTTGCAAGTGAGCTTGAAATCTGTGGCTAAGAAATTTTCCTCCACCATCACACTGAAAGATCTTGATTTTCGACTCAAATTGGTTCTCTACTTGCTTTTGAAACAGAACAAAGATCTTATAAAAGTCTGACTTCAATTTTAATGGATATATCCAACTATATCGAGAGAAGTTATCCACAAACAGAACATAGTACTTGAAATTCTTAAATGAAGTCACAGGTGATGGACCCCATATATCACAATGGATTTTCTGTAGAGGCATAGTTGTTACTGATTCAGATGATGGAAATGGTAAAGTCAGTCTTAGCAACTTGACAACTGCTACATTCATTCAGCTTTCTACTACTACACCGAATGAGTTTTGATTCCGCAAATACTTCAAGATATTCAAATTGGTGTGTGCTAATCTTTGATGCCATGTGTCCTCTTCTACTTGCTCTATGTCTCGAGCTAGAAAGGCTTGTGTTGTTTGTGAATTCACTTGATATAGCCCTTTAGTTTTCTTTCCGAGCAGCAGAGTTGTGTTGGTCCAGTTGTCCTTTATATATACACCAAATTTGTCAAAAACAAATGAGCATGGATAATCATCTGTTAGCTTGGATACTGACAGAAAATTTTTCTTTATATCAGGGACAATTAGGACATCATTTAGAGGTAATAAACTTTCTCCAGTATGCAGCAATGTATTACCAGTACATGTAATAGGCAAGTGTGATCCATCACCAATCATGACAGTGTCATATCCAGTATATTCAGAAGAGTTATGAAGTATACTAGAATTAGCTGTGATATGTGCAGTTGCACCAGTATCTGGATACCACTCGTTGCCTTTGGCATCTTCAAGATGTATAGCTGCCAAAGCTGTTGGTATCTCCTCAGCTTGATATGAGTTATCAAATCTATACCATCAATGTAAAGCATCATGGCCTAGTCTCTTGCAGATTTGACACTCTAATTTTATGCTGATAGTTGGCTTCTCATCCTGCATATTCTTAGAAAGAGTTAGATTAGAAGGATAAGATTTCACTTCTTGATATCTCTGTGATGGGCCAGCATAGGGACGGAATCCTGAGTTGAAAACAGAGTCAGAGGAATTGTGATAAGGTTTGGTTCTCTGATTCTCTTGCATATAACTGATATTGCTAGATCTGTAACATGAATTGTCTCTAGGATATCTGAATCCTCGGCCCCTGTTATTAAGAAAACGTCCCCTACCATAGCTACGGCCACCTCTGTAATTACCTCTTTGAGCTACAAAGCCTGAATTTTGAGATATGTACTCTCCATCAGTAGTTTCTTTAAACTGTGCTTGAGAGTGTCTTTGCCCAAAGTAAGCCATATTGGAGTTAAATTGAGTCCTAGAATAATTCTGCATTCTTGACTCGAACCTTTCTAATTGTGCAATTACCTCATCATACTCAGGTTGAGGCTTTAGACAGTATATTGTTGTTCGAAAACTTTCATACTCAGCTCCTAACCCTTCCAACACACCCAATAGCTTGGTTATGTCATCCACAGGTTTTCCTATAGCATTTAACTGATCACATATGGACTTGTATTCTCTAAGATAGACTAAAAGAGCTCGATCATGTTTTTGACAAGCTTGGAGTTTCCCCCTTAATTCGAACTCTCTTGCTGCTGATTTTTGTGTGAAACAGTTCAAAAGTGTCTGCCACACTTCATAAGATGTTTCTAAACCAATTATTAAGCTCAGTATATTCTCAGAGATAGCTCCACTTATCCATGAAGATACTAGCTTATCTATTTTTGTCCAATCAATATAGTCTGGATTTACGGCTTGACTTCACCTCTTTCAACTATACTGCAGCATTCGAGGAGGTGGTGTAATATCACCATTAACAAAGCCAAAAAGTTCTTCACTTTTCAGAAACCTGTGGATTTGAGCTTGCCATAAAAGGAAATTGTCTTCGGCAAGTTTAATTGTGACAAAGTTAGAGATATTCACATGTATAGGGAATGGATACTTTGATGCTCTTACTGCCATTGTTGTATTCTTTCAACTATGGAAGAGAAGATAGCAATGGTGTTATGAAAAACTAACACAATTACCGTGATACCGCAATCTGATATAGCTTCAGCTTCTTCTTTCTCGATCTAAAGAGTAACTCTTTTGAATGGATCCTTCGGCGAGATATGATCGCCGGCTCGATACCATGTGAAGATGAGAAATCTGTCTTGAAGAACCAGAAATGCAGAATCTCTGTCTTGAAGAATCGGAGATGCGAAGCAAGAAGATGTATTGAAAAGTTCGAAGATTGATCAAGAAAAACTTTGTATTCTTCTTATTTCAATCACAATGTATTTCAGAACTTGTACATCAATCAGTAGAAAGAAATTTTCATCTCGACTCCATACTTTCTCTCTTTCATCTGCATATTGCTGTACTCTTTTTACAGAGAACTCAAACAATGGAGGTTTTCTCTCTCTCTCTCTCTGGATCACATTGCAAAACCATACTCGAAACTACACACGCTTTCCTATTGAAGAAGATGAAGACTAACTGACAAAACTAATTTCTATTTTTGGCTTTTCAACTGAATAACAACTTTACATGTCTTCATAGGCTAGCAATCCGCAATCCGTGTCAATCTTTTTCACCATCGTCGATGACAGTCTTCATTACCCTTCATCTCAGTCGTTCATTTGCAACCTCTTCTTTCGACTGGTATCAGCCACTTCTTCCCTTTTTGCTTGTATCAGCAATCACTTGCTTTTGTTCTTTTGTCAACTTCAGCAGTCTCAGCAGTAGCATCTGTTCTATTTCCAGCATCAGTATTATGGATAGCTGATTTCTTTTGTCGATATATCTTAACAGTAAGGAACTGTTGCATAATCGAAGTACTTACTGGAATTATTTTGTGAAGGTCCTTTAAAATCTGTGTTAGTGGTTTGCAATCTGCGGTTTGCTTGTGACAGATTTCTTATGGATAGTTGCTTATGTTTCAATCACGCCTCTATTTGACAACTTAAAGTTTTAAAACAGTTAGCATTAATCCCACAAAAATTTCACGTGGTATTAGAGCAAAAGGTTCTGAGGTCGAATGTTTTCAGACAACTTCGTTTACCTGCGCCGTTATATATTTCCGTAAATTGGTCTTAGGCCAAAATCTAGTCTATGCTTGAGGGCGAACAATAGAATATTTAAATATTAAATAATGCATTCATTTAACGACTTATACATTTTGAAAAGCTGGCACTAATTCCGCAAAAACTCCTGCACTATAAAAGTCTCAATCTTTCAATTTCTCAGTCAATTCTCTTCTGTTTGATCCCAACTGACCCATCAATGGCGGCGAAGCTGAAGGTGGCCGGCACGTGGTCCGGCGTGATTGAGGTGGAGCTGGACAGCTGAACGGTGACAGGGCGGCGAAGCTGAGCGAGCTCGGCGTCAGGAGCAACGCCAAGGTGCTCTCGACCCGTGTCTGCATTGACCAGGGCAAGCGCTCAAGGAAGAGGCCTTGGCCGAGGACGAGCGGTCCAGCAGGCTTGCTCGGGTCAAGTGAGTGCTTTTGTTTGTGCCTGTGTTTTTGGGTACTCATTCCAGTGTGTGCGCAAGGGTGCAATCGTCTATCTTTTTGCTTAATTTTGACTTGGTCGCCGGTTCCCGGCAGCGGATAGGTGTACTAATTGATTGGTCGAGCAAAGTTGTTGACTTTCCTTGCTTATTGGATTCGTTGCATCGAATATATGGTGAATTTATAAGGAACTTGTCTCTTTGTTTTCTGTTTCTTGGCTTATATTATGTGCATTGTGAGGAATATGTTTGTTTTGCTGAATTTTTCTGAAAAGTTGGGTATTTGTAATTGGATCATACACCTTTTTGGACTGGCCTTGTAAAATATAATGTGGTGAAAGGCAGCTTGCCTTTAGAAAGCAGGCTTCTGCTGCTCTCTATCTCTATTATTCTTTCCATTCTCTTTGTTAATCGGTTGATGGTTTTGATAAATCGTGCTTGGAGAGATTAAGGGGGCCTCATATTTGATGAGGCTAAGAATATTCTACATTCAGCCTATTAATTACATCTCCCTTTCTCTTTTATTGATGGCAGCGAGCTTCGTATTCTTGTTATAGGTGAAGGAACTTGAAATTTGTGGTCTTGGGATGAGCGTGTCCGAGTTCAAGAGATGCCTTCCTTGGTTAATAATGCTCAGTCTGAAGCTTTTGGCATTTCTGTGGTGCAGAAGTTTTTAAGTAGCTTTGATGCATCGGAAGATGCTTTCTCCTCATTCCAAGCTCACTTTAACTCTTAGCGGCCACCACCAAATCAATCCTTCATCATGTATTTCGCATGGATATTCAGTTTGGTTTTCACCCCTTTTAGGCAACTTTGCGTGTAGTCATGGGACCAATCAACATTCTTAGTGTGGCGTACGTTACTTAACTCGTGAGGCAGTGCATCTTGATACTTAAAGAGGCATTCGGCTCTGAGCACGGGACTTTATTATTATTCAAAAGAATACTGCATGTCTTGATAAAGTGACTTGTTTATAGTTATGCCGTAAAATTTCTTAGAGACATGCAGATGGGTAATTGCCACTGGAAGACTTCAACATAGAACTTGAACATCAGAGTGGAAAGAAAGTAAATATGGGATCTCAAACTGATCAGAGGTTTGGCAGTAGACTAATTTGTTTTTAAGAAATCCTTTCTCAAGCAGTCTTTTCTCACAATCTGCTGTTTAGCTGCTATTGTTTTAAATTGGCATCTAAAAAACCTTTTGGGTTCTCTCCAGGGCTGTGATGATGGGCTTGATGCTTCACTCAAATGCAAAGTAACTTATAAGGAGGCAAAATTATGAAGATGCATTGGAAGTTCCTGCTATGGGTGAGGTCCGTTACTGGCGCTCTATGGTTACTTATGATAATCTAAGCATTTTTGGCCTTATCCAGTACCAAGCTTCAATGCTTCTTAATCTGTAACATGCATAATGTGGGAATTGAGATGTATTGCGAGGGATGTCATTTTGTAGAAGAGTTTACCAACTGTTCAGATCAATAGTTGGTTGCATATACTAAAAAAAAGTGGCGCCACCTTGTCCTTTCCCATTAGAATGCCATAACTTCCTACTGAATTGATGTGATGCCCTGTTGCAATTGAGTTTAAAAATCGGAATATATTACACGATGCTAACCAAGGTTTCAGAAACAAGGACAACTCTTAAACAAGGAATGTCAAGCACAACTAAAATTGTTCCTTGTCTAAAATGTAATATTGTGAAAGTAGGCTTGTTTGATCATTGTCGGAATATTACTCATTATTAGTTATATGTGCACCAGATGGTCTGTTATGCTAGATATATAGGTGAAGGACCAATTCTTACTTGGTATGTACTTTGGGACGAGGTAATACTATACATGATATACTTTTCACGAGGTAATACTATACATGATATACTTTTCACAAGTAAATATGATGAATAGCTCCACACCAAAATATTTTGAACCTTAATTTACAATTTCGACTGATAAATTTGCCATAAGAAGGATTTGTGATTCAAATTGTGGATCAGAATGATCAGTGTATTCTGCTAGAGATATTGTTAAATAATATAGTAACCACGCAACATATTTCTGAGTTAGCCGGTGCATTAGTCTGACTGTAAAAGATTTTTTTCTTAGATTCATGACACATTATACTATCACAAAAGTATAGAATGTATCCATTGTAATAGATGACCCAAATCCGGGCCCAAAAGCATACACCGATATGATTTAGCACACGATTAAGCCTACAAAGGCAGCGCCACTATTATTTTTCAATACAAATTAATTATATATCAGAATGACTAAGCATACCTACCATGTGCTGCATGCTAGATCAACTGGGAATAATTGCCTGACATTCTTCTTTGCATGTCTTGCCTGCATTTGGATCTCAACCATCACTTTTTATTAATATATATTGTCATGAACAATGTTCTTATAACAGAATGAATGTCCTCAAAACTGCTTGTCAAAGCTGCATTTTTTGTATGTTCGTAGAAACCGCCATAAAGCGTTGAAGTAATTTCTTACTACAAAAAAGGAGTCTGGCTTCTCTTTTTCTCTTGATCGTGAGTATAGGCTCATGATTATCTGATAGTTGTTTCTATTACTTTGATTGACATACCGCCTGTTACGTTTTTCTACCAATTTGTAAAAATGGCAGCAGTGCTGACCTTCTCGTATGAATGGAATGTTTACAATAGAATTCATACATTTGCACCAATCTGGGCCTCGATCCGGGTTGGTTCTTGCTCGCATTTTGGCCTAGACATCAGGACAACAAATTTGTTCTCTTTCATACTGAACAGGGCATGCCTCAATGCAGTACTTCTTTTTCTAAGCTAGAGCTAAGCTCCTAGCAAAATGTTAGAAAGATTCCACAAAGACAAGAACAACGAAAGTAGCCATAAAAATGCAAGTTTGACCGTGAATTTAACCATCTCAGGAGACACTCAAGAACAAGCTAAACCTTCATAAAAGTTAGATGGAAATCGATGTCCTAACCAAATTGCGGATTGGCCATGAGCCTAAGACGTTGAAGAAGATTCAGTTGTTTGTGCTATATTGTCAAGCAAGAGGAGTTTTATGTCTCGAACGGTTTGCAAATGGACCAAGTGATATTTGGAGATGAAAACTTTTATTCGAAATGGAAAACAAATTTGTTACTGCAGAAACAAAAAAGGTGAGAAGAGACAGCTGTGTTTTTCTCGTGTTGTTTGTCATTGTTAGTAGCATGATCACCAACCAAATAGAGATGAGCAAGCAATTATGTAAAAATATCTTTTTGAAAGAGGGAGGATCACACCATTTATTGTCTTCAAAGAAAGTAGAACAAGACCTTATTCAGTTGTGAAGGTAAGAACTTACACTGACCTAATAGATCCACATTGAGGCCAATGTTGATCAACGACAATAACAAACAACAGGAAAAAAACCCAATCCTGCCATTACTTGGAAATGCAAAGAGAGAGAACCTAAAATGTTTGGCCTCTGGACAATTTTCGAAAACCATCCTGCACAAAATAGTAACATGTGATGAACAAGCTCTGACATGTGTTGATAACCAGTTCCACATAGTGAAACCATCCATGTCGCCATTGGGGGTTGATGAATAGAACACTTGGAATTATCAGTCCAACCATCGTGTACGACACTCCGAAGCTGATATAGAATGTCTCTTCATCTATGAAACCATCTTCTTTAGTTGTCACGCGTGATTTTGTTGCTGAGAAATTAACTTTAATGGTTGTCGAGCACTTCTTACTCAATGGTAGTCCACACAGAAGATGGTTTCCATAGTAACTGCTTTCATCGAATGCCCCAAATTGATATTTGTTTGGTATGGCTCCTGACAAGTCGTTGTAAGACACATTGAAGATTTCCAGGGAATTCAACTGAGTAAGCTCTTCAGGGATAGAACCAATCAAGTTGTTGTAGGAAAGGTCAATGCTCTCTATCTTCGTGAGGCTCGACAATGACATTGGTATACGTCCTGTAAGCTTGTTATGTGACAGGTTCAGCACAAGCATTTCTTGTAAGATTGCTATCTCTGGTGGGATCTCGCCGCTGAACTGGTTGCAAGAAAAATCTAGTCCCACCATTTTAAGAAGTGCGTAGCCTTTATAAGAATCAAACCTTCCTTTCGTTGTGAACCCAACAGTATGTGGAGCTTGAAAATTCTTCTTCTTCTTTATGAAAAACAAAATGAAAGTCAGACCATGTTTATTTGTCCTCACATAAGACCAAGGTGACCATACTACAAGTACAAAGATCTCATGCCCAATGATGAAGTTACCTTATCAGTGTAATCTTTGGATAAATTCATGGGTCCCAAGCAACTAGGTAATGGACCAAACAGATTGTTTTCAGAAAGATCGATCATACTTAAGCTTTTCAATTTGCACAATTGCTTGGGAAATGTTCCATAGAAGCTATTACCTTTCAGTAAAAGAATCTTCAATTGAGAGAGGTTACCTAGCCAATAGGGTATGCTTCCGGAGAACTTATTTTCACTCAGATCCAAGGTAACCAAACAGGAGCCATTAGAGAGTGCATGCACGAGTGTACCATTCAATTTGTTCCTACTTAGATGGATGTGACGCACCCACTCTGAGATGAAAAATGATGGTAATGGACCAGAGAGATTGTTGTAAGACAAATCCAAATACTCAAGCTCACCAAAATTGCAAAGTTCTTGAGGGATGAGGCCATCCAATTGATTTTTGGATAAGTCAAGGGCCACAAGCGATGACATGTTTGCAATCAATCTGGGAAGCTTGCCGGTGAAAATGTTGTTGCTAAGGTCCAATTCCCGCAAATCTACGAGTGATGAAAGAAAAGACAGACTTCCATTGAACAAGTTGTGGTCTAACCGCAGATATGACAAACCTGGGTTCATGGTGTGGTTGGAAAGTACAATTTCTCCTTGCAATTTGTTATATGCTATGTTGAGCATATATAATTCACTATCTAGTAACTGGATAGGTAATCCCCTTGAGAAATTGTTGCTAGACAGGTCTAAGATACCTAGGGATTTTATACTACCCAGTTTAGATGGAATATTCCCTTCAAATCTATTGACTGATAGATTAAGGTAAGACAGATTTGGGACATTTGCGCAAAATTCGGTAGTGAGCTCTCCTCTCATGCTGTTGTTGGATATATCCATGATCGAAAGATTAAAATGGGTCATTGATGGAACCTCAAGTGTCGTAAATAAGTTATTTGCCATAGAAAGCTGTTCCAACTTGGTGTTGTTTTCCAACAACCAAGCTGGAAAAGGACCTGGAATGTCATTCGAGGAGAGATCCAAAATTCTCAGGTCATATTGATGCTTGAGAAAGCCCAAAGAAGTCAATGCGAATCCTCTTGATGGACTATTTGACATACTTAAAACCTTCAACTGGAACCTCGGGATCAAAGATGCAACTTTGGTATCAATTGTTAGTTTGGTGTCATCAAGAATTAGCACCTTAAGTCTTGAATGGTTTGCAAGTGGGCCGAGTGATGAGGAGATATCAAAATGGTTACCCAAAATGGAAAGAAATTTGAGAGATGTAAGACTAGTGAGGGGAGATGACACGACACTATCTGTAAATTCATTGTCTTCAAGATTCAGAATCTGAATAGAGGACATGTTTCGCCAACATGTAGGAAGCCCACCAGTAATTCCGTTAAAGCTAAGATCCAACTCTTCTAGTTTTACCAAGTTACACAAGCCTGTTATTGATATCACAAGTCAATTCAACTACAATGAGATATATCGGTACATGCAAAGAGGACATTCAAGTACATCAAGGATCCATTTCATGTCCAGCTTTTACACTGAGAGATCAGAACTTACTATGATCTGATAGGTTGCCACTTAGACTGGTGTTGGATGAGGACAACAATCTAAGGGATGTCAATGAACCGAGGCTGGAAAGGATTCCTATGCTTGTGTTCAACGAAGAACCATCCAAGATGAGTTGTTCCAACTTACTAAAGTTATGGAAATCTTCCCAGAAATCAAAAGATTATTGGACATCAGATTTCCTTACACAAGCATAATCAAGAAATGGTATAGAGATATCATGAGTGAATGGAAATACTTTGATAAAAACTTAGGCTCCATTCGTTTCGCGGAAAATATGACTTTTCTGGAAAATATTTTTGAGAAGTCATTTATAGGAAAATGACAATATTTTCTAATGCTCGGCTGAAACCTGAAAATGAACTAGAAAATATTTTCCACTATTTAATATGGAAAATCTAATTTGATTTTCATCCTTGCACTCCTTTCAATAATATTTTATTTTTTATTTTTAAAAAAATAGATTTTTTTATTTTTTTTTTTATTTTTTTTTCCTTCTTGTTCAGCCAATCACCAATCATAGGTGAGGTCAAGATTGCTCGAGGCCGATGAGCTCGAACCTTGTTAGATCGGCGAGGCCTCGGCCTTTGGCGAGCTTGTTCCTCGCCTATGGTTGGTTGCCGGCCGTCGTCGTAGCCAACAATCAATTGAGGAAGAAGGAAAAAGAAAGGAAAAATAAAATAAAGAAATTAAAAATTAAAAATTCGATTTGAAAAAAATAGAAAAACAATAAAATAACTAAAAAGAGTGCATAGAGGAAAACAGGTTAGGTGAAAGAAAGAGAATGGAAAATGATTTCCTTATTATCACAACTTTTGAAAATGCTTTTTCCATTGAAGGAAAATATTTTCCTTTACTTATATATTTTCCATGACTCGAACGCTGGAAAATCTGAAAAACATTTTCTTGAAAGTTGTTTTCGTGAAACAAACGGAGCATTATTGTAAATATACATTCACTCACAAGTTTGACTAACCTTGAGTAGTAATTGTTCCTTCTACTGTATTATGTTGGAGAGAAAGGATCCTCAGAGATGACAGCGCCCCTAATGCTCGCACGACGGTCCCCACATGCTTCAAGTGGACACCATTTAGGTGGAGGTTCTCCAAGTGGCTCAAGTTTTTGATGCCTAGCAAGTAAAATTCCAAGTAATTAATTTGCTTGGCAGCTAGGTTGTGAAAGCACCCACACCGATGCCTCGGGTTAGATATCTTTTCAATTAGCAACATTTCTATACGAAAAGAGAAGGGATTGCAATATATGACTTCTATATTCTTAATATGAAGCACATGTAAAGATATGAAAGAGCATGCATGAATCGTAGTCTAGTCAGTTTAATTTATGAATAAAAATGAGGATTCTGCATGAAAACTGAAATAGTACCTTCAACATTAGCCACTGCATCGATTGAATTATAACTTATGTCCAGCTCCTTTAGATTACTAAGATCACCTAATTTGTCCACAAATATTGCTAACTCAAGTCAAGGATGGCGATTTTGTACGGAATTATGAATAGAGAATAAGCTGGAGAAACTATCATTCACATGTAAAGTCCAATTCAAATGTTGTTTGGAGAATAGACACCGGAGAGTCGAATTGTACCGCGAATGTGTAGAATAAAATTATCCAAAGTAAATAATGAAAGCACCCATGTGGATGCCTAGGGATAGGAATCTTTTGAATCAGCAACATTTCTATATGGAAAGAGAAGGGGTTGCAATATATGACTTCTATATGCGTTAAGTGAAGCCCATGTTAAGGTATTAAAGAGTCCGCACGACTCGTAGGCTAGTTAGTTTAACATATGATTAAAAACGAGGGTACTTCGTGCAAACTGAAACAGTACTTTCAATGGTAGCCATTGCATCGACTGTGTTATCACTCATGTCCAGCTCCATCAAATTATTGAAACCACCTAATTTATCCACAAACAGTGTTAACTCAAGTCAAGGATGGTGATTTTGTATTGAATTATGAGCAGAGAATAAGCTGGAGAAATTTACCATTCACATGTAAAGTCCAGCTCAAATTATTGATGTTGGAGAGATGGAAAGGGAGAGAGAATGGCCGGAGAGATGGAATTCAAATCAAGCATTAAAAAGTTTCCACAGAATTCTATTCAGGTTTGTCGAGATAGGAATCAAACAAACAACACACGTCTTCTTTAAATCTATTGAAGCACATGTATAGGTACACGCATGTAAAGCTAGGTATTGCCATTTCAAGGGGAAATATGTCGTAGGGTGGCAATTTTGTACTGAATTATGAGCAGAGAATAAGCCGGAGAAATTTACCATTCACATGTAAAGTCCCGCTCAAATTGCTTGTCTCCTAGGAACAGACGCCGGAGAGATGGAATTGTACCGAGAATGGATAGAATAGAATTATCCAGAGAGTTACCACTCAAGTCAAGTTCCTCTAGTTTGCTCAGGCTTGAAGATAGCAGGTTTGGTTCTACAAACAAACAATGAAAAACAGTAAAATTTGCGGAAATCTATTCAATTACACACATAAACCGGTATTGCCATTTCGTGGGGAAATGTGTCGTAGACTTGTGGATTAATGATGACATGGACATAATCATCTATAATGCAGGAAGTGAGTAAGGACCCAGACATGGTTAAGTTTTGAGTTCATTAGATAATGAGTATGTCTTCTTTTATAGGAAATGAACGAACTGCAAATTTATACCTTCTGGTGCAATCCACCCTCCTAAATACTTGCCGGACATGTCAAGGCTCTTGAGTTCTTCAAAGGGAAGAAGTAGAGAAGTGTTTAGGTACCAAGTTTTGAAGCTGAAATGGTAATTTCTCCAAGAGAAGAGCCTTAGATGAGTGACTCGCCCTGTGGTGGGATTGCACTCAACACCTTCCCAGCTGCAACAGTTGAAATATGATCCCCCGGCATCCACCCTATATATAAAGTCAAATGTGGCATTGAGCGCTAAGAGTGCAACCCTTTCTTTCTCCCGACACCCATGAGAGCCACAGAAACATGCGATGCCCCAAATCACCACAAGCACCCACAATGCTTTCTTTTTCATGACTACAGATTCGAGTGACCAAACTTTATATGTATTACACTCTTGAGTTAACTTCTTCTTTGCAAGTTAAAGCAATTTCATAGGAGTTCAGCGATGCCTATACTTGAGTGTAGAAGTTGTGGTCATGGCCAAAGTCTAGGTCATTCGTAGTGATGAATGAACGTCAGCTCCTTATGGTGACAAGGTTAAGTAGCGTGTGGGGCGGGGGTATGTAACTTACACAATGACCATATTTCATTGGCGGGGAATTTTCCAAATGTCTCTATTGGCATAACTTGTTCCACACGTTAAGTCTAGTCTAGCCTAGTCACTGTTGTCATTTATATGACTAATTCAATCTCTATCCAATGAAAAGCACAGGCCTTGTGATTTACTTGGTTCCTAGCTGGAATGCAAGATCATAATGAATAGTTAGAATGCAATTAAGTGATGGTAACATGAAAATTAGTAAATGTTAAAGGATTACTCACAATGAATTGGTTTCTTGCTTGGGAAACTAACATAGGATGTAAATTTGGTAATTGAAGTGCTCTCTTCTTATTGTTCAGCACGACTAACTTAGAATGCTTATCCTTTCAAGATATTGAAAATTACTACTTTGTAGCTTTTACACATTTCACACTAGAGAAAAAGCATAACAGATTGCCTTTTGGATTCACAAAAAGCAGCTAGTTTAACTTAATGAGTGCCCATTTAACATTATTCAAATTGCTTCCTTTGCAAGGGTGACGGTGGATTATCCCAATGAGTCCGTACGTACAAGCGAAAAACTGCACTAGAAAACATTTGGAAATTGGATGGTTCTAAACACGGAAGATCTGTTAATCTACTTCGCATTGGAGCTTTTAGGAGAAAGTGATCTTGACTAGAGGCATTTCAAAAGTAGACATGTTGTAAAATTAACGCGAAAATTGAGAAGATCTTGCTATTAAATCAACACAAGAACATTGAAGAACTAAATAGGGAATGACAAAGATACCAAATATTTACGAGATTTGATCTGACTGTCGGTATTTATCCCTTGAAAGAGCTAGCAACCAATAATTCACTATAATTTGAGAATCAGAACTATAATCGCTTACACTCGAATGTCTCCCACACTTCGATTAAGATCAAATCCAAATATGTTTATAAATAAACAACTTAATTGCATGTAAAGCTCATAGGGCAAATCACCAAGTGTTTAAGCCCATAGCAAAACCCTTCGCATAGCTAATTCAAGAACGTTCATATGTTCTTTCTTTTACTCTTCGTGCGGTGGCCCAATTTCTAATGGAATTCCACTATTAGGCTTCTTGAGGAAAGGAAACCCAAAAAAGCAAAACCTTGCTATTAATTTATTTATTTTTCTCTAACCACTTCCTAACCCCACGTGCTCTCTTTTGTATGACCAAAAAGAAAATTCCAAGTAGGCAATTAAAGTCCATAGGAAATTTGACTGCGAGAGTTCATTGTATATGCTACTTGGGCCCTTGGCAGCTATCCACAGGAAAATTTCTCCATCAATGTTTAATGTGCCGGAGTCTACATGTCCGAACCTCCTAAATTGAACTTAAATCTTTTTCTTACCCAAGCGTCCAAGCGATATCCTCTCAAATCTTTTACATTGCAAAGTCTGGATGTAATCGTGGACACGTCCAACCAAATAAAAGAAACTCTCCAATATATACATCATTCAAAGAAAGTTTTTTTGGATTTCTTTTTTATCCAATCAGGTTAGATTGCATAGCGGCTCAAAATCGAGACATATTTTAATAATTCTCTACCTTGCTTTGACATTTGTAACTAACTCATAATGTTCATCATCCATGTTAGTTCTCCCAACGCCTCGATAGACGTTCACTCTCTATAGATGACAACTGCGCTAAAGTAAAGCTTAAGTTTCGTCAAAGGAACATGTTTGGTCATCATGTCTCACGAGTTCATTGGATTTGGCCAAGACATCAAGGCAACAAATTCCTAGAATCGAAAAGATACTTTTGACTTCTCAGATTAAGAAAAACCTATTACTAGAATCCAATGGATTACGGGTCACCTGAGCCAACTCCGACAGAGTGGACACCATTCTCGCTGGGTAAAAGAATGAAACCATGAGGGCGACCCAAGGGCATCAAAATGGGCCCGATCACGAACGTGACCGGTCCGACGAGCAATGGAGCCAGAGAGATCCCCACGAAGAGCGATGTGAGAGCAGTGGGAGGGACCTACGCCGTCGACGCGATGGCGAGATGCGGCCGCCTCGAAGTGGAGGCGACGATCGGGAGTGCAGACAGGGGAGGAGGGAACTTCATGATGTGGGCCGTCCGGCCGATTACAATCGCCGGTTGTTCCACCTCATCTCTCGCCATTCTCAGACGCAGAAGATGAAGAGTGGCGATCGGCGATTGTAATCGGCGGGTCCATTCTGCGTTCAAAGTCCGCGTTACCGGAGCTTAATTTCTCCAGATCTGATACACTTTCTCTAAAGCTAATTTCCCGGAGCTCGATACTACATATATCGCTTTATTAAGCATAGTGGAGCATGGTGAGCAGTAGTTGTGAAATGATTAAAACCTATTTATGGGGTTTAGGTTAGTGAAGCCATCGGTCGAGCCGAATGCTTCGTCGAGCATGGTGACTTCGAGCACTAAAATGATTACGCTTATTGGTGCTGTTGATTTTGTGAAATTACTGGAAAACTGGTTAGATCATCCTCAAGTGATGCTTTTGAGTCAAGCGTGACTAGTTTAGATGACTTGTGCGGTTTTGGTAAGTAAGGGTGACGGTGAAGATGTCTCAAAGCATGATCCGCAAATTGCTGGGGGCTGTCAACGACCAGACATGCATCGGCCTCGCGAAGATCGCGGGCAACATGGCGCAAGAGGCCAAAGTAAATATCGTGAAAGCCATGAGCGACGATGATGATCCTGTGGATGAGAAATAGATTCATCGAATCTTGAATTTGACTTCATACTCCAGCGGATACGTTCATGCATGTGTTTCTGCGCTTTCGAAGCGACTGAGCAAGACCCACGACTATGTTGTGGCTCTCAAATCCCTAGTGGTCATCCATCGTTTGTTGAATAATGGAGACCCAATTTTTCGCAAGGAGATAACGTACGCGACCGGGCATGGTTCTAGGTTGTTGAATTTGTCTGATTTTAGAGATGAGGCTCACTCGAGTTCATGGGACCACTTGGCTTTTGCGCGGACTTATGCTATGTATTTGGGTCAGCAACTCGAGTTGATTCTGTTTGATAGAAAGAGGGGCGGCGGTCCTAGTGGAAATGCTAATGGTGGTGGTAATGTTCACAATGAGGATAGGTATGGGAATCGAGATGATTTTCGGTCCCCACCACGCGAATGATTTTGATTATGGTGATTATTGAGGAGAATATGGTAATTTGGGGGGATGAGAAGGTCAAGGTCATATGGGGATATGAGCTATGGTGTGGCTGTGAAAGAAGGGAAAGAAGATAGAAGGGTAGTGACTCCACTGAGGGAAATGAAGCAAGAAAGGATTTTTGGCAAAATGGGCCACTTGCCAAGGCTATTGGACTGGTTCTTGGTGTGTAGGCCCACTTGTTTGGCAAAGAATAGCAGCTTGATCTTAGTTGTATTGTACACTATTGTGAAGGAGAGTTTTTAGGTATAAGCTCTATTTTGCTTGATAAGTTTTTCAATATGGAGTATTAGGATTGCGTCAAGGCTTTCGATGTTTATGCTAGTGCCACTAAGATTGATGAGTTGATTGCATTCTACAATTGGTGTAAGGATACAAGGGTGGCAAGATCGTCCGAATATCCTAAAGTGCAAAGGATTACTAGTAAGTTGTTGAAGACATTGGAAGAGTTTGTGAGGGATTTCCATTGCTATTGCAAATTGACCAAGTAAATTTTTGGATGCAAACTGCACCTTAACATCCATTGCTATGAACTCAATGAGGGAGAAATCTTCACAAGCACTTTTTGAAAAAGAGTATCAACTTCCAATTTTTTCATTAGGTTATGATATTGCATCATTGCACACGAAATGCAAGATTACATCCTAATATTATCTACTGATTACCTAAACATAAAACTCATTCAAGATAGAGACGCTCGTGGTAAATAAGGATGATCTAAAAAGATGACAATTTAGGTGTATCCAATATTTTTTCCCAAGTGCATGGGTCACTTGAGCCGTATGATGTTCTTGGATAAGTTCTTTTTTCTTTTGCATGATTAATGCAATAATCGTTTCAAATTTCAGTAATTAATTTGTGATATGGTGCTTGTATAAGAGACAGCACACTTAACCATTCAAGGTCACAAAGAGCGCAGATTATACCACTCCTATAAAATCTTCCATCAACCAATACTTTCTTTTTTCCTATTTTTAAATGGATCAAGAACATCAAATGACTATGGATTTGATGCTAACATCCATACTACTGAGATTCTTGCTGGAAACTTTTACCACATAGCAGAGCCATAAATGTTACCACAGAACACAAATAATAAATCCTCAAATCAAGTCACTGATTCCAACAGCACTGGGTCCAGAAAAAAGTTCATCTCTCACATATGGTATTGTTTTCCTCATAGTTAACTTCAATGGAGTGGACCCTTTGCCGGCAAGTAATAGCAAACACTTAAACATTCTGGCCTCTGCAATAATTATTTGGTCCAACTAATGCGCACAGACCTGCTTTATCCTTAGAATGTACAGTGAAAACTCATATCTTAACTTTGACAGCTTCACGCTTTTCCATGCATATGGCGGCATGGTAAGAACCTGCTAATTTAGCAGAGTGAATTGCCAATTGCTACTGAAGCTATTAAGGTCGTCAATAGAATCCACAATTATCTTACCTGGAGCATATTGTAAAGTGACATGCAGACTCTAGAATTCCAAAATTTTTTGAAAGACAAACATATTCAGCCAAATAAGGCATAGATCTTCCAGTAAAAGAATTCCATCTCCCAAATTATCCCCCATTCTGATGAAGATTCAGTATCACAATCAAAATCAGCTTATTGAAAATTTACGAAGAGGTGCGCAGCGAGACACCCAACTTCTGCGAAAATCAAGCATATAACTCATCAACATTACACTCCCCGAGGAAAACTTTGATGCTTCTAGGCGATCCACAACTGCCCTCAGCAATGATTGCTCTGTTGTAGGCAGCCATGTGAGCGATGATCTTGTAGATCATTTAAATATGCATCCACAAGGCCATAGAAAAGGATTAGCCAAATTCAAAAGTTGTGGATTGCTAAATTGTGCCTAGGGATTGGGCAGATTACCTCTTCAGGAGCATGGCAATGTTCAGCTACTTCTTCAAGAGTCAGAGGCTCGACAAGCTCCTTGTAAGTGAAAAATGCAACACCAAGGCAAAATTAACAAAGCGATCTGAATTTCAAGAAAATGAACCAGAAACCCATTTCTCAAGAGCTTATAGTTTCCATCTTAGTAGAGCTTGTTCTAGTAAGATATCTGGTCTCGTTGAGTACAGCCAACACCCATTTCTGAAGAGCTAATACTTCTGCTGCTGCCTTTTTCCCAGCTTCGACACCCAAGAATTTCAATCGCACATGGGGGCCAAGAAAAAAGACAGTCAGTTGGATGATTGATTGGGTTTCTTGACTCAAAGAGGCCAGACATATTCTCAATAGCAATAAGCACAAAACATATAGCAATAATCTAATTTAAATAAGAATTATAAGGTAAACTATTTATCAGGTTAATGATAGGCATTAATATTAACTAGTGAGGTGTATATCCCAACTGCTCGCTCATACAATGCTATAAGAGCCCCCACTGATTTAGGGGTCACTTCTTTGACAGTGACTGTTATAAAATCACGATCATTGGCATACAGAGCAAACCCTATCCCCTATAGAAGTTCACCATATCTAAAAGAGATCAATTGTAGAGAACAACCGAGTGACTATAAGTAAATCACCCACTGAACTCATGTCTCCTTTCCAAGAGAAGTTTGAGATCTTAAACTTCAGAAACAATAAGCATAGGAACTTCAGCCATTGCTAGATTCTTCTTAAAGGTAAATTTTAGTAGCACTTGTTGCAAACTAACCTGAAGCATTTCGAACAGATAGTCACTACAGGTAAAATCTGGTTCAAGCTCCCAATCATGACCAGGTGGTCTATCACGAAGCACTTCAATGAATGTTCCGAAGAAGTTGTGCACACCCTCTCTCAGATGTTGTATGTAGCTATATGGAAATTAGACAATAACGTGCATCAGGAATAATCACGTCACTGGCATGTAAAAGTAGTAGTGCCATTACCTTATCAAAAAATAATTTACGTATGCTGATACGTGCTTCCTTTATTTCCATAAACAGTATGCCCTTGATTGACATGTGAAATGAACAATTTGTGATTTAACATTTTGGAAACTAGAGATGGAGATGAAACTCCCTATTTTCACCCAAAAAAATAAACACATACTCGATTGCCATCCAGATCAAATTGCTGTAGATACAGACTGAATAACAGAAGGCTGTCTTTGTAAGGAAGAATTAGCATGTCCTGACAGCAGCAATTTAAAAAGTACCAACGGCAATAAATTCTGGCATGGTGTTCATAAAGTAAATGACAATTCACATATGCACACAAACCTTGTTATATGTACTTTAAAAGTCAAGAAGACATCAACACAAGATTTAGTCTCTAATAGACTCAAACGGGCATGATAAAGCGCATAAATGATGAGGTTTCATCTTAACCTTAACGCTACAAAACAAGCATGATTTCAGTCACCTATGAACATGCAAAAATCCAACGAAAAATCTCACATACAGAACATGCAATGATGAATATTTTTTGTTAAGAGTTTGAAACTCAATTAAGAACATGCAAGTTGTGACAAAAATAGTAAAACAAACACGCAACATACAAGGTTTATTTTTCTGCAACACCCATTTACCTTAATGCATGCAATCGATGCATTAAACGATATCAAGGCTTTGCAAATCATGCATCAATTGAACACATATAATATGCATTTCATCTTTCATGAAGGACTTGATGTTGAACAAGGTCAATTACATGTCCAATTCTTCTTAAATCCATTTCAGATCAAGATAGGGCAGATTGACCCTATCTCAAATCTGAGGGGTTTTGACCTAGCTAACATGTCCAAAAATTCCAAAAACATTACAGGACATACTCAAGACAATAACAAACAACTTTCATGAAGACAAGTTTTTCCAGAAGTCAACACAGAAAGCAGCGCAAAAATAGCAAAAGTTGAAGTCAGAACTAAAACAGAACCAAAAACTGACCTAAACTATTGTGGAATCGCACATTTTCAGAGGTATTTTTCGAGGGCCAAACGTCGCTCAATTGGGGCCTGCGACCTATCAATTCGAAGCTGATGTTCATTTTAAAAGTCTAAGAGAACTCAAACTAAGATCAGGTCGTTTCAGACCTCATTTTGGCCAAAACAACCGATCAGTCCAGTAGATATGAAAATGTAGATTCAAGCCTAAACAAGTTAAATCATCCAAGTTCATCAAGAACAATCAATCAAGTTCAAGTTTGAGCAACTCATCAATGAGCATATGAACATAGCATATATCCCTAAGATTGAACCTTAGCCACGACCGGTTAATCCAGCCTCGTTCACGTGGTTCGAGATAGAGTACATTACCTTTTACGCGTTTTCGTTGACTGTAGACGTCGTCGATCGAATCAAGCTCTTCGGAATGCACACGGATCTCCGGAATCACGATCAGATAGTTACAAACCACCGAGGGAACCGAATCGAGGTCGGTTGAACCGCTGGTTCGAAGCAAACGCCGGAATTGGTCCAAAGTTGGATCGGTCTTGATTCACTGGTGGAGATCGGCTGCCGGAGGAGATCCGGCAGCCAATCCGCCTATCCCTAACTACGGCGAGGTCAGGGACCTCCGGAGCTACTGATCGCCAGCGGTTGGAGGCTCCTGAGAGCACTGGCGGCCTTCGGTTTAGGCTAAAACAGAATCGGTCCTACTTGGACCGGTTTTGGACTCTCCCAAGAGATCGGGCCACCGAAGGTATTCCGGTGGCTGATCTATTAATTCCCAACCACAGCAAGGTCGGGAACAAACTCAGGGATAGATCGGCGGGGTCTGCTTCGCCGATCTCAGTTGCCGAACCGGCAGTCGAGCTGGTAAACTTGAAAACCGACTTGATCGTCGGTTCTTTGAACTGACCAGAACAAATCGGTTTAAGCCCATCAATCAGCCACCGGAGATGGCGGTTTTCACCAAGGGACGAAGGAGGAGAATGAGAGGGACCGCCGGGGGCTAGGCGGTCCGGTGGGCCGCCGGCGTGAGGCCAACGAGCTAGAACCGACGTGCGATTAGTTTGGTTGGCAAGAAAAGGGAGGAAGGAGGAAATGGTGGGAAACAACAAAGAGATGAGAGAGAAACTTGAAGAGAGAGAAGAAATTTCATGCAAATGAGGGCCCATTAAAAATGGAGGGAAAATATCCAAATCAAGCAATTTCGACCGTCGGATTGAATCCGACGATCGAAATTGTAATCTAACAGTCAAATTTTGATTTCGAGGTGTCGGGTAATCGATTTAGTGGTTTGATTTGCGAAAATCTGAGTTAAAATTGAGAATTGCATCAAAATGTCCACTTAAGGGTCAAATCGCAATTTTATGAGATTCGATGGCTAATTTGCAAAATTTCAAGAAATTAAAGGTGCATAAGTGATATTGACACAATGAGGATCCCAAAATCAATCGTTGGAGGTCCAAAACCAACTGGCAAGCAACCGAATCGGCTAGAACCGTTGCCAATCGATCAGATTAGTCAGACCGGTTCACTCTTGTTCGGTGGTTCTTGACCTGTTTGGTTTGATTTTGGCCATTTTGCTTGCTTAGGACCCCTGTGGGTTCAAAATTTATGCAATTTAGTCCTTAAAAAGAATATTTACCTTATTTGGCAGAGAAACTGCCCCATTGTGATTCAATTAGGTCAATCAAACTTTATGAATGCGATCTAGAGATCTTTTATTGACTTAATCCAATGATTATCATGAAAGGCAATAGGTCAAAACCATAGATTCTTTGAATCGAGCCTAAAGGGCTAAAATGATCAAATTTGTAATTTAATAGATAAAATTGTAAATTGATTGAAATTGAGTTAAACTAATATCACAATTGTCTTATCTAATTAATCACCCATGTGTAAGATCACCTAATATGTTCAAATTAACCTTGAATTGGAGTGCTCAAGTTGATGTAAAAAATGAAGTTAGGCTAATATCAAAATTAGACCTAGATTTATGAAATTAAATCATAACCTTCAATGGATCAATTCAAATTTTGCCAATTAAAGCCTAATTGCTTGACTTTTTTATACTTGAAAGAGTAAAAATCTTCAAATCGAGAAATTTCTGATGTAAATCTCCCCAAAATCGATTTTAGATTTAGAATTATCTTAAGAAAATGAGTGAAGAACAACCATCCGTTAGCAATTCATAAAGAATCGATTTTGGCCCCCTAATTAGGGCTCAAAACAGCAATTTGTATTTTGACCGAGCAATTCGTGAAATAGAATGCATGAGTGGATTTAAAATAGTCCTTAAACCAAATGTTGAAGAATGAACTATACTGAATTATAATTATAATAAAAGTAATTTGATTTTTGGCTAATTTAGAACCTAAAACCGAAAAAATTCGGAAAACAAGGTTTCTTAATCGGTTTTTGCAAAATTTTCTACATCAAAGTCAAATTGGTATTAAAATATATATATATTTGAGAATTTTTTATTTTTTCAATTTTTTTGATCAAAGGTTTGACTAAAAATCAACATTTTAGTTAACTTTTAATTTCACTTTTATCACGGAGAAGTTGGAGTCATTTAATTTATATGTCATTTGTTCAGTCTAGTGATCAACTTGCTGATGTGTTTACTAAATGATCGAAGGTTAAATCATTTCATATTATTTTAGTCAAGTTGGGCATGAGTGATATCTATGCAACAACTTGAGGGGACGTGTCGAGAGTATTTGGCCAATGGAATATATTTGTCTATTTCCTTTATTATTTTATGTATGATGGTAATAAAAGAGATATTGTAATTTTGGGCTCTTAGCTTTATTATGAATAGATAGCTTGGTTGGGGTCACATCGACCCAACCAAGCAGTTCCCACAATTTTTTTAGGTCTCCTAACACATTAGAATTCTAAAGATAGATCATTGGTAAGACATCATGAAACAAAGGAATAAGACTTAGAATAAGACTCAAGAAAATGGGGATGACCGCCCATCGTACGTCCAAAAGAGCCTGCAAATTTGTTATCAAGAACTAATTGCATATCCTCAAACTTCATTCCTTGTTCAAATCCTTTTGATCTAGCGGCATGAAGGGGCGAGAGAAGGGCAGAAAAAATGATAGACTTAGGTATGACCAGAAGCTTTCCTCCTGCATATATTCTAGCGCATCAGCGACACTGCAACCAGTTTGGATTAGCGTCAGATATAGCGCGAACAATCCTGCCACAGTCGAAATTCCGACTGTCCAGTTGCTGAAGTAGTAATGAACGAGGCGCCCTCTGAGCTTCGCGCGAGCGCTCATGAAGTAGACGCCAATGTCTTCGCACACCACTTTGTGCAGATACGACTCTTCTCCATCCCAGTCCACTTCTCTGCACAGCTTGTTCACCAGATTCGCCGCCTCTTCGTTACTTCCGAGGGAGTGGTGGACTATGCCTTTGTAATGGAGGATTTCCACATCGTCTGCCGAGTTCACAAGCCTGTCAAAGAAGAACAGATATGCCGTCACGTCGGGTTTGCATTTCTTGTGGCATTGCTCGAAGGCCACCATGTTGCGGAACAAGGTGCCTCTGTGATCGTCGATGTGGAGTGGCGGAATCTTCAGGAACCTTCCCTCGGATTGGACGTCAAATGCCCTGTCATTGGGTGATTTCTCAAGGACTACTCCTGCTTCCTTTAACACAGTTACAGATCAGATCATGTGCGGTTGCGTTTTCCGGTCCTGATCCTGTATCTCCGGGAGAATGCTGGATCGGAAAAGATCAAGAAAGTGACAGGCCCCATTCATCGCGGTGGCACCGGCAGCATTCGTATGGGAGTCCCTCTGCAGTAACGGATTGAAGAACTTCAAAGCGAGGTCCTGTAGGGAAAGAATCGAGTATTCACATTGAGAATTGGCATTGACCAATTTGAGTAATTTGTGTAGAACTATCATTGGGAGCTGGTTTTCAAGCTTGATTAAATCACGGCGCAGCGTTGGCAACATCCACCTTTGAAGAAGGGATGAAGAAGAACAGCCGCCCACCTCCCTCAGGAGCTGCAGGATGAAGCAGCCATCGATGGTCATCATCTCAATGAACTCGTCTCTGCTCAGCTTAACATCGTCTGCGTAACAACTCCTAGCCCTTGGCTCTAGTTTCTCCATTGCCGAAATCACTCTGTCTAGTTCGTCTTCACCTTCTTGTCTTGACTTGAAAACTCTGTGGAAAAATTTTAGCTTTACCTCCTCCATTTCTTTCAAGTGTTGATCTCCACGATGATAAGGGCCGATCGATACAATGCTTGGATCATATGCCTTTGCCTCTACTTGACGCAGTTTTGTGGGGACTCGGTAGATGCAGACATTGTCGCTCTCTTCAGGAATCTTGGCATTCAATTTCTTCAGCAGTGAGGCTTTGCAATTCTCATGCACTTGTGATGAGGTTGAGGCCCATCTCCTGAAGAAAGCTTCAAAGTTTCTTCTCTTGCATGACATCTGCAGATACAGCTGCTTCAACCCCCAAACGTTTCTACCTGCCATCTGCAAAATTGAGTTCTTGGGTTTGGAGGGAGGTGGGAAGGACTCTTTAAGCAGGAGGAAGTCAACAGGTCAATTCATTTCTCTTTTTCTTTCTGGGTGACAGAGAGAAATGCAGAGATGAATTGTTCGTTACTTCCTGCATTAGACTTCTCAAAGTCAATGAAAGCATGATCTTTTAAATAAGAAGACCAAACCCAAGATCTGGGATTCACAAATTACTAAATTGATCCCATACCTAACTCATTTTTGGCTTGTAGCATGAAGTTTCTTCATCATCTGTTTGCTCTCTTTTCTTTTAAAGTTCTTGCTTTAGTCCCATTTTAATTCAATTAATGTAGCACCCTTGGATTTAACTCACTTGAGTTAGTGTTCTTTGACTCATTTCATACCAAGATTTTCAGTACAAATAGTCACTTTTCAAGAAAGTCACTCATGCTGTCACGTTAAAAAATGTCTCTTGAAAATTAAGTTCCTGCTCTGCGCATATATCTAGGAATGATCTTCCCTTGTTGGATGGGCATACCTCCTTTGTCATTCTAAAAATTTACCGGGAGTCTCTCTTTGTTTGGGCGCTCTTGCCCGGGCGACTGATCCTGCTTCATCTTTTGGTGTGAAGGTATACACTTTTCCTAAGAGGAGCATGCTTAATATTGTAGTTCCCAATATTAAAAAAAAAAAAAAAATGATCATGTGAATCACTTCTAGTTTTATATATTATCCATGAATGCTCTTATTTTATTTGGTGTGCAATTTAGTTCATTCTTATCCCTTCACCATTCTAGAAGCCTTCATTGAGTTACTTTTTATGCAGAACCTCTCATCTAGTGATCACTTCCCACTCTTGTTGGAGTTTCTGGTTACAATTAATAAGAGGTTAATACCAAGAGAAAAATTAGTGCAATTATGATAAAACTCTAAACTGATACATTTATTATAAATTCATCTCATATTAACTTTTTAATTTTCAAAAACCCAAACTGATATATTTGTGATAAATTTACCATCCATTAATTTTCATTAATTCACAAAAATCTAAAACCGATACGTCTATGACAAATGGAGGATAAAACTTCAAATTGGTACACTCATCAATTGTTACATGTTATCCAACTTAGCATTTTGACGGTAAAATTTAATAAAAACGAATAAAAAGTAAATTTATCATAAGTGTATCAATTTGAAACTTTTTTATAATTAAAAAATTAATTTATAATAAATTTATTATAAATATATCGATTTGAGATTTTCGTGATATTCTCCTGCTTTGAAAATAAGCTAAATCACATTGCTAGAATCATATGAGAGTGTCACGTCAAGGTTGACCAACAAAATGTAACAAAAATGAACTGATCGCAAGGATTTTCAGTACTTTCTTTTTTTATGGTCGGGAGGTTTTCAGTTCTTCGAAAGGTACTCTTTTGTTGGCAAAAGGGCTGAGAAACCACCATTGACGAGGCCTGTACCAGTTCTCGGAATCCCAAGAGTAGAATTTGTTGCATGACAATCATTAAAAAAAAAAAAAATCATTTTCTAGAAAAGGAAGAACTATAGTTGGTAAATTGCACGTGATATTTTCCCTAATTTTTGCCCAGTTGCATGGAGCTTCTTGAACTCTTGATGTTGAAACCTAGCCACTATCCATAAGTACAGCATAAAAAAATTGAAATGTGCCTGAGCAAGAGACAAAATATCAAAGCATACAATAGCGCAGAAAGAGCTCCATGATGATTTTGGAATAGAATTCAAACTCGAGCTAAATTCAATGCTTTTTAAAGGAATTCAGCAGATCAGAAAAAGAAGAGTCACATTCACCTAACCAATTTTTTGGCAAATTCGCCAAAGTGGGGCTAAGAACTTTATACAATTATTGCCACACCACAGCATACAGTAATGTGAACCTGAAAACTTTATACAATATTTGGCCTTATCTTTTTTCTCGAGTGGGCCAGTTTAACCGCGCTTTCAGAAGCTTCCTAGTAGCATGGCCAATTGCCACTATCCCATTGACCTTTTTTTCAGTAACCAAAGAAGTCTTCTTGGGTCCATCTCATTGGTACTCTTCTCTTGTCTCACTCTTTCAAAAGCAATGCAACTCTTCAATCTTCATCTTTTTTGTCGTTGAAGATATCAGATAGCAGGAGAAAGAAGAAGAGACGTTAATTTGCAACTTCACTGAGCAATGGATCAGCAAAACAAGGTGATGCAGAGAGCTCCTTCAATTTCATCTTGCTTCCCAGAGAAGTTTTCCGGTGTTTCACCAGGATATGAGCATGAGAGCACGAGCACGAGAATGAGAGAAATGCAGAGATGAATTGGTCGTTACTTCTGGCAGTAGAGTTCTCAAAGTCAATGAGAGCTTGATCTTTTAAACGAGAATTCCAGAGCCTCGATCTGGGATTCACAAATTACTAAATTGATTCCATAACTAACTCATTTTTGGCTTGTAGCAGGAAGTTTCTTCATCATTTGCTTGCTCTCTTTTCTTTAAAGTTCTTGCTTTAATCCCATTTTAATTCAATTAATGTGGCACCCCTGAATTTAACTCCCCTGAGTTAGTGTTCTTTGACTCGTCCCATACTAAGATTTACGATACATATAGTCAATTTCCCAAAAGGTCACCCATGTTGTCACGTCGAAGAACGTCTCTTGTGAATTTAGCTCTTGTTCCATGTATATAATTCAAGAATGCTCTCCCCTTGTTGTGCAAAGTTCTTGCCTCTATCGCCCAATTCTAAAAATTTATTAGGAGTCGCTCCTTGTTGAGCCCTTCTCACCCTTGCAACCTATCTTGTCCTTTGTCCTTTAGTGTACAATTACACACTTTTCCTAGGAGGTCACCTACCCGAGCATGCTTAATATTGTAGTTCCCCTTATGTTATAAAACGACTCTTGTGAATTAATTCTAGTTTCATATATATAATTCATGAATGCCCTCCTTTTATTCAGTGTGCAATTTGGTTCATTCCTACCCACTTCACCATTTTAGAAGCCTTCCTTAATTTATTTTTTATCTGGATCCTCTCACGTGGCAATCACTTCCCATCCTCATTGGACTCAGTGGTTACAATTGATAAGATACCCGGACTTCACATGTGCTTTGGATATTATTGAGAAAACCTCGTAAGAGATTTTGATGTTGACAAAACGTTTCTTGGTTTATCTTGAATCTGATAAGTGTATAGAAATATCTTCTTACAGAAACAATTCATGAAGAGAAGTTTATTCAGAGTCAATCTATTGATGTTTGAATATCATGACCATGAAGAGAAGTCTATATCTTGCAGTCATTCAGAGTCTAACTAATGTCATTCAAATATCGTAGCTGAAAAATAATCACGTCTTAGATAGCTTCTCAATAACAACATGGATATCAATAAGATAACTATCGACAAAGATTGTATGTGGAGATCATCAAAACAGTGAAATATTTTCAAAGTCTACTAGAGCTAGACAACATCAGAACTTGAAGTTCTACGTGGACACAAATATTTAGACACAAACTCCATTGCTCTGAACAACACAACTAGTGATCTGGTTTGGATTTCCAATATTAAAAATATTGATTGATCTTTAATCTTAAAGATTGTCTTACAACGAAATCCTTATGCAAGACATCTTTGATTGATTGACAATCATTTTCAAAGACAAGCTACTTTCCTCAAAACTGAAGAACTTTACTTATGGAAACTGGAGATTTGCTTTTATGGGCGGCCAAATTAACGGGGATTTAGATCTTATCTCTTAATGGCTATTTAATCTCCTTTACACATTTTGTCTAACAGGTCGATTGAAGAATGATCCTCTAAAGAATATCCAACGGGTACATTTGAAGTGGATAAGTATTAAAGGAGACCAAATTACCAAAGAGTAAAGATAGATCCAAAATAAAAAATTTCAAAGTTCAAGAGAGCTTCAAACTTTCTAATTTTCTTTGAGCTATAAATTGTAAACTTTTAAGAGGCATTGAAAAAGGGATCATGTAATATTGTGAGACCAATCACTCACTTCTGTAACATCTTACTGATTAACTAGTGAATCTAGTGAGTAGGCTATCAATGTGAGAGAGTGGACATAAGTTTACTCTTAGCCGAACCACTATAAATTTCATGTGCAATTTCCTCGGTCTCTAATCTGTTATTCACTATTTTTTATAGACTTTTGCACACTAATGAATATCATTATATTATGATTAATATTAAGACTCTAACTCTTGTGCACCGGTGAAAATCTACATCCAAACTCAAATTTCACTTGAATCTAATAATTTTCAACCTGACTGTTTTTATGTCCATATTAAATTATCAAGTATTTTCAAAATCATGTATTCATCCTCCTCTAAATAACAATGCCAGCTCCAACAAAATATAAGCTAAATCCTATTGCTAGAACCATACAGGAGGGCCACGTCAAGGTTGACCAACAGAAAGTAACAAAAATGAACTGATTGCTAGGATTTTCGGTACTACCCTTCTTTTTTTTTTTTTTTTTTTTTTTTTGGGGGGGGTGTGGGGGGTGGTCGGGAGGGTCTTCAGTATTTCAAAAGGTGTTCTTTTGTTGGTAAAAGGGCCTACAAAATAGTTCTTGGATTTCAATTTACCAAAAAAAAATGGTTCTCGGATTTCAAAGAGTTGAACTTGTTATTTTCTAGAAGGGCTAATTCCATAAAAAAAGCACGAACTTTAAATGTTGTTCCAAATCTAGCCCAAACTTTATTTTGTCTAAAAAAAAAGCACGAATTTTAGGTGTTATCCCAAATCTGGCGCGAACTTTATTTTGTCTCAAAAAAAAGCATGAACTTTAAGTATTGTCCCAAATCTGGCCCAAAATTTATTTTGTCTAAAAAAAAGCACAAATTTTCACTTATGTCCCAAATATGGCCATCCGTTAACCCTCATTCGACAGTCATCCGACATAGCATTTCCACATCAGCAATAATATCCAACATAGCAAAACGATGCTGCATTCGAGTGTTTGGAGGAAGTGTTAAATTTAAGTTTGCCTTCCAATGAGGTGAACTTTACAGATGATTCTCATGGGAAAAATAATTCAGCAGCTTCAATTCCAGGGGAAGAGGCACATAGCTAGGGCCATTAGATCAATTAACAATTGGCAAACTGTTTGCAATGTCAGAAGCTAGGTTGAAAGCAGAAGATTACATTGCCTTAAAGTGAGATATTAAAAGCGTGTGCATCTTGTAGTTAAATAGAGATGTGAAGCCTATTTGTAATAGAATTACTTTATTTTGTCTCAAATAAATTTTGGGTCAGATTTGGGACAATACCTAAAGTTCGTGCTTTTTTTTTAGACAAAATAAAGTTCGGGCCAGATTTGGGACAACCCCTAAAGTTCGTGCTTTTTTTTTTAGACAAAATAAAGTTCGGGCCAGATTTGGGACAATACCTAAAGTTTGTGCTTTTTTTTTTAATTGGCCCTTTTCTAGAAAAGGGGAAATTATAGTTGGTAAATTGCGTGTGAATTTCCCCCAGTTTTTGCCGGCTACAGGGAGCTTCTTGAACTCTTGTGGTTGAAAACAAGCCAATGTCCAGAAGTAAGTCATGACAAAATCGAAATTTGTCGATGATAAATCACATCATACAAAAGTGCGAAAAGAGCTTTATGTTAATTTTAGAATAGAATTGGGATCCAAGCTAAATTCAGTGCTTTTTAAGAGAATTCAATGGATTAGAAAAAGAAAAGTCACATTTACCTAAATAATTTTTGGCAGATTTGCCAAAGTGGGGCTAAGAACTTCATACAATTATTGCCACACGACAGCATACAGTAGTGTGAACCTCAGAACTATATACAATATTCGGCCTTATCTTTTTTCTTGGGTGGGCCAGTTTTAACCGCGCTTTCAGAAACTTCCTAGCAGCATGGCGAATTGCCACTATCCCATTAACCTTCGTTTCAGCAACCAAAGAAGTCTTCTTGGGTCCAGTTCATTTGTACTCTTGTCTCTTGTCTCTCTCTCTCTCTGCCAAAAGCAAATTATATACGCAACTTTACAATTTTCATCTTCCTTCTTGTTGAAGACATCAGAGAGCAGGAAGAAGAGGAAGAGACGATAATTTGTGACTTCATCAAGCAATGGATCAGCAAAACAAGGTGATGCAGAGAGCTCCTTCCATTTCGTCTTGCTTCCCGGAGAGATTCTCCGGTGTTTCACCGAGGTATGAACACGAGCACAAGCACGAGCATGAGAATGAGCATGAGAAGCAACAACACCATCAGCAGCGGCCCATGAAAGGCACTGTTACTCCTCTTTATCCCCTCCCTCAACCCCCGCCACCATTCAAAGCTCCAGTTGATAAGCATCTCATCGTGGAAGAGACAATTCAACCCCACCATGCACCACCATCATCGTCTTCTGCTTCTCCTCCTCATCACCATGTGCCGCCAGCTGGCAGCAGGCCAAATGGAGCAGCTGCGCCTGAAAAACCTGTTGATCAACCTGCTTCGATTCCTCTTCCGCCAATTCCTTCGTTTCCCTGCTTCGGTAACTATGGTTAGTCATTATTTCTCTGATACTCCTCTTGTTTGAACTGATGGAAGTGGAGGGAGAAGACGGGATCTAAGATTTTGAAAAAATCTCTTATTTAGACCATAGCTAACAAATCTGAGTAGAAGTTTAAGTTTTTGAGGCGGGAAATCGTTCAATATTTCTGGACTTTGGGCTATTTAGGAAGTGCACTAACTTTGTTAACATGATGTCTAAAATGTTAAAGTCTATCACTTTTTCATTCTAGCACTAGATTAATATTGCAATTGAAGGAGAGGGTTCAAACATTTTTTGAGTCTTGTCCATCCTGGCCTTACTCTGCTCTTAGTCCTCCTACCTGAGTTAGCTTTCTTGACACCTTTTAAGAGGTCTAGTTGTCTTGTAGAGCTATGCTGCTGATTGTTCAATGTTGTCATGCCTTCTATTATTAATTGGAAGACTGATGTCAGACTAGTGTGAATGGTATCTCGAAGCATGGAATACTTCAGGAATCAGAGAAGCCCACTCGAATCTTATTTGGATTGGTCATTTGGCACATTCATTTTCAGCCATTTCTCTGGGCTCGGGAAAAATTCAGTCTTTTGCTCTTTAGAACTCTCAGAACTTTTCTCTTAACATCTGAAGTGCTTAATGGCAGGGAAAAATACCACAACGAGCACGAGATTATACACGCCTTTGTATAATGCTGCAATGAAAGGCGATTGGGAAAGTGCAGAGAAGTTCTTAAGATCACATCCAGGCGCTATAAATGTCAGGATCACAAAGAAAATGGACACGGTTCTCCACATTGCTGCCGGGGCCAAACACACCAAGTTCGTAGAGGAAGTGGTCAAGATGATGAGTCCTGCAGATTTAGCATTACGGAACAAGAGCAATCATACGGCTCTTTGTTTTGCTGCCGCATCTGGTGTTGCCAAAATCGCAGAGACAATGGTGAACAAGAATAGGGACCTACCAGGAATGAGGGGCAATAAGGGAGTGACACCTCTTTATATTGCTGCATTGTTTGGTCACAGGGACATGGTTTCCTATCTGTTGAGAGTGACAGATCCTGAGCATCTAACTGAAGACGACTATGTCACACTACTCATTGCCACAATCAATACGGATATGTTCGGTCAGAAACAATTAATTGATTTATGCTTGAGAATTGCCTGGATTTCACTTTTTGAATAACATCTGTCCTATTAATACTCACAGACGTAGCTCTTACCATTCTCTGGACAAAACCAGAGTTAGCTACTCTTCGGGATCATGATGGAATGACCGCACTGCATATTTTAGCTCAGAAGCCTTCAGCATTTGCCAGCACAAGTTCATTAGAATCCTGGCAGAGGATACTTTATGCATGTAGGCATATCTCATTAGTTAAAATATTCATATATAATATTCTCCTTCCAAAATATACAAATTTTATGTGTGAATGTCCGATGTTTGCATTTTTTTATTAGGAGAATTTTGATTTTTTCACCTCCCTCAAATGATAATATCCTTTCAGTGATTTGCGTGAAAGAAAAATATGAGGTGGGATTCCCTTCAGGACTCGTCATGAGTGACATTAGCCAAACAAAAAGAGGTCTTTTCTCCACCTTCTCTTTTAGACATGCTAATTCGCATGTGAAACTTATGATACCTAGCCAAATATCTAATGAGAGGCAGTAGGTTCAGCCAACGTCATGACTGAGTCCATTTCTTTGTGAAACTTGTGCAGTGTCGCTCTACTTGCTGGAGAAGCTTTGGAGTGCGGCAAAGTTAATAGGTAGGTGGCACAAAAAAAAACGTTTGCTGATTTTCCTGGAAAACTGCAACTTTTTTTTATTGAATTCAATCTATAGTGCCAGGAATCAGGGCAGTTCATGAGAAAAAGACAATGCACTTGCAAGTGCTACAATTGGTGAAATTGTTATGCGAGCAAATTTCATCACTGGAGGACTCAAAATTGCAGATCTTTTAACGCATCCCTCACAGCCGTTGCTCATTGCAGCAGAGTTCGGCATAGTTGAGCTTGTGACTGAGCTTGTTCGCTCTAATCCTGATTTGATATGGACAGTTGATGAGCAAAGCCATAACATTTTTCATGTGGCAGTTATGTACCGCCGAGAAAAGATATTTGATCTCATTCATGATCTCGGGGCACACAAAGATATGATTACTACTTACAAAGACCCTGACAACAATCATAACTTGTTGCATTTGGCGGGAAAGCTGGCACCTCTGGACCAACTTAACAGCGTGTCTGGGGCAGCTCTTCAGATGCAGCGGGAACTCCTATGGTTCAAGGTATCTTCACACTCTCTATCTCAGTTCTCAGCTATTTTCTTGGAGAATGTCATTTCTAGGATTCAGATTGTCTCATGTCATCTTGTTGCAGCCATGCTGTCCTGTTCTGGACATGTCTAGTATTTGTTTCAATTAGATCGTTGTTGTGATTGCTCCGACATTTTCTTTTAGATTAGTATTGGTTGGTTCTCATATTAATAATATTGAAAAAGGAGCCATCCAATCTAATATACAAACAGGAATATAACATTGGAGCAGTTCCTAACTGGGTATGTGATGGTTTTTTCTTTTGTGCCTCCATTCTAGGAAGTGGAGAAAACTGTACACACTTTATCAAAGCAGATGAGGGACAAAAGTGGCCGAACACCGAGGATGTTATTCACGGAAGAGCACAGGGCTCTGGTCAAGGAAGGAGAGGACTGGATGAAAAGCACCGCTTCATCCTGCATGCTCGTTGCTACGCTAATCACCACTGTGATGTTCGCAGCGATCTTCACTGTTCCAGGAGGAACAAACAATAATAGTGGTGTTCCTATTTTATTGGAATCAAATGCCTTCATAACCTTTGCCATAGCGGATGCATTTGCACTGTTCTCTTCAGTCACATCCATACTAATGTTCTTGTCCATCCTCACCTCACGTTATGCCGAGGAAGATTTTCTCAAATCCTTACCAAAAAGACTAATCATCGGTCTTACAACGCTGTTTCTTTCTATAGCCTCCATGCTTATTGCATTTAGTGCCACCATTTTCATAGTATTTGGATCCCATTTGGCATGGATTCTTGTACCGGTTGCCTTGGCTTCGTGCATACCAACTACCTTATTTGCCTTTCTTCATTTTCCCCTTCTGAATGATATGCTATGTTCATCTTATGGAACTGGCATTTTCACAAGAGAAGCCACAATGACCCTTTGTTCATAAAGCTTGCATTGAGAACTGCAAATTACTATATCAAATTGAAGCATGAACGATCCATCTAGGGATCAAGTCAATTCAAGCCTTTAATGACTGGGAATCGTCCAGACATATGTAGCATAATGTTTGGCTACCCCCATCTCTCTGAACTCTCCACCTTCAACTTCAATCACCACATGGCCAAGAAAAAACTTCAACCTCCCTACTGCCACCTCTAATCACTGTGACAACCGCTGGCCCCAGCTCCACTTCTCTCATCAGGGCCCAGCACATTTAGTCACCCACCCAACCCAGGTGAGATCCAGCCTCGCCGAGTGGGGAGTGGGGAATCTGTGGTCAATGGTGCCATATACTGGCAGTTCCTTCAGTGGAATGCATTGTTACGATTGTAAAATAACTTGCTGAACGCACTCTTTTACCAGTTATCAAGTTCATTACATTTGTGTTGACGAGTAAACCAATGCCATTTTCCTGTTGAATCTGTCAGAAAGTTCTAGCAGCAGGAGTATAATGAATTTGTGGAATGGATAGAATGCTGCATTTCTAGTTTTTTGGTCAAATGCTGTTGAGCGTCAAGATTGTAATGTAAAGATGCTAGCTGATTGTATTGCTTCTTCATTCCTGTGGCCATTGTCTGAGCTTGTTAAATCCAGGCCGGCTATCCACATCATCTTACGTGGGGTGTTCTATAAATTGCTTGAATCATCTTTGGTCTGGTAGAATTCTTAGTCCGGGATCCTTGCCACTGCTTGGATGCAACCTTCCAGTGCAAGTGATCTAGACAGGTACCCTGAAAAGGTACATTGCCTTGGTCGGACTACATATCTTATGTTGGGTAGCTGTTACTGGTGTCGTGTGGAAAGACCTGCAGGCTGAAGGCTCAGCCAGATGGATCAGCCTGGAAAGGCTGATGAGATCTACTGGGCTAATGGATCGGTCAAACGACCATTTACCCCTCCTATGGATACTAGCCACACCGGCTGTCTTTTCCTCTGCTACTTCAGTTTTGATGTTCCTTTCCATTTTGACATCCCAATATGCAGAGGAACATTTTCTGCATCCGTTGCCAAACAGGCTGGTGTTAGGACTTGGATTTTTGGTCAAATCAAAGAACTCGACCTTTGACGAACAAATTAGAATTTCATTAGCTCCTATCTTTTTTCTATATAGATATCTGATGCAGGGAAAGTGAAATTTAGAGGTCCGATTAAAGAAATTTCAACTTATAAAGTTTAAGTCGATTAACTATTCAGAGCGCACCGTAAAATTAGAATTACTTGGACTCACATAAACTCACAGCCGTCAAGATCGTTCATGGAGGATTAGAGAGTAAAGCGCATCACAGAGAGTAGAAACAAAGCCTTCCCGGTCAGCTAGATCCCAGGAGCCTCCCCGTCGCCGGGACTCTCGGTCGCCGGAAATGCCGATGCGTACCCGTCTCCAGCCATGATCAGATGACGGTTCCGCACCGACGACGGCCGCTGCCGGAGCTCGCGTTCGCGATTCCGTCCGCCGCCGTAACAGTACGGTTCTGTTAGGGCTCGGCTTCTTGGTCCGAGGAGTCTCGGTCGCTCGGACCCGTTCGAAACTTCCTTTACCGTTGTCGGCCGACGGTAACGACGTTTCCGAGGTTTTGGGTTCTCGCGCTCCACGGCCGATCGTGACCACGGTCTCCCTTCTGTCAAGGGACGAGCCTGCCCTGCTCTGTTCTTTAAGTTCGAGAAACAAGAAAGTCTTGAGTGACGCTCAAACGAGAATCAAACGATGACCCAGAACTGTTAACAGAGGAGATGTATACCTGGATGTCGTCGCGAGTATATGGGCTGAAATCGATGCTCCGGTGCAATGTGTTTGAACTGGGCCACCAGGTGTTTGTAAAAATGTCTGAATGCAAAACTCTATTCACGTTTGAGAGATGTCTTCCCTGAATCAAAACGCTCTGATTTTCATCGTACTCTCGAATCGTAATATATGCCCTCGATTTCATCTGTTTCACCTCTATTTTTGGTCGATTTGAGTCTATATCCGTGTGACATTGGTTTGCTTCTGTCCATTTTAATTTACTGGTGTGCTGTGAATGTTTGAAATGTCGGTAGTAGCCAGCGATTCGAGGTGGTGGCCGACAGCAGTGTAGGCCTGTTACTGGAAGCAAACGACGGCGGTGATTATGGTGATGAATATGTGTGGATTAATGGAGTATATATGTTCATATTTTGAAGGTTATATTAGGAAATGGCTTAGAGTGGTTTAAGTATATTGGGCTTCAATTCAATTGGGCTTTTTTAGGCTTGGTGAACTTTGGTCTTGAAACCGACCAAAAAATAAAATAAAACTTTGGTCTTGAAGAGGTTTTGCAAGTGTCGCTTCTCCTCTTCTTAATGTTGAGAAAACACCAAACCCCGGTCTCATGAAACATGCTGTCAGATACATTGCATGACTATTGTTAATGAGTAAAATTACAAAAGTTTCAAACATTGTACACTTCAGAGAACTTATTGAGAGGCAAGATTTCTCCTTGTCTGTCCATGGGCAGCCTCGCCTTTGAAGCATGTTTCCCTGCACCTGAGCTTTCCGTAGACAGCCAATTGGCATGCGGTATCTAAAAAATATGAAGCACCGTCCTTGTCACTTAGTCCTCTGTCCTCCTCTCCTGCTGATCCTTGATTGCATATAATTTACAGGGTGCACTGCATTGCTTCTTGCAGCACTGAGAGGCAACTGGGAAGCAGGAAAGGAATTCCCATATGGCAATCCATCAGCAGTATGTGCCAGGATCACAGGAAATTTGGAGACTGCTCTCCATATCGCGGGAGGTGGGGGACACAGGGAATTTGTTGAGGAACTGATGAAGATGATGATGCCCGATGACTTGGAAATGCAGAACGAGGTTGGGAACACTGTCCTCCGCTTCGCCGCTGCATCCAGAGTTTGAGAGATAGCCAAGGCAATGGTTGAAAAGAATCCTTGGCTTCCACTGGTTCGGGGCAGCAATGAGGCGATGCCCTTGTGCATTGCGGCCCTGTCAGGGAAACAAGACATGGTGCAGTATCTGTTGTCAGTCACTGATGACAGATATCTAACTGACTTGGATCGCATCAACATCTTTGTTGCCACCATCAGTTCCAATCTCTTCGGTTAGTGCAACCACTCTAGTTCTAATATGAACGTACCATGGATACTACATTATTGTCAGCTCAAATCCAGACCTATATATATCTTTCCCTAAACAAAACTATCTGTTTTCTGTTCTCTTTTCTGCGCACCCCAAAAAGAATCCATAGCTAGTTTATTTCTGGACAAAGTGTTTTCATTATTATTGTTAATTGTTATTCCCTTTCGCCAGATGTGGCTTTGAGACTTATTGGTTAACATCCCAATTTATCTCTGGCTCAGATGGGAAATGGAGAAACGGCTCTACATGTGCTAGCACGAATGCCCTTGGCATTCTCAAGTGGGAGTCAACTAGCGATCCGGCTGAGGTGCTTCTTTCCATGTAGGTATCACCACCGTAGCCATTTTCTCTTGGCAATGGTTGTTGAGGTTCGCAGCTTGCTCACTATGTTGATATTAGATTGGATTTACCTTAAGATGCAGTTGACATCTGTTCAGGAATGCTGTGGAGGAAACTTTAACTTTTTAAGCTGCAGTTAGTGGCAACCCAAAATATATATATATAAAAAAAGCTGTTGTTAGTCTGAACCGAAGTTCATCCACAGCTCCTTCACAAGTTGGGCTGACAGAAAATACAGTTGCAGGTATGCAGGAGATGCATGATCTGAAATGGGCGCATTTGCCAGCAGCTAAGCTGTTGGAGCTTATATGGAGAGAGGTTTCTTTGCTCAATGATGGAGGCATCAGAGATCTTCTCAGGGAACCATCGCGACTGTTGATTACTGCTGCAGAGTTAGGAAACTATGGCTTCTTAACTGTGCCGATCATCTCCATCCTGAACTTCTTCGGAAATTCAATGATTGGAAGCAGAGCATATTTCATGTCGCAGTTGCACATTGTCATGAGAAGATTTTTAGACTAATAGATGATATCGATGCTCATAAAGATACAATTGCAGCTTACAAAGATGAAAATGACAATAACATATTGCATTTGGCTGGAATGGGTCCTCCAAGTCGACTCGAATTCAACTATGGGCCAGCTCAACGAATGCAGATAGAGCTACTGATTTTCAAGGTTACTTTAGATCTTAAATCTTTGCATGCTACACAATTTGGATTCTACAGTTTAAAGTTTGCTAGCAGCATTACTGGGCCATCACACAACTTTTATCTACATGCTTAATATCCAAATGTTCTGCAGATTGGGGTCTCACTTCACAACTTGTAGGCATGTCTAGCTCGTCCGACTTGAAGTTTTCTTTTTATCTTTCATGTTTTTTGTGCGAAAATCTGGAGTAAATATTATATGGACTAAAAAGAAAGAAACAAGAATCATCAAGAATGAACCATGTATGTTGCATCCTGGTCTGTCTAAGAAAGAAGGAAATGTAGACAATTCGATCCCAATCATAACCTGAGTCAATAAGTGGCGCTGGTAAAACTTAAATAACTCAATTAATGTGCCATTTTCAGAATGATAATCTCTGTTTAATGGTACAGGAGGTAGAAAAGGTTGTGCAACCTTCTTATCGAGAAATGAAAAATTCTGAAGGAGAAACACCTTCTCTTCTTTTCACCGAGGAGCATAAAGAACTCAGACAAGAAGCAGAAAAATGGATGAAGGACACTGAGTCTACATGCATGGTTTTTGTGACACTCATGGCCACCTTGATGTTTGTTGCCACCTTTACTGGTCCTGGCGGCAATAATAATGACATGGGAAGACCTGTTTTCCTCCATCACAGGTCGTTTATGATTTTCACCTTATCGACTGTGTTGGGTATGTTTTCCTCTGCAACTTCAATCTTGATGTTCCGTCCATTTTGACATCACCCTTTGCGGAGGAAGATTTTCAGCATTCCTTACCAAACAGGCTGGTGTTAGGACTTGGAAGCCTCTTTTTCTCCCTGGCCACCATGATGGTGACCTTTGGGGTCACACTCGTCATCCGCCTTGGTGACAATAATGCTCAAATCACTATTTCAATTGCTGCTTTTGCTTCTGTGATGGTGACCTTGTTTGCTCTGCTCCAATTTAAGGACATATACAGCCACAACCTGCTCTCTCATTGAGAAGACCGCCCGTTGTTCTGATCATTGATGACTAGTATATGTGATTTGCTGGAAGTTTGCATTGCATCCACATAAACCATTCTGCAAGCGGGAACGGATGAGTGAGCTGAATTTTTGTTTGCATTGTGCATTGAATCTAATGGAGCTAGTTTATTATATTGTACCTTACAGTTCAAATGCTAGTGAAGTTCATATTTTTGTCTAGTCAAGCAAATAGCTCAAGTTACAAATTGGTGACCTTTCTAAGTTCACACTCCAAATGGAGGTCTCATAGTGAAATGCTGATTCCCCTAAATCTACAGTTTGGAAAGAGAGTGTTATGCTGAAGAAATGCTTGGTTCGTGCAATTCTTTTCGACTAGTGTTTAAAGGATTGTCGCAAAAATGTCCAGAGTCCATTTTCTACTGCCAATTGTATCGAATAATATTGCTGTGAAACACGAAGGATTGACAACATTTACCACCATAAAACAAACATCAAACACCAAGGTGAGCAAAGGTAAGGGTCATAACACTGTAGTACTGACTTCTCTGCAGAAAAATTACAAACCTAAATCCTCAAAATCCTTCAATTCTTCCACAATTTCCAGTGAGTTAATTCACTCGTGGTGCAGACATTTCGACAGTAAGATGAACATCTCACAGTGTAGACATACTAGCACTAGAGAGCACTTTAAGGGAAGTCTAGGAGCTTCAGAAAATTGCAAGTTTTTCCTTTTTCAGTGGCCCATCATCCTATCACGGTGATAAGGCCGTTACATTCTAGTCTTGGGCCATGAACAATGATCCTCTCAACTTGTGCTCTTAGAGGATTTGGAGGATCTAGTTTTGTGATTTCATAGTACGGCTTTTCTTTTTTAGGCTTTGCAAATGCTCGCCATCATATCCAGCTGAGGGATAGATAAGTGCTCATCTTCTAACTTCTGGAACTTTGCATCATTCGTGTGTGCAACGAGCTAATGAGGTTTGTGAGGGTGTTCCATGCATCGTTCTGTACTTTTGCAGTCTGGGTGCAATGCAGGAACTCGTTCTCAAAATCTGTCAGCTTCAACTTTCCACTTCTCAAACGTGTTGTCATTAGCTTGAGGTGTAGCAGCACCATTGCCAATGATGTCCTCCAGAGTAAGCCTGATTGCAGCACACGCTCCCATCGTTTTAGTTGCTGCGGTCGAGCTTTTCATCATCGTTACTTAAAGTAGTAATATCTGCCATGGTGACTCGGCGACGCTTGTCCTCTTCCAACCAAGTTTGGTCCTTGGCCAAACACCTTCACAGTCGTAAACGATGTATTAATGGCTTCTCCTCAATTTGTCCATTCAGACTCAATACCTCTTGCAGAGTACTTTGCAGTTTCCGACGATAATATATGAGAAAGGGCAAACAAAGCAGATATCAAGAAGCTACAAGAGAGTGAGGGAAAGTGTAGCGTTAGAAAGAGGTGATGTGTGGCCAATCCTAACAGAATTCAGAAAGAAATATTAGAGGAAGGATTCAAAATGGAGCAGAGGCACAACAGTGGAAGAATTGAGGAGAAGAATTGGGAGAGGTGGGCTCTTCTACAGGAAACCACATCGAAATCTCAAGTGAATTCAAGCAAATTTCCATCTTGCATTTGATCTAACTGTCGCAACAGTATTCCTAACTACCAGTAGACAACCAACAACCTGACAGATCTTCCCTTCTGGAGCTCTTGTCAGTTCATCAGTCTGTGATGATGGAATTGTTTGGTCTTGTGAGGCTCTGAAATCAATCTGGATACTGGCAGCAAATGGTTTCAGTGCGAGCACAGAGAGAGGGAGAGAGGGAGAGATGGAGACAGCAAGTGCTCAGCTTTTCTTGAGCTGACTTCATGTCCTTTCTTGAGAGATGGCTCCTTGAAAAGGACACAATATATGATGTTTTCTTGGCAATGGTTTTGTAGATCTCTTTTGGCTGACCATCTATTCGTTTGTTATTTTCGCTTTGGCCATGAGGATCAAAATGGAGAAAAAGGAGACAATAAATGAGGCAAGATGAGAGAATGGCACTGATTACACTTGCCACTGAACTTTCACAATCATCAACCTCTTTGGTTTACTTTGCCATGGTCAACTCCCTGTGATTTTGCACTCGATTGAGGTTTTTCCAAACAATCAGTAAGTTTCCTCGATTAGTTAGTTACCCAATGTAAGTTAATCGAGCAGCAAGCAAGTAATAATACAAAGTTAATTTCATCACTAAAGTTAGGAACTTTTTATACTTACAACAAATTCATCTAATTTAATCCGTTTTGATTTCTCAATTTCAAGAGATTTCACCGACAACTAGCAAGTAGTAATATCGATATACGAATATCGAATTAATAAGTCATTGGATGATGAATTTTCTAATCACACAATTTAACTTCAGCTTATGTCGATAACAATGTCAGCATCGTCCGGTTGATTGATTCCCATAAACGAACTCCAAGCCAAAACAACATTCATAAAAAGGATCAAAATGCCATATATATTTACCTGCACAAATAAAACAGGAAAAAGGCCCAGCTTACTTTCCCAAAAAAGTCCCAACGTATATAATGACAGAGCAAACGCCAATGACACTCCATCCTCTTCTTCTTCTTCCTCGTATGGTGTCTTGTCTGTCCGGCCGACCGCCTCTGCAACCCCGCCATGCGCTCCAGCTGCTGAGCCGATGAGCGAGCGATCCGCGAAATCAAGAAAGCCCAAACCCACTTCCCCTCCCTCCAATGCGATCCCGACCTCCTTGTCCTCCCCGAATCCCGCTCCGCAGCCATCCCTTCCGATCCCCATGGCCCGCAAATCCTCCCTCCTCAAGCAAGCCCTGATCTTGGTCCTCCTCCTCCTCGCCCTCTACGCCTTCTTCACTTCCTTCCTCAACCCAGATCCCAAAATCGACCCTTCCTTCCGAATTCAGCGCGCTTCCGGCGAAGACCATGGCGAATTTCCCGTAAAGGCGCCGCCTTTACTGCCCACCAAGGTGTTCATGTACGAGGTTCCGGAGAGGTTCACCTACGGCGTCATCCGGGAGCACTCGGCCGCGCGCGGCGGAGCCCACGTTGCCGACGTGTCGGCCCTCAAGTACCCCGGGCACCAGCACATGGCGGAGTGGTACCTTTTTGCTGACCTGAACCGGCCCGAGCTGGAAAGGGCCCAGGCCGGCTCGCCGGTCGCTCGGGTGACCGATCCCGAGGAGGCCGATCTCTTCTACGTGCCGGTGTTCTCGTCATTGAGCTTGATTGTGAATCAGGGCCGGCCTCCCGGGACGGATCCGACGTACAGCGACGAGGAGATGCAGGAGGAGCTGGTGAAGTGGTTGGAGGGTCAGGAGTATTGGAAGAGGAACAATGGGCGGGATCACATAATCATTGCTCAGGACCCGAATGCGCTGTACCGGGCTGTGGATCGCCTTAAGAATGCGGTTCTCTTGGTGTCGGATTTTGGGCGGTTGAAGCCGGACCAGGCCTCGCTGGTCAAAGATGTGATCTTGCCGTATTCGCATCGGATCAACACTTACAATGGTGATATCGGGATTGAGAAACGCAAGACCTTGTTGTTCTTTATGGGAAACCGTTTCCGGAAAGAGGTAAATTTGAAGTTTTGCCGATGAGTTTTGCAATTGAATGTGTTTTTTAGTCATTTTCGTGGAAATTAGATTGTCCATTCACGAATTGGAAATCTGCACATTCTCTTCGGGAGTTATGCTCAAGTAGAATCTGTTGGTGCTGATGTTGTTGTGTATGTTAGTGAAGCTAGCTAAGTACATGTTTGGCAAATTAGATACAGGGAATTTTAGTTTTCAGTTAACTGTCAAAATGTTGGAGCTATTAGTTGAATGGTAAGTGTTAGTTTAGCATCTGTATCGGTGAGCATTGCAGTACTTAAATTTATTGGGTGCAATTCGGTGTGGACATGTTGCCAAACCTTTTGTGGTGTGTGTGTTTGCAGTTTTAAACATCTGTGTCCATTTGCATCTCTCATGTTTGAATGCTGCAATGCCTTAAATCACTGTAAGGGTGCACCACTTTCCCCTGGCAAGAATTGATTGTCATATAACACGAGCGATAGACGGCTTTTCACATCTCTGGATTGTTTCAGTCTTTACTTTAGATTTCCGAACAAAAATTCATGTGCGTGAGGTTTTCTTCTGCCTTCCCTCATTATTGTTCCAATGACTAAAAATATAATAAGAGTTGGTTTTTCTTACAAGACTTCCTTTATCCTGTGAATATATATAGATGAACACAAAGGCTGCCTTGATTTTATTTCTCAGATATCGATTGATCTGATGCATGTTTCTATTCTTAGGTTCATAAACAGGACATTTTGTGAGTTTAAGGTCAATGCTCTTTCACCTTCACATCAAATTGGTAGATTTGTGGGATTTGCATGTTGAGGGATTCTTTTAGAGAGGCTTCTGAGTCCTTCCCAATGGTTAGATCAATTGTTTCTTCTCAAAACCATTCTGGTCGACCTTATCTCTTGTTATAGTTTACCCTCCTCACAAGGATCGTAGTTCACGACTGCTTCATACTTTCTTAATAATCCTTGATGCCCTCTAAGAGAAACTTGATGAGAGTTTGAGAGTGCACAACTGCTGTTTCAGATTTCAAAAGAGGTGCTTCAGCTTCCGTGGCAAGCATCTTAGATCACCTCAAAATACAAGCACCCTATGGCAGCCTTTGAAAAGCTACCATGACTTGCTTTTGGAGCTCGATCTTGGAGACATATTTTGTTGCTCTACTACAATGAACAATACGTAAACACGTGCTACCAAATTCATTTAGCATCCAAGTCTAGAACACGAGGAACATACTTAACCTACAAAACCCTAGCAACATCCACGAAGTGTACTTAATTTGGTGGTTTTCATCTTATCACTCAGATATTGAGATTCATCCTGATGAAAATCAATTTGAATCGTTATAATGAACCCAACCTTTTCCCACTAACTGGGATAAGCTTTGTATGTTCTTTTAAATCTATGGACCCTTTGTTGATTTCTTTATGATTTTTAGGGAGGAAAAATTCGTGATTTGCTGTTTCAAATACTTGAAGATGAAGAGGATGTCGTAATGAAACACGGTGCACAATCTAGAGAGAGTCGACGTGCAGCATCACAGGGGATGCATACATCCAAGTTCTGTCTAAACCCTGCTGGCGATACCCCATCGGCCTGCCGTCTCTTTGATGCTATAGTTAGCTTGTGCATCCCAGTTATCGTCAGTGACAGTATCGAGTTGCCATTTGAAGACGTCATAGACTACCGGAAAATTGCAATATTTGTAGATACTGCCACTTCTCTGAAGCGAGGGTTTTTGGTGAAACTTCTGAGAAAATTACCGACAGAAAAGATTCTGGAATATCAGAAAGAGCTAAAAGAGGTAAGCTCCACTTGCACAATTTCATAAGTTTCATCATTCTTCTGTTTTAGCTATGCCTTAACTTCCTTGACAAGGCTATATCGTGAATTAGTTATTTTAATCATTATTGAACAGAACAGAATTTGCCTCATAGTCAGCAGTGACTTTTGGCATCACTTTTGTTGGATCTGGTTATGCTGTATCTATGTGCTTTGTTGCTAATGTCCCTCACTTCAATTTGCATTTAGAAAAATTTAGTGGCGTAGAACATGTTCTATGTGCTCTGGTCACATTGATAATTGAATTTGTGATGGAGCATCAAATGCTTAAAGACGAGAAAAGTCAGATAACACTGATTTTCTCCCAATTTGTTTCATATTTATCCAGGTGAAGCGATTTTTCGAGTATGGTGATCCAAACGGAACAGTCAAGGAAATTTGGCGGCAAATATCGCAGAAGCTACCCCTTATTAAACTGATGATTAACCGTGACAAGAGGATTGTCAAGAGGGACATGAGTGAAGCAGACTGTTCCTGTATCTGTTCGAATCAGACGGGGGTCATTTCCACTCTATGACACGAGCACTACTTGTACCTTTGATCTCCGACCACTATTTGCAAACCCTGCCTGCTTGCGTGCTGGCCAGTTGGTGTTGGAATTCGCTCATGTTTGGATTCCGCAGGACACCCTGCAAGGCTGAGTTTAGAAATATCGAGGAGCTGTCACTGCATTTAATTTATCCTCATTTCTTGCTAGTACAACGTTTACAATTGACACCCTCCCCTTACATTACGCCCTTGGCAGAGGTTTTTCAGGGTTTGTTAGGCAGGGTAGCAGTTGTAGATCATTAGAGATTCTGGTACTTGTGGTGATGCAGAATAGGGAAATTAAGTTAAAGATTGATTACTGCCTGTATTTTCCACATATTGTACATTGTACAGAAGAAGATCTGACAGTATACCTTATTCTTTTTCTTATGTTGGAATGTCGAGTTGACTTCTTTGTAGGCTGCTCTTACATATACTAGTTAAGGTCCGCACGTCTGTGAAGTATACCGTATGGGAAAGCTCTCCATGTGCCTACGGACCTTGGCACATGTTTCCATGATAATTTGAATAGTGCCCCTCAATTGTTTCAGAAAGCTCTCCATGTGCCTAGGGACCTTGGCACATGTTTCCATGATAATTTGAATAGTGCCCTTCAATTGTTTCGGAGTCTATTCTTTCATGCGTTTTAGGCATATGTGACTACGGTCTAATTTCTCCTTCCATTGTTTGAAGATATGCTTCACCCAATCATTCAATAATGATTTGACTGGATTTAAACGGGGCTGGCAATGTTGGACATGATTCGTTAACACAAATTATAAAGGATTCGAATTTTTCAAGATGCATAAGCTTTATACGCTGACACGAATTGGTAGAAAATTACACGTTTTTGTCACAATTAAATTATTTGACATGTAAAACAAAAATTGAGATGTTTTAGTCCAACACAAATTGACACGAATTATAGATATGATTTTAACGCGTTAACAAGAATTCCAACCCTAGATCTAAACCCATAAGAAAGGGTTTTGTCCACGTCCAGTTTTGCATATGCTCTCATCTCCTCTCCCCTCCATCATACTTCCAATAATTCTTTGAGTGGCACAATTAGCTTATGATTCACGTGCCTTCTGTTAAGCTGATACAACTAAAGCCTAACACGAGCCAGCTAGTCATATCCATAGAAACGAATAGATTGTAGTACTGTCAATACTTTTGCAGCATGCATGAGCCACATGTTGCTCAGACAGACATAAACATAACGACATTCACATACGGATCTGGCAACAACTTTTATTATCAAAGGAAAACCTCGAAAGCATAGTTACATGATCAGTGAGCCAAAAAGAGCAGAACTATCGTGAATACATCTCAATAGGTCACAAAACGGTGATGATTAATATGGCTTGCTTCAACTTCAACCAGGAGGCCACTTCATTTGTCTACCACCCAGCACATGCAGGTGAAGATGATAAACGGATTGACCTGAGAGAGAGAGAGAGAGAGAGAGAGAGAGGGTTTACATGCTTTCTTAAGTAACTTGAGGTTGCGTAGATAATCAACATAAGATGAAAACGTTCTATCCAGCAGAAAAAGGAATGACGGAAAACTTACAGGCACTTGGTCCACTGTTGATGACAACACGAAATCCATCAAGAATGCCTTCTTTTTCAGCCACAACTTTGGCAGCATAAAGAAGTCGACCCAGTACCTCAGAATGCTTTTCTTCAGCCTGTAGAGAAGCAATGGAAAACCAGAACTTCATAATCTCCCCGGAAAAAAAAAAAAAAAGCTAAGTAGGATGCATTGTGCAGCTATTAAGTAGGAGGTTGTACTATTGGGATGTATTAAGTCGCCTTTTATATGCATAAATGGGTTATAGGAGGACGGAAAGGAGAAATAAAGCCTCTCAACATGAAATTTGATGATTCTTCGAGGAGAAAATCTAAAATCTTTGATGTTCTTGAAGTTGCTGTATGAGTGAGTAGACCAATCATTCACTTCATGAGAAAATCAGAAGGAATATGTGAGAGATTCTCATCGAGTCAAGCAACTTCATCAGCCATCAAACTTTAGGTTAGACTTATTTTAAACTCACTACCCCACACTACCTAGCAATATTGAGAGTAATTAAGCCATGATCGAACTGGTCCTGTTTCTTTGTCTTTTCACCTTCTATAGGATCTATACCAATAGAACCAATCTCAGCAGCAGGCTGCCTCATCTGTCCTATGTTGAAAGATCACTAGGCCGACTGTGTGAATAAACTAACGCAGATTAATAATATCTATAAGAACCAATGATAAACAAATGATTACCATTCAGCACAATAATTGAAACATGCTGAGAGAATGTAGATATGCCTTTGATATGAATCATGATCCATCCCAAGAATAGCCCTCCCATCTCAAAAGATATAAAGTGCTTCTAGCATCTCCCTCTCCTTCTCTAGACTGGAACTTTTGGTGATCTTACTATTAAAACGCCTTGAGACAGAATCTACCTCATAACTCTCAGTGAAATCCTATGATGACAAGAGTCCCAAGCACATATGACTTCACTCAGCTGTTATTATGTTGTGAACATCGGCTATGAAAAAAGATGAGTTATCTATTAGAAAGGAAAGTGCATTGATAAGATTACTGGACAACTTATGTTGGACACTGTAAGTCCATGTAAGATAAGTACATACACCTCCCAATATGCACAGATAACATCAGATAGCCATTGGCAAACAACAGAACCGTAGCTAACCTTTCCAAGTTGCGTAAGGCCATCTCTGAATTTTGGAATAACTAGAACATGAACCGGAGCCTGTGGACTAATGTCTCGAAAAGCTAGGACCTTTTCATCCTCATACACAATGGTTGACGGTATCTCTTTAGCTATGATCTTGTCGTATCTGAAAGAAAGCGGTACACTCCAATCAGATCCCAAATTAATCACAAAAGAAATATTGTAAAAATCAAAATGAACCAGTTTGAACCAGTCAGAACAGAACACATCATACATGGTTGGAGCTCCTGTGTCAGCAACCGCAGCGGCTGCTCTGGCAGCATCTTCTTCGCTGCTTGTCGCTTTGACACAAAAAGATCTAGGGACACAAACAATTTGAGAGCGTCATCAAGGGTATTTCCATCAGTAGCAAGAAGCAAATTTTCCAACACCCAGAAAAGCAAGAGTACACTATGCAGCTTGAGCAAAGACAGGATTTCCACAAGATATATCCTACTGACCGCATTGGGAAAAATCGCCTCGCCAACCGAAATGCTAAAGTAAATAACATACATTTCTTGAAGTCTCAGCTCAGTGAAGCTCTACAGACACAACAAGATTGTCTTTTTTTTCCCCTTTCCAAGATTTCTTACCAAACCCAAATCCAATTATCATAACAACGTGAAAACCAACCCTGGATTCCTAAGAGCGATCATTCTTCAATCCCCGACTTTTCAAAAAGAAGCCATCTTTGCCGCTAAAAGCACAAATTCCGCGGAGCCCAATACCAAGAACGACGAAAGCACCTGCGAGGGGGGCGGAAGCGAAGTGGGGGAGCGAACTTGGTAGAAGCGAGAGCTCGAGAGGAGCCTCTGGAAAACGCGAATGCCTTGACGCCACCTGCTCCACAGCTCCTGAAACGCACAAATTGCAGAGAAACGATCGCATTCAGAAGCAGAGAACGCGGAGCTCTCTCACCATTGCAATCGAGATTGAAGGGTAGAGAGAGAGAGTACCGAAGGAGAGCTGAGGAGTAGAGAGCGGCCATTGATGGATTCTGTGCAAGTCCGAGGAGGTGTTAACTGTGGCATCTTCACTAGCAGTGGCCGATATCGTCATCGATTTTACTTTTAGCCCCCTGAAGTTTCGTCTACTTCTTATTTTTCGCTTCCTAAAGACAATTTTGTATCACTTTAGTCCCTCAAATTTTCAACTAGGCTGAAAAAGGACTTCTCATCTTACCCAATCCATCCCAAACCCATACGAAAGGAGGAGGGAAAGCTCGTGCTTGATCGAGCTTGGTTTCTCGATACCCACCTAGCTTGAACTCAACTCAATAAAGGTCTCAATTAGCTTGATTTTGATTCCGTCATAACCTAATTCACACAACACGGAGGCTAGGCCCAACTAGAAATGCCAGTGATTATAAACAAACATGCATAACTACAATAAAGACAAACAAAATTTCAGCGACTCTACTAAAATTGCAAGTTCTTCGAACCAACCACAATAAAATGAAATGGAACTAAAATCACCTATAAATAGCTTTTTACCCCCAAATGACAAATAGCTTAGCTCAACACATGAAGACCCCAAGTTGTTTGCATCATTTTGTCTCATGGTCAAATTATTTTAGCATAACAAAATATTTATATACACGTCATTCGCCAAAAACTCAGTAAAAAGCGTGCATACGCGAGGCCATTTCGAAGTTACCTTTATCGTATCGAGTAGAATTCAGGTTGTTTCACTCGATAAATCCAACTTCATTTTCAAATTGTGCTCTCCAACCATGTCGACAGTCGTCGCCCGGGACAAAGATCACCGTCCACAACATTCACGTGCGCGAGCACGACAGTCCCCGCAAGTCCATGTTGCGCACGGGACAACAATCCTAGTCCTCTCGTCTTCCGAGATATTTGAAGTACAAACACAAACAGCCTCCTTCATCATCAGATTCGATTCAGAGCTGACCGGAACGAACGCAAAGGCTCGAGGAGTCCGAGGAATGGCGAGCTTCGTGCTGCACCTCCCGGCGGCGACGGCGGCGACGACCAGATGGAGAAGCTTCTCCGTCTCCGCCTCCGCCTCATCGAACGGTGAGTCCGCAACCGCCGCCCTCTTGCGCGCGAGTCTTGATTGATCGAGCCCGTGAGTTGGGTTTTGCTAAAGTTGCTTTTTGACTTGTGGGTATGTCGGGATCTTGAAGGGGCTGTTCCGGGTCGGAGCCAAAGCGTCGGTCAAGGGAAGGGAGGGCCGGTGGTGGTGGAGCTGCCGCTGGACAAGATCAGGAGGCCGCTGATGCGGACGAGGGCGAACGATCCGGTCAAGGTGAAGGACCTCATGGACAGCATCCAAGAGATCGGGCTCCAAGTCCCTGTACGTAAAATGATCCCACGCCCCACGTTTTCCCGTTCTTTTAAGATGTCGTGTGTTCTTGCGGGGGATGTATGCAGCATTAGGCTCTGCGGTGGACGGCAAAGATTGACCGGGGTGAAGACAGGATGGGGAATTTCGTTGATCGAATGCGTGTGTTGCGTATGATGCGGATGGAGTCGAACTGGGGAGTTGATGCTTCTCTGTTTTGGCATGTGATTCTGAGCTAATCAAACCAGTACAGAAGCATTCTGCCTGAAGTAGAAGCACTTATGCTTCTCTATATTGACATGGAGATTTCACGTGTTTGTAGAAGAAAGTAGGTGCATTAGCAAGATTTTCGTGCCTTCGTTGACAATTTTGTGATGTTTCTGTGGAAAATTCTATTGCAGATTGATGTGCTCGAGGTCGATGGAGTTTACTATGGTGCGTAATTTTTCAGCATCCTCGCACTTTGGCATACATAAACGATATGGACTGTTCTTTCAGGATGGAAAAGATTATTTCACTCTCTGTTTGCATTTTTGCAGGCTTCTCTGGCTGTCATCGCTACGAAGCTCATCAGCGCCTCGGCCTCCCAACGATCCGCTGTAAAGTCCGGAAAGCGACAAAAGAAACGCTAAGGTTTATTCATGTCATCCTTCATGCTCAATCATTTGCTTCAATTGCATCTCCCTGTCACTCACAGAAGGACCTGTTCATATGTCACCAGGCATCATCTTCGCTGAGTTCGTGACAGAGACGTTCTCTGCGTAGGACAGATGAGTTCTCAGCTCAACGAGTGGCGCTGCAGTTATTGGATACGAGATATTGCACTTTATACTGATTGCTGCAAGTCCCCTTGAATGTTAATTAGCTTTTGGCTCTCTTGTATCACAAGCTTTTGAATAATGAAGAAAGGGGTCTTGATTAAGTTTACCTTCAGAAGTTCCCTTTCATCCTAACAACTTTACAATGCTTATACCATGATCGCTCCGCTGGGCCATTAATACGCGACACAACATGAGAACACAATTTGAGGAAACGTACAATTGATACAGAAATGACATGACTGGAGACAAGGGCTATGGGATTGGCGTGCATAACAACACGACATGATGACACTGCACTCGTAGATAGCCTATCGTGTTCTGTTCTTAATCAACTGAGTATGCACCTTAAAAGAAGGCAATGGACATGCCAATTCCGCTCCCAGGACCTCTTCAGAACTTTCTTTTTATCAAATCTTCAGCAAGAACACGCTGAAGAAATTTTTTATCAAAGATAGAATCTTTTCTTGGTCATTTCTCGAACCCAATCAGTCATTTTATACTTAAAGTATTAAGTTAGTGACAAGCTTGTAATTCATATCGACAGTACTCATTTGCGGCATTAGATGCTCTTAACTTTTCAAACAAGTCAAATCTAACGTTTTTTTTCTCTCCAATTAGCAAAACTTTTGGCATGAAGTGAATGGACTCTACCTGCCTAGCCCAACTCAAAATCCAAATTATACCAATCAATCTCTTAGAATAGATGCGTTAACGAAACTCAAGACAAAAGGCATTCAGATATAAATGTCAGGAAAGAAACGAAAAGACATCGGATGAAAAACAAGTCATTGCGGAATTTGACATCAGAACCCTTCACGGGTCAAGAATTTGCTCAATGCTTCGCATCCTCCTCTTCACAGAACTTGGAGTACTTGTCAGCATCCATCAGGTTGTTTAGTTGGCCTGCGTCACTCATTTCAACCTTAATGATCCATCCTTGCTCATATGGGCTCGAGTTAACCTACAGATCAGTAAACTCGCATCAGTGAAGAGATCAAAACAGAATTACTAACGAGAAAGGTCAGAACTTCCATGGAGTGTAAACAGAAATCAAAAGGTAGACTCACAAGACATATACACAGAAATTAAATTTAGTTCAACCTTTATGTCCGATTAGCATTCCATCTTAAAAGAACGAGGGAGTTTTGAAACTCCAGAGTGTCATAAGTAGAGGAAGAGCATTAGGAGACTTACTAAGCCAGGAGAATTGCTGAGTTCTTCATTGACTTCAACAACTTTCCCTGTAACCGGGGAGTTTACATCACTGGTGGCCTTGACACTTTCAACTGCACCAAAACCTTCGCCTTGAGTCACAGGTGCCCCAACTTCTGGTAATTCGACAAACACGACATCACCCAAATGATCTTGAGCATGATCGGTGATGCCAACTGTAGCAGAATTGCCTTCAACTTTCACCCACTCATGGGAGTCATAATACTTCAGATCTTTCAGAACTGTGGTACAAGGAAAAGGCATGAGCAAAAGAACTAGGAAGCTAAGAACCACCAGAAGAATCCAGCAAAGATTGTCACTGTTGCCACAAGTTGATCAAAACATGAATTGCACTCTCTCTCACTTTTGACCTTAGATCTTTATTCGCGAAACTGTAAAACGAGCAGGAAAATAGGGCAGCAAATTTGTTCTAAAAACTGATTCAAATTTGATCGAGCACTCTCAGCATACACATAAAGACCCTAAAAGTTCAGACCAGAAGCATTTGAATTGAACTTTGTCAAGGCAGGTGCACGTTAATAGTCTACCAAAAGACAAATAAAAATCTACTGCCAAGTCAATAGTAGTATGAAAAGCCTGCACTCCATTGCAAAAACGACTGGCAAAGAAAGGGCATTTTTTTAGAATAACAATAACAGAATAGCCTTCATAGTATGTCAATCACTTGAACTTAAATTACACAAAGCACTATGCCGCTTCTAGAATGAATCAGTTTCTAGAACGACCTCATCATTTGAAAAAAAAAACTACTTTACCTTGACCCACAACTACTATGCAGTCATGACTAATCTGTATCAAATGAACCTGCACATCAAGTAGGCTACTAGCGGATCATCACCCATGATGATTCTGATCTAAACCAGGGTTATATCCCATTTCTTGACATCAATTAATGTGTTCACGCCCACTATCACCCTTTTTCAAATTTTATCGCCAATCAGTTGGATTGATTCTGCTATACATAATACCATTAACATCTTTTTTGCCAATTATTGTTTGATAACTACGCTCCATTGACAATTAAGCATTACCTCCAGGATCAAGCATTGCCTATCACAATTAATGAGAGTGTTCCTCAATACATTTTTCTTGGAGAAGAGAGGATAAAATCAAAGCCCAAATTAATAAACACCAAAAACTATTATTTTCCAACATACTAAACCAAATGTCATTTGAAAGGAAACCACTTTTCCAATATCAAGATCTGCCAATGTTTTGCTTGTCCATACACCTTGCAAATAAGCATGATATGACTTTTATGAATCTCGTTTCAGGTAACTAAACAAAATTTATTCCAGAATCTACAGGTCTCTGCAGCGAACAAACCCAACAGCAATACAGCAAATCAAATCAAGCATGACATGAAATTCTCCTCAAAATCGGTCCTTTCCACAGAAAAAAACACAGGCACCGCCATCATTCTCAATACCATAAAAAAAAAACAAGATCTTGACCGCCACGCACAATCAAAAACCACCACCCTCTTTTCGGATCTACGAATCAGCTCATGATCAGAAAAACACCATAACGACAGAGGATCAAAACAAGACAAACCAGTCTCCATCTTACCGGTGGCGAAGCCCCTGTGGGCAACAGAGACCCTGAGATACGAAGCAGCCCTGGAAGCCCACAACAACCTCGACGCCATAATTACTCGCGAACCCAACAAAGGCTGCAGCTTTGCGGTGTGCACCGTCGCCAAAAGGACGCACCTTTACTAGTTTTTTAGTGCTTTCCGAGTGCAAGGATCCAGTGGGTGGCGACGAGGGTTGGTGGGTTTGTTCTCACTTTGTTAAATACCCCCCAACACCACGACAATTCAGGGCTTGTTGGGTGTAGAAAAGGAAAGAGAGAGAGGGTTCAAGAAAGGCGCGAGGAGGTGGCGGTGGTGGGTCAACTTCGATGGACTCGCTCGTGCTTGCGCAATTTGTCAGTGTTGGGGTTGGTGGAGAGATGGTGGTGGCTTGTGCTAGGCATGTCACGTGGCTATTGGTGGCCACATCGGCCAACCTACGATCGTTGTCGGAGCAAGTAGGCATTAAAGAAGGAATTGGTCCCATGGTTTTTGATCTATATCATTCATAGCCATTGGTTACAATGGAAAGTTCTCATATTTCATCAATTTGTGATCTAAAGTGTCGAGGATACGAACTCAATTTCCAAAGTTTTGCTAGAAGAGGAGACAAGAACATTGGTTTGGCCTTCCATTTTGGATTGAATAGGATATTGTGTCTTTTAAATTAGTCGAATCACATAATTGCCTCTCCGCTCTATTTAGCATTCCATTTTTTTTTTTTTTTGAGGAATTGAGGAATAAGTACACTCATCTTATTTAATGTTTGATGTACGAGGTAAGGATTGCGTTCGAGAACAATCGAGGAGGACAGAGGAAAACTTAAGGACCACCTACCAACCATAGCTCGGCTCAAAAACTTTATATGCAATACAAAATCCAAGTGAAGGCATATGGGATTAGGACTTGGATTGGCCCTCCAATGTTTAAGCTAGTGATTAGAAGATACAAAGAATACAAAGAATTCTAATATGGATTATAGAAAATCCAAGCCCTTAACATGAACTAGCCCTTTATTTGACATAGGTGTATTTTGTTAATGTATCATCAGATCATGATCAACAGATGGTGCCTTTGGGTGACAATTAGCAATACACATGGATAAATGGCCATTATTAAGGACAATTGGCGCCATATTGCTCTACAATAGCCTTATGATTTATAATTGCAAAATTACATATCTATGTATATATGGCTTTTTAATTAGCGGTGGCAGTGTTATGGCTGCTAATTAGATAAGGATGAAGTGGTTTCACTACTTAATATCTATTACATAGAAAGTAATCTCATCGTTAGTTTAAAATTCAATCTTTTCTTCAAAAAATTTCATCAGAGTTTATGCCAATTTACTTAAGGTGAATGCCAAGTATGTGCTGTAGTCAATGAGCAAAGATGGAAATTGAATAAGAATAAAATCTCCCAAATCTAAAACATGCTCTCTCTCGTCCACAGAAAGTAAAAATCAAAACCTTTAGATTTTCTTTCTCTAAATAAATGTCAATGTTTAGTTAATTGTTATTCATTGAAAAAATGAAGTGTGCCTTTTTTTTTTCTTTCGAGTTTCAAATAGATGAAAATAGTAAAAGCTAGCACAATTACTTCCCGTGGAAAATACGATCAATTCACAAGTAATGACAAGATACTTGTATTTTATATGAAAGATGAAAATCGGAAAATGAACTCAAATTATATTTCTTATGTCTACTAAATTATTGACATTATAATTTATTTGAATAATTTATTATATAGGAAATATAATTTATTCCTACCAATTTTATCTGTCCAATAAATATCAATTCTAGTCCATTATCTCACTTTTTGTAACCTGATATTTATTGACATTATTTACCAAACTCATATGGCCATATGTACATTTAGATTAATCTTCCATTATTAAAAAAAAAGTCAGTAAAAATGCGGATGAAGTCAACGTTAATCGAGTATATTAATGGAAAATTTATTGCCATAAATTAAATTTTAAAATTTTTACAATTATAATTAACAGCCATGAAGAAAATAATATCACAAGTTATATATATATTGGACTCTATATTGTCAAAAATTTTGAAGTAATATACACTTTACGGGAACCTCCTCCCATGATCTCCTAGACCGGACCGGGCAGCTCTGGAAAAATTTTCGGTTCACCAACTCCCAGCCGCAGCTCCGCCGCCGGCCGCCGCGAGCAGCGCACCCCGTCGCTCGCCGGCGATTCAACTCCGGGACTGCTCCCGAACCGGCACCTTCGTTGCTTTTCGCGTAAATCACTTTACCCAATGCCACTCTTTATAGTTTCGCAATTTCTCATTCTTTCTTTGCTGAATTCGACGTGATTTCGATTGTGAAGGCTCGTTGTTATCTTTCCTCGTCGGCTTTCTCTTTACCCATTTCCTCGTACCCTTCGGTTTCATGGGTGGTTGTAATGTAGATGTGGATGTAGATTTAGATGTAGTTGCTGTAATGAATTTGGTGTCCGTCAAATGTTCGACAAAAGTCCTGTGAGACAATTCTAATTGGAATTCTTGGTTCATTGTTTGAAGAACTTACTTTTATCGATTTCTTCGGAAAAGTTTGTATCTTTCATCACTGAAATGACCACTCGAGCGTGTCCAATTGCATGACCATGTCGTTCACATCGAGTGATTAGTAACTGGGAGTCTGTTGGTGTTTCAATGGGAGCGAAGAAAGTTAATAATGGCAAGAACTTGTTGCCTCACTCGTGAGCATCGAGGATTCATATTTCTCTTTGTTTGTTGGTCAGTGCTGATAAATGGCGAAAGGTCTAATATGGGCTACGGCTGAGGATCTTGCAAGGAACAGGGGACGGGTTCTCTCTCTTTATCGCCAAATCTTGCGGAGCCTGAATTCGCCAAACTTGCCTCTTACTTTAGCTGCTAGGCTATCTAAGAAGGCTGAGGCGAAAGCCATCTTCATGCTGGCTGCCGAAGAGAGATCCCTCCACAACATCGAAGACCTCATGGATATTGGGGAGTATTCTCTCTCCCTGTTGCGAAAAGGCGAAATCCCCAAGTACATACAATAGGTGAGCTACTTATCCAGCTGCTATGATTCGATCTCTTTCTTATCCTTGTCTTTTTTCTTGATTGATGCATTTAAGTCTTTCTTAAGGGATGCACGTTGTGGTCATCTTGAATTTTGCTCTTGCCCATCTAAATCAGCGTGATGATGATAATTCATAGTGAGTGAAAGTGCTTGCATGGGCATAATTGGGTGACTTCATATGTTCAAGGAAGTGATTAATTATGGGTATTCCTAGAAAGCAGTGCTTGAGGAAATGTTTCCAGTGGGCGTTTGATGATTACAGACTGGTTCTATAGGAGGGAGGGGCATTCAAAATGTTTAGGGGCAGAGAGATGAAGGAGTTCTGCCTTCCTGAGAATTTCTTACAATTTAATCAGATGAGATAATGGGAGATAACAAAGGAAAATATCATTGTAGGCTGATGCAAAGGGAGCTTTAACCTTTCTCAGAGCATTCAACATCTCTTCGAAAACTATGGTAAACAAGATATGCTTGATTATTATTAGTTTTTTTTTTTTTTTTTTTTTTTTTTTTGCAAGACAATCTTTTTTCCAGTTTTTAAATTTCCTTGATGCAGTTTCAAGTGATTTCTGATGCTTTGATAGATAAGGTCTGGGTTTCAAACTGCTTTGATTGCTTTAACCATGCATCTTGTGTTGTTTATACTACTAGAATTTCACATAGATCATCATCTCCATAAGCAGTCAATAGGGTTAAAGCTGTGAATAGAACTGAAAGTAGATAAAACAAAAGGATATGCAATGCCATTTTGGGGTCTTTGATTTAAGTTCATTTAGCTATCTTTTGCTTGTCCAAACACGTTTCTCTAATATCTTTCTCCTTTCTGGCAGAAGACATGCTGCAAGTAAATGCGACAATTATTGAATGCCCGTGACGCAACTTTGTCAAGTTGTTGTATCTGGGTGGTTAGAGGGCAATTTAGATAAAAGAGAAGTTGGTTCCGCTTTCTTGAAACAGATGGAGTAGGATGGTCATATTGACGTCTTGTTACTTACTTCTAAACATTATGATTGGCACGAAAAGAAGACGATCAGGTTCCTTGCAGCTTGATCAGTAGCTATCCTTCTTTTTCTGAGTCTTTGTTCGGTTCATCATGTACATAGGAAATCAAGGAATTTTGTTTTCTTTAACATTCGGTTGGCATTAAAGATGATCACATGAGACTCAAGACTCTGTGGATCAGCAAACAACACGTTCCATTTGAGCGATGGCTATATGATGAAACCATTTGCGGTCAAGAAAATGATGGAGCAGGCGTAATTGTTTGGAAATGCTGATGGGGCCGACATAAAACAAAACCACAACTGTAAACGAATCGGGGTTCACTGAACTTTCTTCTGTTAACAATTTTATCGGCGTAAATCTCTCTTGCCATATTAGTAGATGAAGAAATATAGATGGTTGCGTAAACAACAATATTTTGGCTGCAACTAGGAGGAAAGATTCGACATTTTCCAACTTAAGTGTCTAGGGTTTTATAAGATTACTTCCGTCTTCCGTCTTATTTTTGGTACTTTAGACGCAACTGCTTATATGGACGAAAAGATCTCAGTGTTTGTGCGGATGAAATTTGATTTGATGATGGATTGAATAGCAAAAAGGCGAATCTAAATCTGAGCAAAGTCACAAAACCCACTTGTTTTTATGAATATGACCACCACAACTTGTGTAAACTGTAAACTCCAAGATCAGCAGATGCTAGCGAAATGAAAAGGACTGAAAAAGATGCAGAAAATACTTGACATAGCATCCAGCAAGTATCAAAGAAGTCACCGCAAGAGAATGGAAAAGGGTATTGCAGCAGTACTTGATTTTTATGGCCGAACAGCGGCCCTTGATTCCTACTATATTTATTCTATAACTAAGTATTAGTGTCAGTATCTATTTTTAACAAAGCAGCACAATCCATCCAATACCGCCATCTTCTTCTCCTCTCCAACTCATCAAACCCTAGTAGCCGCCGCACATGGTGGTGGTGTGGCTGCATACTGCCGGTCAACAACCTCTATGAGCTTGCTCGCAATCGCGCTAGCATACACTGTTGAACCTTCATAGATCTGAAAATTGAACATAAGAAGAAGATGAATATTTTCCTTATACCGGCTAAACTTGGAGGAGATCCATAAAAAGTAAACTTTTTCTTGTCAAATTAAAGAAAAAAAGGTAGTTTTGAGAATTGGTTCAGACAAAATGAAAGCCCCACGACCTTGGTATTGAGCAGGAAGCTATAGTGTTCACCAATGTGGCCACCAGCAACATGGTGGAGATCCAACTGGAGCTCATCAAGAACCCTAGACACATGCAGCAAGCAATTGATCTTCTTCCGCTGCACAAGCTTGATCGTGACCTCGTCTTCAATTATGCGGACATCGACCTCAGTGACCTTGACTTCCTCTGGAGCCAAGAGCTCCTCAGAGTCCTGTTGAAGGACTGATCCACCAGGTTGCCCGGGTTCGGGGTTATGGAGATCTCCCCATCAAAGCCCTCCTCCTCGACCTTCTGCCTCTTGCTTCTCTCTATCCCCCATCTTTTCTTCTCCGCAAGCAGTTTCAGCTCGTTGACGGTTCTCAAGAGCTCCTTGATGTACTCAATGGCATCTCCCACAATGGATGCCCTATCACCCTTCGTACACAAACACAAGCAATTGCACAACAAAGTAAATTTGCCAAAAAGCAGGCATATACAATCTTGCATCGAAGAAAAAAAAAAAAACTAAACTTCCATAAGCACTGTCATGGTATAGAATCCAAATAACCATGATCAATACTCCACACGGGATATACGATGCATTAAGTTGGACATGTAACTAAACAGTACGTAACGAGTACTAAAAATATCTCATTTAAAGCAGGCAGAAAATGATTCTGGGTACAATATGACAGGCATAAAAGGTAACAAGTACATATGCTGGTGGCCCTGGTATGGAAATGGACTGAAGATGATAGGGGAAAAAAACTGGAAGAGGAAAAGAGAATGGCAAGATAGGGCCAAAACCATCTTCTCCAGCAACAGTCCAAAATCAAAAAGAAGTTTTGTCATTCCCTTCTCTCCCTTCTTTGGGAAGATTTCAGTGTTGGGATCCGCCCATAGAACAGGAAACTGGAGCTAGCGAGAGCTCCATTCCAGTTCCATGATCAGCCATCACTTTCCCCATTTCGACCCACATGTCGAACTCCCAAGTTTCACCCCATTTTCAGGCATAGAATGTAAGAACGACGGTGGCGGCGACAACCCGAATTCGATCCAGCATCTATAAATGGCTATCAATCAAAGAAGCAAAGCGCGAATGTGTGTGTACAGTACCTTGGTAGGGCTGGGGATCAACTTCTTCAAGGCATCGTACTTGACATTGATCTGGGACCTCCTGTCCCTCTCGGTGGTGTAAGGCTTGGTCACCTTCCCTCTCCTCCTCTTCCCCATCTTCACCTTGACACGGCAGCCCTCCATGTCCGCCATCATGTCGCTCCCGAACTTGAAAACCCCATTATCGTTCTCCGTGAACTGATGGCCCCCATCCTCCTCGCAGTACATCATCGTCATCCCAAGATTGTTTCCCTCATCTCCTTCGGTTTCCCCTCTCTCGATGTTGTTGTCACCGCCAAGCAACGACGACGAGCCGGCGAGTGGCAAGCCGTTGTACCCACAGGCTCCACCGTTCGGCAGAGACTGGAACAGCTCTCTCATGAACGGGGGCTGCGGCTGCAAATTGCTCAGGTGGGCGAGCGGGTCGAAGAGGACGGGCGGCGCGGGGGAGTTAGGGTTTGCAAACGACAGCGACGAGCTGGGGAGCAATGAGGACGAGGAGCATCTGGCCAGGCGGAAGAGATTGAGGAGGTCCGGCGGCAGCCCGGCCGGAGCGAAGACGTCGGAAGTGCCGTCGCCGCCGAAGTTCTGCAGGGCCTGGCTCTGCAGAAACTGCAAGGGATCGGCGACTTGCTGGCCGATCACGTCGTGGCTCAAGCCCTCCGTCCCGGGAGCAGCAGCGTAGCTCCAATCCGAGGAACACTGGCCACCACCGTAAGGCGGCGGCGGCGGCGGCGGCGGCAGGACCACCTGATTCACATCGCCATAATCCTCGTCCCCCGGCCCGACCGGATGGAACCCTTCTTCCATCGCGACGCGGGAGACGTCCCGGCGATCGCCGCCGCCGCCGCAGCCGCCGTCCTCGGCCGCGAACCCCATTAGCCCCTGCTGCTGATAATGGCAATGGAGATCGCCGACGACGTTCTCCCGCTGATGATGGGGACCCGTCCCCGGAAACGCCACGTCCTCGGCCTGCGGGGGCACGGCGAAGCACTCGGCCGTCTCCTCCATGGTTTCCTCAGGTGGGTAGTCGCCGGCTGCCATGAACAGAAGCAAGAACAGCACGTCACTGAACTAGACCTGACCTCGCAACATGAATAACTCAACCCAAAGAAGAAGAAGAAGAAGAAGAAGACTGGAAAGTGATGTGCGCGCGCTGTCGAGCTACGTCGCCATGGCGAGGAAAAGCTTACCGCGATCTTCTTTATCAGCTTTAGAGAGAGAGAGAGAGAAGAGAGAGAGAGAGAGAGAGGAGGGGAGTTGCAGTGGGAGGTTAGGAGGGACAAAAGCTGCAAGAGGAAGATATATGTGTAAGAAAAAAGAAATGATAAAGAAAGGCAGAGAGAGTCAGAGAGAAAAAAAAGAAAATGGAAATTCATTTTATCGTTAATATTTTCACATATATTAAGGTCGATATTTAAAATGATTATGTGGAAAATCACCACGTATTTTTTATTGGGTTTATTGAATATCGGTTTAATATCTTTATAAGCTCGTTATCTCTTTATTTTCCGATTTAGTTAGGCTAATTTCGACGTATTTAAGATTATTCTTGTTATTTTTCGTTTTTGCTTTCTTTTTTTGGGTCCTCGAAAAAGAAGATACTTTTTTGCCTTTTTTTTTTTTCTTTGATGAGTTTGCAAATTGGCAGAAAATGTTGGTTGTTACTGAGATTCCCATCATCTGGGCCCCACTCATATTTTCCGTATTTGGATCGTAAACCTCCCCCTCATTCCCCCTTTTTATTTTTCTCCTTCAACAGAATTATTGAGAGGGAAAAGTAAGGAAACTTTTATAAAGATTGGTATATGCAATCACATATATATCAGTCGAATAATTATTTAGTAATAATTTATGTTGAGAGGATTAAGTTTTTATATGATTTATAAGATTTCATGTCGAGTCTTTATGAACTCAAATACTTGACATTACTTATTATATGGTTAGAGTCGAAAGAACAACGGTCTCCTTAAAAGGTTTAAGCAATTAGTAGCGATTTATAATTAAGGCTCAATACTTCAGGCAACATTGTGTTTAAGCTCGTGGAATTGCAACAAAACCCATTTTTTTGCCCCTCTAAGTTATTATTCTTGAATGAACCATTTCACTTCATTGGATAGAAATCGGTCACATTCGCCAACTTCTTGTGGTCACTTGACTAGTCTTTTGAAGCTGTCATCACGAGCTAGCTCTATATGCTCATCTTTATTTTCAAGCAATGCCTTCCTTTGCCTATTCCATTTCATCTTAAATGCTAAGCACGTTTATTTTATTTTTTTGGTAAAAGGTAAATAATGCTAAGCATGTTTGTTGTGCCTCAATCAGCACAACAAACCCGTAGTATTCACCAAGAGATACAAACAACACTTCTTCTCGACTCATCACCTCATAAAAGAAGGCTCTTGATAGGTAGGCGAAGAATCCCCAACTCGAGCGACCGCATCGACACGTAAACTTTAGTTTTCCCGAATCTAGTAAAATCTTCCCATCTTTTAGCATGGCATAAGTACTACACTCTTGTACTCAAGTTTATCATGAATTCTGGCATGAGAAAGCCGATCAATTTAGTTATATAAGGAATGGAAATAGTTCTCGAAACCCAAATGAATTTCCGAAAGTATAAAATAAATTTTTCAAAAAATGAGAGAATTGAGAAAGTGGCAAAATGCGTAAATATGGGGAGGAGCTTTGGTGAAGTCATGCGAATTGGGGTGGTTCTCCAAGAACGGTAGTTTAGGTCGGAGATGCGAATTCCCTTTTTTAACCTTTTTTTTTTTTTAAAAAAAAAATTCCTGAGTAGTTAAAGAAGACGACCTCCTCTTCCTCTGTCAATCGGTGGGCCCACTTCACCACCGATATTCTCCCATGCAAACTGCCCGGAACCTCATGCAAGCCGTACACCGCCCCCGCACCTTCAATTTCACATTGTCATAATACATAAAATTGAAAAGGTAAGAATTTTTTTTTGACAGAGCTGGAATTTTTTTTTTCTTTTTGGAAATTCACATATATGGAATTTGGTTTTTGCAACGTTTTAATTTTTTTATGAGATTTTGATTTTTCATTTCATTTCATTTTCTAACGATAGATAGTTCGATGCGATGATGATTTAGAGAAGTCAAGAATTGTAGTTTTTTTTTTTAATCAACGTTAGTTTGCATGGGAAGAGATTCACTAATATAAGGGGTCACGCAAAGTGAGTTGCCATCCAACTACATCGGCAGTGAGGCCCTAGAATGATTCAACTAGCGGTTATAGATTAAACCGTCCGAAGGATTTTGCAAAGCCCTCGCGACATAATTGGCCAAATTTAGTATTTTATGTTGAAATCGTTATTTGATAGTCGATCTTTCCTTCCATTGAATTATGAATTAGAAGTTCACTTTCGCCGATTTTGAGCTACAAGTTACTTAATATAAAGGCAATTATTGTTTATTTGGAACGAGAATGTGTCCTATCTACTTGCAAAGTTGCGATCATGAACGGCCTGATAGAAAGGAAGAAAGATAACTATTGAGGGCTTACCCAAGTGGCCACTATTTTTATATGGGAATGGGGAGGTGGGGAGTTCAAAACTCCCCATCTCGGATAGAGGGGCTTATGGGTTTATGGAGTTTCCCAGGTAAGTTCACTAGGGGCCGCCAAACTTCTCATAGAGGAACTCCAAAGTTTAGTAAAACACCTGACTGACCAAAAAACACAAAAAAACAAAAGAAAAATGAAAAATGAAAAATGAAATAGGAAGAAAGGGATCGAGCAAGGTTTAAGGTTCAAATCCTGGAAAAAGCATATGAAATCATGTGCTACAAAGTTACCAACAAGATAGACAAGTAACTTCCTAAAAAAAAAGTAAGAATTGAGTTATACTATAGACTTTGCCATTCAGAATATATATACCTTTGGTTTGCATAATATAGCTCAACTCGGAATGATTCCGGTCGAACCGGCCAGCGATACCGAAGAAACAATAGACATAACAGTATTGCACCTTTCGAATTCTAACAATGCGACAACATTGCATGCTGAGGTTCCAGGATACAACATGTGGATGAGTGAAAACCGACCATGTATAAGTTCCATTAATGATCATTCAGTGCTCTCGTCCAATCGAACGAGTACATCCTTTTCGGAGTTAATGATGGTATCTGCATAAGGAGCTGGTCCGAAACAATCATGAACAGTTAACAGAAACAAGAAGAGAACATAAGGGGGATAGGCAGAGTCCTAAAGGGTGCCTGCTCCGAAATAGCAAATACTGGCACGGCTGACAATCTTGTTGCGCTTGCATATCTGCAGATTTTCTGCTGTTATTCTCGGAATCGTACCTCTCTCTCTCTCTCTCTCTCTCTCTCTCTCTCTCTCTCTCTCTCTAGATGTGGTCCCTTCACTTGCTCACCTTTGACGGCTTACCAAGTCTCGATACTGACAGAGCACTTAGATAAGGACAAAGTTCATTGTAATTTTAGTATGAATGTTTGTAACGACCAGTTCTACGAGGGTTGGGAATGATTATCAGGATGGGAGGACTCGAACAAGAAACGGGATCCGACAGACTTCCGCAGCAACGAAGGGGGCAAGAATGAGCTGAAATTATGCACTGGACATAGGGAAAATGTTCCTAGAAAGATGCCTTTTGATATAATAACAACATTTAACATTCGAATTTCGATGTTAAGAGTGCTCAGATGAAAGCACTGTTGGGATGGGGACCTTGTGGGATTTAGTGTGGAACGAACCGAAACGGATAATGCCTCGAGTGAGATAATGTAGACGTGTAGTAACATTCACAGGGTACAACAATTTGAATGGCATATTTGAACTCCGAAAAATTACTCAGGCACTTAGAAAATGCGGGTGGAACTTCAATCCATAGACGTCCTCAATATGTCTCTATGCCATCATTGCGTTGTTTGAATGACTTAGAGAGCATGCATCAAGCAATCATCTCAAGAGGCATTAAAGAATCAATTCCGAAGTATATGTCTGCATTGCAATAAGGTGACGTAATATAGTTTTATGGTTCAGTTAATCCCTACTAGACTTCGATTATTTTCCATAGTTTGGCAATGAAAATTTAAATGACAAGAAATAAAGGGACTAAAAGGTCTTCATCATCGTCTCCTCCTCAAACCCTAGTAGGTGCAGCTGCTTGGTGGTGGTGTGGCTGCATAGTACTGCCTGTCGACAACGTCTATGACCTTGCTTGCGATCGCGCTCGCATACACCGTCGACCCTTCACATATCTGAAATGCAGCAACGATCAAGTTTAGTTAGGTCTACCAAGCTTTGAGGACGTATTTAAGGGAAGGCATCAAAATCAAGTTCCCGCAACCTTGGAATTGAGCAAGAAGCTGTAGTGTTCGCCGATGTGGCCGCCGGAAACGTGGTGGAGGTCCAACTGAAGCTCGTCGAGGACCCGGGTCACGTGCAGCAAGCAATTGATCTTCTTCTGCTGCACGAGCTTGATCATGACCTCGTTGTTGACGATGCGCACGTCGACCTCGGTCACCTTGGACTTCCTCTGGATACAAGAGCTCCTCAGTGTCCCGTTGAAGGACCAATCAGCCGGGTCGCCTGGTGGCGTGACCGCGGTTATTGTGCTCTCTCCGTCTACAGCCTCCTCTTCCTCCTTCTCAATGGCGACCCTCCGTCTCTTGCATTTCCTTTCTCTTCCCCATCTTTTCCTCTCCAAGATTAGGTTCAGCTCTTTCACAAGTATCAAGAGCTCCTTGATGTACTCAGTGGCATCTCCCACAATGGATGCCCGATCAAACTTCACATACACAGAACAAACAGTTCGTTTTTGCCACCAAGAAATAGTCAATATAAACATATACTGTCATGGTACTAAATGTCATCCTTTCTAGTACAAATGAATATAACGTTGGGTATCCTAAGAAAATCAGTTTTACTGAGAACTGCTATATAGACTCTTAGCGGGTGTTGAATGTCTTATTATGCCAATTTGCAGCTTGTTCCATCACTGTCCGGCGTATACCAAATGTGTAAATCAGTCTAAATAAGCCTGAAATTAGTCAACAAAGATCATTCGCAACAAAGCATATGTATCGCCAGGAAAAATGCTGAGCCCCATAAGCAGTGTTACATAGAAAGATGACGAATATGTATGTGTATACAGCTGATTACAATTACTAGCTACAACAAGAAAACAAATATCGTCGATTTTAACTGGCGATTAAAGCACATCGCGAAGGTCCTGTTTATGAAGGACCTAAAGGAGCTACACCTAGCATTACTCAGCAATCATCTGAAACAAAGATTACGCGTGCATTTATGGGTAAGAGTAAGTCTAAGCTTCCTGATCACTCAATTAGTGCTATACAATAAGATGAGATAATACGATTTGATGATGATTGCTACAAGGGAAATCAATGTCTTTGGTCTTAACTAACGCCTAGGAATGTATATCGCAAAGCTCTCATTTATGAAGAGAGAAGAAGAAAAGGAAAGACATTTCTTGCAGCTATAAGTTATAAAATCGAAATGTATAAGACTCTGTGATTTATGAAAAAAGGCAGGGCTAGAGAAAGAAGACTATAAAACTGGTAGAAGAAAAGATCATCTCCATTCATCAATGAATTAAAGCTTTTGGAATGAGGGTTCATCCATGAAAATCAGCACGCTTGATTAAGCTAGTTAAATTCATTTTTTTGGCCATATACTCATATATGCAAATTACATATGTAGTTTCAATCATTAATAAAAGGTTTTGAAAAGCAAATATGCGATCAGTAGATGCATTACCTTGGTGGGGTTGGGGATCAAGTTCCTCAAAGCCACATACTTCTCATTCAACTGAGTCCTCCTGTCTCTCTCAGCAGCAAAGTGCTTGGTCAACTTATTCCCTCCCCTCCTCTTGCCAATCTTAACCCTATTGCCATCCTCCATCATCTCCAACACCCCTTCATCCTCCCCATACATCATCATCATCGCCGCCGTCGTCCCTCCTTCTCCATCAATGACGATTTCCCCTCTATCAGCCTCGTTGGGCAAGCCCACGTACGGGAACGATAGTTCTCCCATTGGCGGAGGCTGAGGTTGCAAGTTCCTCAGGTGGAAGAGCGGGTCATACAGCACCGACGATGTTGGGGATGCGTTAGGGTTTGCGTATGAGAGTGGTGGTTTCGGGAGCAAGGAGGACGAAGGCCATCGGGGCGAGGGGGATGACGAGGATCTGGCCAAGTGGAAGAGATGGAAGAAGCCTAGGTGATCTGGAGGCGGCATCGGGGGGACTTCATTGCTCGAATTTTGGGCGGTGATGCCGTTCTGGTTTTGTGCATGGTCGGCGACAAGTTGTTGGAACATATCTTGCAGTAGTACATGTTGATTACCAGTATTGCTGGGATCTCCATCAATGGCTTCTTCTACCGTCATGTGATTGTTGTTGGTGTTGCAGCTGAAGATATTTTCGTTGGCGAAATCAGCTGGAACAATCTCTTGCATTTGATGGTGATGATGATAACTGTGAGGATGATCCCTGGTTTGAGGCGACACAGCATCTGGACATTCTGGTACGGTGATGGTGCTCGGGTCGAAGCACGCGATATCCAAGTCGACGATCATTCTTCAATCTCCGTCGAACCTGATCGAGTAATGCAAAAAAAAAAAAAAAAAAAAAGGGAAGAGAAGCAAGATGATGAACAAAATAATTATGGAGGGCTAAAGCATGCAAATTTGCAAACCAGTTCCAATTTAAGAAGACAAGGAAACAGGTAACTCATGTAATGTGCATGCACATATGAGACTGTACATCTTGAAAGATCTGTCTACCTAAGCCATGTATGGAGAACTTACTGTTTCAGATTGAACAATGAGAGAGAGAGAGAGAGAGAGAGAGAGAGTTTGTAGTTGGAGGTTAGGAGAGAGAAAGGAGGACAAAAACCTAGGGAGGAGAAGAAAAATAAAATTTAACTAAGCTTGTCTTTTTACACAACTTAAATATATCAAATAGACATGAATAGTCAATCAATTATTCAAAATATTATTACCCAATCAGTGGCGATGAAAATGATTTATGTAAATTAAACGGATAATACAAATTAGGTATCATATAATAATCCCAATTACAAGTATAGAAAAAAGAAAGATTGAAGGTGAACCTTATTTAGTTTATACATCTTTATGGTTTGTTGTTACCGTAAAAATGAAAGGGTTAAGATCTTCTTAATATAGTAGTAAATTTACACGGTAAAGTTATCCCGATTTTACCAACTATGCTTCCACAAATTTACCAAGAATTCAACAAAATGCAAGATGGGAGTGACATTGAGGTGTGATTTGGGGAGGAGTCTCATGCACTCATGCAATCCGAGGCTTCTGTTGCATAGATTAGGTTGGAGATGCATACTTTCTCTCTTGTACTCTGAGGGCCCCACTTCTTCATTGAATCCCTCCATGGAAACTCCCACTCCCACCTAACCAAGAGAATTGTAATCGTGTAAATTTGATCTGAGAAAACTATGCCAATTCATGACATTTTAAGGAGAAAATAATTAACATGTAGTTTCATTAAAAAAAAAAAAAGAAAAAATTTTCATGTAATGTTGCCAAACTAATAGGTAGTCTAAGCGTTTTCGTCTAGTTTATTTATTTATTAAATTTTAGTCTACTTCGGAAAATGAATTTAGATTTTTTGTTTGGTAAAACAAGAAAGACTGACTTACCAGAAATAAGAAATAGAAAAGTTAAAGTTTGGAAGGTGCTAAACATTTAAGAAATTATGCTGGATTTGAAGTGCTAGAAATTCAGTTTACTTTAAAATTATGATTTTATTTTTTGACCGGTGTCATATTATAAAGTTTTACTGAGCATTTTTCGATGTCAAAACTAATTTTTTTTTTGCTTTTTGGGCTTCTTTTGTTACATGGAGAGATAAAGAGGTGTTGTATGATGTTTTTTCCCCTTCGAAGATTTGATGACCGACGATGAAGCGGTTGATTATCAAAATATATTTGTTCGATTGACCTTAACTATTTTCTCTTGCCCTTCTCAATATAAATGAATTTTGCTAACGAGTTTTCTTAGAGCGCATATTAAGCATACTAAATTAGAAAATATTCAATTTTCAAAGTATTGATTGTGCGTATCATGAGAGCAGTGAGTGCATTCAAAATTGTAATATTTCACCATGTAGTTGTTTATCAAATGCCCCGTCTTAACAAAATGCAATTACAGAAATGAAAAAATAAGAGAGATTTTACCAAGTCATGCAAAGTTAGTGAGAAACGTCCTTCCATAGTTTGAAGAGAGCAAAATTGCCCTTATTAATAAAAGGATTTTGCGAAGTATGACAATAGAGAGGGAGAGATTTAAGGAATGGTCTCTCATATAATTGACTATCTAATCCTTTACTACGACTATTCTAATGCCCAATTTCTTCTTAATTTCAATATTTTTTTTTGAACTCATTTTTATTTTTTATCACGTTTTTACTAATATTTCACTTACTATTCTATTTTGTGAAGGCCATCAAATAGGGAAAATTAACTAATCAGTCATAAACCTCTTGTACGGATGAACATTTATTTATAGACATTTCAATTTTGTTAATTTAGTCCTAAATCTTTATCCGAGATTTTAGTGTAGTGCTTTAGGTCAATTTTCGTCGGAAATCACTGATTTGGCGGTTTGGTCTCGTTGACCACCTTATTTGGCACATCTCTATGTCGATACTTTCTCAACGTCGGCGATTTCCAGTGAAAATTGACCTGAAAAATTACATTGGAATTTTGGGCAAATGCTTATGACAAATTGGCAAAATTTAAAAGTTTATGACTGAATTTGCATTCTTACATTAGGTTGAGGACTGATTGGACAATTTCTTCTCGCCAAATATGGGCACATTTGTTGTTGTAATAATTTGAATCTATATATTCTCGAATCAATATTTTTTTTTCCCATTCCGTTCAGTTGACTGAAAGGATGTGCATCTGGTGTTCTTGAGCTTTCTATGTTATATAATGCGTGGAGTAGTTGTACCCTTGACAAATTCTTTTTTCTTGATTACAACATGAGGTATCCCGAACATCTACTTGTATTGATCCCTAAGTAGGCGCGCAAGTTGTCAAGGCTCTATCTATAAAATGATGGGCAGGATTCCTAATGTCATTTTGTATGAGAAGTGCTATGATTCGAATACATGATCTGTCACATGCATGTCAAGCGGTGAACCACTCGCTCGACGGTTGAGTGCTGCATACAATTTCTCCTTGTACTATACAAGCAAACGATACAAGCTTCGGAGCTGTGATTTCCTCAGGTTATTCGCTACCGGAGAACATGAACGAAAACACATTGACATCGTTAGGAATTTTGTCTACCTTTTGATTTTTATAGACTTTTATTTGATGTATCGACGCTATAAAGAGTTCATTGTACAAGGAGACGTGGATCCTCTGCCTTACACACCGACGGGAACACTGCGATCGACTCCAAATGAAAAAGGTTATAGGACTTTTCTTGTCATGGCATATGCTCATAAAAGAAATTTGAAGTCCTCCTTTCCCAGAAAAATAACCATGACATGGACAATTAGAGGACAAAAAATACTAGAAAAGTACTTAACCTCTTACCTATACATGTTCTACCTTTCATCACAAAGGTTTGGTCTCGAACAACAAATCAATGGTCTGGTGAAACACTAGAATGATGTCTTCTGTAGCATTCATGTCTTTTGACCTAGTCGGCTGAGTTCGGCTAGACTCTTTGAAATGTTCGTATATATATGGATATCCTGACGAGCGCCAATGACTATCACCAGCGAATGTGAAATCAATCGGCCGAAATTGTGGAAAGCACAGCCTCTCTCGCCATTTATGTTGACTTTTCTATGACTAATATCTACAATGGTAGCTGTTGCTTGTGGCGCTCAAATTTCTTCGTGTTAGGGAAAATGAGCAGCTAAAAATCATTTGAAAAAGTCGGCAAAATTTGTAATGGGAGAAACGATTGCGTAAGAGTTTATAATGTACTGTGAGAATAACCATCTACTCTAGGCCATAAAAAATAAATCATAAATAATTATAACTTGTTGTGAGATTCACTTCATCAAGAATTTATAGCTCACAATACACAGATATTCTCATAGTATCCCAAAGACTAATATCCTAGTAACAACCATTTGTAATTGAGGAGAAGGCCATGCTGATATATTATGGAGCACTTCTTTTGTGCTAAGTCGCTGGGAAATAGCCGACGAATAGGCAAGAGTGGTCTGGTTTGTCGTTGCACGCTTGAAGAGAAGAAAAGAACGATTGGCTTGTAGAGTATTGCGTTGTGATTGGTGAGTGCAGAGTGATGTGTGCATGTGTGGTGCTGGTGGGGAGAGTGGGTCAGAGAGTGTCCTAAGTGTGTAATGAATATAGTGTTGTTTCTTTCTTGTAATAACACGTGTTCATAGTACAATTAGTGTCGACTATTTTACTCCACAAAAATGCTACCCACGCAAGCTTTTAGGGGATCATTTTGTTATTTTTCATATGGCATGAAACTATTAGATGTTTCTCTTCGAATTAATTACAAGTAGAATTGGACACATACTAAACCACATGGTTATAATTTGTTTTTGCTTTGTCGGTTTGTATGCAAAGGTTGAAGAGTTCAATTTATGGTGTTGCTTATGTAGTCGGCTTATCAGATATATACGGATATTCACAACGTACATCACTGTTGTCAGGCACGACGAAGCGAGGTTGCTACTAAAAGGACTATTTCATGAATCGAGCCAATGGTGGAAGAAGGTCGAAATGAGATCGAAATTCAGAGAGCTTTCGTTTAACATTGTGATGAGAACGATCGTAGGAAAGAGGCACTACGGCAAGGACCCCATCGGCGAAGAAGCTGCAGAATTCTGCCGCATCATGCAAGAGGCCTTGGAGCTTAACGGGAGTGCAAATTTAGGTGATTATTTACCAATCTTTCAGTGGGTTGATTTTCAGGGCGTTGAGAAGAGGATGATAGGGTTGAAGAGGAAATTGGACGGGTTTTGCCAGAACTTGATTGATCAAATTAGAGGAATGAGAAAGGAGTCGACCCGGAAGGAAAGGAATACGAGGACATTGATTGATGTTATGCTATCCTTGCAAGAGAAGGAACCAGAATTTTATACTGACCAAACTATCAAGGGTGTCATCTTGGTACCAATGCTTGCTTTTGTCCTTTCATTCGTGGAATTTATTAGTGTCTATCTAGTTTATCTTCATTTTGTCGATTAGCTACTTCACGTCACCTATCGCTTGACTGTTCTAGATAAAGCATGCTGCATATTAAATAAGACAAGCTATTACGTGTATTTTAGCTTTTAGTATTAACCGTGAAGTCGATTGACGGAAGCTTTTGACTGTTCACTTCTGCCGAGGACAGTTCAGACGTGGGATTCATTTTGGAATTTTGATATATATCATTTGGAAGGTGCAGGCATTTCATCATTTCAGACTAATAAACAAGGATATGATCTTATAAAAGTCCTTTTATAGGTTCAGAATCATGAGTAACTCACATTACGGTAAGAATGTTGAACACGTGATTCTATATGCCAATTGATCGTTGTGACAAACTATCTTAAAAGTCAAATATCAAGGGGTTAATTTGCCCATAAAACAAGTGAGAAATTCTTCAGAATTCTAATCTTAATAAAGATTAATCTCATTTGTAACCTTTCCGATGATTACATAGGTTTTACCAAGAGATCGGGACACTAATTACAACTCTCAAAAAAACTTTGAATGATTCGGTATAGTACAAAGCTTTTACTATTTGTGAACATCATACTGTGTTTTATTCTACTTTTACTTTTTGGAATTTTACATAACTATGTCCAATTGTTGTTTATATAGGCATTATTTGCTGCTGGCACGAACACTACATCAGCTACCCTAGAGTGGGCAATGTCTCTTCTCATCAACAATCCGGATACATTGAAGAAAGCTCAAGTCGAGATTGAGGCCAACATCAAGCAAGACCGCCTCATCACCGAACACGACCTACCGAACCTGAATTACCTACTAGCAATTGTCAATGAGACATTGAGGTTGTTTCCACCAGCCCCACTTTTATTACCGCATGAATCATCAAGTGATTGCAATGTTCTTGGGTATCACGTGCCTAGAGGCACCATGTTATTAGTGAACTTATGGAACATCCATAGGGACCCTAAGCTTTGGGAGGAACCAACAAGATTCATCCCAGAGAGGTTTGGAAACAGAGGTGATCAAAGAGAAGAGAAGATTGATAATTTCAAGTTCCTTCCTTTTGGTGCTGGAAGAAGAGCTTGCCCCGGAGCTAATATGGCAAGAAGAGTGATTGAACTAGGGCTAGGGGCGTTGATTCAATGCTTCGAGTGGAAAAGGGATGGAGAAGAGGAGATCGACATGAATGAAGGGCGGGGACTTTTGATGCCGAAAATGGATCCTCTAGAGGTTTTGTATAAACCGCGTGAATCCATGATCCACCTCCTCTAAAAAATGATGGATACATGATCGGTCGACAAATGGACGTGGAACCTCTGCCTTGCACACTAACGGGAACACCCTGAGGAGTGTAGGAGCTTCATCCGCTCCACAAAAACAAGGTTGTAAGACTTCGGTTATCATGGCACGTGCTTGTCAAATATTAAGTGTTTGGCAAAGATTTTACAAACCCCATTAGGGGAAAGTTAGCTTTCTGAAGGTTGAAAGCCCAAGGCTGATCTTGGGGTGCCTTGGGCTTTCAGCCTTCTTGGCATGCAAATTTGAATAGGTTTAGTGAGAAATTTTCTTCCCAAACTATCATCGACTAACTTTTTATTTTCCGATTTTGCCCTTACTACTTCACTATTCATCTTCTACGTTGAGGGCGGCCGTCCGAGTTGCGCGAGGTTGCAAGGGGGCCGACAATAGGCTAAAGAGAGGTCGGCGATAGTTACGACGACCCAAGCGACTATCGTCGGTGGTTCATGCGACCTCAGGCAAGGGTCTTGCTTGGGTCGTGTGACCTTTGCCGGGGTCACCTAACCCTCGTCGGCGGTCGCCGACGACCTCAGGTGGCCCTCGTTGGTGGTCTTCAGGGGCCACCTAAGGTCCGGCATGTCACACCCCGAACCTCGAGCGCGTCAACATCCCACCATGGTCATTCAAATGCGACGTCCCGGGTTAAGTCGCCGACCCAATCAAATCTTTAGTGCACATGCGGAAGCATATTATAAAACCCCTGACAATAAAATACGGGATAGAAAAGCAGGAAGCAGAATCACCACATAACACTCTCATAATTCAACAGAATTACAAACAGAGGTCTACGGCCAAAAGTCTACAAAAGACCGGTTCTTAAAAATGAATTGTCCTACGACCTACAAGTTGGACACGTACTCCATTCCTCATGACTTCACCTCTTCAACTCCTCAAGGCCAACCAAAGCTATCTAGCCGCTCCATCCACCAGGGACCTGAAATTTTGATCCCCAAACCGGGATGAGACAATGTCTCAGCAAGTTCAACCCCCTAAACCCCTATTAGAAAGAAAATACGCCCGGGTGGCCTAGCCACATCACACAAATACTTACCTCGTATTGGCCTTCATCTGCAGGTTAGCACAATTTATATAATTCAACCACGTACAATTATGATAACCAAACAACCATGGCACAATCACATCATCAGAACAATTCAACCACTTGGATCGTCTTAGCGATCAATCGACTTGGCCGATTACATGTCATTTTAGCAAATCAATCATTGCTCTCAATTACGGCCCCACTCGGCGAAATTAGAATCAGTGGCATCACGGCCCCACTCGGCACGACCTTTAAAAAGGTGGTAGATTACGGCCCGGCTGGGCGCGACCTCTAATAGGTGGCATATCACGGCCCGGCTGGGCGCGACCTTTATCAGGTGGCATATCACGGCCCGGCTAGGCGCGACCTTTATCAGGTGGCATATCACGGCCCCACTGGGCGCGACCTCTAATAGGTAGCATATCACGGCCAATCGCCCATTCATTTCCACACTTAGGATTTTATAAGGAGTCCCTATATATCGCAATCACACTCAATTCGCCACAACCAATCATCAATTTCAAATTCTACATACACAGCAGCGATCGGCACGAAATTCTGAGAGTTTAGGGTCCTGACAAAATTTTCGGAATTTATTAAATAATTAAATTTATTCCGAAAATAATTAAATAATAATATTCATATTTTTCACGATCCACACTCAATTTATAATATCCAATCATCAATTTCAAAATCCGACTACACAGCAGCGATCGGACGAAATTCTGAAGAATAGGGGTTAAAAATAATTTTCCGTTTTTTTTTAAATAATAATATTTTAATAATTTCGGAATATAATATAATATTATAAATTCCAGAATTCGAAATCATTAAATAATTCAAAAATAAAACCCTATTATGTCACATCAAGGCTTTATATTAAAAATAAACATACTTAACTCTAAACTAAACACACTTTTAACTTAATTAAACATTTTAATCTAATCATCAACTAAATAAACTAATCTAACCACCTAAGCTTACTTAACTTAGACTAAGCACACTTAGGGCATCATTAACCGTCTAATCGAGATTTAGTGAGCTAAACTCACCGGATTAGCGAGCCAAGTGAACCAAAACGACGAGGACGACGCGAGGATCGACTTTCCTCAAGGCGGGCCGAGCATCCGGGCTTGGGAAGACGGCTAAAACGGGCCAAACGTCCGCTGCCATACCCATTTTCGAACTCCCTGAACGTTGCTGGATGGGGCCGAATCCGAGGCTGATTCAAGCTGGACAAGGCCGGCAGAGGGCGAGGGGACTCCGGCGGGTCGAGGTGGCGGTGCACGGTGGCCGGAGGTGGCCGAACCGTGGCCTGTGATGGCCAAAATGGAGCTGAACAGAGGCGGAACAGGGGCTGGACAGCAGCTCGTGCGGACAAGGGCAGACGGCACACGGCGGGCGAGCGTGAGGCGAACGGCGGCGAGGCGGCGTGCGGCGGCTCCCGGTGACGTCAGCTGCTGCTCCAAACCAAGCGAGCTGCTTCCGTTTCTGTTCGAACCAGAGGGAGGAGAGAGAGGCCGCGACGGGAGAGGAAGGGGAGGACGGAGGGCGTGCGGCCAAGGCGGAACGGCGACGGCGGGTGCGGACGGCCGGCGACGAGCGGCTGAGCGGGCGGCGAAGGGCTGCTCCGGCTTCTCCTCTGCAAATTTTCTGGTCTTCGCACAATGAAGATGGAGGAGAAACCAACGGAAAGGGAGAGGAAGAAGAGAGAAGAAGGAGAGAGAGAGAGATGGGACCATTCCCTTTTCTTTTTCTTTTTTCTTTAATCCCACAAAATGGCCCACCATGATATCATGGATGATGTCATACTCCACTCACTCAAAACTCCCACAACCTTATTCCAATGGGTTCAATTCCATTTTCCGCAGGAGTGCCCATTCTTATACATCCAATTTCTTCAGTTCTCATCAATTCTCTTCCAATCAATCAAATGAAGTCATAAAATAAATTCAATGTCACCACACTTCAATTCACATCTTCACATGTCATGTAACCAACTTAAGTCCCAAAAGCACTAAATGCGTCTTACTAATTTCTCGAGCCAAAATAGCCATTCTTTGATTTAATTTCTGAAAAATTCGATTACATGAAAAATCTTCCGAAGAAGAGTCAATGATCCCGAAATGATTTGTGACACACCCCGACTTCCAATTTCGAATTCGATCTCAATTTCACGGTTAATTTCACTTTCAAGCACGATCTTAGCGCGCCCAACCTACCGGGTGGCCTTTAGAAATTTTCATGCTTTTGACCTGTGGTTGATCATCTCAAGCCACAATGTACATCTTTGAAACATTGGCGATTTTCGGTTGTCGGGGTAATTTCAAGGTTTCAAATACGGACACAGGGTACCCAATCGATAGAAAAGTCGGTACAGTGCCGATCGACACTAATTGTGCGATCTGGTGGAATCACCCACACTTGATCACATGCCTCTGTCGAGTTGACCTATCTCCGATCTCTAATCGATTTTTAATTGTGCCGTAATGACCCTTGCAGATTAGCTCGGTCGAAAGATCGCTTCCTGGTCAAATTCTCGAGTCTGATGCATTAGAAACTCTTAACGGCTTCACCCGATAGACTAGTTTTCACATGAGTGGCCGACTCAAGGAAAAGAACTATATGCGTGCCAACGAAATGCCCGTCTCAATTTATTGAAAATAGAATTGGAAAATGGGGATATCACACGGCAAGCTTAGACGACAACCGCCGACTATAGATTTGGATTGCCGGTAGCTACTACCCCTCACTGGTCAAGTTTTTTTTTTTTTTTTTTTTTTTTTTTTTTTTTAACAATTAAGGCCCTTTGTAAATATAACTTCTCCAAACACTATTTTATTTGAAGGTATTTCGCAATGGACTTTTAGATTACAATTTACCAAACGTAATTTGCATTTTAAAAAATCTTTTTAACTTAAAGTCCTTTACATTTTGCCAAGGACTTTTTCCAAAAGTCTAACCAAATGCACTCTACATATATGTCGTCTCTAAGGGTTGAGAAACAACAAGACAATTATATAATAGGAAAGTACTTAACCTGTTCCCAATATATGTTCTGCTGGTACTTTACTGGCCAACTGAGTTCGCTTCAATCCTTGAAATGTTCATGTTTTATGGGCACCAACAACAAGAAGGAAACAAAATAGACAAGGGATGAGTCATTTTGGAATTTTGATATATATCATTTGGAAGGTTCAGGCATTTCATCGTTGGCTGGCAATTCACAAGCAAGCAGAACAATTGAAACAATTTCTAACTACAGCTAAAGGAGTAAATGCCTTAATGTAATTAGGTCAACTCAGATTAATAAACAAGGATATTCATGCATAACTCATATTACGATGAGAATGTCGAACATGTGAAGCTTTGATACCAATTGATCGTTGTGACACAAACTACCTTAAAAGTCAAATATTAGAGGGTTACAAGCAAGAAATTCTTGGGAATTCTAATCTTAATAAAGATTAATCTCAGTTATAACCTTTCTGATGTACATGAATTGCATAGGTTTTACCAAGAGATTGGAACACTAATTACAACTCTCCTTAGGAACTTTGAATGTTTCAGTATAGTACAAAGCTTACTATTTACGAAGGTCATATCATGTTTTATTCTACTTTTACTTTTTCGAATTTTACAAAACTATGTCAATTCATGTTTATATAGACATTACTAGGTGCTAACACGAAGACCGCATCGACTACCCTAGAATGAGCAATGTCTCTTCTCATGAACAATCCAGATACATCGAAGAAAGCTCAAAATGAGATCAAGGCCAACATCGAGCAAGATTGCCTCATTACCGAACACGACCTACCTAACTTGATTTACCTCCAAGCAATTGTTAGTGAGACATTGAGGTTGTTTCCACCAACCCCTCTTTTAGTAATGCATGAATCATCAAGTGATTGCACTGTTCTTGGGTATCATGTGCCTAGAGGCACTATGTTATTAATAAACTTATGGAGCATCCATAGGGACCCTAAGCTTTGGGAGGAACCAACAAAATTTATCCCAGAGAGGTTTGGAAATAGAGGTGATCAAAGTGAAGAGAAGAATGATAATTTCAAGTTTCTTCCCTTTGATGTTGGAAGGAGGCTCGGCCTTGCCTGGGCTAGGCGAGCTCGACATGACTGAATGGACAGGCCTTTCGATGCCGAAAAGGGAGCCTCTAGAGGTTTTGTATAAACCTCATGAATCCATGATCCACCTCCTCTCGAAAATGATGGAGACATGATCAATTAACAAATGAATGATCTAGTGATGTTATTAATGCATTGTAAAACATGAAATGCTGAGTATATGATTTGATTTTTCTATGACGTGATTCTTAGCACATTTTCAAGGTTTAATCTTTGAAATATTCATGTTTTAAGAGCACGAATAACATGAAGGAAACACAAGTTGAGCACAGCATTATCCTCACATAACACTCTTTCATCATCAGTCTGATTTTACTAATAATAGAATCAATCAATCGAAGGAAACCTATAACAAGTATTAAGGATGATATATGTTGGCAGGGAAGCAAATACAAAATCAACCGGTCGAATATAATCTTGCAAACCAGAATGCTTCTTGACAATCGAATGTATGACAAATTTCATACAAGAGGTTGTGTTCAGAGAGCAATATAAATCTTTAGGGTTAGAGCATTCTAAAATACATCCCGGAGGAGTTAAGTTTCGAAGTCGACCTCTTTTTTTTCTTCTCTTTCATCCTTCTCTTTGTAACAATGTACCCAGCCCAGCCATTCCCTTTTGAAAAGCCCAAAGCTTAGCTCATCTTCATTTTTCTTTCTCTAGATTAGTAATGTTGAAGCATAAAGCGATGGAAAGAACAAGAACAAAGAGAAGAAAAAGTTCACTCATCAGAGAGAGAAAACGAGAAAAGTACACTACAAGTGCCATAACTTTGCCCAAAGAGACATTTAAGTGTCATAACTTACGAAAGGTACACTTAGGGTGCGTTTGGTAACATTTCTGTTCAAAAATTGTTCTAGGAAACGAGAAATAGAAAAAACTATTTCTATTCCGGTGAACAATTTTGACCGAAAAGACGCATTTGGTAAACTTGTTTCGGGAATAAAAAATGAATAGAAACACATTTGGTAAATTTATATTCTTTTTTTGTTTCTTTTATTTTTTAATATTTTTATTTTATTTTTCTTTTTTTTTTTTTCTTCTTTTTTTTCGCCGGCCATGCCGAGGCCGGCCATGCCTCGCCCGGCCACGGCGAGGCTTGGGGCGAGGCCGGCCTCGCCTTGGCCGGGCGAGCTCGGGCTCGCTTAGATTCGGCGAGGTCGAGCCTCGCCGGTGGCTGGGTGAGCTCGGCCTCGCCGGATCCGGGCGAGCCCGAGCTCGCCCAGCCAAGGCGAGGCTGAGCGTCGTTGGCGCGCGAGGCTCGGCCTCGCCTTGGCTAGGCGAGCTTGGGCTCGCCCCGTGAGGTCAAGCGTCGGCGAGCTCAACCTCGTCGAGGTCGATCGTCGGCCCCTAGCGAGGCTCGGCCTCGCCCAAATCCGGCGAGGTCAAGCCTCGCCGGGTGCCGGCGACACTCGGCCTCGCCGGCCCTCGACGGCCGATCGTCGGCCATGGCCGAGGCCGGCGACCGGCCAAAGAAAAAAGAAGAAGAAAAGAAGAAGGAAAAAAAAAGAGAAGAAAAAAGAGGAGAGAGAAAATTTGTTCTTCAGAAGTGTTTCCGGAACAAAAACAAAAAAACAACTTTTTTTGTTTCTTATTTCCGTTCCAATTTTGTTAGGGGAACAAAAAAACGAATTTTGAACAAAAACGCAAACAAATGCGTTTCTGTTCTTTTTTTTTGTTCCCGAGAACAAAAAAACAGACAATCTGTTCATGAACAACAAAAATAACACAAACATGCGGGGCCTTAAGTGTCACATTTAAAAAAAAGTGGGACACCTGAGTGCCACCTCCGGCGAAACCAGCCGAAAATCATACGTGACATTTAAATATTAATATTTCTCGCCGAGGTGGCTTGCCGGAGAGCTAAGTCGCTTTAATTCACCAAAAACAACGTCGTTTCGGGTGTTGGCCAAAATAGAACCCTTAAATGGGCTAAAACGATGTCATTTTGGCATAATTTGAATTTTAATATAATATAAATATTAATTAATTAATTTTTTTAAAATAATAAATATAATTTTATTTATTTATTAAAAAAAAAAATGGAAACGGAGGAGGAGGAAGGCAGGCTGGCGGCTAAGGGCTAAGCCCCGCCGTCGTCACCTCCCCACCGTCCGGAAGGTGGGGAGGGTCGGCCGAGGCCGCCTCCCCGGCCCCCCTCGCCACCAACCGCCTCCCTCCTCCTCCTTCCCCCGCCCCCCTTTTTTTTTCTTCCTCCTTCTCGGCCCGCCGGCCACTTCCCCTCCTCCACCTTCCCCCCCTAGCCGATCTGGGCGAGGGTCACGGCCCTCGCCTAGATCTAACAAGGGTCGATGGCCCTCGCTAAGATCCGGCGAGGGTCGACGGCCCTCGCTCGGCTGGGCCAAGGGTTGTAACCCTTGCCTCGATCTGGGGTGAGGGCTTGCGAGCCCCCGCCGCCGATCAAGGGCCCGGCGACCCCAGCCGATGTGGCACCCCCGAAACGGCCCCTAATCCCTTTAGGTCGCCACAATTCGCTTACCTCTCTCTTACTTAACCTGAAGGTCTATAAATCCTGGGGGTTTATAACTTTTAGATCGGTCCCTACACAATTTATAAATGTATAGCGGAAGCGAAATCACATCTCCCTATCCCAAAATTAGAAACGATGCACACCTACTAGACAGGTTTATAAGTCAAGCCGAACACTTTTATTTACATAGGTCTGATAGACAACATCGATCGGTACATCAAAATTTGCCGTGGTTTTCTATACCCGGCTTCATAACAAAAGATAACCCGACCTCCCTTTGACTTTCCTTTCCAAGCGGTCCTATACAAAAGTCTATTAGTCAGTGTCGGCGGTCCAAAAATGATTCATTTGTTACCCGTCCCTCTCAATCACACCCAGCCTGGTCCATCAGCTGGCGGTGGCGGCAACATCCCCAGCATGAAACCATCACGATGAATGTGCACCAACAGGAACTCCTGAACCATTGGGCCATCAGGTGTACCAATATCATACATAATCGGAACCCACACTCGAACAAAGACCAACCCTCGTATATCAGGATTAGGGTGCTCCAAACACTCGCACTCAATGTCAACTGGGACACCGTAAAATGTACTGGGGGTGACAAGTAGTAGAGACATGTCTTCTAATATGAAATGTTAGTCCCCAAACGGGGTGAGTACAACCACTCAGCAGTAAAAGGTTCATCAAGCCATATCAAGCAGTATCGTCAATATCTGGACTCATGCAGGATAGACAACAACAGGTAATCAAGGGATAAATATGCAACAATATCATGAAATTCTTTAATGCAATGGCAAAAATGCAATTTTAAAAGAATCAAAATGCATCATGTCCAGTTACCCAAGTCCCGATCATAAGGCCAAACTGTAGTGACATGTCTCATTCCATGCCATACAATTTAGTCCTATAACCAGACCACACACACACTTAGTAAAATCATCCATTTTATCATTCAAAAGGTTTCATCCCCTGGAGGACCAATGTTTGCGTCCCTCCAGGCATTCGCATCCACCCTAGCATCGCGAAAGCCTCTGGCATTTAGCCACTAAGGCCACCGGGCATCCGGAGCGTATCACACCTCCAAGCATCTCGTACCCCACCTCGCATCATGAGGAAACCCTCCAAGGCTCACCATGAGAATGGTTACCCCGGCCCTCCGGATTTACGTACTAACTAGCATACAACCGGGCATCCTGAAGCTCCCGAGGAAAAACCTCCGGCATTCAGCCACTAGGGCCACCGAGCATCCACAAGGCATCGACTCATTCGATCCTTTGGGCATCCCGACTCTCGGGGCATTGTTGACCCGAGGGTCCAACGATATCAATTAACTTCTTAATTCAAAAATACTTTCATATGAAATGACAAGATGTCCCGTGAATTCTTCATCCAATCCCAATATTTCATAATATGCCAATGCCAGTATCATCATGTCAATGACAATGCAAGATGTATTCACCTTTGGGACAATTCGAACAAATTCAGAACTAAACAGCTTGATTCTTACAATGCACAGTTCTGGTAAAAATTTCAGAATAAACCCTAAATGAACTCAAAAAATTATGAAATTTTGACATGTTAGAAATAAGACCTAAATAAAAAAGTTTCATGAAGAACACCAAGTCAAATTCCTTATATATCGAGAGCAATAATTTCTGTATTCTCTGCTAACACTCTGTAATGACTTCCAGATTTAACATTATCATAGAAAAATCGTTTTATCGATCAAAACTTATTCATTTATTCTAAATTTTTTATATGTTATTTCTAAAGATATTCCCTACAACTTTCATTAAGGGTCCGGAGTCAAAATCTGGCTAGATAATTACAGAAAATTCATGGAATCACCGAAGGTCATGCTGTTTTCTGCAAAAACAGTTTACTAATCCAAAGAGAACTACTTCTACTCATTCGAATCCAGCATCCAACGTCCACAGCCAAGTGTTAACAAGTCTATTGCACTACATTACAGCTACTTCACTTCCAAAAATCCACTATAGTTAGACCCTTAAGTTCTTATTTCAACCCAAAAACCGAAATCTCATAGAACATACTCTGTTTTGTTTTTTTTTTTTTTTTTTTTGCTCAGTATTCTTAGTCCAACTTCATTTCATTCATCCAAAATCAACATGCAGCTCCCAATTCTGCATTTTCTCACATCTACCAGCATTTCACCAGATCATTGCAGCATGCAAGACATGGATTAGTGAACTTTCACTTGCCTCAAGCTCTTCTACTCGGTTGCAAACAAAAACAGGGGCTTGGGGGGTCGCGGCTTGGCTCAACGGCGACGAAGACCGGCGGCATCGACGGCGGCAGCTCGATCACGGGCACGGAGCGGAGGGCGGCCTTCCTTCTCTGCCCTCACTCGCTCGGACCACTCGCTGCTCTCTCTCTCTCTCTCTCTCTCTCTCTCTCTCTCTCTCACTTGCTTAATTCCGAATGCTTTTGTTTCTTTAATTAATTAATTAGTGAACTTTTGCATGCAGGTTAACAGGTGGCTTCAAGGGAGAGAGATAGATGGACGGTGGCTGAGGCAGCAATGGGCAAGTGGAGAATGGCGTGTCTCCCTTGTCCGGTTCCCCCCCCCCCTTTTGGTCAACACTCAAGGGCTTCATGGGCTGCTTGGGCCTTAAAATTGTAGCCAAAAGATCCAAATTAAATGGCCCATAATCTTAAGATATAAGCCCATAATTTTTGCACAAATATGAAGCATTTTGTTTTCCAAAGGAATCAATTTATATTCCCATAATCAATTTGCTTCATGTACAAGTGCATAACCGAAGTTCTTGCGTGGAGAAAGGATTCGGTCAAGCGACATGATGGCAAAATTTCATTTCCTTACTTGTCGAATCGCACGAAGAAAAGACGTATGTGATCCTCATGTTTGGTCCAACTCCTCAAAATTTTATCCTTAAATTCAGCATGCGTGTTCCTCATGTATGACCGAATTCCATCCCTTCGGTTCCAAAAATAAAAATAAAAATATCAGTCGATCAAAGTCCAAAGATTTTCTCTTGTTGCACGGTTGATTGGTCCATTGCTAAACATATCACATCAATCCAATAAAGAAACAAATATGAATCAGTGCCCGTAAATGACATCAAGTATGTATCTCACTTTCTCATCCACTTTGATGGCTTCATGATCGAGTATGTGTCCAGGATCCGGCTAGTACTTCCTCAACATCGACACATGAAACACATCATGTAAATTTTCCAGTTTAGGAGGTAGTGCCAATCGATAAGCTACATCTCCTATCCTCTCGAGTATCTCAAAGGGTCCAACGAATCTAGGACTTAACTTACCCTTTATTCCAAATCGTGATATCTCTTTCATCGGAGATACTTTAAGGAATACATGGTCTCCTACATTAAACTCCAGAGGTCTTCTACGCTTATCTGCATAGTCTTTTTGTCGACTCTGAGCTGTCTTAAGTCTTTTCTTATGATCTCGACAACTTCTATAGTAACCTGTAGCAACTCAGGCCCTGTCAGTTTCCTTTCACCTACTTCATTCCAACAGATAGGGGTCCTACATCTCCTTCTAGATAATGCTTCATAGGGAGCCATGCCTATACTTTTCTGAAAACTATTGTTATAGGCGAATTCTACCAAATGCAATCTTTCATCCCAACTTCCTTTAAAATCGATGATGCAAGCTCTTAACATATCCTCTAATGTCTGGATCACTCTTTCTGTTTGTCCATTAGTTTGTGGATGAAAAGTAGTACTAAATTGAAGCTCGGTCCCTAAGGCAGTCTGAAGACTTCACCAAAAGTTTGAAGTAAATCTTGAATCTCGATCGGAAGTGATAGTCACTGGAAAACCATGTAAACGTACTACCTGGCTTACATATATCTCAGCATATTTATCCATCGGATAGTTTATGCGGACTGTTAGGAAATGAGCAGACTTAGTCAAACGATCCACTATTACCCAAATAGAGTCATAACCACTTGATGTCCTTGGTAATCCCTGCACAAAATCTACCGTTACATGCTCCCATTTCCACTCTGGGATATCCAATGGTCTCAATAGTCCTGCGGGTTTGCAGTGTTTCGCTTTCACTTGCTGACATGTGAAGCACTAGGAAACATGCTTGACTATATCTACCTTCATGCCATTCCACCAGTATTGTTGACATAAATTTATGTACATCTTTGTACTGCTCGGATGAATACTATAATTACTCTTTGTGCTTCCGACAGGATTTCTCTCTTCACTTCCTCATTGTCGAGAACACAGAGTCATCCTTGACATCTTACCACTCCATCCTCAGAGACTTGAAATTCTGGTCTTTTTCCTAAAGACACGGCATTTCGTACTTTCACTATTTCCGAGTCAGATTCTTGCAGAATCTTAATTTTCTGGATAATCTCCGGTTCAATCTTCAATGCAGTAAGCATGTCGATAAGGTGATCTATTTCCAATTTAAACTCTGAGTCTGCTACTGACTTTAATAGATTCCATTATGTTATTCTCATACTGGCCATATCCATAGCCGACTTACGACTAAAAGTGTTTGCCACTTTATTTGCCTTTCCTGGATGGTACCGTATTTCACAATCATAATCCTTTAACAACTCCATCCACCTTCTCTGTCTCATGTTTAGTTCCTTTTGCAAAAACAAATATTTTAAACTCTTATGATTTGTATAGATTTCGAACTTCTCTCCATACAGATAATATCTCCATATTTTTAGAGCAAAAATTATAGCTGCCAATTCCAAGTCATGGGTTGGGTAATTCAATTCATGAGGTTTCAACTGTCTGTATGTATAGGCTATGACCTTGCCATGCTACATCAAAATGCATCCCGGTCCTTTGTGAGACGCATCACTATATACCGTAAATCCATCAGATTTAGATGATATAGTTAGAATTGGAGCCGTAGTCAATCTTCTCTTGAGTTCCTGAAAACTCCTCTCACACTCTCCATTCCACTCGAATCTTACGTTCTTTCGAGTCAATTTTGTCAATGGTCCAGCAAGTCGTGAGAATCCTTCAATAAACCTTCTATAATAGCTAGCCAGTCCTAAGAAACTTCGTATTTCGGTGGGTGTTGTCGGTCTCAGCCAATTTATTACCATCTCAACTTTCGCCAGGTCTACTGTGATTCCTCCTCCTGACACCACATGTCCCAAAAATATTATCTGATCCAGCCAAAATATATTGATTAATAAATTTTTAAGTAAGCTAAAACCGATCAGAATTATTGTTCAAAGATTGGAACAGCAACTTGATTTGAACATTGTTCAAATTAAAATTTTTATTTATCAAATAAACCGGACAAGCTAGTTATCTAGTTTCCTTATGAAAATGGGGGATGCAAACAGCACGGTTATTTTTGGAACATAGCAGTACTGTCATCTTAGCATTACTCTTACCCTAGAATCAATACGCCAAGGATAATTCAAATGCCAAATCTAATTTCTAATCTTGAACTTCAAATACTCATTACATATGTATTTCATTATGGTGTATTTCAAATACTCTTGAATATCCGAATGTTGGTTCTTAATTGAGTAGTCAATCTTCAAAGACCGTTCTTATCAAAATTACCTGATTGTTTTTACAACAGTCGCTAGAATGGAAAATTTGCGTGATTTTATTCTTCTTATAGAAAATGATATTTTTGCATTAATGGAAAGAATTGGATAAGAATAACGCCAATTGAGTAATGCCATAACTAGAATTATCCATTCACTTTCCATGAAAAGTGGAAAGAGATGACCTACCTCTTTATTCTAGAGCATTCTTTCTCCATCTGAGAATACAAATTGTAATATATAAAGAGCCCTTTAGCAAATCATATCGCACAAAGGCTCGGACAATGGGGTTGAGAAAATTTTCCTTTCTTGCATTTTTATGGTTTGCCCTTCTTGTTGGTTTCAATGCTGAAGAACAATATTCGAAGCAAGAGAGGCGGCCTATTAAGACCTTTAAGGTACTTTGATTGATTTTGACTTTTGTCCCGGTGCACGCTTGTGTTCATATACTATTATTCTTTGTCCCTTGTATTGAAGTATTAACCTTTGTTGTCTTGTAACTATTGTAGACAATCTATGGAGAGACCATCGATTGTATCGACATGTATAAACAACCAGCATTCGACCACCCTTTACTGAAAGATCATAAGCTTCAGGTATTAATTTATCGGTGAAAGTGAGGGGATAATTGCACGATCGATCCTAGTCTATCGTACACATATAAACAAAGCAGCCTTTGCTGGCTTCTCCTCCTCCATTCGATGGCAGAGACACCGTCTTGCGTACTAATTATGCAATTTTCTGTGAAATTCTTTCACTATTTCTATAGTACTGGTTCAATCCCTAATTGTTGCATGAATGGACAGACAAAACCAAGCTTTTCACTCGACGAAAAAAAGCACAGCCAGAAAGCACAAGTTTTTTTTTTTTTTTTGGTCGAAAGATAACTTATATTATATTAGAGTTGAATACAATCTAGCGCCAAAGCATCCGAAGAGAGAATATTAAGGAAAATAGAAGGAGGGAAGAGGAGCCAGTTTGTTGGTGGGCCTTGATCCCTGTGGGCTTTAGCAGCCCCGCCACCGCTAGGTTTGCTGTCGCCGGATATGTCGAAGCGAAAGGTTAGGGCATTGCTGAAGAAGATCGCTGAGAATCGCGAAGAGATGACGATCCTTCCATGGCGGCTGCTTTGTCGTCCGAACGATCTCCACCAACTGCAAGCAATCAGATTCGATCACAAATTGCTGAAGATGGATTCCCTGCTGGATTAGCCGTTTAAGGGCGGATATAAGGGCATAGATCTCGGCTTGGAATGCCGACTGGGCAGGTACAGATCTGGTAAGCACGTCCGTCAAAATACCTTTACTGTCTCTGTAAATGCAAGCTATTGAACCTTTCTTCGATTCTGGGCGAAAAGCCCCATCAATATTGCACTTGATAAAACCCTCCGCAGGTGGATTCCATCGCTGTTCTAAACTGACCTGTTCGTTTTGAATCTTTTTTGGCAGGGGTTGGATAACCTTGAAGATGGTGCTTTGAGAAAGGGCATCAGAGACGACGAGGAGAGGATCCAGCGGTATCTGACGAAAAACAGCATTATTGCGATGTCGCCAGATCTCCCACAGGATATGAGCGATCGCTTTAAGATTTGGAGACCCGTGTGGGAGGGAAGCTCTGTCAACAACCCAGGCATCGAATCGGCTAACTGAGGTAGGTGATATACTGATTCTGATGTCTTCATGATTCCAAATGTCAGTAGTCCAAGGGCAGAAGAAAAACATATGCTCGATTGATTCTGGAACAGAATTATTGCATAGAGAACAGTAGGGATGCGGGATGATATGGCGCTGATAGAGATTGTGTTTTGTAGCAAGAGCATTTTTGCAAGCTAACCAGAGAAAAACCTTAAGCTTGGGCGCTGTATGCATATGCCAAATTTTCCTCCATAACAGGGGCGGGTTAGTATAAGAGGATGAGGGTTTATGAATTGGTTGCTGAGATTGTAAAGAGAGATAATGATGACAACTCTTCACTGTGTAGGTACCAGAAGGTGTCTCTGTCCAAACTAGTTGATCATGAAGGAGAGACGGATTGATAGGAGTATTGAGGATTGCTGCACTAACCTGGACATCGAAGAAAGCAGTAACAGAGGAATACTTCCATTCAGAGTGCTGTGAATCAATGAGATCAGCAACTAGCTTTGGTTCTCCCTCCTCTGGTAAGCCTCCTATCCGACCTTGAGGTAACCAATTATCATCTCTGATGTGTATCTGCGATCCATCCCCGACTAACCAGCGTAGTTTAGGAGTAATTGCTTCACGACCTTTCAATAAACTCTGCCATCCCTAAGAAGGACGATGTCCTGAGGGAGCAGTTTGAAAAGATGAATAGCGAAAGTATAAACCTTTAAAGAGCTGACTCCAGATAGCTTGAGGTTGCTGAAAAAGACGCCAAGCTTGCTTGCTAAGCATAGCTTTGTTGAAGTTTATTAAATCTCTGAATCCCATCCCCCCTGAAACTTTTGAAAGCTTTAATTCTGACCAGTTTTTCCAGTGAATGCCTGATTGACTGTTATGTTTACTCCACCAGAATGCTGAGATCTTCTTTTCTATCAATCTGCAGAGAGACAGCAGAAGCTTGAAGATAGACATGGCATACTGCGGTAAGGCCTGTATTACGGACTTCAGTAAAATTTCCTTACCACTTTTCGATAAAAATTTGTCCTGCCAGCTTGCTAACTTAGCATTTACTCTTGCCAGGATCCAGGAGAACATCTCCCTCTTGGAACGGCCCCAATCCGAGGGAATGCCCAGGTATTTTCCATACTTACTAAGAATAGGGACCCGTAGTTCTTGTGCTAGATTATGTTGTAAAGAAATAGGACAGTGTTTGCTAAAGAACACACCGGATTTGTTTCTATTGATGAGCTGGCCTATGGCATAACAATATTGGTTAAGTAGATTGGCAAGGTTATGGCATTCAGAAAGAGTGGCTCGAAGGAAAAATACTGAATCATCAGCAAAAAATAGATGAGATAACTTAGGACAGTCTCTATTGAATTGAATCCCCTTGATATGACCCATGTCCACAGCTTGAGTGAGAGTAGCAGATAGGGCATTGGCAAGTAAAATGAAGAGATATGGAGAGAGGGGATCACCTTGTCGCAGCCCTCTAGTAGGCTTAAAATAAGGAAGTTGTTCACCATTAAAACGAATGCTAAAGGAGACTGTAGTAACACAAGCCATTACTCGAGTAACCCAACTGTCATGAAAGCCCAAATGCTTCAAGTAGGAAGCCAAAAAGTCCCATTCAACCCTATCGTATGCTTTCTGCATGTCTGTTTTTAGAATAAGGTTGAAACGTTTCTTACATGCTCGCACTTTAAATTGATGCATGACTTCTTGAACCACCATAATGTTGTCCTGTATCTGTCGGTTGCTAATAAAAGCTGCTTGCTCTTTGGAAATCAAAATAGATAGCCATGGTTTGAGTCTGTTGGCCATAATTTTTGAAATGATCTTGTAAGCGAAGTTACAAAGACTTATGGGACGGTACTGTTCAATACTTTATGGATGCTGAACTTTAGGGACTAGGGCAATGATCGTTCTGTTTAGTCTTGTAGGCATAATACCTGTGGCGAAAAAGTCCTGGACTGTTTGAATAACTATATCTTTGATAACATTCCAATGATGCCGATAGAAGAGGCCAGGGAGACCATCAGGTCCAGGAGACTTCGAAGCTCCCAACTGACAAGTGGCTTGGTAAATTTCCTCCTCTGTTACTCTACTCATCAAGTAGTTATTCATTTCAGGTGTTACCACCGGTGGACACTGTTCTAAGAAAGGACGAAAATCCCGGTAGCCCTCAGATCTGTATAGCTGTGAGAAGAATCCCTGAGTAAGTTCTTTTAGCTGATCTGGTTCTCTGATCCACTGGTGGTTAGTATCCATGAGCATTGTAATTCTATTGCGTTGTCTTCGTTGCATAGTGTAGGCATGAAAAAACTTTGAATTATGATCTCCCCATTTCAACCATTGTATACGAGAACACATAGCCCAGAATTGTTCCTCTTGAATCCATAGTTTTTGAATTTCACATCTAATAGCATTAGCCTGCTCCTTATCCCCTTCCTGATAGGATGTTCGATTGATAATTGTCTGCAGTTGAGATTGCAAGTGAGAGATGCGTTGATGACAATTGCTGAACCGGCCTCTGCTCCAGCTTGCTAATCGGGTAGCTACCGCCTGTAATTTGGATAACAATGAGGTACAACTGTTTTCCCATGCCTGTTTAACCATGTCGTGACACTCTTTATCTTGATTCCAGAATGCTTCGTATTGAAAAGTCTTTGCACGCTTGACAGATGGTGGACGAGCTTGCAGCAACAGAGGACAATGATCGGAGCCAACAGGAGGTAGGGCGAATACTTCTGCATAAGGGTAAGACGTCAGCCATTCCAGTGAACAAAGCACACGATCAAGCTTTTCCTTAACCAGAGCATCCCCTTCTCGGTTATTGGACCAGGTAAATTCGCAACCTTTACTTTGTAGTTCTATTAATGCACAATCATTGATCATATGCCGAAAAGAGGTCATACGCGAAGTGGATGCAGGTCTCTTGCCCATCTTCTCCCATGGAGAAAGGAAATCATTGAAATCACCTAGACACAGCCAAGGTAAATGATTTGCAGCGTGGATGATTCTTATGGTATCCCAGAAGTCCTGACGGAGCTGATAAGTTGGAGGAGCGTGCAAGCAAGTGATATGCATGGAGGCTGATGTCCTTAGATCACAGGCGATGAAATCAACAAACTAAGCATCCGTATGTACAAGAGTAACTTCAAAATTGTCATTCCAAAACAGAGCAAGACCACCCTTGAAGCCAACTGGTTCCTTCACAAAAGAGTGAGTAAATTTAAACTTACGCTGTAACCTAGTCACAAAATGTTGATCATTCTTCGTTTCCATTAAAAACACGATATCGAGCTTATCACAGGCTACCATCGCCTTTAATGCTTGAATTGTCAATGGATTGCCCAACCCCTGACAATTCCAACTCAGGAGTTTCATTGGGAACACGGTGGCTGTTGAGGGCCAGCCGCCAAAGCCCGAAGATCAGGGAGAGCTGCCTCCAAAACAGGGGCATCCAGAAAGAGGGACTCATCAAAATCAGCAGATGAGGTGAGTTTAACATCATAGGGCGAATATCTTTTCGTTTTTTTACTGGAACCCCCGAGAGGCATGGGTCGAGGAATCTTAGATCTCTTATGTTGATGCTTATCCACTGGAAGGGCCTGAGTGTTTTTCATCTTAACTGCTGCAGGTACTAAATCCGTTGTGATAGCAGTAGGATTTGCAATATTCAAGAGCCTGGAAGTCCCTTGATGTAGAACAGGATTCGAAGTCGCATCCACTGTTACAGGGATTGGAGGTAGAGCTGGGAGGGCAGGCTGAATTGGAGGAGGAGTTTCAGGTACTGTCTCTTCCATTGGCTCAACTGGTACTTTAGGGTGGTAAAAAGCATCCCAGTAAGGGCTAAATTGTTTAAGTTCAGCTCTGAGCCAGGGTCCATAGATCATCGTGTCCCGACCATCGAATTGTGCTTCATCATAAGGGTATTCCGGACATGCAGCTGCATAATGACCGAGCCTTCCACAGGAGTAGCAGTAATGGGACAATCTCTCATACCGGAAATCAAGCCATAGGGTTTTGCCGTCAATACAGATGAGTTTTCCTATTTTCAAAGGTTCTTTCAAGTCTAATTCAATCCTGATTCTTGCAGAGATGTCAGTTTTCACATCCTGAACTTTACCTATTTGGGATACAGCTCTACGCAAGATAGGAGGAGAAGTCCACTCCAGAGGTAAGCCAATAACATGCACCCAAAACATACATTTTCCAAAGTCATAGTGTTGTAAGGGAGTATTAGGTTGCCATGGTCGTAGGTTAACCAATTGACCTGAAAACAACCAAGGGCTACCATCCAGAATGCGTCTTTTTTCAATTTCATTGCGAAATTTGATTATATACAGCCCTGTATCTGCTGAAGTTATCTCTACATGATCCACTCTCCAGGCTTTCTTCATCGCAACATGAAATGCTGATAAATTCACAGAAGGGTTTGTAAAAATATTACCCACCAGTATAAGGCGACAATCCTGCAGTTTGGCCGATGCAGGGATATCATCCCAAACCTCCAACTCCTGTTCCGAGCATAAACGACCCAGACGACTGCAAAGGGAAGCAATTCTGGAGGTATTATCACTTTCATCCATGGGTAAATTAACCGAAGTACACTAGTATGTATAATTTGGAGAGCAGATGATCGAAACTGTGATTTGCAGGGGTTGCATGTTACAGATCGTCAACATGCAAAGTAGAAATTACTGGTATTTGAGGGTAACGGAAGAAACAACGGAACCAGGGGAAGGTGATGACTGGAGAGAATGGATGGAATTGCGCATGCAGAAGAAGAAAAGAGGAGTAGAAACAGTTAGGGTGGAGATTGCGATGAACACCAGTGGTTCAAATGGAACGCAAAGATCAGAGTAATAGCTGAGGGAAATGAAGACATGGCTAAAAGCTCGAACATTACGCGAGAGGAAACTCTAACAAGAACGAGAGAAAAGGCGGATGGTTCAATGCACGAAGTTGCCAGAAAGCACAAGTTAACCAACTTGAGATACCACGTGTTTTGGATAGCTGTCCTGATGGGACCATTCCAATTCTCAGAAGGACAAAGGAATATCGGATGAGAGCCAAATTGCTTGAGCAGACACGTCCACAGATATATCATCCTTCGACTCCTAATTCTGCAAGTTTTCAAGTAAGTTCTTCCTTTAATGACGGAATTCAATTCATAATGAATTGTTGTCTCTTGTATCATACAATTAATTTCATGTATTTTTGCATTCAACTTAGCTTGTTTCAATGACCTTCGACATATCTTGATCTCTCTTGTAATTACATGACTTATTATTAAAAACCTAATGTGTCGTATTGTAGTGAATTTCGTATGCCAATCGATGATGGCCAAAAGGAATATATTTACTGATGACTTGATTCTCAATTTTTGAAGTATGCTCTTCTGACGCTGAAAAGCCCCGATATTCCTTTTAGCGGAGCAAATGCATACATTGCTCATTACATTCCAAAGTGTGATTATGGACAATTAAGTGGAGCTCAGATCTGGATCCTCGACAACAATAGGTTAGCAAGCATACAAGTTGGATGGAGGGTACGTTTTCCCGATATATAAATTAATTAGCATCTTTCTTTTCCTTTTTGAACGGAAATAAAGAAAATGAAAGAATATGTTCATAGTGACATTAATATTTCATTTGATGTAGGGTGCGTTATTTTTCCATTTGCGGCATTGTTCTTATTGTTTCTTGCTATAGAATATTAGATTTAATGAATTTTGTCATGATAGGTGCATCCAGATCTATACGGGGATAATCAGAGTCATTTCTTTACTCACTGGCGAGTAAGTTCTAACTTGCTACGAGTTTTGCTGAAATCTACATGTATAACTGAAATTTCACGGATTCGCCCCCTCTCTTTCCTGCTATTTCTATTTTGCCCATTCAAGTTTTTTCTTTGTCCCCGTTCAACTACCTCCTGAAGTTCCATTTCTCATCTCGTATGGATTCACGGCTTCGTAGTTATTGCACATTTGATTGTAATTTGATAGCGTGGCTTGTATATGAAAATGTCTTTCATCAGTTATTTGCGTAATAACTATCAATTTCTATCTATAAAATGTTAATTCATTGGAATGCAACCTTTGACAAAAGAAAAACTATCAAATTCGGTGTTTGATGAGTGTCGATTACTCTTAGAATTATGTCATTTGCATACATAATTATGTTACTTGGCATGGATGGTTATGCATGATTACTATCCAATCATTGTTAAATCTATTGTTTAAAGAGCAAAATGAAACTAGTTTAAAATGGACAATCATTCTGATACAAGTTCAAAGAACAGGATGAGAATGGGACGGGATGCCCTGACTTCGGGTGTCTGGGCTTTGTGCAAGTCGATAAGTCCATTGCTTTTGGACAAGTTCTCCCAAATTCTTCTATTATTGATGGGCAACAAGTTGAGCTCGATTTCTCTATTAAACAGGTAACTAACTCTTTTCCTTTGGACCTCTGTAATAATAATAAAAAATAATAATTTCCATGTAGTATGAAAGTTGCACCAGCAACGAAAAGAGGTGAACATGTTATTTTATGAACAGGTTTGTGAAAATAAGAAATAATTATCGAAAAAAAAAAGAAAGAAGAGATTTATCTACCATTCTCTCGAATATTGTAGCCAACTTAGTCAGAATTTTTGCATCATGCGTAGATCAATTCACTTGCCCACGAGCGAAATGTCGTTGTTCGAGAACACATAAAGAGTTATCTGACGTCTGACTTCACGACAGGATATCAACACCAAGGATTGGTGGTTGCTAACCACCAAGGACGGCGGGGACATTAAATTAGGCTATTGGCCGGCTAATATATTGCCTACTTTGGCGGGCGGCGCCAGAACACTGGAGTTCGGCGGAATAGCGTCCGCGGACGACGGCATGCCCTTCCCGGTGATGGGAAGCGGACAGTTTCCGGACCAGTCGTACCTTCGTGCTTGCCACATGAGACAAATTCATTACTTTGATCAGAGTTCGCAAACTTGGATAGCGCCCGAGTCTCCTGCACCGGAAAACATAGTCGCGACTTCGAAAGCTTGCTATGGCGCCGGCGTCGACAGCAGCATCAAATACTATGGCTATACCTTGTTGTTCGGGGGACCCGGTGGAGATAATTGTTGAGTTTAAAGACAGACAGATAGATAATGGAATAAGATCCAGGATAATGCCAACTGCTAAGTTTATACTTCTCATAACATATGAGCCCTCCTCGAGCTAAAACCATTCGTGCAAGGCCAAATTAGACGACGCAATGTAAAAGATCGGTTAGAGACTCAGATTTTAATTCACATTTATCACCCTAAAAGGACTATTTCATGAATCGAACCAATGGTGGATGAAGGTCGAAATGAGATCGAAATTGAGAGAGCTTTCGTTTTACATTGTGATGAGAACGATCGGAAGAAAGAGGTACTCAGCAAGGATTGTTGGGAAAAAATGCTTCGAATTGGGTTGAACAATGAAGTCGGATCGAGTAATCAAGTCGGACTTTGAGACGTGATATCACTTTCTTTAAGGATTTATTTGCCCCACTACGTTGCTAATGGTCACTGGCAAATTTCCTCCAGAATACAACAAAGTCTCAAGTGAGAATACTGGATAGCAATTCTAGTATTTCTCCAGGGTCTCTCGTGGAAAACAATTAGAAAAAATGGCTGTAGTTTCTCTCGAAAGAAAACGAAAAAATGGAAGATATATGTTTTTGATCTCAAAATAAATGTATTTATCTTTGTCTTTTGAATAGAGGCAATCCTTCACAAGGTTGCAAAAGAACAAAGACAACCTTTCGTGAACAAGTACGTCTCAAATGTTACGTTGAAAAGACATAAAAAAATAAATCCGAATTTTCAATAAATAAAATTAACGATCGTCGGTTAGTGCCAAATCTCGTCCACGTGCGCATTCACATCTTTTTGATGTGAGACAAGGCACCTCTTCATTTGTTTTATAAACAAATTACCAACAATCCCCCACTTTTGTTTATAAAACAAAAACAAAAATTAAAACGTTAGAAATATACAGCCAAAATTTCAGTGAGATTAATATACATACATAAAGGTCTCTTTCGAGTTAAATCTTTACTTAGTGCAAGCATCTCAAAGCTCTATCAAAGTGACAAGTAGCTTGGCTTTAAACTTGTACTTTTATATAATAGAACTGGACATACCGCACATATACTAACCTCTTGTTTCAGTGAGAAGTTCTATATTACTCCGCACTATTATGGCCTTGTGCTTGATCCTGTTTCATGAGCTCTCTAGAAAGCAACCCTAACTTTCGTAAGAAGCGGCACCACTTCTAAGCTCATATAGGTGAAGTATCTACCATGTGTTTCTGTTACTATCAACACATTACAAGTTTGTACTATACTTCATTAAGAATTCAATTCAACCTACAAAACGTAACAAACGATACTGACTTCTCATATCAGGGTTACGTTAGTATCAAACAATCACATTCAATAACTTGTTCTTACCCATTAAACCTTGTAACTAGTGATGTTCTAGAAAAAGGTCGGGTTACCATTATTGGTGATTTCAATTAAAGGGTTTCAGCCCCGTTTCTTATGAGGTCATTATTACCATATGTCTTGGTAAAGCCTTCATCAAAGGATCGGCAAGATTATTACTTGACCTCATGTAAACAATTGTTATGGTACCATCTTTAATCAATTGTCTCATATACTCATGTCTTAGACTAATATGTCTAAGACTTACCATTATAGGTGTTATTATAGGCTCTTGCCAAAGTAGCCTAACTATCACAATGGATAGAAATATGAGGGATTATGCCATAATTTGATATCCAATAACAAATTCCTAATCCATTCAGCCTCTTTCCCAGTTGCTACCAAGCAATGATTCAAATTTCATAGTTGAGTGAATTATGCACATTTGTTTCTTGCTCGCCTAAGAAACAAAACATTCACGTAATGTGAAAATCCATTCAGAAGTTTCATCTCCCACACTTGTAATCCAAGTAGCATCGACGTATCCTTCTAATATAGCAGGATTATTATAGAACAATAAGATAACTCTCACATGTTCTATATTTGAATTATTAGTATTTACTCAACTTGCTTATACAAAAAGTAATATCAGGTCTAGTATAATGTATCGCATACATTAAAGACCCATAGCACTCACATTAAAAACTATCCACTAGGAATCAAATGGAGTACTTATATATTTGAAAACAAGATGTTTAAATCTATACAACATCTTCTCCATGTAATCACTTTGGCTCAAAGGATAACCCCCACTATTTTTTAATTTTAACACTTAAGATAGTATCTATTTCACCCAAATCTTTCATTTTGAAAATGAAAGTTAGATACTTCTTAATCTCAATGATTCCAATCATATTAGTTCCAAAGTCCCCTTCGGACATAGCCCCACTTCAAGAATATTCCAAGAGGTAATTAATTGAAATTATGCATCATCAAATTTTCATCCTCGATGAAATACATACATCAAAATAGTAAATCAATGCAATTCTACTCTCTTGGCTCATTTATGCTATTCCATAGAATCAAATCTATGAGGGGTAAGGATAGCAAATAAAACACATTAGAACCAAACAAGGGACACCTGAAAACCCATTTAATATCTCTATATCGCCTCCATAAATAGAGCACTACATATTAGCCCATGCATGTAATGACATTCTCTAACAATCCAATAAATGCGAGCAAATCGAGTATGGAGGTATCAAAAGCACATAAACTAGGATTGAAAAGGGAAAAAACAATTCTTTGAACGGAATCAACAATATCATATAAGCCGAAACCTTCCGAAATATATAATAAGATCCATACCTTGCGCTTGATCTTGTGGATCGGAGTCTCGGCTTCCTCAATGTCGAGCACGAAGGTCGTGGACTGCTGGGGCAATATTAGGGCTATGCTACATAATGTTGACAAGAATCTTGCACTGGCCAGCATCAAGACCGATGGCATCGGACACAAACCCAATAGACCTGGGTCCCTAACAGTGGTATACACAGCATAGCCCTTCTCAAGCAAAAGCTTGATCAGCAAAGAAGCCACGAAACCAGTCCCTCCAATAACACCTTTTTGTTCCCTCCAATCCTTTTTTTTGAAATAAATTAACGGTCACATGCAAATATGAACAGGAAACCACAGGCAGACATACACGAACATGTCTTTACTAGCCTAAGCCTCGTGGAGCATGATGACAACTATAAAGAGAGTTAAGAGAAATCATCACCAAGAGAATCCAAAGTAAGATCACCAACAAAGCAGCGCGAGAACCACAAAGACTCCGATGAGTAGAAGAAGGTTCTTCAACATGGTATCAGCCTGCTGTCCACGCACAGCCGTCTGCGGAAAACCGTGGGCATGACCCCTTGTGGAACGTGTTGAAGCCGTATGGATAAGCCGAAGTCGTCCCATACACGGTGGCATCTTGAAATCCATGGAATTGCACATTGAACAGAGCAGGGATTAGACCACCAAATGCAGTAGATAGCGTGAAGTTCCCGATCCTAGCATAGGCCATCGGCATGAACCCTCCCATGAAACCAAACCCATAATTCGCGAACTGGTTCGCGTTTGGAGGCGGAGCAGTTTCAGGCCTTTGTCCGGATGGGTGATTGGGGATATCAATTCGTGGATAAGATTTGGATATCGGGTCCGTCTGGGTCTTCCCTCCCATAAAGAGGGACTAATTTCTCCTCTTGTATAAGGGCCTTGCAGACCGGGCATTCGTGGCAGTGCGAGTGATGGCGCAGCCACGGGGAAATTCCGAGCATTTTCAACGCCTGAAAAATGCGAACTTGGAACCGGAACCTTCCCGGATCACAATAGAAAGTCAAGATCCAACTTTCCACGCCGCCGGCTTGCGCGACTGCGACTTTCCTCGCCGGAACCAGGCGTCCGACGTCGAGCAGTGCCTCATATTACTCTGGACCGAAGGATCGCTGAATCTCCTCCCGAACAACCAATTTGTATCGGAGATGGAGTTGGTGGGATTCATGCGACCTGGTTCTTGGCGGCGTCGCCTATCAATTTCTCTCATTTTTCGGCCATCGATTCCTTTGTATGCGCATCCACACCCTTCGGACATCTCTCTTGTCGTTTTGCCAAACAAATCAAAAATAGATTCCCTCGATTCAATGAAATTTGAGCAAAAAGAATCAAAGTCCCCTTCGCTTAATCAAGCCAAAGACTCAAAGGGTGCCTCCGGTCCATCTGCTAAACAGTATCTTTCCCCCGGTAAGTGTACACGTCACATGGCAATTTCGCTAGACACGCACCACCAACAAATTTTCGTGTCTACTTCATCAGCCTATGCCGATGCGTGTAATAATCATCATTTAGGCCTTGGATCCAGCAGCATCATCTCACCCATAACCACCATTAGTAACCACGGGGCATAAAACATAAGACAAAGAAAATGAAGAATTAGAAAATGCATTTGATCATTGAAATGATTGAGAAAATAACTAACATGACTTAATTCAAGTCAAAAACAAAACCAACTAGCATTAGAGATATTATGACAAAAATTATTAGCAAATGGAAAACACCATCAACGCATGATCAAACACAGAACTTGGCGATTTTTTTTTTTTTCAAGCAGCATAAAGTTTTATGCACTTGTTCGTTTGCTGTCTGGAACATGCATATATGTAAGGAGCAAAAAAAAGCACGAAGCTAGAAACATGTCTTTTCAAACATGCCTCTTCGCTGAGACAAAACTACCGCACGAATTGGAACTACACGATGGTTGGAAAATGAGAGATGCCAACCAACACCAATTCATGGAATTGGGCAAGCGGGACTAATTGTGCGAAGAGGCGGTCGAGATGCGCTTTACTCTCCCCGCGCCTTTGCACGGATTTGATTCGCCCTTTGGCCCCGCAGCCTACTTCCGGCTTCTCTTCGTCTCGTTCTCTCTCTGTGTCCCTTTTGACTTCTCTCTCACGTTACAGAAAGAACCCTCGCAAAATCTTTCCCTCCTCCGTTTCTCTCTGTGCCGCGCTCGCGTGGGTGCCTATTTTGCGAGAGGCATCGCAGAGAGAGACCGAGGTGAGATCTCCATTCTCGCCCAACATTTTGCGTTTCTTTGTTTTTCGTTTTACAAGCGGAGTGGAGGTGTATAGGCTCTCCCACAGAGTGATGGCCACCATTGCAGCCCTCGTTATCGCCAATGGGTTGCCCACCGCCAGGCTCAATCTCTCGCTCCTGCTCCCTCAAGAGCCTCCAACAGATCTCTTTTTTTTTTTTTTTGCCTGCGTTTGTTTATATATGGTGTTCCCACATTATAATGATATCTAAATCACCGCTCATACGAAGGAAGAGCCTTCGGAGCAGGATCGAAGCATCGTCCGGAGGATGGTGGTCATCCGAGAAAGACAGCATGGCGGGGTGCGTGATTTCGACGATATCCACTTGCTCCGGTGGAGGACGTAAAGAATTATTATGCAGCCTTGCTTTGTTGAATATGAACACCTCTAACTCGTTTTGTGCGCTTCATCCACTTGACTTCATTGTTGCGAAATAAATCCTTAAAATTGTTGGGAAAATATGCTTCGAATTGGGTTGAACAATGAAGTCGGATCGAGTAATCAAGTCGGACTTTGAGAAGTGATATCACTTTCTTTAAGGATTTATTTGCCCCACTACGTTGCTAATGGTCACTGGCAAATTTCCTCCAGGATACAACAAAGTCTTAAGTGAGAATACTAGATAGCAATTCTAGTATTTCTCCAGGGTCTCTCGTGAGAAACAATTAGAAACAATGGCTGTAGTTTCTCTGGAAAGAAAAAGAAAAAAATGGAAGAAGATATATGTTTTTGATCTCAAAACAAATGTACTTATCTTTGTCTTTTGAATAGAGGCAACCCTTCAAAAGGTTGCAAAAGAACAAAGACAACCTTTTGTGAACAAGTATGTCTCAAATGTTACGTTGAAAAGACATAAAAAATAAATCCGAATTTTCAATAAATAAAATTAACGATCGTCGGTTAGTGCCAAATCTCGTCCACGTGCGAACTCACATCTTTTTGATATGAGACAAGGCACATCTTCATTTGTTTTATAAACAAATTACCAACAAGGATGCTGTCGAGGAAGAAGCTGCAGAATTCCGCTGCATCATAAAAAGAGGTCGTGGAGCTTCACGGGAATGCTAATTTAGGTGATGATTTACCAATCTTTCAGTGGGTTGATTTTCAGGGCGTTGAGAAGAGGATGATAAGTTTGATGAGGAAAATGGATAGGTTTTGCCATAATCTGATTGATGAAATTAGAGGAATGAGAAAGGAGTTGACCCGGAAAGAAAAGGAAGACGATGACATTGATTGATGTTATGTTATCCTTACAAGAGAAGGAACCAGAATCTTATACCGACCAAACCCTCAAGGGTGTCATCACGGTACTAATGCTTTCTTTTGTCCTTTCATTCGCGGAATTTCTTAGGGCGCATTTGGTAACGATTCTGTTCCCGGGAAGAAATTTTGACCAGAAATGATTATTTTTTATTCTGTTCTCGGGAACTGATTCTGAGTAAAAGAACGCTTTGGTAAGCGTCCAAAATTTATAATTCTGTAATAGAATTGCATTTGATACCGTGCTCATTGATTATGTTCCAAATCAATTTCTTTTAATTTTAAAATAAATTTTTACATTTTCATTTTTTTTCTTTTCTTTTTTTCATTTTTCTCCTATTCTTTTTTTGCTTCTTGTGGCCAGTCGCCGACCTCACCGGAGCGTCACCGGCCCTCGGTGAGGCTGACCCTCGTCGGTCGAGCCTCGCCGACAGTTGGGCGAGGCTCCCCCAGCCCTGCCGAGCCTCGCCGGTGGCCAGGCAAACCTCGCCGGGGCTAGACGAGGCTTGCTTGGCCACCGGCGGGGCTGGGCGTCGCGAGGCTTGCCCGGCCTCGGCGAGGCTCAACCTCGCCAGATCTGGGGAGGCCGAGCCTCGCTGGTGGCTGGGCTTGCCTCCAACGAGCTCGCCAGACCTTGCCCTAGCCTGGCGAGCTTGCCGGACTGGCGGACGACAACTGACGGCGGAGGACGGCGATGGGCAAGGATGGATGGCGGTCGCAAGATGGCCAAAGGGAAGAAGAAGAAGAGTTGATTTTTTATTCTCAAATTTGTTCCCAGAACAATAATCAACTTTTTTTTTTTATTCTTGATTCCACTCCCAATTTGTTCCCGGGAACAAAAATTTTACCAAACCCGATTCTCGACCCAAACTGATTCTGAGAACAAAAAATCAGAATTTGGCCCTGTTTAGATGGTTACCAAATAGGGCCTTAGTGTTTGTTGAGGTTATCTTCATTTCATCAATTGGCTACTTCACGTCACCTATAGCTTGACTTTTCTAGATAAAAGCATGCTGCATATTAAACAAGACACGCTATTACTTGTATTTTAGCTTTTACTAGAGATTTTGAAGTCGATTGATGGAAACTTTTTTACTGTTCTCTTCGGCTAAGGACAGTTCAGACGTAGGATTCATTTTGGAATTTTGATATATATCATTTGGAAGGTGCAGGCATTTCATCGTTGGCTGGCAATTCACAAGCAAGCAGAACAATTGAAACAAGTTCTAACTATAGCTAAAGGAGTAACTGCCTTAATGTAATTAGGTCAACTCAGACTAATAAACAACGTTATGATCTTATGGAAGTCTTTTTATAGGTTCAGAATCATGTATAACTCACATTACGGTGAGAATGTTGAACATCTGATTCTACACGCCAATTGATCGTTGTGACACAAACTACCTTAGCAGTCAAATATTAGGGGGTTACAAGCAAGAAATTCTTGGGAATTCTAATATTAATAAAGATTAATCTCAATTATAACCTTTCTTATGCACATGAATTGCATAGGTTTCGCCAAGAGATCAGGACACTAATTACAACTCTCCTTAGGAACTTTGAATGATTCGGTATAGTACAAAGCTTACTATTTGCGAACGTCATATCATGTTTTATTGCCCTAGAATGGGCAATGTCTCTTCTCATGAACAATCCAGATGCATTGAAGAAAGCTCAAAATGAGATCAAGGCCAACATCGAGCAAGACCGCTTCATCACCGAACACGACCTACCTAATCTGATTTACCTCCAAGCAATTGTCACTGAGACATTGAGGTTGTTTCCACCAACCCCACTTTTAGTACTGCATGAATCGTCAAGTGATTGCACTGTTCTTGGGTATCATGTGCCCAGAGGCACCATGTTGTTAGTGAACTTATGGAGCATCCATAGGGACCCTAAGCACTGGGAGGAACCAACAAAATTTATCCCAAGAGGTTTGGAAATAGAGGTGATCAAAGCGAAGAGAAGAGTGATAATTTCCAGTTTCTTCCTTTTGATGCTGGAAGGAGAGCTTGTCCCGGGGCAAATTTGAGAAGAATAGTGATTGAACTAGGGCTAGTGGCGTTGATTCAGTGCTTCGAGAGGAAAAGGGATGGAGAAGAGGCTATCGACATGACTGAAGGGACGGTCCTTTGGACGCCGAAAGTGGAGCCTCTGGAGGTTTTGTATAAACCACACGAGTCCATGATCCACCTCCTCTCGAAAATGATGGAGACATGATGGGTTAACAAATGAATGATCTAGGGATGTTATGTTATGCATTGTAAAACATGAAATGCTGAGTACATGATTCGATTGTTCTATGACGTGATTCTTAGCATATTTTCACGGTTGAATCTTTGAAATATTCATGTTTTAAGAACACGAACAACAAAAAGGAAACACAAGTTGAGCACGGCATTATCCCCACATAACACTCTTTCAACATCAGTCTGATTTTACTAATAATAGAATCAGTCAATTGAAGGCAACCAATAATAAGGATTAAGGACGATATATGTTGGCAGGGAAGCAAATACAAAATCAACCGGTCGAATATACTCTTGCAAACCAAAATGCTTCTCGACAATCGAATGTATGACAAATTTCATATAAGTGGTTGTGTTCAGAGAGCAGTATAAAGCTTTGGGATTAGAGCATTCCAAAATACATCAAAGAGAAAAGAAAAGGTTCACTCGTCAGAGAGAGAAAACAAAGGAAAAAGGGAAAAAAGAAAATTCTGATGTGTAATCGAACTAGACCTCCCAACAAGTAATTCAACCGCAAATTGCAACATCGGATAAGTATTTAAGCCTATTATTAATTTAATCAGAGTAATTTTCACATTACATTTATCTTTTGATTAAAACTAGTCATCCCCTTTCTCGCTTCCAAACATTCCACGCGAGCTTTTACAACGAAAGCGAATACGAAAGCTATGTCGCACCTGATTGAATGAAAGGAGGACCATGCTCGACTTAGCTTGTCCAATTCATAGTTGAGGAGGAAGAAGGGAAGGAAATAAAAATTTAAAAAAATTAAAAATATATTGATTAATAAATTTTTAAGTAAGCTAAAACCGATCAGAATTATTGTTCAAATATTGGAACAGCAACTTGATTTGAACATTGTTCAAATTAAAATTTTAATTTATCAAATAAACCGGACAAGCTAGTTATCCAGTTTTCTTATGAAAACGGGGGATGCAAACAGCACGGTTATTTTTGGAACATAGCAGTACTGTCATCTTAGCATTACTCTTACCCTACAATCAATACGTCAAGGATAATTCAAATGCCAAATCTAATTTCTAATCTTGAACTTCAAATACTCATTACATATGTATTTCATTATGGTGTATTTCAAATACTCTTGAATATCCGAATGTTGGTTCTTAATTGAGTAGTCAATCTTCAAAGATCGTTCTTATCAAAATTACCTGATTGTTTTTACAACAGTCACTAGAATGGAAAATTTGCGTGATTTTATTCTTCTTATAGAAAATGATATTTTTGCATTAATGGAAAGAATTGGATAAGAATAACGGCAATTGAGTAATGTCATAACTAAAGTTATCCATTCACTTTCCATGAAAAGTGGAAAGAGATGACCTACCTCTTTATTCTAGAGCATTCTTTCTCCATCTGAGAATACAAATTGTAATATATAAAGAGCCCTTTAGCAAATCATATCGCACAAAGGCTCGGACAATGGGGTTGAGAAAATTTTCCTTTCTTGCATTTGTATGGTTTGCCCTTCTTGTTGGTTCCAATGCTGAAGAACAATATTCGAAGCAAGAGAGGCGGCCTATTAAGACCTTTAAGGTATTTTGATTGATTTTGACTTTTGTCCCGGTGCACGCTTGTGTTCATATACTATTATTCTTTGTCCCTTGTATTGAAGTATTAACCTTTGTTGTCTTGTAACTATTGTAGACAATCTATGGAGAGACCATCGATTGTTTCGACATGTATAAACAACCAGCATTCGACCACCCTTTACTGAAAGATCATAAGCTTCAGGTATTAATTTATCGGTGAAGGTGAGGAGATAATTGCACGATCGATCCTTGTCTATCGTACACATATGAACAAAGCAGCCTTTGCTGGCTTCTCCTCCTCCATTCGACGGCAGAGACACCGTCTTGCGTACTAATTATGCAATTTTCTGTGAAATTCTGCCACTATTTCTATAGTACTGGTTCAATCCCTAATTGTTGCATGAATGGACAGACAAAACCAAGCTTTTCACTCAACGAAAAAAAGCACAGACAGAAAGCACAAGTTAACCAACTTGAGAGACCACGTGTTTTGGATAGCTGTCCTGATGGGACCATTCCAATTCTCAGAAGGACAAAGGAATATCGGATGAGAGCCAAATTGCTTGAGCAGACAAGTCCACAGATATATCATCCTTCGACTCAAAATTCTGCAGGTTTTCATGTAAGTTCTTCCTTTAATGACGGAATTCAATTAATAATGAATTGTTGTCTCTTGTATCATACAATTTATTTCGTGTACATTTGCATTCAACTTAGCTCGTTTCAATGACTTTTGACATATCTTGATCTCTCTTGTAATTATATGACTTATTATTAAAAACCCAATGTGTCGTATCGTAGTGAATTTTGTATGCCAATCGATAATGGCCAAAAGGATTATATCTACTGATGACTTTTTTTTTTTTTTTGGTCAGTATTTACTGATGACTTGATTCTCAATTTTTGGAAGTATGCTTATTTGGAGCTGAACAGCCCGGGTATTCCTTTTGGCGGAGCAAGAGCATTCATTAATCATTACGTTCCAAAGTGTGAAGATCAACAATCAAGTGGAGCTCAGATTTGGATCGCCGAGAAATATAAGTTCACAAACATACAAGTTGGATGGAGGGTAGGTTTTCCCGATATATAAATTAATTAGCATCTTTCTTTTCCTTTTTGAACGGGAATAAAGAAAATGAAAGAACATATTCATAGTGACATTAATATTTCATTTGATGTAGGGTGCGTTATTTTTCCATTTGCGGCATTGTTCTTATTGTTTCTTGCTATAGAATATTAGATTTAATGAATTTTGTCATGATAGGTGCAACCAAATCTATACGGGGATAATCAGAGTCATGCCTTTATTTCCTGGAGAGTAAGTTCTAACTTGCTACAGGTTTTGCTGAAATCTACATGTATAACAGGGAAATTTCAGGGATTCCCCCCTTCCCTTTCCTGCTGTTTCTAATTTGCCCATTCAAGTTTTTTCTTTGTCCCCGTCCAACTACCTCCTGAAATTCCATTTCCCATCTCATACGGATTCACGGCTTCGTAGTTATTTCACATTTGATTGTAAGTTGATAGCACGGCTTGTATATGAAGTATGTCTTTCATCAGTATTTGCGTAATAACTCTCGATTTCTATCTATAAAATGTTAATTCATTGGAATGCAGCCTTTGATAAAAGAAAAATTATCAAATTCGGTGTTTGATGAATATTGATTACTCTTAGAATTATGTCATTTGCATACATGATTATGGCATTTTTTTTTTTTTTTGGTCGGTATGATTATGGTACTTGGCATGGGTGGTTATGCATGATTATTATCCAATCATTGTTCAATCTATTGTTTAAAGAGCAAAATGAAACTAGTTCAAAATGGACAATCAATTCTAATACAAGTTCAAAGAACAGGATGAGGATCTGTCGGGATGCTATGATTTGGAGTGTCCAGGCTTTGTGCAAGTCGATAAGTCCATTGCTCTCGGACAAGTTCTCCCAAATCCTTCTGTTATTGGTGGGGCACAATTTGTTATCCCTTTCTTTGTTCAACAGGTAACTAACTCTTTTCCTTCGGACCTCTGTAATAGTAATAAAAAAAAAATAATTTCCATGTCGTATGAACAAGAAATAGTTATCGAAAAAAAGGGTTTATCTACCATTCTCTCGAATATCGTAGCCAACTTAGTCCGAATTCGCATCGTGCATGGATCGATTCATCTACCCACGAGCGAAATGTCATTGTTCGAGAACACATAAAAGAGTTAATCTGACGTCTGACTTCACAACAGGATAACAACACAAAGGATTGGTGGTTGCTAACCGAGAAGAACGGCGTGGACGCTAAAATAGGCTATTGGCCGGCCAAGTTATTACCTGCTTTCGCGGGCGGCGCCGGAATACTGTGGTTCGGCGGAGTAACGTCCGTGGAGAACGGCAGGCTCTTCCCGCCGATGGGAAGCGGACAGTTTCCGTCCCAGTCGTACTTTCGTGCGTGCTACATTAGACAAATTCAGTACTTCGATCAGAGTTCGCAAACTTGGAAAGCGCCCGAGCTTACTACACCGCAAAACATAGTCGTGACTTCGAATGCTTGCTATGGCGCCACCGTCGACAACAGCTTCAAAGACTTTGGCTTCAACGTGTTGTTCGGGGGACCCGGTGGAGATCGTTGTGTTTAAAAACAGACAGATATATAGGGTGCGTTTGTTTGTGTTTCTGTTCAAAAATTGTTCCAGGGAACAGAAATAGAAAAAATTATTTCTGTTCCCGAGAACAATTTTTGACCAGAAAAACGCGTTTGGTAAACTTGTTCCGGAAATAAATAAAAATAACTAAAACATGTTTGGTAAATTTATGTTCATTTTTTGTTTCTTTTAATTTTTTAATATTTTTTTTTTTTTTTTCTTTTTTCTTCTTTTGGCCGATCGCCGGCCTCAACCATTGTCGGCGACCGACCGACGAGGGCCGGCGGCCTCGCCCAGCCACGGCGAGGCTCGCCGGCCCCGGCGAGGTCGAGCTCGCCTAGCCATTGGTCGCTGGTGGTGGGCCAAGCCTCGCCGGTGCGGGGCGAGGCTCGGGCGACACTCGCAAGCTCCTAGCCAAGGCGAGGCCAAGCCTTGGAGGGGCCGGCGATGACCTCCGGCGAGGTCGCTAACCCTCGACGGTTGGTCATCCAACCATGGCCAAGGCGACGACCGGCCAAAGAAAAAAAAGAAGAAAAAAAAAAAAAAAAAAAAAAGAAGAAAAAGATAGGAGAGAAAATTTTGTTCTTAAAAATTGTTACATAAATAAATAAATAAATAAACAAGTTTTTTTTTTTTCTTGATTTTGTTTCAAATGTGTTCTTAGGAACAAAAAAACAGATTTGGAACAAAAATGCAAACAAACACATTTTTGTTCTTTTTTTTTGTTCCCGAAAACAAAAAAACATAATTTTTATTCATAAACAGAAAAAAAGAATACAACCATGCACGCCACATAATGGAATAAGATCCAGGATAATGCCAACTACAAACTTTAAAACTTCTCATAACATATGAGCCCTCCTCGAGCTAAAACCCATTCGTGTAAGGCCAAATTAGACGACGCAATGTAAAAGATCGGTTAACCACACTAAAATTTATTTATAATCGTTTTGTTGGTTAAAACAAATAATTCCTCCGAGGCTCTGTCGGGGTCGGCCTGACCAAGTGAGCTCAAATTCGAATAATTCTATAATTGGGATGGCAAAAGAATTTCATAGCACTTAATAATCGATGGTCTCCTGATTCATTATTTGCCTCCGATCTTTTTACTGAGACCAATTGATGCTCTATCTTAAGAGGAAGATGAAGGGAAAAAAAAAATATGGATTTCACCCAATGCGCTGAAGTTCACTCAATACATCATATAATTAACGAGAAAATTACCAAAAAGTTTTAAACTTGTCGTACTCGTGCTAATTCAATATTAAACCTTTCGATTTAGCCAAATTAGTCTATTTAGTTTTGACGGAAATCGTTGATTAATACGCTTACAATGATGATTGGTAGGTTGCATTAAATTTTCTGGATTTAAATTTAAATCAACGGTAGTTTAAACGATGAGAAGACGGTAAAAGGAATTCATGAGATACCGAATTATTTTTAGATTTCTATCATTCTTCTCAAGATGTATTAATTCTTTCCTTTTGTGAAATTCCTTCACATACTTGTTAAAACCCCTCAATCATTCTCACTTGATCTTAAACACATCATTGAGTAGTTCTCTCAAGTTCAGGAATCAATCAAGTCGTAATAAGCAGTTAGACCCCATTTGGTTGAGCTTTCTCAAGAGGCTTTAGGGCTCCAAAGCCCCTTGGGAAAAATATTTTATATTTGGCATGTGTTTTTGAATGCCCATTTGCCCAATGCCAGCATTCCCAATGCTAAAAGCCCAATGCTGGGGTAGAGCTGCTTTGAGCATTGGGCATTTCAGATATGCGATTTCATTGTTCATCGAGTCACTGTTCATCGTCTCCTCTGCCATTTGCCTTCTTCTTCACTGTTTGTCTTCTTCTTTGCGGTGGGCGGCGCTCAGCTGCGAGCGGCCAGATCTGGCCACCGGGAAGCCTCGCTTGAGATTGCGCAGCCACAAGCAAGGTGGCCTGAGGTCGGGTGACCTCAGGCGGCATCCTTGGGTCGCTCGACCTCGGGCGGCGTTGCCGAGATCCGCCCGAGGTCGAGCAACCTAGGTGACGCCCGGGTCACGCCCGAGGTCCTCGGGCGGTGTCGCCGATGCTACGCGGCCTCGGGCGTCGCCTGGGTCGCACGACCCAGGCGGCTGGGTTGTGTGACCCAGGGCGTCGCTTGAGGTCGCCGACCTTAGGCGAGCCGCCTCCTCGCCACCATTGCTGCCACCACCTCCCCACCACCACTAGCGCCACCACCACCAACCGTTCCCCCACGATCACCCAGCTGCATCTCCTCCTCCATTTTCTTTTCTTTTCTTTTTTTCATTTTTCTTTTCACCTTAAAATTGCTTTGCAAAATATACACTTCCAAACATACTTGCCTTCCCAGAATGCCCATTCACTCAAAGATATTTGGGGAAATGCCTTGCATTTCCCCAAAGTTGAACCAAATGGAGCCTTAGAGCACCACGAGGGCACAATCATCAGGGACAGATAATTGAAATGCAAAACATACAAACAAGATGAAAATACCACAAATTAAAGCTAGAATCACGCAGTTAGACATACTTGTGAACTTCTAGGTTACCAAAGAACTCCCGCCTCTCACGAATTTTCTTTTGACGTTCTTACTTCACATTTCCTTTTGAGGATTATCGGATACTTGGAACATGTAATAAACAATTATCAGCTCAAAGCTAGCTCGCCGTAGTTGGCTAGATTAGCATGCAAGTAGTGGATAATCACTGTGATTTAATCTAAGTTCTGTGTGCTAATTTGTTGTAGACCAGTGTCACATGACAGAAATGCTGCAGCTCTAACTCACCTCATTTGCTGCACCTTCTTCATCCTTATAACCTGTCTTAAGCAGTATGTCGTGTAAAGCTGTAAGGTCCATCCTATGGCATTGTTGGAAGCACTCCAGGAGTTTAGTGACACCCATAAGAACACGCGAATCCACCTGGTGGTAAAATGCAATATTAGCGAAGGAAAAGAGCCATCATGAACAGAATCAGGAACCATTTCACGACATATCCACAGCTCAATCAGTGGGAAGAGAAGCTATTGAAAGGGCACTTGACATTCTTACTCGTTGGATCAATAATGACTACGTTTGATTCGGGCACGCTATATTTATTAATTTTGTATCATGTTCATGTGATTGAAAGATCATTTTATTCTAACATATGATTCTTTTAAGATTCTCCCACTTGGCTAAAGGTTAATTAATGAAGATCTGGTGATGTTACTTGTAAAACATGGAATACTGAGTATATGATTCGAAAGACGACATGGTATAATTGAAAAAAGTTATCGCATTCGCCTCCATGAATGTGAAACATAAGAGAATATGGGCCTCACGTGAGATTTGTACGATCTGGCGGCTTAAAAAGTCCAACTTAATTCTCATCGAAAAGCCTGCAAGTCTGGTGATTGATCAATTGGGCCACTTATGGCCCGGCAGCTTGGCTCAATGGCTCTAATATCTCCAAAGCTATGACATTTACAGTGACTTTTAGAAAGCTGCCTTGCTTTAATTCTGATGCACCTCGACGTTAAAAACGAAAGTTAGCAACTGTATGACTCACGTCACTTCACATTGGGACAATTACCAAATCAATTCTAAAAATTATTGACTGAATAGACAATTTTGAATAAAACTTTAGGACTAAACGGGTAAAATTAATAAGTTTAGACTTGAATCGACATCCTTACGATAGCTTTAGGGCTATTTTGGACCATTTCCCCCTTCATGATAGATCGCCGTTCCAATTCAGTCACGACTATACTGAATGCGACTCAATATGTTAGCAACGAGACTAAACCTATGTCAGGGCAAACCTTGGGAAGAATATGGGGAAGCTGGTTCACACGTTGGATGTCACAGGCCCCAAATCCCAACGCTGCTCCTCCTCGTCACTCCGGCATTGGGTTTGCACTAATTTTTGCAGAGACAGTGACCTGGCAGAAAACCTTCCGCACGTGCATACACACACAAGCATCAATGGACAGCACTGAACCTTAGCCATGCTGCTTCACTTCTGCATCATCAGATTGGGCCTAGAGAAGGGAAGTGGGCCATACATTTGGGCCCAGGTGGGCCTTACGGCCCATCAAACACCGACCCGTCCACCTTCCTTCTGCAATTTCTCCTTCTATAGCACGAACGACCTCCTCCCTTCTCTCTCTCTCTCTTTCTCTCTAGTCGCTCTCGTCTCGAAGGGTTCTGGTTCTGCACGTCTTCCCCCTCTGCGCATCGAGCTCGCTTCGCCATTCCCGTTCGGCACCAGGTTCCCTCTCTCTCTCTCTCTCTGTGCAACTGAGCATGCGTTCGTGATTGCGCTTCAGTTCCGGCTCGCGCGCACTGCTTGGTGGGACCGATTGCGTCGTAATCGATTGCAACTGGGTGTTTATCTGGTTACCGAAACGCTTCGGGTACTTGCATAATTTCTGGGTTCTGCCGCCGCGGGGCTGGGTTTGCGCTTTGTAATGGAGCTTGTCGCATGACCCCTTTTGGGCTTTTTTCCTTATTGGAAGCTAAAACTCCGTTTTTGCGTTGTGGGTTCTTCTGGAAAAGAGAAATTGGTTTAGTTGGTGAAGTGTTGATGCTTTCTCTGTGAGTCTCGCACTTCCGGGTTGACTGCTTGGTGGGACCGATTATTTTGTAATTGATTTCAACTGGGGTGTTTGTCTGATTACCGAAACGCTTCGGATAGTTGCAGAAATTTCGAGGGTCTGCCTCCGCGGGGCTCGTTCGTGCTTCCCGTTCTGCGTGTAATGGAGCTTGTTGCATGATACCTTTTGGGCTTTTTTCCTTACTTGAAGCTGAAACTTCGTTTTGGGTTGTGGGTTCTTCGGGAAAAGAGAAATTGGTTTAGTCGGTGAAGTGTTGAAGCTTTCTCTTTCTCTGCAAGAGTCGTGCGCTTCTGGGTTGAGATTAATGATGCTTCCCTTATTGAACTTTGAAATCCGAGTCTCGCATTCCATTGTTGTCGTGTTTATCTGATTACCAAAATGCTTCAGGTACTTGCAGAAATTCGAGGGTCTGCCTCTGCCAGGCTGGTTTTGCGCTTCCTTTTCCGCGTGTAATGGAACTTGCTGCATGACCCCTTTTGGGCTTTCCTTATTCGAAGCTGAAACTTTTTTTGCTTTGTGGGTTCTTTGGGAAAATAAAAATTGGTTTGGTTGGTGGAGTGTTGACGCTTCCTGGTTGAGATTAGTGTTGTTTTCGCTTATTGGACTTTGAAACCCGTGTCTTGCATTCCGTCTTCGTTGTCTTGTTTTTCTGTATCCTTTGTTGCGATTTGGATCTGAATTTCTTCCAATTGTAGTTTTTAAAACACATGCCGGGACAACTGTATGGCCACAATCATTGAAAAGTTCAGTTCTTTTCTTTGCAGGTTCCACAATGTCTTGGTGTACGATTGAGTCTGACCCTGGTAAGTTTTCCATTTAAGATCTTGCTTTTTAATTGTTTTAGGACGTCGACAAGGAGTGTTTTGGCTTGTGGAAGCTTTTTTATTGATTCACACGCATATTGTGAACTGTGAAAGCCCTCTATTTTGCAGAATCTATTATGTGATTGTAAGTATATTGAGCACGGGGAATTTTTTTTATTTGGACTAGTCTAGATATCGGTCATGTATTTGCAGGTATTGGTGCCAATGCATAGAGATAGCGGCTTTGCTTATGGGATTGAATCTTGTTTCCACATTCTGCTATGCCTGTGTGAACCTTTTGAGTTAAAAGTTGAAATTTCATTCTCTTTATTTGGAAGACTAGAATCACAATATAGGAATTCAGACTTCAGTGTTATGATAAATTGATTAGGGATATTTGTAATTTTAGATGTCATTAATTGTTGCTAGAAAGGTGAAGGGCTGTTGGGCATGAGCCTTGAGAATACTGTCATTCCACACATCGCCAGAACTATTATTTTGAGTTGCTTTTGCATATGCATCTTTATGCACAAGTATGTGTCCCTTCTGCATTTTAAATAACAGCCTAATGTCTACTTGCATTCCAGGTGTGTTTACTGAACTTATACAGCAGATGCAGGTGAAAGGGATCCAGGTAATTGTCTTGGATCATGAACTATTTAGATTGGCATATAGGCACTGCCTTTGATGGATAACGAAGTGGCTGGCCTTGGACATCTTCGGTGGTAAATTTGTGCATGCTCCCCCACATTAGGTATCACCAATAATACAGCCCAATCTTGTAGTATGCTCATTCTGGGGCATTAGAAAAGGAGATCACTGTCCGATAAGTGAATGAATCTGGTTGATAGAAGTTGAATTTACAGATTACTTGGATCTAGTTTTTGGATTTAGTATGGTTAGGCTAAAGGGCAGGAAGATAGATGAACAAGCGTCTTTGAAAATTTAGGGTGGTTGTTCTGGGGCTCAGAATGGAGTAAGGTGGCAGCAGAGATTTTTCTCTCTGAAATGTTCATGGGTGCCACTTAGCAAAGTACAAGGGTTTAAGTGGTTATTCGACTGGAAGGTCTGAATCTTGCTTTAGAATATGAGCTGTAATTACAGGCAAAACATAAACACCTTCTGCTTAATTCTTATAATCGCATTACCCAGAAGGGTGTCTAGAAGTTTGGACAATAGGAGTGAATGCTGTTGCTGTTTCCCATCAAAGCAGAAATGCTTGAAGTATCTATCTTTACGCAGAAGTTATAGGCTATCATTTTACAGACTGAGAAGTGTCACGCTCTTATCAATTTATCTTACAAGGGAAAAGATAGCACCGTGAAAGTTTTTGCAGAAAAGAAATTTTTTTTGCTAAAATCTGGGGAAAGGTAGAATAAACTCGACCTCTTTATAAATTCTACACGGAATTCATGAATAATCTGAAATGTTATCTATCAATGTATAACCTATAAATTCGAGGAGTAAAAGTGTAAGAACTTAGATGCGTTAGCCATACCGTGCATAGGTGATGTTTTTTTTTGGTAAGGAATTATTTTTTGGTAAGGGCCGTGTGTAGGTGATGTTACGTCCAGTTTAAGTCCAAGTCATTCATTTTATTCCACTTGCTTGGTTATCAGTGTTACTACTTTACCCTAAAAGTTGTTTTTTGGTTCTAAGCATGATTCAAGTTCAGTCCGTCTCTTTTTTATGTCAACTCAGAATTGAGTCTTTTAGGTCACGTATAGTTGTAATTTGAGAAATGAAGCTTGCACACAGCGATTAGATCTTTTTGAGCACCCTCTTAACAACATCACCATCATATAGAAAACAAGAATGTGTGATATGTGTCTTGCTATCATTATGCAGGTTGAGGAGTTGTATTCCTTGGACCTTGACTCATTGAACAGTCTCAGGTTCATGTTCTTCAATGCTTCAGTTCCATATTATTATCTACCTGTTTTGGAAGGAACTCATAGGCTTTTCTATTAATATCTGGGGAAGCTCTTAAGCATGTTTGTGTTCTTCAACATGATAGGCCTGTATATGGATTGATTTTCCTTTTCAAATGGCGCCCTGGGGAAAAGGATGACCGTGTTGTCATAAAGGATCCAAACCCTAATTTATTTTTCGCCAATCAGGTGATTTTTAGTGGTTAATTCAATCTGCTAGACATTGATGGTTTTATAGCTTCATACTTCTTCTCATTCTTCCAACTTTTATGATTTCTTCTGTAGGTTATTAATAATGCATGTGCAACACAAGCAATACTGTCTATCCTGATGAATTGTCCAGACATAGATATTGGTCCTGAATTGTCAAGCCTGAAGGATTTCTCGAGAAATTTTCCGCCTGAGCTGAAAGGTCTGGCAATAAATAACAGTGAAGCTATCCGTACTGCCCATAATAGTTTTGCAAGGCCTGAGCCTTTTGTTCCGGAGGAACAGAAGGGTGCCACTAAAGATGATGATGTGTACCATTTCATAAGTTATTTGCCTGTCGATGGAGTATTATATGAGCTTGATGGATTAAAGGAGGGACCCATCAGCCTTGGTCAATGTCCTGGTGGGCCCGGTGACATGGATTGGCTTCAGATGGTGCAACCGGTAATCCAGGAACGGATTGAGAGGTATTCGAGAAGTGAAATAAGGTTCAACCTTCTGGCAGTCATCAAGAATAGGAGAGAAATATATACTGCTGAAGTTAAGGAGTTGCAGAAGAAAAGGGAGCGTATATTGCAGCAGATAGCTGCTTTGCATGCGGAGAGGCTGGTGGATAATAGCAATGATGCCCTCAATGAATCACTGTCAGAGACAAATGCTGCTATTGAGGCTGCTACTGAGAAGATTTTGATGGAGGAGGAAAAGTTCAAGAAGTGGAGAACCGAGAATATCCGTAGAAAACACAATTACATTCCTTTCCTCTTCAACTTCCTCAAGCTTCTTGCTGAGAAGAAGCAGCTAAAGCCACTCATCGAGAAGGCCAAGCAGAAAGCAAGCAACTCTAGGTGATGGGAGCTCTCTGTGGTAACCAGTAGCTCCAAAAAAATCTGACGAAAAGCACTCTTTGAAGGTGGGAATTTTTTTTTTTTCTGTCTGTCTTTGATATCTTTGGGGCATATCCATTAGGGGGAGATTTTGGTTAAGTAATTTAATGTCGACCCTAAGTCCTGATTATACTCTTCATGCTGAGATTTTTCTGTCAGCAAGAGAAAATGTTTATAGGTCTTTCTCTTCTTTTTTTGACTCTGCATGATTTCTAAAGGATTATTGATGATGCTTGGATTTTATGTGTAGGAACAAGTAGTAAAATGCACTGAGGGGGAGAGCCACCAACTGTACCGAAAGAAACATGCCTGATTTTGAAGCCATTGTCCCTCTTTCTTGACCAAACTGATGGTGAATAGGTGATGATGTTGATGATGATGTTGTTTTTAGTGTCTTTCATATTCGGTATGAGACTCTGCTGGTGGCAGTAGACTTCCATGATGCGATGAGTGCGCCACGATGGATTTCGGTTTGGACACCAATTTTTTTTTGTGTTGTGTGGGGACTGAAAATCTGTGGATGCTAGTGCCCAGTGCCTGGAGACCTCTAACCGAGAAAACACTACTGTGCCGGAATGATGTAATCCTTTTTCAAGGACAAGTGCGATACTGAAAAGGACTTGTTTATTTCGCTGAAAATTGAACAGTTTGAAAAATATATTTTCACAAAAATGAATGAGTGAAAAATGTTTTTATTATTTGCAAACATATTTAGATGAATTGTTATCAATAATGGAAGCACTTTTAATTGATTGATTATTCAAATTCAAGAGTTCACTGCGTCTAGTGGCTCTTTCTTAAATCTCCAATCCTCGCTAGCCTCTTATGCTGAAAAGAGAAAACGATTTTTAGAAAATTATCAAAACATCGTATCATTATTTATTTTCTTAATGATAACATACATTCTTTGAAAAGCGCTGAAAATGTCCCATAAAGACAAAAAAAATTAAATGTCCCATAAAGACCGTGAAATATGTTCCATAAAGACCGAAAAAATTTAACGTCCCATAAAGACCGGGAAAAATGTCTCATAAAGACCAAAAAAAAAATAAAAAAGAACTAGTTTACACACCGATACAACGGATCCGGCTGGATATTTAATTCGGCTACTTTATAAAATATCGAGTTGTTTTTTACTTGTCACTATAAATCAATTCCATAATGCAATCTTAGAAGCCTCCGGAAAGTGGCTTGAATTTGCACATTACCACCTAGGCCCACATTTTTTCTTCTCCTTCTTTTATGTACTTTGCCCCTCATGTCATTGTTTCAACAGAAAACACCCTTCCTTTTTACCAAAAAAAAAAAAACTTTGTGGGGTTTGCATCATCAGAAATCACCTGGCCCCACATCAGATCAGACCAAAAGAATTCTTGATCTTGTGAAAATAAATCCCCAAATTCGAGGGCCTGCCATAAAGTCTCAATCAATAAACAAATCATACACCCAAATTAAATTATTAAGCCAAATCAAATAATTTAAAAAATTAATTAAAGTGGGTAATCTAATATCATGCCGGTCAAACCAGATGAAGAGGTCCTATTCTGAAGTTGAAAAGTCTAAAGTGCACACCTTGACAAAATGCCGAGCAGTTAGTGGGAAAAAAGCAAGCACGCGAAGAAGCAGGAGGAGGGGAAGAAGAAGAAGAAGAAGACGAACCAGCAATTTCGGTCGAAAACCGGAGTTGTTTCGCGTCAAGATCGGAGCTTTCGAGAAACCCAGGAAACCCCTCGGCCTAGGGTTCGCGGGGAAGACCCTTGGAGGGAGCTCGATGGAGCAGCTGCTTCAGGTTCCGGCGCCCGATCAGGCCGGCAACAGCAGCGGCGGCAGCCCCGGCGGCGGCGGCGGCCAGACCGGGAAGGAGCAGCAGGCCGCCGGCGTCGGGATCCTCCTGCAGATCATGATGCTCGTCCTCTCCTTCGTGCTCGGCCACGTCCTGCGGCGTCGCAAGTTTTATTATCTCCCCGAGGCCAGCGCTTCTCTCTTGATAGGTGAATTTCGATGCCCCGATTCGCGTTTGTTTTGCTTGGGGATTGGGGGCATTTTCGTGATGAGGCCGTGGATTTCGCAGGTCTGCTCGTTGGAGGGCTCGCGAATGTTTCGGACACTGAGACTAGCATCAGGTTTCTTCCGCGGACCGGATCAGTGAGAATGTCTTGCTCGTTTGATTTCTGGATTCTGACACTTTCGATTTTGTTGCAGGACGTGGTTCAACTTCCACGAGGAATTCTTCTTCCTGTTCTTGCTGCCTCCGATAATATTATATCCTGGAAATGTGTTTTTTTTCTGGACCGTAATTGTCAATTTTTCTGCTTGCTTTCTCATTGCTTTTGTTCTTCTTGTTATTTCCTTAAGATCTCTGTGCTTACTCAGTCAGGGTTTAGCTTAGCTCCTGTAAGTAATCCCTGCCTTTTCATCTCCTATTATGTACCTGTTGGAGATAGGGTAATGTGCCGGCCGATTATCCATTCCTAATGATGGTTATGGTGATTTTGCAGAAACCCTTTTTCTCGAATTTCGGAGCTATTGTGACATTCGCAATACTTGGCACTTTCATATCTTCTGTTGTCACAGGAGTTCTAGTGTGAGTAGCTATTTACGGTCACATTTAGATAACTGCCTACTCAATGTTTTGAGCAGTTAAATATTTGGCCTTCGCCTGTTACAGATATCTTGGTGGAGTGATGTTTCTCATGTACAAACTCCCTTTTGTTGAGTGCCTCATGTTTGGTGCTCTTATATCAGCAACCGATCCTGTTACGGTTTTGTCCATATTTCAGGTACTTTGTGCTCTTCCAGTTATTCAGCTAAGAAGTATTGACATGAATGTGACCCTATGTAAATCATTCTATAGTCTGGACATTGGTAATTTGGCCGTTGCCAATCTGGTCATTGTTTTCACGAGGTGTTGTCTGCATTACCATTGAAATATTTACAAAGGTTTCTACTAATGATGCGTTTAGTGAAGTATATTGATTACAAGTTGATAATTTGTTGTCACACAGAAACTTCTTCTACTCCATGGATTCCAAGAGGTTGTACAATTTGATAATTTTAAGAAAAACATGAGTCTGTCTGATGTTTGAATTACTACATAGTAGGATCCATTTTCCAATTTAATTAACCTTTTCCGAATCCTTTTGAAACCCTGTCCTCATTATTCCGAACTGCGATATTGTTGTAGGAGCTTGGAACAGATGTGAATCTATATGCCCTGGTTTTTGGAGAATCAGTGTTGAATGACGCAGTGAGTTTTAACAGCTGCATTCTAGTGCTTTTCTGAGAACGTCTCTTGTTTAATAATGCCGAATTTACTGGCTGAAATGTTCTTTTGGTGTGCGGTGCCAAATTGCTAGATGGCCATTTCTTTGTACAGGTATCAATATTTGTAATTTTTCTGAGCATTTGACCTCTTATTGTATGGCAACTGAATATACGATATCTCATGATGCAGGACGATGTCTTTAGTGAGACAAAATGCACCATCTACGGAGAACTTCCTTATGGTGATTGTCAGGTTTCTTGAGACCTTTGTGGGGTCAATGTCAGCAGGTAATGTTTATAATCTCGTGTCTTAGTAGTCTCCTGTTTTGTACTTTCTCTTTTGGGGAATTATGTCTGATAAGAATAATCACGGCTGTGCAGGAGTTGGAGTTGGTTTCATCTCTGCTTTGATATCCTTTCGTGTCAATTATCTGTTCATTACATGTCAATAGTCAATAATGTATTTGCAGTGACCCCTAATAGTTGAGTTTATTGTGAAGCCTTAATTGCCAGTACCTCTTCAAGTATGCAGGCTTAGATATTGACAAGTATGCATTCCTCCCTATTATTAATTTTTTACATGATTTATGATGCATTCCTATCCTTCTCATCTGTCTTTCTCTTATATTCAGTCTCCAGAACCTCGAGTGCTGCCTCTTTGTTCTATTTCCATATTTCTCGTAAGTATCTACTTGCCACATGCTGCATGTCTTATGAACAGCTTCCATGCACCTAAGGATGCAATTTAGTTAATTAACTTAGAACCATATTCTTTTAGGTACATGCTTGCAGAAGGACTTGGTCTTTCTGGTATTGTCTCGATATTGTTCACAGGCATTGTAAGCGACATGCACCTCTATTGTTTCTTCCATTCTGATGGAAAGGATAGTTTGACAGAATTGCTACTTTACTGTAGCTCATGAAGCATTACGCATATTCAAACTTATCAGAAAATTCCCAGCGATTTGTGTCGGCATTTTTTCATTTGATATCATCACTGGCGGAGACTTTCGTGTAAGGAACATTGACTTTTAGCTTTCTAATTTCCAACTTGCTGTGCAATCATTTTTCGAATGATGGGCCAAAACTAAGTGGTTGTGTGATTTCCAGATTCATATACATGGGATTTGATATTGCAATGGAGCAGCACAGTTGGTCTCATGTTGGGTTTATCTGCTTCTCAATTGTATCCACCCTAACTTTTGTTATTTGGTTCTTTGCTTCCACTTTGCTATATGTATTGCTTGGTTCATTTTTCTAATAAGCTGGTCTCCAATTGTTTATCCTGAACTCAATCCTTTACCGCGCCAGTTATTCATTGTAATTGCAAGGTAAACCTTCATCTTATGTCAGTGACTCTAGGCTATCTATTTGAAAAGAACCCATCGCTTCTCTGAAGTGTATGATGACAATTTGCATGCTTGAATGTTCGTATGTTTCATGCAATTAACCAGGTTATGCATTATGTCCTGTAGGGCAGTAAATGTCTTTTCTTGTGCCTATCTAGTCAATTTGGCTCGACCTGCAACTCGTAAAATACCTGCAAAACATCAAAAAGCACTTTGGTACAGTGGTAAGGAAATGAACTGTTAATGATTCACATCCTTTAAATTTTTGAAATTGCTGAAGCTGTCTGAATTTATGTTTAATTAGGTCTCCGAGGTGCCATGGCTTTTGCTCTTGCTCTACAATCAGTTCATGATCTCCCAGAAGGGCATGGACAGACTATATTCACCGCAACCACTGCCATTGTTGTCCTAACAGTAAGCTAAATAATAGTTTTCTTCACAGTCAGACCATTTTAATATGATCTTTCTCCATTTTACTTTTTTTTTCAAAAACAGCATATCATATCAGCTCATATTCTGTCAAATTTCATTGCTCAAATTTTCTGTAGGAAAAAAATACTAGATATAAGCTTGTGTGTTGTTTCTATCTGACATCTTTTTATTAATTCCCCAAATTTTTTGCGTCTCCATATTTCGTATTTGACTCTAGCTTTCTAAGAGTACCAATTGGTCTAGGTCTTGAGGCAATTTCCCAAGAAAATTTCTGTTCACTGATTGCATTAAAATGGAAATGGGGCAATTTAGAGATACTTGCAGGTCTATTTGTCAGTGTACCTTATTGAAATGATTGATTGGTCTGGACTTTGGAATTTTAATCTTAAACATATAGTGGTTGGTCAAAAAACCTTTTGCGGACTTCTTTCCTCTGGAAATAGTTGTAATCTTCTGGTTAGCTGTTAACATTTTCCGCCTTTTCAGTAATTGAGACAAATGACATTCACAGAGTTATGCGAAGAGGAATATGTAGACTGAACTTTGAAATTCTTATGCTAGTGAATCTGTTTCTTGTTTCATCCTACTGATTGTAAATTTATAAGTTTCAGAAAAAATTAAAGTGGCACTCTTTATTTTAGAATGTAACAATCTAGTCTTAACATGATTTTCTTCAACATTTTACAAGCCTCTTTTTCTTGTTGTTTTCTACTTTGTTTGACGTTTTAATTAAGTTAGACATTGTTGAAATTTAGAAAAGTTGAAATTAGAATTAACCTCGGGACATCATGTGGAGTTTTTTTAGCCATTTATGTGGGGTAATATACACATCCTACAGAAGATATGCTGCTTCTGGTTCTGGTTTGCATGTTTTTGTCATTTATTTCTCAGTATTTGAGATGCCACACAGGTCTTACTAATTGGAGGTTCAACCGGTACAATGCTGGAAGCCCTGCAAGTTGTTGGTGACGCCCATGATGGCCCTTTGGGTGAAGTAAGTTCTGCAAAAGTGAATGATTCCTGCCAAGTATCACCGATTTGTGGAGTGCGACAACATCTGAAATTTGACTAGGAGTTTAGGGAAAGATCCTCTTTGAGGATTTTTCTGGAGCTTTTGTTGTCTGTTGGACAGTGTCACGTACACTTGCACCGCAAATTCAATGTTTCACTTGGAATTATCATTTGACCCATTTTCTATATTTTGATGCTACAGTGGAGAATTTCTGCTTGATTCTCTACTATAGAGGACAATAGATAGAATTTAATGATCATTTCTGGATGGGTCTCAATACAATACTTTTGGATGCCCTTTGATGCTTATTATCATAGCACAGTGAGCCTCAGCTAATTCTGATTTTATTCCAGCATAATTTCCAGAACTTAGAAGTCAACCACAGCCATGGCTATATTGCCCCTAGTTATGATGAAGAGGAGGATTCATCATCTGGGAACAAATTCAAAATGAAGCTTAAAGAGTTTCATAGGAGGTAATAATGTTGAGAAACTTGTCTTCCATCATTTTATCATGCGAAGTTTTGGTTTTGCTCGCTAGTTGGGCTTATCATGTGTTCGCTTCTTTCTCAGCAGCGCTGCATCATTTACAGCACTGGACAAAAATTATCTCACTCCATTCTTTACGAGTCAAAATGGGGATGAAGACGACGATTTCGGTTAGTTAGCTTGTTAAATTCCTCTTTGAGTGTTATTTTTACTTTCCGTTATCTTGAGTGGCCTGAGAAGTAAAAGAGGTAATGAGAACTGCCTAGGTATATGAGAATATGTTGCCTCTCCTTGGACTGGTTCTCCCACTGGTGGGGTCTTCCATTTCATACTAACATACAGTTTGTTCTTTTGGAGTATGTATATAGCAGTCGTTGTCTAACACGTATGGACCACGCAAGCAAAAGATAGGTAGCTTAAAATGATGAATGAACGCCACCATGGTCCTGATATATAGTTTTGGTTTAAACTGGGGCTGTTACACTTGGATGCTGAACTGACTTGTAATTTTAGCTATAATAATTTACAAAAACAAATGACGTGTATGTACTAGCATGTGGTCCAACACGATAGATCTTCCTGGAAATCTTTCTTCTAAGTTCTGATATACGTGCAGTTCTTGGTCATTCTTATTATTGAATATCAAAAAAGCTGCAAATCACCATGTTACATGCTGCTATTTTTGGATCCTGGTGCAGATGAACCCATGCCCAGTTCACGGAGAGGGGATTTCCAACATTGATATCAGTTGGAACAAAGCTTGTGAATAATTAGATTCGCAGTACCACTCACCCCAATAGTGGCCGGAAGGATGAACGGCAGCTACGTGACTATTACCGTTACCTCCGCGACTTCCTAACATCCAGCACATGCCCACTTACACAATTGTGGACATCAAGATGTAGAAGCATCTAATGTTTCGTGGAAAGCTTCTATAGCTGATGACGAAACACATCTATATGTTCTCACCAAATTCATCGCTATGCGTTTAGTTTATCATATATAGAATCTATTACTGTAGGCCTTCTCCAATTGACAGATCATTTTGTGCATATTTCATTTCTGGCTTTGTCTACTTCCTGGATCTCAATCAAAATTCATGGATAAGAGTGACCTGTAGTATGTTCAGGTGGTTAGACTCTGTTCTTGATCATTGTTGTCTTGATCTCAATCAAGATGTGAAGATTACTGCTGGTTATATGGAAATGGTTCTGACTTCTGAGGTGTTCCAGTGTAGCTTGCGCTGCCCCTGGTTGAGGAATATATATCCGCCTCAAATGAATTTGTCCCTCGTATTCAAACTCATGAACTGATGTTTGACGGTTATTTTACCTTTCTAAAAAGTTACTTTGTGTTACGGCTAGTGTTGAGTTTTCTTTATCAAGTGACAATAAAATTCTAATTCAAAAGACCCTTTTTCCCTTATAAAAAGGAAAAAGGAAATCTATCGGATTAATTTCATTAAAAAAATCCCCTATAGAAAAGAAAAAGGAAATCTATTGGATTAATTTCATTAAAAATTTCAAATTAGTGCCTCATGATACATTTATCTAAAATAATTTCCATGTCACTTAAATCAATACAATATGTTTCATTCAAAAAGAATCCCAAATTGATGTCTTCAAGTGAAATTCATCATCCGTTAATATCCATATGTCTCAACACAATACACTCGGGTTTTTCACATTAGATTTGTCACTCTCCACAATGTCTTGCAATCTCTCCCGTGCATATGTTGAGTATGTTGATAAATATGCAATTTAATGAATTACTAAATAGAATGCCAAAAGATGGTAGATGTGTGTCAGGTTACTAATTCGAATATTTGTAAATTTTTTTTTTTTTTGGTCAGTGAATATTTGTAAATTGAAAATTAGTTTTATGTAAACATGTTGTGGGATAGCAATTTGGGACTTTCAATGAAACGAGAATTAACTTTGAGCAGTGAAATTAATTTGGGATTTTCAATAATGTCCCGAAACATACTCGCCAAGATAATAAATATTTTGATCAGGAAAAATATCGAAATTTAGCCAAATTAAAGTTATCTATATAAATAAGCTAAAAGCCAAAGATATTAAAATTATTAAAAAAAAAAAAAATTAGAAGTGAAGAGCAGGCCGCCTCTTCTGAAAGGAGCAGTCTCTCTCTCTCTCTCTCTCTCTCTGCTTCTTGGAAGGTCAGAGAAGCCGCTGCAACCCAAATCCACCATCTCCATCTCCATCTCCATCTCCATCTTCATCACCCGTAGCTTGGGATTCGATCACAATCGCAGAGAGAGAGAGCAGCGATGGCGCTGAAGTTCTTGAACAAGAAGGGATGGCACACGGGGAGCCTCCGCAACATCGAGAACGTGTGGAAGGCCGAGCAGAAGCACGACGCCGAGCAGAAGAAGCTCGAGGAGCTCCGCAAGCAAATCCACGAGGAGCGCGAGCGCGACGAGTTCCGCCTCCTTCAGGAGCAGGCCGGCATCCTCCCGTACGCCCCTCCCTCCTCCTTCCTTTTTCTCTTCTCTTCTCTTCTTGCCGCCGCCCCTATAGTCAAGTCGTCCCGATTTTGCCATCGTCCTTTTTCCGATTGATCGATCGATTCCGCTCCCGGCTTCAATTGGGTCTCGGTATATGAACGAAAGGGGCGAGCTTTCCTTCGAATTCCTCTTGTGATTCTAGGGAGCAAGGGGGTGTCGAGTGCGCATTTGCCCTAAATTTTACATCTTTCTTGCCGCCCCTGTAGTCAGTTATTGCGATTTTTCCGTCGTCCTTTTTCCGATTGATCGATTGATTCGGCTACTGGCTTCTATTGGGTCTCGATATATGAACGAAAGTTTCGAAATTTCCTTCGAATTCCTCTTGTGCTTCTAGGAAGCGAGGGGGAGTCGAGTGCGCATTTGCCCTAAACTTTACTTATTTCTTGCCGCCCCTATAGTCAGTTGTTGCGATTTTGCCATCGTCCTTTTTCCGATTGATCAATCGATTCGGCTTCTGGCTTCAATTGGGTCTCGATATATGAACGAAAGTTTCGAAATTTCCTTCGAATTCCTCTTGTGCTTGTAGGGAGCGAGGGGGTGTCGAGTGTGCATTTGCCATAAATTTTACGTTTTTTAGGGTTTCAATCTGTCGATCGATGTTTTGTTGTCTGTAGGAAGTGAGGCTGTTCACTCATAGATTGAGATTTGTTAGCATATTCTGTCTGATGCTGGATTGGTTGAAATCATGGATTCTGTGAATTGTCCGAGTTCTTGAAATTTTTTTCGTGGTTGCTTTGTGTGTGTATAGGAGGCAAGAGAGATTGGAGTTTCTGTATGATTCGGGCTTGGCCGTCGGGAAGGGAAGTTCTGAAGGAGTTGCATTTAAAGCACTTGATAATAAACCTGATGAAGCAGCAGCATCATCTTCCGCTGCGTCGGCTTCAGGATCGGCATCAGCTACACCAGGGGCTCTTTTTGAGGAGAAGCCATACTCAGCAAATGATTCGTGGAGGAAGCTGCATTCGGATCCTCTGCTTATGATTCGGCAGCGAGAGCAGGAGGCGCTTGCCGAATCAAGAATAACCCCGTGCAAATGGCCATGATTCGCAAATCGGTGAGCCCTACTTTGTGTCTTTACTTCTTAGGTTTTTGTTTTAAAATTGATGCCATCATTATTTTCATTAAGTGGAACGTATTTAAACACTAGAAATGCTTTCATTCTTCCAAGTGTATAGAATTGTAATAGCAATTCATGAAACACAGATATTTGCACTATGGTGTGCAGAAGAAAGTGCATGCGCCTGGAATCTGGTTTTTAATGGATGAGCCAAGTGTTCCACTTGAGGAACAGTGGACTACAGTTGCTTGAGCGCTTGAGTTAATACTTTGTAAAATGACAGGAATGAGAGCATTGCAGCTGCTGATGGTGGTTGAGAGGTAATTGTGTAAAAAGGAAGATGTTGGAAGAGTAACTTCACAATTCTCACTATTGTGCGGTAACGGATTAGTTATTCTTTGTTATAGTGCCGATCATTTGAGTTAATTGTTCACACATGCTTGCTCAAGTGTGATTCTAGAGATAGAGCTGATGTGGACGCTATTATGGTATTGGAAGACGAAAATGCTGGATTAGAGAGAATTTTGATATCTTGGTCGTATTCTAAGGGTGTTTTTGTGGAAGAAAACATCTGGGAGTTTTCTTTAGAGTCGGAGCAGAATCTGAGAGAGAGTTGAAGTTTTGGATGTGGTATCTGTGCAATTTTTCTCGAAAAAGAGTTTTGATTTAATATTTTGCAATTGCTTATTTTAAAATGCTAATACAGCTTGGTTTCTATTTGAATGAGAGAGACATCCTTTTTAGTTATTTCAGCTACGTTTCTATGGCTAGACATCTATAATTGGTTGCAATGAGAGGACAGGTTAAAAAGTTGTTTTAGTAAAATTGCAACTGCTTCCTATGTGTGTTATAGCCTAGGGCTATGGTTTTGTAATGAGAGTTGAGAATCTATTTTTGAGAGAGTTGTCTTTTGTAGATCACATAGGTGTCGACTCTGGATTAATGCATGATGTCCTTTTATAGTAAATAGATCGGTGTCCAGAGGATGGTCTCTCATTGTTGGCCTTCAGAGGAAGAGTTCTACATTTTGAAGCAGTGCCTCATGTTTGTAGTGGAAACTCAGAGTGATTGTTGCCTTCTGTCATCTTGGAATCTGGAAGATGACCATAAATGGCAACTTTAAGATTTCCATTGACATGATGCTCTTTAGAAGAGAAGTTATGCATTCATTTCTAAGTACAATTATTTAATGTGAGCATGAGAGATTCTACTTGTTGTTTACTATCTTTAGGTGCTTTTGACTTACATTGGAAACTATTTATACCAGTCTGAGGTTAATATTTTCTTCCAACCATACTTCTTTGTACAAATTTTCTGTTCTTGTTCCTAAGTCTCACCATCTCTTCAAAAGAAGTTTCTTGTCACTAATTAGATCACTGTGAATAAGAGTAATTTATGTAGCCAACCACAGAGTCTTTGTTTATGTTGTTGATTCTCATCCTTCTGTATTCGCCTTCCTTTGTAGGTTATGGAGAAGAATCCCAATAAAGATCATGATAAGAAGGAATCCCGGAAGAAACATCGGCATCGTAGTTCAAAACATGAGAAACGTTCATCGTCATCTGAGCCAGTGGATTCTGATGATGCTTCCCATGATGACAGAAAGGCAAAGAGACAGAGTACCAAGCAAAGCTCAGATCGTAATGGCCGCCACAGAAAAGCACAATCAGATTCAGAAGATGATTTACATGGGAGAGAATCTTGGAAGAAGCATCGACACAGTTACTCTAAGCACGAGCGGTCATCAGATGGCTCTGTCGGTGTAAAACATGGGAAGGATGATGCTCGCGATTTTAACAGGAACTCGCGCCATGAAAATAATGATCTTGAAAGCCGATCAAATCGCGATGCTTATAGGAGGGAAAGTAGAAGCTCCACTGATGCAAGCCGACACTGTGGGGATACTTTCCAAGGAGAAGGTAGGAATGAATCGCAATATAAGCGGCGGAATACAGCTCCTAAACTTTCAGAAGAAGAGAGACTTGCTAGGCTGCGAGAGATGCAAATGGATGCTGAGCTGCATGAAGAGCAGAGGTGGAAGCGTTTGAAGAGAGCTGATGCGGAAGATGCACAGGAGTCTAAGCGCGATGCGCCTTCTCGTGGCAGGAACTTCTTGCATGCTGTTCAGAAAAGCGTATACGGTGCCGAAAAGGGTGGTAACTTGACCATCGAGGAAAGCGTGCGTCGCAGGACATATTACTCACAGGGTAGGTCAGAAACGGGCGAAGGAAATGCTTTCCGACGGTGAATTGAGGATCATATGGTTATCGAAATTCCTATTTCTCGCATTTGATTATCAACATATGGGTTTAAGTCCCCTGTGCCAATCAAACTTGTGATGTAGCTTTATTTGGCTCATTTGATCAGCAGAGATCTATCTGGATCATCGTTATCAGATTTGTGGTATTTGTTATTGTATCTTGGATGTATATCTTGAAGTGCAATGTTTATTCGCTGATCTACTTAATTTGCATGCACCCCATTCATGCCTTATCATCATCGTCCGGTAAGTACGACAGTTCATTCAGGCAGGAATCAGGAACCCGAAAGATCTTGAACCGGGCACACGATGCTTGTCATTTTCCGTTGAAAAAATATGCACACCTTCTCGGCTTCTCTGCATAATTTGTGTGAAGGATTCCAATCAAGACTTTGTTCGGGCATTGGCTCAATCGCCAGTTTGGATGAGTCCCTTGATGCTGTTCATCCAGAATTGAATGACAGAAAAACTAGATGTATTTACCTCAGTCGGTACCTATCAACATCTTGCAACTATATGTCCGGCACACCACAAAGAAGCTGACACATGGACGTAGTGACATGGGAGATACGGCTCGAATGCTTGGACACCTTGCATCCTTTCCATTTCCATGGAATCCCAAATGGAATCGGACGACGGCGATAGCGTCATGAAAGCGGAAATATGCTCGGCCAAAGCTGTGGGTCACCCTCCGATTCGACGCAAGAATACAAAGGGAGGCGATAAAGGCAAATTAGTTAAGGCACGGTCTCTGCCGACAATAAGCGCCCTTTCAACTTCTCAACGACATTTCACGAGAGTATTCGTCTCTACCATTTTAAGAGTCGGTCCTAAGCTTCTACCTGCACGTTTAATAGTTTTGATTTCCTATTTTGTTGAACACTTGCTTTATACAAAGACGTTTCATTTGTTGTTCTCTCTCCTAGTTTTAGAGGGCTTAGCAAAATATATCAACATTTATATATTTATAATCGTATAGAGATAAATGGTAAGCAGCCATTCTCTTGCTTTGTCTTGTGACGGTGATCTTTGTGGTCCAAGAATGAGTGGAACCTCGATCACCCATTTGAATAATTTTGGATTCGGCCCTGGTTATTGACACGTACCTTGCTTTTGATTCATTGCCATCTCATTGCCGAATATCATTCGGCCAACTATCATATTTCTCTGTCATTTCTTTTTCAGTTTTTTTTGTTCCTTTTTTTCTGAGGCATGGTTTGAAACCCTATCAGGTGATGACACCATACCGTCTTTTAGCCAATATCAACAACCATGCTAAAGCTTTCAAGTCATATTCATAGCTGTTAATTGTAGGCCCTAGTATCTTTAATCTCCTGGAAAACTAAGCCAGCTTCTTTACCGAACCCATTTGCATACCATATTTCAAGATTCGATAACTTAAAAGTATGCAGAATCTAATCATGCTTATGACTTAGAAGAAGAACTTTATATGTGCTACCCTGGTTTAAGACTGTTATCTTGCACTTCAACTGTTTTTGTTGTATGGTGATAATTTTCCATGAAATTAGAGATTTACGAAGTAATGTCTTTTCGTCCTTATCTTTCGGATGGGGGTAAGCACGTAGAGTCGCATGAGTACTGTGAAAAAGAACAGACAACGAAATTTTACCACTTCATAATTGAGCTGAAGTACTGAGATTTTTATTGCCCTCCAATGACGGTCGAGATGTGATTGTCCATGTGGTCATTTAGAAAAAGGGAAAAAGAAAAACTAAGGAACAAACAAGAAAGATGTGCTTGTCTGAGGACATCACAAAAAGTGAAATCGACATCATCAACTTAATGCCGGCATCGGTTGGAGTTGGAGGACCGTGATTTGCATTTATAGATACCTAACTTTGAGGGGGCTCATTGGCTTGCCTTCATTTTCTTTCCATTTGTGCACCTCCTTTTTCCGGCAACAAATTTGCATGCTTATGTGGGTGTTGCAGATACTTTGATCTTGGCTTCTTCAAAGGGATAGTGGAAGCTTGTGGTTAATTTGGATTTCTGCGGGGGAATATGAAGATGGGTTATCTTCTGTTCTTGATTTGCTGTCTACTGCTAGCAAGAGCTGCTTCACTTGCAGAGTTCAGAGGCATGTCCTTTCTCTAGCGGTTCCTTTTCTTTTTCTTTCATTCCATTAGCTTTCAATGAAAAAGAAGTTTGTAATTCTTATCAGATCACCCAACTGGATCTTATATCAGAGTTCTTGTACTTCAAATCCAAAGGGATCGGTAAATATTGTGTTAGCTAAAACTAGTACATTAGAACTGAAAAATCTGTTCTTTCTCATGTGCAATGAGTATGATTGTCTTGTGAAGAGTTTTTTGGACGGATTAATGACATGAGACTGTAATTTATGCACCGGATCTCCAAAATATGAGGCTTTTTAGGCATGCGTAGACTTAGTGTGGTTTATTATGCATATACGTGATCTGGTTTTTAACGTTTCTTTTACTGCAGGTGATGAGGCAGCCATTTATCTGGATCTGTACCATGTTGATGGCTCTAACTCTTCCCTTGGGAACAAATCTCCAGAGCCTCTCACCCATGTTCTTGCTCGCGATGAAAATCGCATCAAGGCTCTCAGGTACCGAATTACTCGCACAAAGGAGCGCAAACCTAGCGTCATCTTGAACCAATCCATAGACATATTAGGCCCTGAATCTGTAAGCATCCCGGCAAGCCCCGGCTTGTCTCTTGGGTCAGGCAATTATTACGTCAAGATAGGCCTTGGCATGCCTGCCAAATACAATGCCATGCTCCTCGACACTGGCAGCTCTCTTTCGTGGCTCCAGTGCCAACCATGTGTGATATCCTGCCATGCCCAAGTCGACCCTCTGTACAACCCCTCCGCTTCCAGGACATACAAATCCATACCGTGCTCGACCTCTCAGTGCTCGTCACTCAAGGAGGCCACTCTGAACGACCCCTTCTGCGAGGTGGAAACGGGCAAGTGTGTGTACACAGCAAGCTATGGTGACTCGTCCTACTCGATTGGATACTTGAGCCAAGACTTGCTTAGCTTGTCGCCATCCGAGACTTCGCCTAGTTTCCTTTATGGGTGCGGCCAGGACAATGAAGGGCTGTTCGGGAGGGCAGCCGGTATTGTAGGCCTGGCCCGCCAAAGGCTCTCCTTGATTTCTCAATTATCTCCCAAGTATGGAAATGCGTTCTCCTATTGTCTTCCATCAGAAACCTCCATTGGCAGCGGCTTCCTCTCTATTGGGAGCACTTCACTAACGGCATCAGCCTTCAGGTTCACTCCCATGATAACAAATTCCAGAGAAAAGAGCTTATACTTCTTGCGATTGGGTGCAATTTCACTAGCGGGAAAGCCCTTATCAGTCGCGGCTACACAGTATAGGGTCCCGACCATCATCGACTCAGGGACGGTCATCTCTCGCTTGCCTAGTTCGGTCTATGTTGCACTCAAACAGGCTTTCATCAACATCATGTCGAGAAAGTATGCTAAGGCGCCGAGCTATTCCATATTGGACACCTGTTTCAAAGGAAGCTTGAAGACTATGTCCGTTCCACAGATGCGGCTTGTATTCCAAGGCGGCGCTGATCTCGCTCTGACACCTGCAAACATTCTCCTAGATGTCGAGAAGGGCACTACTTGCTTGGCCTTCGCAAGCAGCTCCGGAAACAATGAAATTGCTGTCATTGGGAATCATCAGCAAAAGACATTCAAGGTCGCCTATGATGTCACCAATTCCAGGATTGGGTTCGCTGCAGGCGGCTGCCATTGATCAGCAGCGCTTTCACTTATCAAATGTCATGAAGAGCACAATTATTCAGACATAAGGATCCAATGAAATATACTGGGATCGGTGGCAAAATAAAGTTTGTTTTCTTGAAGTTGTGAACTACAGGAAAGTAACATTCCCCGCAATGTCATACGTCTCTTCATGTACATATATGATTTGATTATCTGAAGCAAATGTAGAGAAACCACATATCAGTGAAGATTTGCAGTAACTACATTTTGATCTACGGTCTGAGTATCCCTCATTTGCTTTGACGTGAAGGTATCTATATCTTCGGAGATACAGAAGAAACAACTCTTAATCATTTGAAAGCAAATAGAAGAAGCCTCTGAATATGACAATTAGGATTTCGGTGTACTACATTGGCAAGGTCTCTAAAATCGCTACCTTACAAGAGCTGTTTATGTAACTGAACTTAATAGAAGAGCTTACATTATTCACTGAAAACAGGTTTCACACGCGATACAAACCACACACCGCAAACTCTGACCATTAAATCGACATAATTACCTTGATTCGAATGCATGGACAGCGAATTCTTTTCCATCACTAAACTTGCATCAGATGAAAATAAATGATAAAACAAAACAGAGGCTAAACATGTAGCACTGACGGCTTCTTAGCTGCATCTACTGGTTCGATTTAAAATCCGACAACTCACAAGAGAAAATTAAGAATCTATTTATTATGTATAGGTAAAGTTAGAGCTAAGAGACTGTTGCTTTTGTGCTCGCCACATGACACTTATCTTTAACTTTGTGCTTGTCACACGAGATGATACTTGGTATTGTGTTGTCCATGGCCCAATAACCTTATCGGTTATTTACATGTCATACTAGCACTCCTATATTTTATTTTCAAATATTAATAATGGATAAAGTCAAAATCTAAACATTTTCAAACGTTAAAAAAAAAATTATCTCACTTGAAAATAAAATATAGGAGTGCCCTGGCTCAAAGATTTCAAAACAAGTCACAAAAGATCAGAAAGTTGAACTTATTCTATGATGTCTTTGAGCCAAAGAGCTAGCTATGGACATCATAGATTCATAGCATGTGCAGTGACCTCATGTGGATAAAGGGCCTCAGCGAACGTGCAGGCCATTGATGGGCACACAGCCTTAAGTCCTCATAGGCTTTTCCATATGTGAATGTGATAACATAAAATAAGAACAGGCCCACTTAACTTTAATACATTATGTGTTTGGTTGGAAGATTTCAAAGTTTGAACTTTGATTCTTTCTTGTCTTTCATTAAATTAGTCAATTCATCTCCAACAGCCTGAACTTGACTTTTCTGCCACCTTTCACACGGCTGGCTACAACACTATATGATTTCTTCAGGATCTATCATTCTGCTAAAAGTTCTCTTCCTGGCACCTTTCACTCGCTCTTATGCCCCCATGTCCACGTCTCTGCTGTGAACTGAGAGTGGGGAGTCCTGATCAATTCGAAGTTGGCCACGACCGGCTCATCAGCAACCGGAGAATTTCCGCTTCAACTAATGGTTGTGTGGTACGTTTATTTGAAAGATTCATCCATCTTTCTTTTGTTCCTTCTTTCTTTCCACCGCCAAGTGTATTGACTTCCATGAAGATCTCTCTCTCATCCCATCTGACAGTATACTGCGGAAAATGGACCTGAATGCTTCATTCGAAAAGATTGTCTGCTTCTTGTTTCCTAGGATTCTAGCTTTCTCTTTGCTGGCAAAAAGAATTGGTCTCAAGACAATCTATTTCTATATTCATCCATCATTCAGACATCGACAAATACAGCTAACTTCTCTGAGACTTCTGCATAAATGTTGTGAAAAATTCTACTTCCAATGCTGCAAGGCAAGATCTGATAGTTCTCTTTCTGGTACATAAATGTCCGACAATTTTGACTAGAATTTCTTCTTCTTTCCACTCCAAGGTTTAAAGTTCAATTGCATGATCCGATGCCATCGAGGCAATGACCTCTCGACTATCAAAGTTTTAACTGTGCAGGTGCACCATGAATATAAGGTCCTTGGAACCCCTAAGATTAAGATTTTGCGTTTTTCACTCAGCTAGAAAATTGGATGGGAACAAATTCTCTCTTTTTGATAAAGGAGAGTAAAAGTTCTTCTGTTATTAAAGGAAAAAGAGACAACATAAATATGTTTCTCTCCCTGAAAGATACTCTGCTGAAGAAAAGAGACCTTTGGAAATTCAATTTGAAGATGAGTTTTTCTGTCTAGTCCTTGTTTCCTGGGCGGTGAGTTTCCTTTCCATTGTCTAGAAAAATTAGAAGGTGGAAAAGGAGTGGGGCCTGTTCCAGATTCCAATGTCATCGAGCAATGAGCAATCCCCACTATTAGCGGCAATAAAGAAGAGGCAAATGGTCTTGTTCAACCAAATAGCATAAAGAATAGAGTAAATCCAAATGGCTTGTGATATGCTGCCAAAAAAATGTCATCGACATTGGACTGACAAGATCACAACATTCGCCGCCTCGCATTTGTATGTTATTCCATATTCAATACCAACTCCACAGTCCCAACAACCAAAATCGGAACTTCATGTTGGTTTCTGCACTTTCTTACTGAATGTTTGTCTTTCTAAAATGGTGCAGAGGATTTTAATATGTTCTCTTTAAAATCTTGAATCTATGTCACCCCATTTCCAAAATTTTATAACATTTGTTCCTTTCCTTTTTTTTTCTTTTCTCTAAAGCACTTGGCTAGAATTGCTTGTTAGCCAGAAAGCTCACGTCCATAGGACGTGTAATTAATAGACTCAAAAGTGACAATAAAAGAATAATCGCTCTAGGGAGAGGCAATGCGCACTTCTTCTTGCTAATTAAATAATGGGTTAGTGCGGTTCAAAAACACAAGACTTCCCCCCATTTCAAGGATTTAAAAAACCTGAGGTCTTATTCTTTGTGCAGATGCAATAACTCAATAGCAATCTTCAAGAACTTCGCTTCTGCAGATACTTGCCTCAATCAGAATGGGCTGCATTTCCTCAAAAGTTGTGTCACGGTCAATTAGCTACAGAGAAGAGCTGAACCGGAGCTCGCGGAGTACAGGAAAATCCTTAATGGCGCTGGAAGATATATTCAGCTCTAACAAGGGAAGCGACCAATTACTCACACTTGTTTGTACTGCTAACACAGTAGCCAACCGGCTCCAGTCCAGAAGTATCAATTCAGAGTTGAAAACAGGCCCCAGATCAACCGAAGCTACTTCCGAGATTGATAGGAACTGTGATTGCTCAGCAGTTTCAGAAGAAGGAACAGAAGGATATCGCACAGAGACTGCAATTTCTCAGCTCATCCATGAAGATTCACAATCCTACAGTGTTGAACCTCCTAAACGGTCCAGAAGTTGGCATTCATTTTTTGAAGAAGAAATGCCTTCAGCCAATGCTGAGAACTATGGCAAAAGTAGAGATAGAACCAAGTGGCAGTACAAAGGTGTAAGGCGGTCAAGAAGCTTTCATACGGTCGAGGAATACGATGCATTGCTGGCTAGGATTTTGTCAGCAAGCTCTCCTCATGATGATAATGTCGCAGAGAACCAAGAAAAAATAACATACCTTGAATCTTCAATGCACAGCACTCAGAAAACTGCAATATCAAGAAAATGGATACAACACCACAAAAGGATGACGTTTTGGTGGACAAGACCATTGTAAATGATGAAGCTGTAAAAGATAACTCAATCACGCTATCGGCTTCAGGATCAGAAAGCAAAGAAGTGATCCCAAGTTCACTGGAGTCCCGCACAAGCGATGAGTTAACTGCCAAAGATGATGTTGTTCAAGAAGAAAGATGCGTGATAGAGGGAGGATTCAAGAGAAAGGCCATTGCAAGAGGGCTAGAATCACTTGCAATCCCAACCACAATTGAATTCCCAGCAGTTGCGAGCTTAAGAGAATGGATTCCCGCCAGAGGGCAAGTCTACTCTCCTGGAGCCTACGCAACTCCTAAGTTCGGCACCTATTCTTTGCCGCAGTCTGAGAATCCATGTGAGGCCACCGAGGACAACATCTTCACTGAGGAATTGGTGATAGCCTTTGAGGAGCACATGCAAGAACTAGAAGCAGAAGAAGAAACTATTCTCAAACAAATTGCAGAGAAATGGGAACGGGAAGGTGCCAAGGAAAATCTAGATGAAGTTGTTACAACCTAGAGAGGATGATTTTTTTTTGTGTGGCTTTGGATATTAAAGTGTATGGTCTAAATCTGAGGATAATCCAGGATCCTCTTAGAAATTGATGCCCTCGGATTGTAAGATACATTGAAGTGAAAAATATATCAGAAATGAAAAACAAAAAAAAAGGACTGTAAGCACATCATGCCATGATCAAAAGCACTGTTTCTTCATCCAACTGCAGCTATAGTCCATGAACATCAATGCTCGCACAACTCCACTCTACAACTAAAATCATGATTTTCTGAAAGCATGTTTCATTGATGACTACCTCATCACTAAAGAAAGTTACTCATACTTCTATAAGGATCTGAAAATAACATTAGTCCTTCAGTAGTAGACATGGACCTGGTTATCTCAACTACACATAGAGCTAGCAGTTCACTGAGGGCTATAATCACACCATTTTTGAAAGAACATGGAAAGGAGTTCTACTGCACTATGTTAGAGAATCAGAAGATTTTTCAAAGTTAATATTTGCAACAAGACCCTCAACAGACAATTTCTACAATACCCAATCCGACATTCTAGTAGATTACCAGCATACTGAAGAGCCAAAAAGTGACAAGCACACAAACAGCAATAATCAAAGCAAAATATTCTGCAAATACAGAGAAAAACTTCAGACACTTATGCTGGGCTTGATTCACCATAATTTAGATTCTAAAACATCCTTATCAGCATTTTTAATTGCCTACAAGTCTTTCAGTCATCATGTAGGTTCAGTTTCCAACAAGCATCTTAACATGGCAGGACCTGATCTTTAACCCATGGCATACTTCTGTGTCCATGCCCTGGCTGTTTCCTCATATCGGCTTCTCTGGTGTTTGTATATATGAGCAATTTCAGGGACTAGAGGGTCGTCTGGGTTGGGGTCAGTGAGAAGAGAGCAGATGGAAAGGAGAACTTTTGAAATGGTCAATGCTGGGCTCCATTGTTCCTTGAGAATGTCAAGACATATGCTGCCATTGGAGTTGATGTTGGGGTGATAAACCTACAGTAGACAGAAGAAATAGGGACAGAATAATGTCACGATGCTAAGACTGATAAAACTATAACAAAAACAAATCTAGACAACACCCCTACATACAAATAGTAAGGGAAGCTTCAAAATCAAGAAGAATAGCTTTATTGACATATAGATTACTGTCCTGCCCGGCATTTGATTTCTTTTGCCAAAAATCAAGACTCTCTTGCCAAGCCCCAAAAAAGATGCTACTTTGAAGTGTCCATCTCTTGAGCAAAAAAGCCTATCCAAGTAATCAAGACAGCGACTAAAAACAGAAGTACGAGTAAGCAGGATCTGCACTGATTGATAACAGTTTGGGAGGGAATGTAGGTGCACCTTCTTAACAAAGACATAATTTATTTTATAACATACAAGCACATCAATCGAATAATTTTAAGCTTGTTAATATAGAAAGTCTAAGCTGAAATTCCGACAAAATAACAACAAATTATGCAATAGAAGCAAGCATGAGGACATGAAACACTGTGCTAATGACTGAGATGCTCTCTGACCAGCAGGGTACAGCCTGTCAGTTTTCCAACAAATAAATGTGCAGTGTCCAGTTCTCCATTATAATCACTTACACAGAGTACCAAGTCGCTAGGACAATGACTTGGTTCTGCAATTTAAGGGAATAAGAACATGCAATCTAATTCACAAATAAGCACAACTGAACAATTTAAAGAGAAATGTGCGCAGAAACAAAAACCAGCATTATAAAAGGACAACATTATAGCAGACAAAACAAACATTACATGGAAGAAGAGGTCATGAAATAACCTTGGTTTGGAAGTTGACTTTGGGAGGTTTAAACGGGTAATCAGGCGGAAAATGGATCGTTATGAAGAAAACACCACCGGCATACGGGCTATCAGGCGGCCCCATGATGGTTGCTTGCCAATGGAAGAGATCTTCTCCCACCGGCCCAGCACTGCATGAGGTTGGAGGGTCTCTCTGCAAATCCTGTAGTTCCTTTTGAATTCTCTTGCTAGCCATCAATTGGCTTCGTTCTAAAACCCAAAAGAACACAAATCATGTCAGCACTGAAATAGGATTTCAACATAACCCTATATAAAATTTCAAAAACTTCATCGCCGTTGTTGAGCTCAGATGCTAATCAAGTGCCCAGTATAACTAAATGACATAATGATTCAGCTGAGCGAAGTAATCACCTTACCAGGGAAGAGAAAGGTCCAAACTTTACAATAGTTGAACAAGCACCAAATAATGGATTCTTTTTTCTTTTCTTTTTTTTAAGACAATATTCAAAACCCAACCGAGCACTAGCACTGAAAGTGCCAACACGCAGGAGGACTACCATCTGACCCAGCAACAAAAGAAACAAGCCAACACCAAACAGATAAATACAAATTCTACCACACCCCCTGTAAGTTTAAGGTGGCAACCAGCAAGAATCGGATCTGAATCAAAGAAGATCAAGCTAAACTAACGAGAGAGAGAGAGAGAGAGAGTATTACAAACAAATTATACCAGGAAGTAGAGAGAGCTTCCAGGAAGAAGCAAGAAGAGGTGAGCTGGAGTCTTGACTTCGAGGAAGAGAGATTTAGGAAGATGAAAGATTCAAACGAGGTTTGTGGAACACACAGGAGGAGGGATGGAGTAATTGCGTTGACTAACCATCATCATGTCAATATTAAAATGTCTTATCCGATAGGCATCTTGTTTATTTTCCAGAGGATAAGCAGAGCAACTTGTCTTTGTCCTAGGAATTTCATCCAGAAACTTGAAACTTGCTCAGCCAGTTGCCTTCCGCCTTTTAAACTTATTATATGGTGGGTAGCTGGCAATGAAGGTGAAGTTTTGTTGCTGCCATTGAAGCTTGACAAGATGGAGTCTTGTCTTTCTTGCTTTAGTGGGAAAGTTAACAAGAGTTATCACTTATCTCTAAAGGTATACATACAGATTAGTGGTGAGTATATCAGACACAGACTAGTCCGAACCAGCCGATTTGGTCTGTCCCCGGAGACATTGGTCTAATCATTGGCTCCATAAAAAAAATGTAACTGGTGATTTTTAGTTTAGTTCCTAATTCTGGAGGGGAACCGAACCAAACTGGACTAACCTTCTAAAAATATATATAATAGTAATAAATCCTAAAATAGATTATTATATTTCTTAAACATATATATATAAATTAAATTTAAACTAAAATTTTCGTGGAATAAAAAAGTGATTGGTTCCTTTGGATCGGACCAAAGCTGGATTAGATCCGACAATCCAATTCGATTCCCGTCCTATTGGTCTTATTCCCAGTTCCACTTTGGAATTTGATCGGACCGGGAACCGATTACCCTTAATACAAATAGATAATTTCATGAAAGAGGAAATATACAGTTTAGATTTTTAAAAATATATACATCATACTATGCTTTTCAAAGTAATAAAGTTCTAGTTAATTGATTTGATTAAATTCTTAGTTCTCATTTCAATCTATAAGCCATATAATGCATCTAATCGTTACTTAAGAAATTCAATATTGAGAAAATTTCAATACTTGATGCGTTACACAGAAAATTCTCGTACAAGATCTTGTCACTTCAGAATAGGCAAGAGAAAAAAAAAAAAAAATTACTAACCAACATATTGCTTTTGAGAAGAAAACATAATTTGAAGTAAGTTTTGATATAGATATTACTAAATAATTAAAACTGGGCAGATTGCAAATAAACAAGATATGGTTTGAGAGAAACTCTTAAATTAATATAATACGGCTATAGTCTTATACTCATTATATTATCAAAAATAAATTTCAAAGAGTCAATTTTTCTGATCTTTACAAAGCACGAGTCTTTCAACTAATGTTTTATATGGTGAAATGAATTCCTGCTCTATTCCGACCAAAAAAAAAAAAGCACGTTTTATAGTTTGTCCTAGAAATTCTATACTTGCAATTATTGTCTTCACCAAATTGTAATTATAATTAGATATTTGAATTCCCAAATTACAAAGCATTTCGCTGCTAAAGAAAATGAATAAATGAGCCCTAATTGTTGCCTTGAGGGTTCAAATCAGATCTTTTGTAATTTATTCAAGCCACCATCATAGTCCATTTTCTTGATAGTAAACTAAGTAGCACCGACACCAACACGCGACATCGATACGACACGACACTACACGACACGCTGACACGTTATTTATCAAAAAATAGAGAATTCGATACGTTAAAACACGTTATAAGATTCTCTTTCCTATAAATGGAATTTGCAACGGGGGAGGAGTCTACATGATCTCCTTAGGTTCGGCAATTACTTTGGTCTAGGACTTTCTCCAAGGTAGAGGATTTTTCTTCACTACATGATCTCCTTAGGATCGGCAATTACTTTGGTCTAGGACTTTCCCCAAGGTAGAGGATTTTTCTTCACTACATGATCTCCTTAGGTTCGGCAATTACTTCGGTCTAGGACTTTCCCCAAGGTAGAGGATTTTTCTTCAACATTGATTGTAGTGAAATCGGCAATTTTGCAATGTTGCGAACAAAGTCCCTAAGATGAACTTACCTTGTTGTGAAATTCTCTTCTAGAAACTTTAGCAAGCCAGACCAAATGATGTTGTCCAACCTATTAGAATCATTCTTGAGAGATCTTGGCAATTATGAAGAACTATTAGAATCATTCTTGAGAGATCTTGGCAATTAGGAAGAATAACCTAATCCTACTACATTAAAAGGCTAGACTCAATTTCCATCAGAACATGATAAATTATTATTTTTATGATTATTTTAATTAGACTAATTTGATTCAAGTTTACAAATGAATAAATAATTTAAAAAAAATAGAGTTTAGAATGAATTTACACTAAAAATATTAATCCATAATTTATCAATATCATTCATTACTTCAATTTGACAAATTCAACTCAATTCCAATAATCCATAGAACTTAGAAAAAAAAAAAAACAAGTAATCCACAACGTGTTGGAAGAAAAGAGAAAAAAACAAACTAGGAGATTAATTGTGTGTTGCCGAAAGTGAGAGTAAAAGAAAAGAAAAGATTAGATTTTTCTTTATTTATCCTTTATTTTTTTTATATTTATATTTTGATCCGTTATTTATTGAAAATTTTCAAAATGAACCTCATGAGTGTCAGAATTCCGAACTCGCTGTTGAAATTCCTAACTCGCATGTCGAGGAGTATGACCGAGTATCGAATCTTCCAACACCTATTGACTGAGTGTACAGAGTATCATAGAGTATCCGACACGATACAAAAACTCTCGAAAAGTGTTAGTACTTCTTAGGTAGTAAACTCACTATGTAAAAAGAGTTTAAACAAAAACCTTTATCCTTGTCAGCTCACAGCTTATTGACTTCGGATATATGCGAAATGTCAACAGCAAGACATTGAAATTGTTAGTTATAGCCTAAAGCAAAATCATAGCATTCCTACACGCATTAAATTGTAATTTCGTTGACTACACAGCATTCAATAACAAAATCAAAAGCCAGAAGCCACAACTTAAATCAAAACCAAAGAAAGTAATGTTGAAAGTGAAAGTCATCCAAAGCCAAGTTTTCTGACAGAAATAATAGATCATTTTCTTCTGACGTAGATCTACTTAGACCAGAAAAGCAATTTCCATTGAAGATCTGGAGTCGTGATGACAAACGGCCATCGAGGCTGACAATGCCCAAAATGGCATGAAACATTGCTTACTCCTACATAACCAGAACTGTTGATCTTAAGTCATGTTGACATAAGTTCTCCCACATCCATCACTTCAGAGACCATTGCAATCACAAGAGTTCCGCACCAGCTTATAGATGAGCCAAAATGCTGGCTGACTCTATTTACGTCCTCATGAGACATTAGAGTATTGCTAATATGAAGAGAACAGTATAAAAATTCGGAGAAAGGGAAAGAGCCAAAAATATCCACCAATTTTGACAGAGAAAGTGAATAGGGTTCTTATTGGCAATGAGAAGAGTTTGCCTCAATCTTCACCCAAACACCACCAACCTTTACTAAACACATCTCCATTATTCTGCAAGCGACAGAACACTCATCACCATAAAGCTCTCTCTCTCTCTCTCTCTCTCTTTCTCTCTCTCTCTCTCTCTTCTCGCTCAACCTTCCAATGAAGAGCCAGCATTCTATGACCTAAAGAAGGAAGACAATGATACACCAAGTAACACCATACTTGTCCTCTTACCCTACATTGCAACGAGAAATATATCACCTATCTACATTTACACAATGCGCTGAAGCCACTTTAGCCATATTTCAAGAATCCTATATAATTGCAGTTATTTAGTTAAGAAACGGTGCAGGCATCTCCTCACTACATGGAGTCGAGATATGAATAATTCCTGCATCGGTTATACTGAAGGAGACTGCCATAGGTGCGATCCCACACCCCAATGAATAGCGATTCAGTGTCAGGGCTGAAAGACACACCAGAGATCTCGCCAAAAAAATCGATCTCCTGCTCCTTCTCATACCCACTCTTCACATCATAGACATGAACAAAATCAGCAGGCTCTGCCATGGCCATAAATCGCCCATCGGATGTGAACCGAATGGACCGGATGGCTCCAAGGTTGCCCTTGAGTACAGCAACGGACTTTGATAAGTTGCGAATGTCCCAGATACGGCAAGTCTTGTCTTGGTTTCCAGTGGCAAATATGTGACCATCCGGATGCCATGCAGATGCAAATGAGAAATCCAAGTGCCCTTGTAGTGGCCTAATGGTCTACAATTGCAAAAGCTTGAAGTTACACATCTCATCAGGGAAAATCTTATCCAAAATCCTCAAGTACAAATAGAGCATGCTTAGGATTTACAGGCATTATTTTCATGTTTCTTGTTTACATTTAGGTTTGCTTTTCAGGGAAGGGGGCAGAGGGAGGGACAGAAAGAGAAGGGAAGGAAAGTAACTACCTTTCCTCTTTGAGAATCCACCAATATCCCCTCAGGGTTGTCACCAACAATGACGAGGAGCTTACCATCAGGACTCAAAGAAGTATGCTGTTCATAGAAAAACAAAAAACCTCAAAAACTTAGCAAGTAAACATTAGCAGGTATACTTCTGTGAAAAAAAAGGGGGGCACAAAGGAAACATTAGCCAACAAAACAAGTTACAAACTTCAACTTCCACCCAATATCCAGCACTGAATTACATGGATGATCTATGGTCTTCTACAGACACTAATGCATCATTATCTACTGGATAAAAGTTAAATTTCAGTTACAATACAAAAGAGTCTTGCTTGATAAGCCATCCCAAGCTTTGCACAGTGGAGCAGATCTACGAGAAACCTCTATACAGAATTCCAATGATCTAAACATGTCTAATTCATGGCCTGGCAGGCACTCTTTTCACTTCACTATATGTTCTACTCCTGTTATAGAGGTTTTTTTTCATGTACTACTCCTGTTATAGAGGTTAAGAAACCTGAAAAGAAATGGGCAAACATCGTGTACTATAAACACTGAGTCTAGATGCATAGCAGAGAGACTAGAAGCTCCATATCCTGAAGTTATTTTTTAAATGAATACTTACACAGCTCACAAGCACTTTATGGTTTCTCATTCCAAAAATGAAAATCATCAGCGTTCCCACAATTTTAGCCATGGCATAACTTAAGGTAGATGATGAGGGCAATCCTTGCTAATAACTCAAAAGTTTACAACAATACAAGATGATAAAAACTGGAAGACAAAGGCCCTTCTACAATGGCTAGGCAGCAGAAGACAGATGAGTTCCAAATGCAAGCATAATGATTTCATAAAACCAATTGTAACATGAGATTAATTCAAGATATTCACTTCATGGCAGCTGAAATATTTAGTCTATGTCCAATTAAAAGTTAAGATATCTTATTTTGTGCAAGGAGTCACGGAAAAAATACTTACATTCACCGGCCAAGGAAAGGTGAAATGTCTGGAGAGCTCAAATTTCTCCATGTCGAAATCTCTGACTCCACAGTCATTATTCGATGCCATGAAATGTACGGCGCCACTGACAATAAAACATTAAGGAAATTTAAGGAGTTAAAATGATGGCTCCACCTTAACTACGCATTACGTAAATTCAAATGAACTGCAAAAGAATAGCTTGTTGACACACACTTGCTGTCTGACAGCACACCTGACACAAACATCCACAAACAAAATAAACTAGTAAATGTACATCAAGATGAGAACAGAATGCATCAGGAAGGCAACCTGGGATAATCGTAAATCTCAACCGCATTAGTGATAGCATTGTCATCATAAGTTGTTCTGCAACAGTAGCTAACACCAGGACGATCTAAGTTCTGCACCCACAAAAGAGGATCATCAGCAGTCACCAAAACAAAAAATGTTGGACTTGCAATAGCTTTACAAAGAATAATTATGTCATGAGAACCTAAACCTACAATTGAGCTACAAATAAGGAACTTAAATGAATGAATCCAACTGGGGTTGTACAAACATTTGCTCAGTCAGTAATTCAGCATGAGTGAGAATTCTAACTACACACTAGCACACAAGAAGACAACAGAGTACACTGAATTAAATAAGTCAAAACAAAGAAATAAAACATGGTGTTCGCAGTTGCATCAGTCAGGTTCTACAAGCAAACTCAGTATTGCCCTAAAATCATGTGCTTATAAACATTTGTTTATTAAATATTGACAATTCTAGAGGAAACACAAATATCAAGATGACCTTAACCGTGCTTTGGCCCAGATATTACCTTACAGATAAGCTCCCCCTGGAAACCACCAGCAATCAGTAATTTATCCCGTACTGCAAGAGTACTGACTTGTGTCTGTGTAAAACCCTCTAAGAGACTTCCAGGGTGTTTCTACAATGAAAAGCAATAAAAATCCCAAGACTGTCTCATTAAATAAGAACTTCCAGAGCATAGATCGCTATGTTCCTGCGCATATAATGCAACATAATATTCCTGTACCTCACGAGGAGCTACATGTCCATAAACATCAAGCACTTCAGTCTTCTTGCAAGTCAATGACGACCAGTGAATGATCGAGAAGTGTGACATAAGGTAAACATCATGCTTTGTTGTGGACCAAACCAAGTTTCTCAACTGCAATTCCAGGTAATGGTTCAATAGAGGTTTTAACAATAAAAATTTAGGATGACAAGAATGTGTCAGGAATTCCTGAAACTGAAAGAGAAAAGAAACAGTTTGTAGCCATGTCCATAATAGCAATCGGCAATAACAGCCCCAAATTTGAGGTGTACTCTAAAGCAAACACAAGCTCCAGTTGCTAAAATATATGTACACTGTCAAGTTTAAAGTTGGTTCCCCCTGAACAGAACAGGAGACAACACACAAGCAAAACATCATGATTGAAAAACAAACAAAAAAGAAGCCTAATGCTTTTGTATCCTCAACAATCTCAACAGCCAAAATAAGTTTCACTCAATCATGAACAAATACATTTCACCACAAAATACATTGCCATTAATGACTAGTCCAAACCTAAATTATCTCTTATCCTGAAAACAATTGCATGCAGAACTTCATGCAACATTGTCAAGCTCCTGTTAAAGTTTAAGCACCTGATGCACATACTGTACCTATTCAAAGTTAGGACTCCAAAAAGTAGTAGCAGCTCACAGCTAAGGGAAAGCACGAGTTCTACAGTCTTCCCATTTTTATAGGATGTCCCTCACTATCAGTTTGGTGACATGACATTAAACCTACAGCCAATTTCTCATCCAAGAACGTATGTACATTCATAAGTTTCCAAAAGAAATTCCTGGTCAACCAGAGTACACCTGCTTAAGGAGAAGAGGATACAGACCAAAAAAATAAAAAACAAAGAAGAGGAAATTCCACTACACGAAACTTGGGGAGTAACCAACAAGAATCAACTTGCAGAATTCAACATCCTCACAACCAGAAGATAAGATCACAAGACGGAAGTATAAACATACTTGAAAATGAAGGATTGTGGACTTCACAGATCTTGTGTTTCGCCAAAACTCATAATAGTTTCCACCTTTTCTTGTGGGTTTGCAATCCTGTTTAGTAGAATAAAAATAGAAAAGGATGATGCAAGAAAGCCCAATTTCGAGAAAAGAATTGCTACCCAGTACTGTAGAACTTGAAGATGTATACCTTTTCCGAACTTTCTCCGGATTGTGGTACATTTTCATAGTTCTTGTACTGCTCTATTCTAGTTCTTCTGTATTTTTCACGAGTGACGCTCAGTCTTTCCCAAGGAATCCCCTGGATATCTTTACCTCTCCGAGCATCAGCAGCAGAGGTATCGGTAATCTTATTATCCTGCCATAGCCAACACAATCCGTCTCACTACAGTTCTCAATTGATATAGGTGATTTTAAAATGATCCAAAAATAGCCCCGACTGATATAAACGAACTTTTGCAAGGAGATCTCATCATGCAGCTAGACAAAAGCAAAAGAAGAAGAAGAAAAAAAAAAACAACAACAACAACAACGAATTCAGAGAGTAGGAGGAGGAGGACAAAAACTAAGAGTTAACAACTCGAACCAGATGATCATATTCCTCATCCTCATCAGTGTCTGAATCGCCCATTACTCTTTCATGGAAGTACATATCATCTTCTACTTCTCCCACATCGTAATCATCTGCTGCGTATTCCATCGGATACTCTTGGTGCTGAGACATGTAACCCAACCAACCCTAAAACCAAAAGCAACATTGCTTCAGCTAGTCTGCACCCAGATAGTCTGAGCAGCATCGCACATATAAATCAGACACCTTCCAGAAAAAGATGGCAAAAAAAAAGAAAACCACAAGACATATGTAACTCGGCTCACAGTGAAATGTCAACCACCAAGTACAAGACCTCGAGTTGCTAGTCATACACCAGTTCTTGTAGTCAAAACAGCTCGAAAATGTCAATCCATGGATGTTTATTATTATTTCAACTTAACAATTATCATTCACAGGCTCGTCAAGATGCTAGCGCAACCCTTGAACAATTTGCAAACTCCGGAACTCTAGCATCCTATCCCTACTGCACAACATCCAGATTGACCAAACACCGGATGATAAAAGAACTTTCCCATGACAATCAACAATCTCCCATCAAAATTCAATCGACAGAGCACCGAAAAGACTCCAAATTTCAACCAAGCAATCCCGGCCGAGCTTCGAAACCACTAACAACCCAAAGAAATGGGGGCAAAAACCCGAAATTTACAAAGCAGCATGCATCAATATCAACATGACAAAAAACCCACGGGCCATTTCTACACTTGTGACCATCAATCAACCCAGTACATAACGCCAGCGACAATAAACAACAAGCAGAACCCAAGTCGAAAAAGAGATACACACAACGCACGCCGAATTACGCCATAAAAGATAAATCAACAAAAATAAAAATTGAAACCACACCCGCCCACCCCCAAAAATAAAAAAAGAAAAAAAAAGAAACCCTAAAACCGCGTCCCGTCACAACAACAAGAAACCGCATCGGGGGCGCGAATCGGAACCCTAAATCGAAACCCTAACTCAATTCCCCCAATCGAATCCGAAATTGAGCTAGATCTCTCCGACCCAGATGCCATTACCACCCCAGAACAAAAACCCAGATAACAAAATCCCCAGAAAACCGCGCGGCTTACGCGTAATCGACGGGGGGGCCGAGGCAATAACCAATCCGGGAGCTCGTTGAATTTTTGTTCGTTCCCTGTAGAAATTCCTTGATTGATTTTTCTTTTAACTCGTAGGGGAAGGGAGGGAGAATCAATGATCCAGAGGATTTCGCTGCATCTGCGATGCGTTGTTCGTCGATTGGGACCCCCTCAAAGCCATTTCCGCTCGGTTTATCCCTTGATATTTATACTTGCAAAAGAAAAAAAAATTATATTTGATTTTCTTGCTGTCTTTTCCTTTTCTTTGTTTTTTTCCAATTTTCTTTTCTTTTTTGGGGAAAGAGATGAGGAGAAGGGGTCGAGAGGAAGACGAAGGCACGTTTTTACGTTTATGCCCCCCGATCTTCTCAGGATTCAGGATAAGCTTGGCGCGATCTTCGGGCCGGGTCGGGCGACCGGTCCGGGTCGGGTCGGTTTATCGGGCCTCTTGTGTGTTTGGGCATCCGGAGCCCAATTCCTATTTTTTTTTTATAATTTTTGCATGAGTAGGGTGGACTCGATTCAGAAATAGAGAAGAGTGGCGTGATTCTCTTGCAACGCTCCCTTTAATGGTAAGATTTTTTAGAGCGATCACTTGAGTGCCATTTTGGTGAAAAATCGATTATTTTTAATGTTGTTGATGATTTGTGCTACTAGAAAACTCAACGTGATATTAAATTCATTATAAGTCAGCTAACGTGGCTAGTTAAAAAAATCTATTCAAAAACAGAACAATACGAAACGTCTTTTTTATGTTTGGATAAAAGCAAAATTAGGGTTGGAATAAAAAAGAAAAGGTTAGAGCTTGTCGTAAGCCCTCAATTTCGCAGCTCAAACTCTTCTTTGTGATCAAAGCAAATAGCCGTGAACTCTTGCTCTCCATAAGGTATCTTAAAGCTTTCTTGGTGCAATTTCAATTGCTCATCAGCTTCACTGAAGCAAGCTTTGAGAGCCACCAGAAGCCACTCCTTGCTCAGGTCCTGTAACCTCGCCGATCACTTCTCATGCGACGTCCAAAATTTTCTAATTTCAATAATAATATTTAGGATGTAAAGTAAAGTATAAATTAGCTCGGAATAGTGGATGGCACATATGAAATCTCAGGTTGGCTATTAATTTCGTGACATGCGGAAAGTACAAGTGTTGGTTTTTCATGACAATAATTGTTTGAAGTTCAATGTGTCATGATTAAATTGATAGATGATCACATGTACATTGATGGTGTAGAGAGATGACAATTGATTTACCGCCATATTAGTTGTAAATAGGGATTGATATGCTTCAAATTACATATTTTTACTAAGGGTGCGTTTGTTTCACAAAATACATTTTTGGGGAAAACATTTTCCTCATTTTCCGATGTTTGGGTCGCTTAGGAAAATGAGTCAACGGAAAACGTTTTCCTAGTCAATAAAAAATGTTTTCCTAGCAAAACTTAAATTCAAGAAAATGATTTCTCCTTTAAAATGACCAGAAAATGTTTTCGAATCTACCAAAACTTAGATTTGATACTTGGTTTACAAACAATTATTCTTATAAAAATAATTTTTAAGAAAAATTGAATTTGAATTTTTATTTTTTTAAAAAAATTAAAATTTGGAAAACATTTTAAAAATAAAAATAAAAATTTCAAATTTGCTTCTTTTTCTTTTTCTTTTCTTCATTTTTTTTTTTGCTTCTTCTTCACCGGTCACCAGCCACAAGGATGGCCAGTGAGCTCTGGTCTCATTAGATCGAGCAATCTCATGGCCTTCGACAATAAGGCTTGAGCTTGCCCGAGGCCAATGAGCCTCAAACCTCGCTAAGTCAGGTGAGCTCATGGGCTCCAGCGATGAGGCTCAAGCCTCGCTAGATTAGGCGAGCTCGCAACCTTTAGCGACTAGCTGGTGAGCTCGCCGCCTTTGGCGACAGCTGAAGCTCACCCCTTGTAAGCTAGCCGAGAACAAACTGCTAGAGGAAACAGAAGGGATGGCGTGAGGAAGTTAAGGAGTGAAGGACAAGAAGAAGGAAAAAGAGAAAAATAAAATAGAAAATAAAAGTAAATAAAAAACAACAATATTAAAAATTTGAAGTTTTTTAAACTAAAAATTCATTTTTTTTCCTGTGATGAAGTGTGAAATTATTTTTTAATGGGATCCAAACGGCATAAAATATTTTTAATTATACATTACCAAATAAATGAAAACAAACCGCATTCTTGAAAAATACTTTTTCGGAAAGCATTTTCCATTATCATTGAGTTTTCCGTAAAACAAACGCACCCTAAGTTGTAAATTCTCCCGATGTTTAGTAGTTTTTGCAGAATGTTTTAGTGGGTTGAAAATATCTTTCGGAATCATTAGTATCAAGAACGGACGTTAGTTTCATTGTTTATTTACCGAAGGACAAGATAACTGAGTAGATTGTCAAGATATCTACTCCGAAACCATATAACTAAGCCTAGTGTTACCCTTTGATTTGCACACCTCTCTCTCAACAACCACCAAGTATTTTAATATATGTCATCATCACTTTTAACCATTGTTATTTGTTTTTATGCTTTAACTCTTAAGTAGTCTCCAGGCACATCCCCCTTGGTCATGTACTTTCATTCATAAGTATTTCTAAGCCATCATTGCTTTTTAACCTTGGTCAAAAAATCTTATCCCTTTGTAACTCTAATATAGTTTATTATATACATTCCTTCTTTAACTGAACAAGCTATTATAAGTTGTCAGATTTCAAGAGAGAGCTTCAACTTGTTCTTATAAAGAAAATGGATGTTCTGTCACTTTCCTCTTCTATTTCGCTTTCCAATCTTTCGAATAAAAGTAAGGGTTTCACTCTTTTGTTGCTAAAGCTTCTAATTTCACTTTTTCAAGTGTTTAGAAGGTGAATTATTGGGTTTCTCTTCATTTTATCATACTAGTTTTGTTGATTAAAAAGAGTGAGGGTTGTTAATCTTTACTTTTGTTTATTTTTGCCTTGAAGGTGATTAAGATTTTGAGTTAAACAAGTCTTTGTTCAAGGAAAGTAAATATTCTAGGGACTAAGCTAAAATGATCTAGTTAGTACTCTTAACTTGGTTGTTTGATGATTATTAATTTTTGTTTGAACTTTGACATGTTAAATGCGAGAAGGTTATAGTGATTGCGAGTTGAATCATTGTGTTTGTTTGACTTAATTCAATGAGTTTCTACATGCCGATATTGTGATTAATTGATTAATTGACTTCTGAAAATGAGATTAAACTAGAAAGTAATATTTCTGTAATCCGACTAAATTAGTAACTAGTGAAAATGAAGAAATTAAACTAGAAAGTAATATTTCTGTAATCCGACTAAGTTACTAATTTACAAGCTAAGTGTTGCCAATTAATTATGTTATCGACATTCACGTTATCAATTATTTTGGTTGTCGATATTCACATTAATGATTACTTCAATTGTCAATGCTCACATTGTTGATCATTTTGGTTGTCAATGTTCACATTGCCGATCATTTTAGTATTTAATGTTCACGTTATCAATTCTCTAAGAATGTTATTATTGCATGCATGAGAACTAGAAAAAGGTAAGTGTGTTATTTTTAAGTATATAAGTAATGCATGGAATAGGCATGGTGTTAATGATTTGCATAATGATGTTGCGTACCGAATATTGATTGTGAAAATGGCTATGCATGAAATGGTAAATTACTATTGACTTCATTGTTGATGTAAGGAAGATCACGATATTTGAGTGTTGTCATGTGCAATATTGTATGTGATTATTCATAAATATATATTATGTTATGTTTAAGTCGCCCATATATTAGTGGACACGATATCTCGGAGTTGAGATGCCCCAGGAGTATCAAGATACTTCGGAGTTAAGATGCTCCATGTGTAAGAATACTTTGGAGTTGAGATGCCTTGTGTGTCAAGATGTCTTGTGAGTCGGAATGCCTTGGGATGTCTCAAAGTAGAGATGCCATTCGTATCGGGATGCTCCATGAGTCAAGAAAAGATTATATGCTAATAATGAATATGATGCATGCCTATGGTCATGTATAAATGCAAATATCATGTCTAATTAGTAATGGCCAGGTATCATAGTAGGTTGTGTCATCCACTTGCATTTGAGTAAACCATCTTATGCAATGTTTTTAATGTGAAAGATGGTGCATTTGCTTATGCATTTATCATACATGGCTATTATGTATTTGCTTTAAATTTAACATTGTTTTGTAGATACTGGATTGAGTAGTAAAATGATTTCTTACCTTAAACTTAGAGATTTCATCTACTAGAATTTAGCTTACCTCTTATCTTTCCGATTCGTAGGATAGATCACCCTCCCCTTCTGTGGTTTGGAGTTCCTGTTAATGTGTTTGTACCTAATTTAGCCGTAATATACTACGTCTAGTTCGGTGATATGGATCAACATAGGTGTATCGAGGTGGATCCCTCATCATTATGTTGCCTGATACTTCAACATTGATGGGGAGTTGGTTGGACCACTTAAGAGCTTTGGTGGTCCTCCCAGTTTCGACGATGTTGGCAAGTTTTAGATAGACAAAATTGTTGATCCATTGTATAGTATCATGGCCCAGTATAGGCAAGTTTTGGATGTAGGAGCATGGGGTAGTATCGATAAGACCCGATCTTCTTCCCAAAATTATTGAATTGTATTATGTTTCTTTTTTGTACTTATACTAATACTTGGAAGATGGCTATAAATGGGAAAATTGTACTTGTAAGTCATTCAAACTTGTGCGATTTCTTATAGAATGTGTTGTGGGGATTTCATTGTACTTCCCCATGCTAATAGTAAAAATAAATTATACAACGGATAGGACATATGTTTTGCATGATGTTCTAGGACATCACACCTCGCCCTCTTTAGATGATTTGTTAAAAGCTCACCAATTTTTGCATGGTTTATCCTTGAACCACACACCTATCTTGCCCCAATTCCATATTGCGACATCTTTGGATTGACTCACTTAAGCTATTGTCAACTTTAGCCCGTCTTGTATGAAGCCTCACGATTTTGTCCTTTCGCATAAGAAATGCATTTTTCCAAGAGGTCACCAATTTTGGTAGTGCTTTAACCTAAGCATGCTTAAATATGGCAATTCGAATTAAAACTTGTTGTTATGTCAAAAGGCGCTTTCGTGAATTAATTCTATTTTTTATATACATGCTCATAATTGCTCTCCCTTATTTGGTGCACATTTTGGTTCTTTCCTACACCTCTGCATATCCTAAACACCTATTAGGAGCCGCTCCTTATCCAAGCCTTTTGGCCCTAATGACCACTCCCACCCTCGTTAGACTAAGTCGTTACACAGGTTGTGTCAAGAAATTGATGGGGACGACTTAAGAAGTTCCTTTTGGGCAAAGGCCTTCTTGATTGCATATGAGTCTTGCTTATTCAAAATTTACTTGACCACTACAGTTTGAGAAGGGTGGCTTGATTTTGTAAAAACCCTATTTTCTTTACTTTTTCTCTTTTCTACCCTCTATTTTTCGAATAGTTAAAGTTAAGAAAGAAGAACAAAAGAGTAACTTAAGAAATGGGGGAAGATATGAAAAATCCACAAGTATGAGAGGATGGGAATCCAATCTTCCAAACATATTACTCCTCCAACCCTCCATTTCTCTCTCCTCTCCTCCAATGGTTGAGCCATGATCCCTCAATCTATCTTCTTCTTTGGTCAAGTTTCAAAGAGAAGACTCAAAATTTGTGCTTCATTTTCAAATCAATTTGGGGAAACAAAACAACCACAATGAGATCGTTTTAGGCCTTTTTTGCCATGTTAATTGAAGATTGTCCATGTAGGACCTGAGTTTCTTTTTATAAAAGCCATGTCGACGTCAAAACTTAGTTTCAAAGTCCATGTAGGACGAGTTGTTGGATGAGGTACTGAATTGTTTGTTTTATAGTGTTTCTGTTCTAAAAACAATTTATTTGAAACAATTTCTAAATAAAAAATAAATTTAATAACTACATAAAATTTCTATTCTGGAATGGAAAAAGAATAAGAATGCAATGATCCACAATTTTTTTTGTAACCTAGGATTTCTCTTAATTTTTTAATAATTTTTTTCTTTTTTTATTTTGTTATTCTTCCTCATTGTGACCATCGCTCGACCGCCACTATTGCCTGTCAATGCCACCAACTGCTGTCCTTGGCCACCCACTGCTACAGCCACTGATCGCTACCCTTGGCCGTTACTGACCATTGCCGTAAGCAATTGTGGCAACGGTTTGTAGTGATGGCCGAAAGTGGCCAAATAGCAACGGACGATAGTAGGGGCCAAGGAGGAATAAAAGAAAAAAAAAACTTATCTTTAGAAATTATTTCCGAGAATAAGAATTTTTTTTTAACTTCTTATTTCTATTTCAAATCTATTCCCTGATAGCTTTTCTATAAATAAATAAAAATTAATTGACGTTATCAAAAAAATTTATGTTTTTTTTTTGTTTCGGGGAACAAAAGAACAGAAAATGGGAGACATAGAAATGTTACCAAATAGATCATAAGCGATCGATTCTTCACCAATGAAGCACTCAGTTGATCATTATAAAAGTTTTGATACTAAAATGAGTGTTGCATAAAAATTATAACATTTTTGTGTTTATTTCTCGACAATAGTGTAACTTTCTCCATCTAATACAAGATATATAGTGGTAGTTGATGACTTACTAAGCTAAAAACCTTTTGGTAAAAATGTGGCAAAACTGTAACACATGTCATGCCACGTGGTAACATAGAGGCAAAGTGAATTGCCACATGGTGAGCATCAGAGCAAACTTTCCTCAAATTTGGACTTTAAATAATATCTAACGCAATCAAATCTCGCATCCTGAGTCTCTACATCTCTAATCAGCCCATAATTGATTAATAGTAGCTCCTAAAGTATGAATAAACAACATAATTAAAATGAGAAGATCAATATGCGATCGGTAGAGTTTGGAAGAGCAAGACGTTGATTATGTGCTTAGTTGATCCACAACTATCACACCTTTACTCTAACAAAGCTAAAAGTAACTCCATACTTGCATCTTAAGCTCATAATCACTTTTTTTAGGGGTACCTGGTACCTACGCCTTTTGAGCTTCCATAGGCTAGGAAAAGGGCCTCATGACAAGCTTGAATAGCACATGCCATGTGACTCGTACCTACTTTGTTCTATTTTTTTACCCAATTTCTCCTTCTTTTCTACGAGTGCAATTATCTCTTATGGCAAAAAGTCATGCTCTTCTTCAACCAGATAATCTAAAAGAGAGAGGTGAAACATCAACCCCATTCCATCTCTACCTTCCAACAAGCTTGCTAGAAAAACAGATAAATAAAGAGCTGGTTAAACGTCATGTCTCTTTTTTGTCTTTCTTCATAAGTAAACCATCGAAATTTCGCTTTTCTTTCGCCGTCTTTATCGAATTATTCTCTTAAAGGAGAGCTCACAAATTGCCCCACTCGACCTTCCCTTCCTCGGCGGCCACGTCACTACTGAGAGCAATTCCGTCCTCACAAAAACCCATGTGGGGCGAGAGTGGTAAAACATCCGAGCGCGTGCAGATCGAGGACTTTCGATTTTCAAGTAGCAATTCCGTGTCCGAGTACCTTTTCAATATAATAAATCAGTCCAATCGTGATCACGCGATAGAATGATTACTCATCCCTCGAGATGCCTAAAAGGATTTTGTCTTTGGCGTGATTAAATTAAATGGGCTGATCCACTTGCAAAATTTTTTTGCATGGAAAAACATTAAAAATGTTTATATAATAAAAAATAAAAATAAAAGTAAAAAAAAAAAATGGAACGAAATTGGGGGCAAAAAATGGTTGCCCGGGCAAGCACGGCAAACGAGCCGGGGGGCGCTTCTTGACAACGACGCTCGCCCATCGAAGCCCCGTACTCTCCCCCACGCGCCATCCCCGTCGCGCGTGGGCCCCACGCGATTGACTAAGGGCCGATCCCCGGCTCGTGATTCCGGTGGCCCGGCAAGGGCGTAAGCGTCTTTTCGGACGGCCGGTTTCACGTGCGGGGCCCTGCTTTGGGGAAAAAGTTGTTTTGCCAATTTTTCATGTGGTTTTTTCCTTTTGATTTGCGTGTGAATGGAAAAAGAAAAAAGAATTTCTTTCAATTCTGGAATTTCGCGAATCACGCGTTTTCGATTTTTTTCTACTTCGAAATATCTCGAAATTTTTTTTATTGATAAGTTGATTATCTCCAGAAAAGTGTAAAAGTTGAGTGATAAATAAAGAAAGTACGTCTTTTACTTTATTTCAAAAATGGTATGTGTTTCGATTGATAATTCTAGCAGGAATTTGTTTTTCTCTAAATTTGAAAAGATACTATTGGTATGTAGATCTATTTTTTGTTGGCCTCTTTCTTTGTGGGGTTGGTCCCCTACAAAAATTTCAAATTTGTGCTCTCACGAAGCTAACTTTCGTGAAAGCAATTCAAATGATTGGTGGGTGATGTAAGATTCCTTGTGAAAAATTCAATATAAATAAATCCCATGATGCATTGTGAGATTCCTTATGGAAAATTCAATATAAATAAATCTCATGATGCATTAAATAATCTCATGATTCATTGTGAGATTCCTTATGGAATATTCAATATAAATAAATCTCCTAAACAACGTCATGTTAAGAAGCCAAGTTTGAAGAAAATGCCTTGTGATTAGACATAATCTACTAAATATTTCCTAAGAGCTTCCTCTTGTTTTCAAAATCCCTAATTTGACCCCAATTCCACAATAATAGTTTGGTAGACTTGTCAATAGTGCACGAAAGCGACCTTTTTCGTGCGGCGAAAATTAATCTCAGTAAATGCGTCATGAGCATATCGCATCAGATTTCTACCTCTCTAAAATTAATAATATATCAATGCAAAAACTTTTCATGATATTAATCTATACTTTTGCGTGTAAATAAGGTACCCCATGACGGGGAGATGCCGTCAAGCGCAGGATGGAATGAAAAAGATGAGCTGGAAAAGGACGAAAGGAAAAGGACAAAACTCAAATAAATAAAAAAGGGCAAGAATGGAAAATTAAAAGTGGGTTTTTCTAATAAAAGAAAACGAGTCACTACAAAATTACAGATAATAAAATACGGAATTTTAGTTAAACGAGAAACCACCGCGAAAAAGTTTTCTTGCTCGCTTTTTCTCCTGTTTCTCGGCTTTTTCTTGTCTGTCTTTCCTTCGATTTCTCGCTGCTCGTGCACGGTTCTTGATGCGCCGAGGTTGAGGGAGGGAGGTGGCGGTTCGCATTTCGGAGCGAAACCCGCGTGGGGAAGGTGGAGGGGAATCGTGGGTCGCGGCTTGTTTCGCTCGGGCCGAGCTGATTCGCCTGCGATTCGCGGCGGGGAGTGATCGGTTCTTGGGTCGGCCGGCGGTGGCTCTGTTCGGGCCCGGGAGGCGCAATGCGGTGAAGGAATGTTGCCGGGTTGGAGCCGGGGGTGTGGGGTTCCGGGCTTCCCGTTGGGGGGCGGGGGTGATCGGGTCTCGAGATCTGGGAATGGGGGGGTGGTTGGAGTAGTAGTGATGGCGGTTCTTGATTTGGAGCTGGCGTCTTTCTCGAGATGTTGACTTCTCTCCTGGTTTGTCGGGTGTAGTAAGTGGTGGGGGCTGAAGGGGGAGAAGGAGGCGTTTCGTTTTTGCTCTTTTCTGTGTGGTGGTGGTGGTGTTATTGTTGGAGTTTTGAATTCGTAGAAGACGGGGGTTTGGGTTTTAGGAGGGGGAGTTGAGGAGGGAACGGAGTCATGATCGATCAGTTCATCAATTTCGTGATTCGGCCTCCCAGGTAGTTTGTCGTTCTTGTTGTCCCTGCCGTGTTCTTTGTCAATATCGTCGTTACTTCGTGGACTCTAGCTTGTAGCTTTGTTTTCTCGATGCTATGGAGCCAGGGGTTGAACCTTCCGTTGAATGTTGTTTAGCTCTGTCAAATGTTCCAAGTGGGGGAGATATGATTCATTTGTATTGACCACTGTTATGATACGGCAGCTGTTGCTTGAAGTCTGTCCTCATTGACTTTCGTTATCGTTGAATAGGGGTTGAGTTAAGAGAAAGGAGTTCAAAAAGGACAAAAGAAATTTTTTTTTGGCGATAGAAGAAAGGAACGTCCGATCTTTCTGGAAGACGATCGTTTAATTTCTCTCTAGGGCTTAAAGGGTATCGTGGTTTCTTAATTGATTGTCATAGCCGCTGCCTTTCTTTTGATTACTGGATTTTGCTGAAGGAGGACCTTGCTCGATTTTGATGCTGATTACTTCGCTTATTGACTGGTACATGTAGTAAAATGAGGACGTCCACATTTTTTTTCCCATCTGAAAGTATATTCTTAAATGAATACTAGATCCTTTCATTTTGCTCCTATCGTTTGCTTTAGATTTATCTTTACATTATCTTTCATTGGGTTACTCCTCATGGAACCCCTCCCATCAAAATTTTGCAGTCTGTGGTCTAAGAAACTCACTACGGTTTCCATCTCTTTGTCGACAAGTTGAATAGAGTAGCATCTATTGGGTTTGTCTCAATAGAAAAAAGCTCTTATGGCTGTTTTTCTGTTAGAATCAATAGCTTGTATGCACATGTTCTTTGTTAATTTGAAAAACATCTTGACAGTTAATGTGCCCTCTCTCTGTTACCTGACATACTGCTCTACATACAGGGCAGAGTACAACCCTGACCAATACTTGTGGGAAAAAGATTTTACTCTAGCAGGCAGGTCGTACAAAAGGCAAGATTTGGAGGCAAGTATGGACAACAATACCAACAATTAATAATTATTTCTTTTGCTTTCTAGACAATTTAATGTACATTTTCTCAGCAGTTTCTGATCTTTTAAGTCATGATGCTTCCATTTCAGCTTACCAACAAAAGAGGCCATACTCTGAAATGTAGTCATTATGTTCCTGCACCTTTGCCGGAGGAAACACCTCTTCCTTGTGTTATTTACTGCCATGGAAACAGGTAGAGAATGTCTTAGAACTTGAAGTCTTTATTTCAAGAGGACCATGAGTGTCTCGTTTGCCTCTTGAGTTGTGGAGGATTTTTTTAGATGTCTCGTGCATACACCCTTTTCTCACGTATCTTTAAATTGGCTTGTCTCCTGTGCCATGGTTTATTATTATTATTATTATTATTATTATTATTATTATTATTATTATTATTTTTCAGGAGGAATCATTAAGGGAGGTAAAGATACTTTCTTTTCCCAAGAAAATAACCTTGATGGCTGTTTGGAATAGTTGGATATCCATATGAGCTGTTTTAGAAATAGTTTGTAAATTTTGCTGTCTTACTCTAGTAAATAATGCAGTGGATGTAGGGCTGATGCAAATGAAGCTGTTGTTATTCTGCTTCCATCGAATATCACTGTTTTCACACTTGATTTTTCGGGATCTGGCTTATCTGATGGTGAATTTGTCAGCCTGGGTTGGCACGAGGTATGTATACATGGGATCGCAAGTTATATTCACAAAGAAACCATGAAAGAAGTAGCTATTTTTGGCTTAACAAGTAAGACATTTTCTAAAAGTAAAGGCAGGAACTTTATGCATGCTTAAGCTTTAAGTTTCTCTTCTCCTTTGTTCCAGAAAAATGACCTTCAGGTTGTGGTATCACATTTAAGAAGCAATAAGCAAATATCAAGAATAGGTCTTTGGGGACGGTCCATGGGAGCAGTAACTAGGTACATGTTTTTGCTCTGTTGATGCCTTTTCTAATCATCAGTTTTTTCTGTTATTTTTTTTATTGTGTTTAGTAAGAGGAGTTATTTGCTCTGGTTATATTTGGTAGAACGAGAACACAGTCATAAACTTCTTCTTTCTGGAACTTGATGCAGCATCCTCTATGGAGCAGAAGACCCCTCAATTGCTGGAATGGTGTTGGATAGTGCCTTCTCAAATCTGTTTGATCTCATGTTGGAGCTAGCAGATGTGTACAAAATTCGTGTTCCTAAATTTACAGTATGTGTCAGCCTCCATGACTATCGAGATACTAATGCAACTACAAGAATGCCGAATGAGAGATGCATGCCACCACAAATTTATGCAGTATATGTCATTCTTCATAAACATTCTATGACAGGATTTACATGGTTAATGGAATTCTGCAATTACATAATACCATAATATTGTCTCACTGAAATAAAATTTTAGCAGTCAAAAAGGAGTCAGATGTATACTTTTGATTCAAGCAACCTGACATCTTGCCCAGGTCATACCCTACTAATAGCATTTCAAAGCAACATGTAAACTTTTACTATTGGGTTGACATGAGTGAAAAAAAAAAAACAAAAAGGAAGTGACACTAAGGTTAAGTTTAAGAAAATTACTGTTCACAAATATAATATTCATTGTGTTCCAAATCTACTTTAGTTTGAATTTATAGAACTCATGAAGGGGTATTGTCATTAATTGACAATTGGTGTGCTTTGATATATATTCTTGCCTGGTTGGGGTTAAAAGAAACCTAAAAGGTATCTGGTTGTGGTTTTGTTATTTGAATCCTTATTTTCTTATTCTTTGTTGGGATTGTTCCTTTATTAGGTAAAGATGGCGGTTCAGTATATGAGGAGGGTGATCCAAAAGAGGGCCAAGTTTGATATCATGGATCTTAATTGTTCGCAGGTTTGTCATATGTGGTTTCTGCTTTTGCAATCCATTTCTCTGATGTATTATGTTGGTGAGATGATGGTCTAATCTTTCATTTGAAAAAAAAGCCCCAATAACTTTGGCAGCGTCAACACACTGCATTAGGGCTTGGGCTATTGAGATTGTTATTGTTTTATAAACCTCATTATAGGACATTGACTTCACTAACAAAAAGTGTAAGTGAGGCAGAGACAAACAAATTGATTTTTCTGGTTGGTCTACCATTTTTGTTGATATATTTATGCACTGCTTGTCCTATGTCATGGAACTGCTTTCCTCATGAGGTCTTTGTCCTGGTTCAAAGTGTATTAAGTAATTATTATCTGCTCATACAATGTAAACTAATATAGCTGTCTCTCTTTATCTTTTACAAGAGGATACCCCTAATAAGTTGTCAAAGTCGTCGATGGTCACTTCCTCACATTCATATGTTGTCATTCGACAATTCCTAAGGAGACTTTTTAATGTCTTTAAATTTGCCGTTGTTGGTTTGTTATCATGAAATTATCAATGGATTCATTCTTTCACTTGATAATCAGTTGTCATTTGACAATTCTTAAGGTCATGCACTGCAGAACCATGAATATGCTCTTACTCTAAGCAATTTTTTTATTGTTGTTCTATTTCTATGTCACTGTTAACATACACATTCTTTAAAATGCACAGGTTGCACCGAAAACATTCATACCTGCTTTATTTGGACACGCTAGTGGGGACAAATTCATCCAGTGCCACCACTCTGACCTCATTTTCAAATCCTATGCAGTATGATGCAGTCCTGAAAATTCTGCCTCTATGTTCTTGCTTATGCATATCAAACTCATTTTTATTTTGCCAGGGAGACAAAAACATCATAAAGTTTGATGGTGATCACAATTCTTCTCGGCCACAGTTTTATTATGATTCAGTTTCCATTTTCTTCTACAATGTACTTCATCCTCCTCAAGTTTCCTCTGCCTATACAAATAAAGCAGAGAAGTATTATGACTTGGGGAACCTGAGGATCAGCAGAGGCATGGACGAGGTAATGTTTGGGTGAACTTTTGGAGGATGCTCTATTGCTTTGTCTAGTCGATAGGTGCCTTATTAGGATTCTGGATCAGGGGTGTATGAATGTGTAACACGAAAAAGCAACCAAAGAAAATTGACATTATTTACTTTGTTTCTAAGTTTTGTTCAGCTTGCTAGCCAAACGAAAGTAGTTGAGTGATGATCTCATATTATGTTCTTAAATGCATCATGAGATCTTTGGTGCTTTCACTGTCCTGCCTAGTAATGACCTTACAAAGATTGCTATTCAAATTTAGCTGTAAGTTGCTGATGCTATGTTTTATCCTGCTTTGCATTTAGAATCTTTTATACGACATCATCGCTGGTCTTCGTTCCATGGGCACTGATTCTGCGAGTTCATCATCAGTTCTTCCTAGCAATTCGGCCACAAGATCTGTTGACGAGCTTCTTTCCGAAAATTCAACAGTTAACGTGGTTGAGGTATCCTCCTTACCTGGGTGTAGCTTAGTCCTTTAAATTGTTGTTTGACTTCCGTTTGTATCATATTGCAGGTTTCCACTCATCAAGGCAATGCATTTGGGAGCGACGAGCCATCCCATGTGCAGGTCTTTCAAGTACTCTGAATTTAATTGAAAACACAAAGAACAAATTTGCTCTTTTGTAAAGCTAATAGACTAGGGACCATGGGGTGCCTCATTGTTACTTGTTATAGGTGATTTTACATGCAAGTTGTAATACAGCTGCCCATCTCGTCACCTGCTGCCCTGTGTTTTGAACGCTAGAAAATCTTCTTTTTTTTTGGATTCATCATTTTGACTGGTAGCATCCTTGTTTTGCACTAGACATACCCTTGTATTTAACGGGTACTGTGGGACTCTGCAAAGGTGGAATGTTCTTTTTTGTAATTTGGTGGACTTCTTTGGACTGTTTGCAGGACAAGGAAAATGGCCAGAATGAAGAATGTTGTTCATTTACAAGTTCGAACAGGGAGAGCTGGGGAAGATGCTCATCTCTAGGAGGCAGCGATGATGAACCTTCAGCATGCGCTAATGACAGGCACCAGGTCTCTCTCTCTCTCTCTCTCCCCCGCTGATGGTTGGTGAAAAACCAACCTCTCAATTTCAGCTTGTTTTGCTGGATTTATTCATGGTCTTGGGTGAAAAAAACAGATAAAATTTTACCCTGATCTTGTTGATGAATAATGACTGACCTATCTCGTTGGGACTTCTAATAAGTTTCATCTCTTTAGAGCCAAAATGGGCATTAGAAGCCAAATGTAGCCGTGTCAATGGACCATGAACAGTTATATGACGGATCACATGTTGCTTCTGGATTTTAGTTTAAGACTTACCAAGTCAAAAAATCTTCCACATTTTCTAACTCAACTTCACTATCATCTCTTTCCTTTGCTTGTGCAACAAATCTAAGGCAATTTCTTGTTTAATTTTTAGACAACTCTAAATGCTCTTGCAACCCCACTTAGAAGCTCGCAACGAAGATCTCCAGAGAACCTGAAAGACGAAAAGAAAAAGAAGAAAAAGAAAGCAGAGCCAGCTCCGAAAAAGCCTAAGCGTGAGAAATTTGAGAAACTTGAAGCCTTAAGCCAGCGATTGCGCCTTTGCATATTGAAAGGAGTCAACCATCAGAGACACCGATCATCGTGACACCCTCCATGCTGTAAAGATTATTTGGACTGTTGTTGTTAGTAATGTAATTGTTTTCGTTCCTTAATTTTGTGTCTGCAGGTTTTCGTACTCTTAGCTTTTGTCCCTTTTTCCTTATTAACCTCTAGTAGGCATTTCAACTTAGAGCATCACGAATGAGGTTGATTATCGCCATTCTCTCCCTTTCTCCCACTCTTCATTTGGCGCATGCATATGTAAACAATGCGGTAAATCTATGCTGACCAAACATTATGTGTCAGACGAGAATGGATGTAACTGTGATATGTTCAGGACTGTTGTGTTAACCAAAATCATCTCTGTTAAGTGCAAGTTGAGCCTTTCATCAGAAACAAAGACTGTTAATGCCATTTTGTGCTTCCCTTAGAACAATACTAAAAGCTTTTGGAAGTGTTCATATGATTTTTCCAATGTTTGAACCCTAGTTAATTAGCTAGGCGTATGGAGCTATTCAAATCATGTCCTGACGTTGGAGATGGATATTAAGGCATGTTCGGCGTTTTGTTTACGTGCTTGTTTGGGGATGAGCTCTCCAAGGGGACATCTGTAAACCTACGCTATCTATTTCTGGGACGAACGGTGCAAAGCATTGGCCACCGTGAAATTGACAATGATGTGTTTGTGAGAGAAGCAAGCACATGCTCATGCATCGTGACCTTGCAGGAGAAGCATTTGTTATGCTGCCAAAAGGAATCGAAGGTTCCCTCGTCCTACTCTCCCAAGGAAAATCTCAGAACTTGAAGCATTATCTACTGTGTAGAACAATCGAGTTGAGTAAGCAAAATTCACACGGCAATCGTCATGCTATTTTGTTATTAGACTTGTTTCTGGCACAGGTGATCGGAAAGACAATCATTGGCATGCTAGCTCGTCTGATACTTTCATTCAATGGGTTACACTCTGCTGTTAATTTATCTTCGAATGGGTTCAAAGAAATAGTCTAGATAATGTAAGCTTAAGTCATTCATTGCCACAACAGTTATTAAGACAGACCTTCCAGAACTACTCAGACGAGACAAGCTTCTAAACTTGTTATTTCAACGAAGTTTAAGACTTCCTATAAGTTACACATACAAGGCTGAAAGAAAAGGTCTACAAATGCATATTCCATGCATCAAAAGAATCATAGACTACCACTGGAGACTTTCCTCGGGTGTTCACCATTCGCAATTGAGATCCCCAGCGAGGGATCAAACTGCTCCCTGGTCAGGAAAGCTGGATGCGATTGCTGGTAGGAGGAGTTCAAGCCCGAGTCAAGTATCGGATGTGGGGTAAACATTTCTTCTGCAGCATATGCCGCATCCTCTGTTAGCCTTTGCTTCTTCGCTCGCTTCTCTCCTTCGGGGCTCTCAGCAATAGGCCGCACATGGCACCCAGAGTCGGGGGTCTGTGGTTCATGATGAGAAGACAACGATTCATCAATTGAGTGGCTCTTTCCTGGGGCATGGTCCTCAGAGGCCTTCTCCTGAAGTGGGCACTCGGAAGTCGGTGCAGGGGTTGCTGGGTCACTCTTCTTATCAGATTCCAGGCAATCATCACCCAAGCCAGAACCATCTGTAAGAACCCCACTGAGGCGTTGCTGCTCTTCAATGATCTTCTTCAGGTACTTCCCCTGCGCTTCTATCCGTAACTGTAGCTGTCTTTGAACCTGTTAAATCGAGCACAGAAATTAACCAGCAAGTAATTGGCCAACAATACTACTACATATGGCTTATAGACTCAGGAATACTAGGGTCTCATCTGAATCTTTCTACGATTGTCTATGGAACTCACTAATCAAAGTTGATTCATTATTTCCGAGAAAGATACCAATACTGTACCCAAATGCAGAAAGCATGGTCCAAAGTCTCACATGTTTGCATTGCTATTACAGAACCTTAACCTTTCCTCAATCCATTAAGTTGCCTTTCTTTCATCATGTGAATCTTATATAAAAGCTTTCAGCCATAATAGTCAGGACTTCCTCAAGGAACAATCTACTTAACTCTAAAGACTGTCACTATAGTTTTTTTTTTTTGATGACTTGGGAACCGCTGTACAGCTGGTAGCCGGCAACATAAACCCGGGGCGACGCTAGCGCGGGGACCCACCTCCCACGGCGCCGCACTTAAGTCGCACAAATGCGACCGCAGTGACTCGAACCTCCCCCCAACCGGACGAGAGGGGAACGCCCGAACCAACACATCCACAGTGGGGTGGGTGACTGTCACTATAGTTGCACCTCATTTAAAGCAAGTTCTTCATTGAATGCACGAGAATGTACAAGACTTGCCAAACGACAATCCCTAATTGCATACAAAATTAGTTATTCATTGTGAAGAGAAAACATGCCTCTAATTGCTCATGCAGTCTTTTTTGCACCTCCATCTGAAGCTTGAGAGCTTCTGTAATTTGCATTCCACTGTAAATGTGAACATAGAAATTTCATCAGTTTCATGATTACGGAGACCTCAAATGAAATAATTATAAAACTTGAGGAACATGTGGCACTAAAAGTTCATCTCATCCATTAACATGAATTTATTACAAGGAAGACACACTAAGAGCCGATTAGAAAGGAAAACTGCATAATCATGAATTTAAACTTGTCAAAGAATGAATTTTTTTTTATAGGTCAGAGAAAATTAAATATTCTAAGAGAGAGAAAACAAAAGGAAGTCTCACAGATGACTGAATGCCTGTGTTCTGTGTTCTCGCCAATAACATCTACTATATCCACAAATGACAAATTAGGCATATTCTACTTACGATGAACCATCTGTATTTGAAGCAATATCTGCTGAATCTTTCTTCTCGGCATTTTTTCCTTCAAACAAAAATTAAGGAACTTAAAAGCTACTCAGTATCTTCTCCCATGGTTTAACTTTCAAATAAACTTAATTACTATTTCACGTACATGAAAAGATGAATATGAAAACCACCTACCATCAGAAGAAGAGTCTGGCAAATATTTTGCTAGTCGATACTTCTGCATTATGGGCAAAAGGGACCAAACAATGTAAGCAAGAGGAACAGACCAGCATCAACCAGAAAAGTAAAGTTACACAAACCTGCAAGTGACTTTTGACATGGTATATTGTTAAACCTGGAACCCCCATCACTCTAAGGACACCTTTAGGAGTGGCCCCTGTAAGGAAACAAACAGAAATTTCTCGATGAATAGCCCCATTTGATTATATGAGGTACCCAACAACACAAAGTCTGTCTAAAAAGGAAAAACTCCATCCCCAGCTCTCTTAAACTGTTATGTCCACTAGAAAGGAGTTATCAAGGACTAAACATTCTTTCAGACTCATGTGACAAGCCAAGGACTTGAAAGTATCACTAATGAAATACCGCATCTAGAAGCCCATTTATCTTAGATAAATCAACAGGCAATCAATGGGGTATTGCTGCTGCAACTCCTCCCTGACATCACACTACTAGTTAATTAATTTTAATTAATTAGTGGTAACAAGAAACATAAAATAAGGGAGTGTCTCCTTGAAGGGAAAAAAATGAAGCAGGAGGATTCAACACAGCCACTTATTTGAGAGATTAATAGGGTGTCTACTGAATTTCTCAGAATGACCTGGCATGATAAAAAACATGTCAAAACGAACAATCGATTTTCATTAATGATAAATATCTGGTAGATCTCATAACATGGTTATGCACGTAACATCCACAGAGAGAATGGTTTACAGTGAACCTCAATGAACAAAATTTTGAGGAAGAGAACCACCAAGATAAGCACTTATAAGCCTGTACTTGTAACACTTATAACCTCAATCCCTGTATACTGGCTATCTTAAATCACATTGCTAGTATATCCTCAAGAACAATACCGCATCACAAGACTCATAATAGAGCCCAGGAAAATATTGTGCATCAAAGGAACGGAGAGGAAAAGTATGCAGTCTCATGGTATTTAGTTCTTTCCACTGTGCCAATCAAGAATTAATGCATCAGGATTTATGCTCTATAAGCATCAAGAAAAATCAAAGAAATTAGCGTGGTATTCCATTTCTTTGGAGTGACTTGGGTCTGACCTAGTGGCTTACCAGCCCTGACATGCACACCTATCGTTTAGGGTGGGTTTCAAATTATGTATTAACCCATCTGAAAAAGGCCATGCATAAATGCAATTTCATATGTCCCATCTCATTCTATGCAAAAGTGGTTGGTCCACAAAATAATGTCAGCATTTAAGGAACATTAAAAAACTGTAATAGTTAGCTATATGCAGCAAACTACTTTCCACGTGTTGGAAATTTTTGGTGCAGAAGATTCTGTAAAGAAAATAGATTTTCATGCTTACACAGAAGAAATACAGAAAAAGTGTTAAAATAAAGCTTTGCAACAAAAGGAAGCATAAGCCAACTCACTGTCAGGACCCCCAAGTTGTGCCACAGCATCAACAAAACGTTCATGAAGCTCATTAGTCCAACGAAGCCGCTGCTTTGATGCGAGATTAGAGTTGTTGCTGAGACTGTTTCCTCCATTCATAGATACCATTTCACTGGCACCACAATCTAACTGCTGACCTTCAGTAAAAGAGTCGTTTCGAACTAGACTCGAGCTAGGGACACTTCTCTGTTGATACATTTACCCTTTACCTGTATAGAGAGGACAAGTTCATCAAAGACTACCTTGAAAAGGAAAATTATAGTATAGCTGCAGAGCAGTTGGAAATTACTAGATGAAATTAGTTACGAAAATTTGTAGCTGGAATGTCCTTTCCCTTCTCCTTGAATTAGCAATCCCACCACCATGGGTAAACCATGGTTACTGGGATTGTGACACCTCCTAGCAAGGTATGATCACGGAACAACATTCCAAATTTGGGCATGCTTTGTTCCAAATGGCCAAATTGGCAATCCGAGGGGCACCAAAACTAATGGTGCCAGCTCATTCTAGAAGATGATATTGTACATTCTTTAAATAAACTCATGCTTTTGGATCCACAGAAACTAAGTTAGACAAGAAGTGTTGTACTTCATTGGATCAATGTAAGTCGATGTCACATCTTACTTCTAATTAGAAAGCAAATATAACTAAACTGTAACTTTCCCATATTAGAAAATAATCTCAACAAATGCTTCACAGCATACCATGATCCAAATTAATCAATGATAGAGACCACCCCTTATCTATAGCTTTCTCAACAAGCAACAACCTCCTCCCCTGATGACCATGACCAATAACATACCGTGATCTAAGTAACATTGATATACGCCTAAAATTTGTCCTTTGAACTGTGAAAGTGTGCATGAAACGAAGTGTCAATTCTTTTTGTATTGATGAGACAAAACCATATGTCAATTTCCGAATCTATTTACATACATGTTGAGAAACTTTCTACACGTCAAACAGTTGGTAGGAGTTACCGTGAGACAGCTATAATCTTTTCACTGCCCATGCGCTTCCAAAACAGATCTACAATGTTTTCCTCCTGAGAGGTTCTTGGCAGTTACTGCAGCTACTAATAAGGCCTTCCTAGTGTTGGCAAGTGTAAGTGAATACATTCATGGCCTTCACACTTATAACTGAGGGAGAAAACCTTTAGATTGCCTCTCACTACTTTTTGGTCATCATGGCATTAAACAAATTAGGAGAGCCATCACATCAATCATCAAATGCAAGGACAAGGGTCTTTCTTTTGCTTTTCTCTTCCCATTTGTTTCATAATGGGTGGGGTCGGATTAGGAGTGGTGGGGTTGGTATAGTTTCTTGAGGCCAATTGCTCCTGCCATGTTATTTATGCAACATTGCGTTATTGATTTTCTGTATGTCTGCTCTTTAGGCTAGCATGCTAGATGCAGTCCATAACAGACGTCTCTAACGCAGGACAAAATAGCTGTTGCAGGAAATTTTACCAAGAAAACATGTTCCTTTACAGATTCAGAACTCGAGGGGAGCACTGAAATTGACACTATCACAAGGGCAGTTAGTTGTGCAAGGGAGGCTCCCAGGCCAGTGCACCGATATCTCCATTCCCATTTTAACCTCAGCATGCTCTTACTGCATGAAGTATTCTCACCCAAGCCACTCCATCCAGGACCCACCCACTTCTCCCAAAGATTCACACACAACATCCGCCGACGCCTACCACAACATCATTCGAAAATCTAACCGTTCAACTATGTCAAAGAGCCTCATGTTGGGTTCCAAAAGTGGCAAATGTCTGGAATTATCAAGCAACAGACATAATCAGAACAACGGCGAAAAGCTACTGACTTTCGCCCCTCTCTCCGCGGAACAATTAAAACCCACATCTAGCACGCGATTAAGTTCCCAATAACAGATAAACCAATCCATAAAGCCAGCCAATCCCGAAGACGGCCACTCTAATCCCTCGCCTCCGAGCCTAAACAAACGCGAAGACCCGCGAAAGGCGATTGACTTATTTTACTAAGGCCGGCGCTTTAGGACACATGCCAAACTCCCCACCTCAAAAAACACAAACTTTCTTCGTGGGAAACTGCGATCGACCCAATTTAGCAACAACAGCAGCAGCAACAGCAACAGCAACAGAAGAGAAACATACGGACGAGTCAGCTCGAATGATACGTACCCGGAATCAGATCGACGAAGAGAATCCCGGGAAAGCCGGAGATGGAGAGAGAGAGGGGAAGGAGATGGATGGACTTCGTTGAAACTCCCGACCTTTCCTTTTCGGGCACTTCGTTTTCTTAACTCGTCTTGTTCGAAGGCGGAAGCCTGCAAGAGACTCCCTCCCTCCCTCTCTCTCTCTCTCTCTCTCTCTATGTCTGGTTCTCAGATTCCAGTGGCTCAGGGTGTCGTTAAAATGGCGACATTTGTATGTGTGTGTGTATATATATGTATATGATTTTTGTGTTTCAAATTTAGAATATAACATTTTCAATATTTTAAGATTTAGGGCTAATGATTAAAAGTCAAATCAGACACTCATTTACCGATACAGATGGCTCGAAAGAACTAGTGAAAATCCAAATTTGCTTTTACCAAATAGAGCGACAACATGTATCGGGTGAATCTAGCTCGATTACGAAATTATAAGAAAGGATAATGCAATGTTATGATAAAAAGAAATTGTGCATATGGGCAGTAATGTATTCTCATAATTTGGAGTGGGAAGTCCTTGGAGGTTAATTTCTCTTTATTAACATTTGCATGATTTTCTTTAGAAAATAATGTGTTTAGAGGATATTTTTCTCTTCCGTATTTTGCTCTCCATTTCTAAGCTCAACATGAATGGCGATTTGTCTAGCATTAACCCCCGGCGGTTTATCATTACCCCATTTTACGTTTGGGGTTGATTCCGATAAACGTAGCAATTTAAGGTCATGCTAAGGACCAACCGATTGCCTTCATTTTCCTGTAAAGCGTCCAGGATGTTTCACCTAGCGGCTTCATCGCGTGAATCAGGCTTGGGGGTTTTCCCAATTTTGGTTAATTTCCTCCGGAGGTTTATCATTACCCCATTTTACGTTTGGGGTTGACTCCAATAAACGGGACAGTTTAAGGACCTGTCCAGGTCCAATTTAGAAAATAGTGTGTTTAGAGGATATTTTTCTCTTCCGTATTTTGCTCTCCATTTCTAAGCTCAACATGAATGGCGATTTGTCAAGCTCCATTTCTATGGAATCTGATATCAAAAACATTTTTCAACCCCACTTGTAAATGAACTAACACTTTTTAAATGTAATAATTTTGTGAATCATAATTATTTGCACCGTGATAAAATTTACTTGAGGACAAAATTTCACAGTTTTAGGTAAGAAACATTATAGATAAAATTTCACAATTTTAGGTAAGAAACATTATAGATGATATTATTCTCACGAAATTGGTAAAATGACACAATCAAGCATCTTAAGAAGCATTGCATTTTGCATTCAATTCTTACTCAAACCAATCTCCTTAAAGGAACATTTATGTGCGAATCTTTAAGTTTTGACATGGAATAACTTGTCTGTGACTCACAGTAAACCCGATGTGCTCGCGAAAATCTACCATATGCGACCACCGCTTCTCGGCAATGTTAGGACAGAGCCAAAAGCAAGCATGACTAACATGTCTAAGCCCCAAAAGCAAATGATATGAACATCAAGCATAGGCAGTTCCGAAGATAAATGCTAATTCGTGGAGAATTTATCTAGAGACAAGGAAAAATCTGACTTGGGATACGCTGAGGGAAGAGGATGGAGACAAAATGGGCAACCAAAGCTCGTGTCGTTTTGCTGGAAGCTGCTGCCCCACTTTGGCCGGGGAATCTACGAGTCATATTCCGGTGAGCATCGATATGATTCCGTCACCCATCAGAACAAAGACATCACTTTCCTGTTGGCTGGCCCGATAGCAATGCATTTTGGACTTTCTGGTGTTTTTTATTGGCATGCTTCTTTGAGAAAAGTATGCTATGCTGTGCTGTGCTGTCCTGACCACCATCCTAACTGTACTCCCGAAACGACCAATCGAAATTATTTAACGATATAGCAGAGCCGGCTGCCACCGGCGAACAGATATTGCTTTTGTGACTGTAGTCGGATTTTCCAAGATTTGAGGGGGCACGAATCGATCAACTGTCGCTGTTTGAATCGATGTCGATACCTCCTATGAAATTTACATTCATGGAATGGTCTAATGAGATGCATGATACAAGAGGTATGGACGAGCATCGTTGAAGAACTCACAACCATTGTGATTAGTGCATCGACATGAGTCAGCCATACAAAGAACCATGTCCAATTTCATTCGGGAGTTCAATCTTGAGATATATGATTTACGAGCTATTGACTGTGTAAAGATGGAGTAAATTGCTTTCTCAGCCTTAGCATTGCCTCCGGCAATATTCTAACCTTTAGCTCCAGGAACAGCACAAATGAATTCGTTCTCCACAATTGCCAACTTAAACAATGTTATTGCTCTAAATTTGTCCTCTTGAACAGTTTGCAAGCAACATTTTTTAAATTCCACCATCATTACATTTTACATGGCAACTATAAATGCAAAGCTCTTAGATTACAGCTATTTTTTTTTTTTTTTTTTTTCTAGATTACAATTATTTCACCAGCCACATATGCATCATTTGAAAATCCCTCTAACGTGCACAATCTCTATAGGAAATCAGATCTACTGGCCAAGCATCTCATGTTGGTGGAGAATGATCCCAAGGTCAAAAACTAAGGAGTCTTGGCATTCCAATTGTCGATAATTTACAGGGTTTTAAGGCAGTTGTTTCTACTGTTTCTGCCATTGACGAAGAGGACAAAAAGAGAACTGGCGTTTTTTTTACACTTGAAATTGCAGGGCGGGCTAGGAGCTAGGCCAATTAGCCAGATGAATTGAATACAGAATATTCAGCCCTACATCCCAAAGCCAGTGAGGCCATGAGGGCTTACCTGGGGCACAGCGACATCCTGGATCTTCAACTTAGCTTCACTCCAAATAAGAGGGGCGCTTGTTGAGTCAATGCCCATCGGTCGTTTCTTTCCTCCAGCTGGAGATTCTTCCAAAGCTAAAATTCTGGGACTCTCATGCGAGGTCAAGCAGCTTTCAGTAGAGCAATCACCCCTCTGGGAATGGAGGCTCGGTGGCAAATCATCCTCCGTGCCATGTACTGCAGCCACCTCATGCATGTAAAAGCCAAGTGGATCAATGGATGGGTTTCTTGGCATCCTAACCCCGTATGCCTGGCATTTTTGGTTTTCATTATCAATGATTGCGCTAGTGATAAATTGGTCGGCAAGCATCTTGCAGGCCCTCTCAAGCATTGCCATGTATCTTCTCTCCGCCTCCTGGCGTATTTGCAAGTGCTTCTCAGCCTACATAATATACTGAGGATCAGATAACTCAATAATAGTAGATCTAAATCTCCTGTCAAGTCCGAGAATACATTATGTTGTTCTTGGCCAGCGATCAGTTAGTAATTCAGAATGTGGAATGTGTGCTAACATTCCGAAGATGACCAGAAAAATCACAAAAGAGATCACAGAATCTTCCTTTGAACATCCCAAAAGAAATGAAACTACAGTATGTATTTAATATGGGAAACCAATCACCTCAACTTGAAGATGTAATTTGCTTTGCATTTCCATTTGTGCTCTTAATGCCTCTTTGACTTCATAATTTCTGCCATAGCCGGTTATCATCAAAAATTAAAATTTCAAGATGCAAGCACTTGGAAGAAGAAGACCCACAGGGAGAAGGACGATTGGACAAACTCAGCCTTACTCATTCAGATCAGATGATGGTAAGCTTGGGGTAGAATCACCACTGCCAGGGTTTTCTAAAAGGTAAGAACCTGACAACCCAACAACAAAACGGCAAAAGCAAAATGTGTAAGAGAGAAAATCTGCGAGTGGATAAAATCTAAATATCCTACAATAGAGGACAATATCTGACTTTTCTTCATCAGCCCAAGATATTTCTGTCAAGGATAAATCAATCAATGAAAGGCAATGGAATACCATCTTTGGGTGCATCAGCCCCCTCTTTCCCTGATTGCTTGCCTAGCCTGTATTTCTGAATAAAAAAGAAACACCATAATCAGTCATTGATCACCAGATCTCCATCTTCAATAAGGCATTTTAGTGATTTAGCATGCTATAACCTGGAGGTGACTCTTCAAATGGAAGAGAGTCAACCCTTTCACATTCATTGTCCGCATAATGGCCTTTGGGGTAGCTTCTGCAAATTGGATCCATGCCTCCATAAAATTAATGGGACAGTAATGGAGAACTCCCAACTCACAGGATACATCAAATTTAGGTGACTCTCAAAACATGCAGGTAAGAACCGAAACAAAGTAAACACAACCAACATTGAAACCAGTTTAGAAAAGACGGGAGACTTCAGCCGCAGCTCTAGTCCCCAATCATTTTCACGGTACATCCAAATTGTATGTTCAGGGTGATTGCCTAGGCGGAGAAACTGGGTAGGCCAAACCAAAAGCAGAACACACTGCGTCAAAATCTTTCCAAGCCATATACAACACATAAGATGTGACTTCACCCAAGTCAATGTTAACAGGACTATGTCACATAATTATCAAAGCCAAGAGACGGCAAACCTAAAGCTATGACTATCTGCTTTGCCATCTGCGTCTCTCCTATAATTGCTATCAAGATTGCCATCTGCAGCATTGAATGCAAATGATGACAAAAGTTTTCATAACTCCAACACTATGAGAAGGATTTTATATGTGATTCCCCAGAGTGTGAGATTCAACACAACCACGCATCTAAATGAGAGTCCATGATAGCAGCCTCAACTCCTTTTGGACCAAAAACAAAAGCACTGGAGAATCGAAAAGAGAAGGCCAAAAGCTCACTTTCATTTGTTGATATACAAAGTGGTGACAAACAAATCGCAAATAATGTTGGATCGTTTTTACGAGAGGTTTATGAATAACCTAGATCCTTCAGAAAACTCATGATTTTATAAAGAGGAACAACGTAAAAGATTAATGTAGCCAACTCCACTTAGTGAAAAAAGGCTCAACTATTGTTGTTTATGTAGGTGGATTTTCATTGAAAGATTTCAATTTATTTAAGTATGGAGTTGCAGACCATTACAAATAAAATGGCATAGAATTATTCACGTAAAAGGCTCGGTTGTTGTTATTGTTACAGACGTCGACCAACTTCTTAGTTATACTGCTTTATAGAGCCTGGATGATTTACTAGGTGGAAGACGAAGAGTAAATAAAGGATCTTCACATAACCTTTTTCTGTGTATAAGCAAGTTCTACATAACATTCAGAGCTGGTTCTTCCATGGAAATTATATATTTGTCCTGCTAGGATATTTGTGTAACCTAGTCAGCTGCTGGCATTTGAATAAATCTCAGAAAACAAAAGGAAAAACGCATGATTTTTACCAAGGAATCATGAAATGATAACCCATTCTTATCAGCCAAAATCATTAAATACAATAAATACAACCATGTATAGAATAAGAAAAAAAACCCGACACTTGGACAAAATATCTATGCCAATACCTCAACGGGTAGCAACTTAGCAATGTACTCTCAGAATATGTCTTATCCAGTTTTTCTATTTGATTGCATGTGTAAAAAGGCCCGTACAACTCATGAGTTCTACCAAGGAATCACGAAATGATACCCAATTCCTATCAGCCAAAACCATTAAATACAATAAACACAACCATGTATAGAATAAGCAAAAAAACCAGACACTTGGACGAAATATCTATGCCGATACCTCAACTGGTAGCAACTAAGCAATGTTAGTATCAAGCATTGCTAGATGCTACTCTCCGACCATGTCTTATCCAGTTTTTCTATCTGATTGCATGCATGAAAAAGCCCCTACAGCTCAATTATCCTCTTTTTTCTTGAGAAACTTCACATGTGCAAGTTTTGCAGATTCACGCCCATAGCAAAAACAATCAGAACATAAGTTGCATTCAAAGCAACAAATGAGCACCCTAGGTTTTAGCTCTCCAAAAGTTGAGTGTCAAGCGTTTTTCCGTTATTTCAAGCATGAGGGATGTAAATGAACATTCAGAGAGAAGCAACTGTTTCTTCAGTTTCATTTAAAATACATATGCTACAAATATCAATTACTGTATGAAGCACAATTCCGAAACTCGAACATTACTAAAGGAAGAGTAAATTCTCAGAAAATTTCAAATAAATACCAAAATTGGAGAGAACTACTCATGCAGTCAACCAAAAGCCAGAGATTTTCTGCCATGTCTCCGTTGATCCCTCTCAGTTACAAATCAGATAAAAGAGAACCAATACCATGAAGCAACCAATATAACAATGCAAATTGCACATCTTCTCACAATACACAAGTGCGTCCGCCAATGCGAGGAAGTCATCAATCAAGTCCATGCAAAGCTAACACACAATAAAACATGCAAGCCTCTTACACAAGTTGGCCGGAGCCCTACCAAAAAGGGAATCATGTTGATTTCTAGATCTCTTCCTGCATGAGGAAGGGGGCAAGGCCTTGACCTCTGGTCATTAACTACCTATCATACGTCATCCATTTAAAAAAAAAAAGATTGGATTAGAAGCACCAATTCGCAGATTGGCCCTTCAAAACTTCATTTAACAGGAAAAAGACCTGGAAGCTTCCTGTCAATCACTAAAAGTACCTGATTTCAAGCCCAAGTGACTTGGAAATACTCATGGTTACTATCTTTTCTTGGATGTAGACCCAAAACATTCTTTTGGGCCAAAAAATAAAATAAAATGAAACAACCGACTCATACTGGAACCTCCTACGGAACAATCTGCTTAAGATTTTCTTAGTTAGATTGACTGTCATTTCCCATCGAAACAAGATTCCAAGATCAACTACTTTGCAGCATAAGCCCTTACAATTCCTCTTTGCTTAACAACCTCATCCTCTCGACTCTATAGATCACTCCAGCATCAGGCAAACACTAGCCTAAGTTGAGCGTCGGGAGAAAATTCCTCGCATCTTTCAGTCGAGAGCTGTCTCAACAGTTCCACAACCGGCATTCTAAGCGAGTAGTAAATTTCCTCCTAAATAAGCAAAATTCTAGATTTTCACGACTTCCCCATTTCCTCGGTTTCTTGTAGAGGAACCTGCAGCAGTTCTCGCAGCTCGGGAAACTCACCGATCCACATAAAAAGCCACCTCATTCGAGCCCAAACAAAGTCTTTCAACGAAACCCACATTCCCCCGCGTCAAATTCTACCCTAAGGAGTACCGACACAACATGCATTCTCTCACTAACTTCACACTGCGCAAAGTCCCCAAACAGCAGCCCAAATTGTGGATCCCAGGACAACAACCGAACTAACCAAACACTCTCAGTCTCAGCCGAGCTACCAAAGTCAAACCTTTTCAGCAGGGTAACACCGGAAAACACCACAATCAAACGCCGACACGCGTCGCGACGCACGAACCGTACGGCAAAAGAAAAGGTGAGGGGGGGACTCACTGCTGGCTCCGCCGAGCTGGGTGACGGCGTCGACGAAGCGCTCGTGGAGATCAGTCGTCCAGCGGAGCCGCGGCTTGGGATCGGAGGTCAGCACGAGGCACGGGTCCCCCCGGTGCCCGGGCCCGCCGCCGCCGCCGCCGCCGCCGCCGACGAAGTCGTCGGGGTGGCCGATGAGCCCCTCGTGGGGCTGGATCAGCCTCGGGAACATCAACCCTAAAGCAAACAAGCCAACCCACCCACCCGCCGCCGGACCGGACCGGACCGGACCGCCGGAAGCAGCTCCAACCGCCGGCGAATCGCGGCGGATTAGAAGCAGAAAGAGCGGAAGAGGAGGAGGAGGAGGTGGGGAGTGGGGGGGGCAGTAAAGAGTGAAAAATGGAAATGATGATGATGATGATATGACGATGACGGGAAATCGCTTTTTGTACGCGGCGTAAAAATCATACCTTTTTCTCCCCTCAAATTTTCTCCCTTTTTTCTTTGTTTTTTACACATGGGAAAAGGGAAAAAGCTATAGAGAGAGGAGAGAGAGGGAGTAGGGCGGGGTCAGTACGGAAATGACTGGTCGCGGCGCTGGGCTGGCCTGCTTTTTTTGTCGAGATTTTCGTCGCCTTCTGCGCTTTTTCCGGCTCGTGCCAGGACGACGGCCTGGTTTTTCTCGCCCCGGTTTCGTACCTTTTGATTTGCAAGCTTACCTTCCCTCACGTGCTTTGTATCAATCAAGAGTCCAATCCAAGATTGGTACTGCATCACTGATTAGATTAGAGACCTTTCATATGTACATCGCACGATGCTACATGCGCACATGACTAGATACATGTCGATACGATGAGATGTTATGATCAATTGGTCGTTATTGTGGGAAAGCCTTGAATAGGACCGTCGATTTGCTTAAGTTTCGTGGAGAAAGAAATTCTTCTATGGATAGCTTTTGGTCTAGTCGGGGCATATATGTGAAATGTTAGTGTCACGGGTCGATCAATTTTGATCAATCAAAACACCATGCAACCTTAGGATTATTTACTTGTGAACGAACTAATTACAATGAGAGAAGGAATCCCTATTTATATAAATGCAGGTTGCATCTCAGCCGTTGATCGTTCTTCCAATCCAATGGTGCATTTTGAATACGTATTATGATTACAAGGCTACATAACAAGCTGCTAGATGACTGCACATGGTAGGCCCTTGATGTGTGTCAGAAGCAAGATTCAAGTTTGCAAGTCCGTCTGACACGAGAGCAACTAAATGGTCACGAGCTGCACATGGGCTGGTCGAACGTTGTTCACGAGTCGTTCATGGGCTGCGCATGGGCCTTTGCTCATACCACTCATGGATTGATCATGGGTCGGTTGTGGGCCGTTCTTGAGCAACCCTTTGTGCATGACACGGTCTATCACAAACGATCTTCAATCATGCTTCGTCCGTGGGCCGTGTCATTAGGATGATAAGTGAATTATGAGGACAAAGAATCATAAGAAGAGAAGATTGATGATGTCATATAGCACATCTAGTTGGGGCATAAAGATGAAATGTCAAGAAGATAATGAATTACGAGGGAAAAGATTTTACTTTGTGCTTTTATACTTTCATGTGTCTTTTAAATTCGAGTATGTATTTTTAAATTTGTCCTTCCCGCCAAATTCGACCAACGTGTTCATCCTAAATTTTCGGGGGATTCGATGTGGAATAAAATTTAATCAATATGGACGCGTCTATAGATGCCCTCGTAGGAAATTTTAACCGATGTGAACGATGTCCTAATATGATGACATGTCCAGCTAGGCTGGCCCGGATTTCATGCCGGATGCAATTGATCGGAAGATTTGCGATATTAGGAAGGACATATTTAGGTAAATTTAAAAGTACGGGGGAGAGCTGACGACTTTCTTAGAAAATTCATGAAAGTAAAGGGATGGAAAGGGAGAGATAGATATATTTATGAATTCTTTGGCACTAACTGTATGCTTTCTCTTGTGGGGGTGCAGTTGGAGATGAAGACTAAACTAAGACTGAAATTATTGGGGAGGTTGTTGCTTTGCTTGTTAATGGAGTAGATTTTTATTGCAAGTGCGCCGACCAAGGAAGGCCACTTTGAATAGACTATAGTTTTCGGTTGCTCTTCATATGGAGAATAGTTTATAACCTAAAGACATCATCTGTCTCAATCATTCGAGAGGCCTGGGTCTATAAAAACTCGTGAATGAACACGATTGCCTCGACCGGGTAAGGCTCCACCGATGTGATAGGAATCGGATTCCCGAGCTATTATGAACACGATGTCGAAAACTTTCAAAAAATATCATCAATAGAAAAAACTTGATTTGATTAATTTGATAAGTTTTAGAACTTGATTATACTTTTTGAAAATTTTAGGATTCGATTGCACTTTCATAACAAATTTTAGAACTTCATCGCACTTTTTAAAAGTTTTAGGACTAAATTGCACTTTGTTAATAAGTTTTAAGACCTCTAACGTGCTTCTAACGTGCTTATCCCATAATTGTTATCCCTTAATCTTTTGAAGCCATTCAAATACTGAGGTGGGGGCTATGAGGTCGACTAGTCTAGTCTCCCTTTCATATCCTGCACCAGACAACCGACTCCAGAGAAAAAGTCACTGTCTTCTGCTCATCTGAAGGGGGTACACGATCAACAGCAATGCAGCCTTCCGGACAAACACGGTGTCAGCAAGTAAGATTTGATCAGAAAAATCAAAGGGTTCGAAGTATGTGGCTCGACCTGCACATTACCCCTGCAAAGACTATAATTTGGGTACAGAGAAGCTTTTCGCTTTCCGGAATATCCAAAGCCAACACGAATGACCTGAATCTGAGGCTCTGCGCCAAAAAAAGTCTCACGCTCAGTTGCATTGTTGCATTGATAACCTGTATATGATTCTTTATGAGCTATACTGTCACGGGTCGGTTCTCTTTCGTGGAAGCCAATTCAAGCATGAGGGGCATAAGCTTATCCTGGAGCAATCTGTAGACTCTCTCCATCTCTGGATGTGATCTGTCCCCGGCGAAGAAAACGTGGCTTTTCCCATTTACTTCTATTTGACTGAAGCCCGGAACTTTCCTCACGTTCTGTTCCTTCATTTTCTTCCTCACTCGTGCGAATTCACTCCACTTGCCACTTGCAGCAAATGCATTAGCCCATAGCACATAAGCCCCGCGGCATCAGGCTCTAGCTCTATTAGCTTCTCCCCGAGGAGATTTGCTAGACTATCGTATCCATGAAACCTGCAAGTGCCAAGGAGTGCGCCCATGACAGCACTGTCTTGTTCACAATGAGGCATATTGCTGAAAACCTCCAAAGCCTCTTCTACTTGTCCTGCCCGACCTAGCATATCCACAAGGCAACAGTAATGCTCCGCTTTTGGTTCTAAAGCATATGCAGCAACCATCGAGTTAAAAAGCATCCGACCTTTCTTGACCATGCCAGCGTGACTACAAGCTGATAAAACCCCTACAAATGTGATCTTGTCTGGTGTAGCTCCTGCCCTTAGCATGCGTGCAAACACATGCAATGCATGCTGACCATATCCATGATTTGCATAAGATAATATCATTGCAGTCCATGAGACAACATCTTTAGACTCAAGATTCTCGAAGACTAGCCTAGCGGAGAAAAGATCCCCATTTCTTGAATACATGGTAACAAGAGCGTTAGCAAGTGGTGTTTCATTCTCAAACCCGAGATGTATAACTAGTGCATGAGCTTGCATGACTTCTAATGTGCCTTCACATGAGGTTAAGGCACTACTGATAGTTGTCTCATTTGGCCTAAATCCAGACCGCCACATGTGAATGAGGAGGCGTAAGGCTTCACCTTCTGGGCCATGTCTTGCGTAACCATCAATCATGGCATTCCAGGTGACTATATTCCTTTGCGGCATTGAGCTGAAAATTTCATTAGCTTCAAGCATAAGCCCTTCATCAATGTACGCCGTGACCATAGCATTCCATGAAGCAATATCTTTGTTAGGCATTTTGTTGAAATATTCCCTTGCATGTTCAGTCATTCCATTCCGTGCTAGACCAGTGACCATAATAGTCCAAGAAACCTCATTTCTTTGAGGCATCGTATTAAACATCTGGATGGCTTCAGTAACCCTATTGCCATCCATCAAACCCTGAATCATGACATTCCAAGAGTACGTATTCTTCTGCGGCATTTCCTTGAAGAGCTGCTCTGCATCATCCAATCGACCATTCTCAACGTAAGACTTGATCATCACCGTCCAAGCAACAACGTTCTTCTCAGGCATCAGATCAAAAGTTCTACGAGCTTCATCGATCAAACCGTTGCAAGCATAGCCTTGAACAACAGTAGTCCAAGAGACCACATTCCTATCCGGCATTTGTTCGAAAAGCGCAAGACCCTTGTCAACCTGCCCGCTCCTAAAGTACCCGGAAACCAAACTAGTCCACGAGTACACATTCCGCTCCGTCATTTCATCGAAGACCTTCTGGGCATCACCCACACGGCCAGCCTTCGCGTACCCGTCTATCATCGCCGAGTCGACTCCCACATTTCTCCCGGGCATTTCCCGGAAGAGCCGCTCGGCCTTGGGAAGATCATTGTCCTTGAGGTACGCCTTGATCATGGACGAATAAGAGAAAGCGTCCCGGTGAGGCATATCGTCGAACACCTTCCTCGCTTCCTCGACTCTGCCCCCGCGACCCAGCGTCTTGATCATCACGTTGCGGTCACGGATGTCGGGATCCCGGGTCGGTGTCGGAAGCGAGCTCAGAGCCCTGGGAATCCGAATCCGGGTCGTGTACCTTCTGACAAACTGTTTCGGCGGGGAAGAAAGCAGGGGCCCCCTGCATATGCAATGACTTGCGGCGGCAAGAAGGTTGAGAAAGCTCAGGCAGCGAACAGGGCAGGCTCCGACGGGATGCATGGCGATGTCGGCGATGTCGGCGATGTCGGCGATGGTGATGTTCCATATACGCTTTGTATCATCCGCTTCGATCCCGAAAAGGGTGTTGAATTCTGCACGGTGGAGACGCTCTGGCCAGAGGGTGTATGGCTTCTTGCAGAGTGGGAGTTCGGTTCTGCAACTATTTTTGCCCTGCTTTCCCAACGGTTTTATGTATGCCCATTTCAGCCATTAGGACCATTCCATAAGGACATGATTTATTTATTTTTAAAATGTGATTAACGAGATGACTAGTTTTAATTTTTTTAATGTAATTATAAATAAATGAATTAAATGAAGAGTCAATACCACGGAAATTTTAAACTAGTGTATTTATGATAAATTTATCCTAAATTATTTTTTTTCACAAAAAATCATAGCAAATTTACCCGTTGTTAGTTACCCTTAAATTTTATTGAGTTGAGATTTTACCTTCCGTTTGCTAAATATATATCAGTTTGTGGCTTTTTCATAGTATTAATCCAATTTAGAGAAAATTAATAGAAAGTAAATTTGTCATAAATATATTAATTTGAAATTTTTAGTAGTCAAAAAATTAATTTGAAGTAAATTTATCATAGACGTACCAAAGCTTTCTGTGATGTTATCCCAATGAAGGGTTAAATGAATTGTTTAGGCTAAATGTGTAATTAAATTGTGATGGAATTTTGGGAGGAAATTATGCAACCCTTAAAATTAGGGGCTCCGTTTTCTTTATAATAGAGGATGAGAAGCACAACATACTAAGAGCTTGAGAATACAGGAAGAAGAAATGTGCACTTTTCTTTACATAAACATGCACAGTCTAATGCTGGCTGAGATGAATTTCTAAAAGAGATGCCCTCTTGACTGATGTCTTCTATTAAGAGTAATTACAATTCAAATAGTTTCCGACGACGATCGAGAAAGTTACAGAAGAAAAATCCTCGAAAAGTCGCCATAAAGAACCCCACTCCAATCTGGGTTAATCCTTATCACCACCTTCTTGTCCCAAATTGATCCTCACAACATAGCCAGGGGGACGCAGAGATCTCGGCTCGACATGATTAATCGATTATATTTTCCCTACCTCTTGAGATCAATTGGAGAAATGGACAGCATCGGCAATCAACCATCTGATTCGCTCATGCAACTAAGCGAGCCTCATCAGATTCAGGTATTATAATGTCAAGCCTCATCATGGGTTTGTATATCTCAGGTATCTGTGCACCTGCCTGCATGCAGATTTCTACGACGGCGGGAGCCTTGCCGTAATATGACTTGAGTGCGCTCGTCAGTGGAGGTCCCTTCGGGTCCCGCACGTGCCACACGTAGTTAGGAGGGAAAACTTCGTCTGGTGTGGCATCTTGCCAGCCATGCTTACCATCCCTCCATTGGTGTTTGAATTCCCCACAGAGCTTTGCATTGTGGCCCCAAGGCCCGACGTGAACCTCTGAGCAGTACCCACAAGCCTTGACTGTATAGCTCTTCATCAATCTCTTAACACCAGATCGGACGGTCCGGTATGCATCCATCGTCTCTTGTGCTATACTAGGTACCTCTGACAACAAAGGAGGAGGGAATCGCTCACAAGCCCCATGGGTGTCGAATTCAACAAGTGCAGACAAATCCGCAGTACGCCATGGCCTAGGCTCTTCCACATATTCACCTCGATTGAAAACTTTCTTTCCAATCATTCTGATCGGTTTGGTTCTTCGACGAGAAGGGTATTCTGGTATATCCACGCCAGCTTGGATGCACAGCTCAACAACAGCTGGAATTCTATCATAATCAAAACGAGTCTCGTGCATGACACGCCTTCCAAAAGGATCATAGAGGTGATATGACTCGACAGGGAGTAGAACATCATTGATGGAGCCCCGCACCCATGAGTGGAAGCTTCTACGCTGTGCATTAGATGAACCTAGGCAGTCCTGAATTTTATGGCCGGTCTCAGCCACATGAACTTCCGAGCATTTACTGTTGAAACACAGGAAAAAAAATTAGTTTCACAAGATAAAAGACCTACTTGAGTGGAGTTCCTTAGTGAATGAATCGTTCATCCGGAAGACAATCTACTTTATAATAATTACAGGCTAAGAGGAAAAAATCCACCTGCAACCATATACAGGAATAACATGCAAGAGCTGTGCGACTCCTTTGATTAGAACTTTCCAGGCATCCAGGACATCATAAGCCACTGGAATCAGACGAGGTACTAGCAAGCCATTTTCGGAGGTTCAAGGGGCTTCTCTATACCCATTTGAGCAAGCTTTTTGTTCATTCTCGATTCCCGCAGGATCTTTTTCAGAGGGACTGGAAAGGGTTTCTTCTTTTTCTTAGGCAGTATGGGTGGAAGATCAATGTTTTGGGGAATCGATTTTTTCTTGAACGATGAATCTCGTCTGGGCCTCTGATTGGCACATAGGCACGTTCTCTTGATTCGTCGACCAAAAACTTGGTGTTGCTCATTTTCAAACTGCAGATCAAGTTGGAAACTTAGATATGAGAATAAGAGGTCAGCCTCCATCAGATTATTCAAGAGAGTCACTGTTGAAACTCTTGAACGGGGTAAAACATCCTTAATAAGCATGAAATAATCTCTATGGTAAGCCCTATGTTTCATAATCCAATTATCTCTACTGACGAATTAAAGTGCTCATTCATCGAGGAAGATTTAACAAAATAATCTCTATGGTAAGCCCTATATTTCGTAATCCAATCATGCATTTTCATATTATTTCTCATTTTGTCTTTCACACTAACAGAGACTAAATTGGCCTTAAAAATCTAAGGGAGATCTGGGAGTCTGGCGTACATCTTTGCAACACTCAGCATGAACAGGAAATCATCAGAAACTGTCTCATATTAACTCAACTATTAAAGTCCATATGAACTTAATGATACAAGTGCCAGAATCCTTCTGTAACAAATGATGCAGATGGCAGGCTCCTAACACTTGAAAAACTATCTCATGTTAACTAGCTTTCAAAGTCTAAAAGATACTCTTTCATAAGTCTTGGGCATAAAAGTATATCTTCCATACATGACATTGACCTTACGCAGCTCATATTCCGGCGGCCATAACACTTCAAATGCCAAATGCTTAAATCACACAGGATTGACATGTAACAGCAGCGGCCGATCATAGCAAGCAAGCATATGATGATTTATCTAGACACATTCAGCAGATCTAAAACTTCTATCCCTCGTAGAGAAATTGTCCAAACATGAGGAATAGATAGTTCAAGTCAGAGCAAACAGCTAAGCAATTGGGAAAGGAATTTTCTGAAACTAAGTACATAGATGAGATACTATTGGCAAAATAAACACAACATGGAATAACGGCAAAGAAAGAATGTAAACCTTCAACCCAAGAGTATATGACCTTAATACTGACAAATTAAGCCACCTATGCTCCATCAGACTCGAGGAACCTACATAAGAAAACCATTTACTCTTTGTTATTGTATGAAATAAAAAACCAATACAATGTCAAAAGGAATGTTTGTTCAGGTGAGCTCAATCACAAGTCTTGGCTTGTAAATCCTACTACACAATTTCAGAGACAGGCATCTGTCACGTCTACTTTGCTGAAGGAATGAATTCCAAAGAAAATATTTCTGCATGGGATATAAATTAGCCATTCCACAGCTTTCATCTATAGATTGGAAGACTTATTCCTTTTCCACTCCATATTTAACTTCCTTGGACAATTGCATTTAGAAAAAGAATAGAAACAACAGAAGTTTGCGATCACTAAGCCATTCACCACATGTGGTCTGAAAAATAACATAATTGTTTCACTTACTCAAGAAGCTAACAAAAAAAACCGTTAAATATTGCTCCCCCTACAATTATAGTGGAGTGGACCAAAAAATGGAGGACAGTTTTTGTCAGTGCAGTATTTGCATCAAACAGATTGTATGCACACAATTTTCGGTATATGAACTACCTATAAGACGACAACAAGTGAAGTAGCAGCACCGTTTATCCAAAACTAAGCAACAAACTAGCGTCAGTTCATTCATATAAGCAAAAACAAAACCCAACAACACATAATTACGCAACAACAAGCTGGTAAATAAAAAGTCACATTATAAACAATCTTTTGCTATTGCAGAAAGAAAGGAATAGGGACATTCGAGATCCTCCGAAATTCCACAGCAATAGACAAAGAGTGCCCAACAGAATAAATGCAAGAAGACACAAGAAAAACAAAACAAGAGCTCTACTTTTCCATTGATGGAAAAATGAACTCTAAATTTGCAACTCACCACCCTGAGATGGAGTCCATAAAGTCGAGGATGTCAAGGCCCACTGCTGGAGCATTTATATCCGAAAACTTCAGTATCTCCAATTCCTGAAATGCTGAAGAAAAAAATCAAGCACTCTTTAAGCACAGAACACACAATATCCGCAAACCCAATTAGCAAAGACATGGGTGACGATCACAACGAACGCACAAGTGAGAATAAAGGAGAAAACACAAGATACCCATCGAGCTTTGACCCCAACCGTAAAACATAACACGCACTTCAGGTCTAAAGGAAGAACCTTTTTCCACAAGACAACGCAAAGACCATCATTCCAAACAAATTGGGACAGACCCAAGTCGGGAAAATTCGCAGACAAACGAAAGAAGCACTGAACAAAGAAGGAGATGGAAATTGAGAACAAGGTTTCAGGGGTACCTATTGCTCGCGGAGCTGAAGCAGACAGAAGCGAAATATCGTTGGTTTCTTGTGGGTGGGAATGGGAGACCAGCGAAGTGAAGAAGACGGTGACTGACTGCTGATGGGCTCGAATTCGATACTCGCAATCTTGCACTCTTGAGGGCCGTCTTTGCTGGCCATGATTCTAGTATCAAGAACAGCGAACGAACCCCGTTTCGATTCCCAAGTCCAGGCCCATCTTTTCATGACTTTTTGTAGTCCTACTTTGCTAGATTCTTCGAGGAATCAAGTTCGAAAATCGTCCGATTCAAATCAATTTATTTAACCCATTCTGATCAATATACATACAATACGAATTTTAATTATTTATGCTCGACCCAAATCATATCATGATCGTGCTCCATATTTATCCATTTGATCTGTTTTGAGTAATTTTCATATGATACAAATTTACCGATCTATACCCAAAAAACAATCGAATTTAGGAAAACTTATATGCAAACTGAGATGAGAATATGGAGCGAACGAGTAGGAGATCGAGAGTGAAAAAAGAGTCATAGAGGTGGACTAAATTTAACTAAGTTATGAACCTATTTAATGTTTATGTTATTTTGGACCTTACTATTATAAACCTATTTGTAATCAATTTATTGAATAAAACTAACTTACGCCAACTCAGGCCCCTCAAATATGATACCCATTTCGACATGTCTATATTTTGTGAGCTCATGTGCAGTTCAAACTTTCGAGGCAACCAATCACATTCCGACAAGAGCTATGTGAACATCTGTACCATCGTGGAAAGATAGGAAGAGAAACCGCCCATGGAGAAACGGCAACACATTCTTTGTTGAACAAAAGGACATGAAATGACCTAAGCTCTTTGTCATTCTCCCCTGGACACATCTGGATTTCCTCGGGATTAATGCAATATCATGACAGGGAGAGCTTTCCAGCAGCAGCTGTGAAGAGTTTATCAAACACCTTATAGAAAGACCCTACCAAGTACAGTTGACGTAGAAGTTTTGTTGCATAGGCCCCCTTTTGGTAGAGGCCGAAGGGAACTGAAAATTATGCAACTTAATGAATATAAGCTATTTTCATTTCTGCACTTACTTATATTTAAAAGGGTATGAGGGATTTTTCTTCCAATTTAACAAAAATCTTACATCCAAAGTTCCAAAAGGCAAAGGCCAGATCCACAGCACAAAATTGACATTACAGGGCTTAAAGGGAAAGGGGTTGAAGTTGTTATACAAAATTTGATAATTCCAAGCAGACACAAGAACACAAGGGCAAATAAATCTATCTAGTCTCTCCTGTCCAAATTTTCTAATTCTATACAACCAAAACTACAAGTATTGCTCCCTCCTGGCAAACTATATGGCGGCACAGGTGGAAAATCATTTACAGCTGGTTAACACGGAGTGTATCACGTGCATAAGAAGGCGGATGCTGTTGGCTTCAGAAGCAGAGACAGTGGGGAGATTCCGATGATGTCCTAGTATTTGGTACACCTGTTCAAAGATCGGTCTCACGTGCATTGCAATCATTGGATCAGCCGGGTTGATGACGACTGCAACTTCCGTCATCCAACTCACCTTCCTCGGTGTTTCCTTGCTCATATCACAAGCCAATTGCTGGAGAAGAGCAAGAAGCACTCCCTGGCTCAATGGTAGCGGAGAGATGGTCAGGATCTTCTGCAGATCGACCTGGCAATGACAGAGTAGAGTCAACCATAGAATGTAGCTTCTGACTCATTTTCTTAGCAAACCAACACCATATGAATCAGGTATTTGTAGTCATTGCCCCTTATTTCGGGCCATCGATATAATGTGACAATGGAATAAGAAAAATATGAGGCACGCCCAATAAAACCCTTCACATCCAGCGCCAATTACAAAAAGAGCACCAGAAACCAGACAACCAAGTATCTCTAAGCCAAACATGTAAACCTGTCAATAATCCTTTTGCTTACTACATTTGATTGATAAGGAAAAGGTATATATACCAACTATAGAACAGGCAAAGAGAGCCCTGTCATGGAGGACTTTGTAATTGAAAAGGCTGACGGGCAAAGATAAAAAATACTAGAAATTGTATAAGCCGACAGGGATCACTTGAAAAAGAAGTATGAGTCAAACGATCCATAAAATATCACCTGTATTAAAGATTGACATAAAGAAGTGGCAGTGTGACTGCTAATTGGTTTGCTGCTTTTAGTCCTTTCTTGAGAGTACATACAGCATAAAAAGTAAGACGAGTTTGAAGACAACCCACTAGAGCAGAGACTAACATACCTGACTACATAGCCAGGATACAATTGATACGTCACTTTTGTGTAGGGCTGCAGTAAAGGCTTCTTCATACTTGTTCTCAGCTATCAATCTGGATAACTCTTTAGTTGGATCAATTGGTGCCTCAACCTGTTGCATAACAGATTAAATATTTGTCAGGAAGGAAAGGAACTTTAGATACGGAAGCACCGCATGCTTTATAGATGAGTTTCAGATAACAAAAGACCCATTTTGGAGCCTATTTAAGAAGAGAATGGTTTCTGGAAACATACAATATCATGCAGACCGGGCAATGGCCCGTTACTCAGCTGAGAAACCAAGGGATTTGCAACATTAGAACTTGCACCAGCAGTTGCAATAGCTAGGAGCTTGCGCTGGCCCTCAATCAATTCTCCACTTAATGTCTGAGTAATCGATGAAGCTGAACTGATGGCATCCTGCAGTACAAGACCCACCACTTATATAACTGTTATGCTATTCAACAAAAAAGTACTAACAAAAATTTAGCCACATGAAGACAGCACCACAAAACATGTTTTCTTTCCTATCAATTCTTTACGCATCAATGAAAAGTTCCATGATGCTACAAGAAGTATACTTTCAGAAAGACAAGTAAAAATTATTCCTATAATGCACAACCGAAAAAGAAAACATGGTGAATTAAATATGCAAAAATACCCACCCTTAAAGCAATGGCCAGGGGAGAGTGTGCAGACTCAAGTTGCTGCTGAGTGGCAGTGACATGTTTCATGAGCCCTTTTTGAAGAGTGGCATCAACTTGCTCAAACATTGCTTTGCATGAAAACTCAAACGCAGGTATTATGGATGCTTCCAAGCTGGATCTTAATGCCTCCTGAAAGAATAAAGTTCATTTAGCAAAGTTAGAATACTATTGCAGACAATACGGAAATCAGAATAAATTACAAAGCTCTAGAAGAAACCGAAGCCAGAAGCCATGATATCAGATTGATAGATACCAGTGCCAGAAATGATTTACCATCAAAGTTCAGAAAATTAATGCACATACAACATCCGTATGATCTAGAATCCAGACTGTACCCTTTTTAGGTCATACAAAATGTATTTATTTATTAAAATAAATAAACTATTCTGGTACATTAGAAACAGACAACAGAGAAATCCACACAATATATCGCAGCCATATCAGCATCTGGGGGAAGAGAAAAGAGCAGTGAAATTATTTCTTTTAAAGCAATCATTTCTCCTTAAAATATTCCATACTCGAAGTACTACTATCAATTTTAGGCCACATGGGTCATTCCTCATTCTTTTAACACCAGAAGCCAGGTAACTAAATGTAATCATTACCGAGATGTACTAGCCTTGGTTATATTGATCAAGTTAGTTTCCATGGAACCTCCTAAAAATTATAAACACCTTTCACATCAACATAAATATTGGCCGAATTCTACTAACACTGGCACACACAAACTGTTAAAAATGACTTTTGGGTAGTTGAAATCCCAACTGGACCCAGCATTTGAGAACCTTACTCTTGCAGTGACGGTTAGCCTATAAATTTTTAACTTAAAGCAAAAGAAAATCATGCCGATTGTGACTTATTTAAAGGAAAATTATAGGCGAGAGAGCCAACTACAGATTGAAGAAATCATAAACGGCAAAAAAAGTTCTTGCAAGCACCACAAAAGATTCTTGAAAGAGTTTTAAATTGCAATCACCTGGAGAGCCTGCTTTCCAAAAGTCTGAAATTGCGATTGAATTTGCCTCCCCAATACAGCTTCTAATTTGGAGTTGACCGCCTTCTCCAGCTGGTTAACCGTCTTATCTCCCACTCCCTTCTGAATAAAAAGCACAAGAAAGCAAATTTAGAGGCCTAAGTAATGCTTCGTGGCAATCCATACCTTTCATCACAAAAATAAACATCATAAGGTAAGGCAAGGTTTGCTATATGACCTCAGGCAACATAAAAAAATGCTCATACCTGGAATGACTCTGTTATGGCCACCGATATGCTCTTCTCAATAATGGGAGTGAGTGCACGAGCTACAGATGATCCAATTGCAGTTATTTCCTTCTTTACAGTTTTCTCCAGCAACGCCGGTAAATCCTTGTTCATAGAGTTGGTGATCAGATTTGTAATCTGTTGGGTTCGGTCGCGCTCTAATTTTTCATGTTTAGCATTTTCTTCTTGGATACGAGCCCACAAAGCATCAGCATTTGCTTTAACAACTTTCTCCATATTTCGTCCAAGAGATGTTTCCAGTCTTCTACTCTCTTTGTTAAATGGGACAGACACGACCGTTGCCATCTGCTTCTGCATTTCCTTTTGCATGCTTACTAACTGTTCATATTGAAAAGCAGCCAGAATCAGTCATCTAGAATAACATATCCTTCTAGGTGTGAAAAAGGGTGGTTGCTCTGGCAAGGTTTTATATGCTCATAGCAGCAAAGTGGAAAATAGTATCCATATGGACGAGATGTCATCTATGTTAATTTGGTAGTGTTCAGCTAGTCCAAAAACTACTAAAGATTCATCTATCAAGTAGACTCCTCTGCCTCGTATTCCTGATTTGTACAGCTCCACAACTGCAGTCTATTATTAGTTGATGTCCGGACTTGCTCCCTTTGATCCAACATAACTTTTAAAGCTCGGCAACTTAAGTCTATTTTTGTTAATATCCAACTTGTCCCTTGCACCTAACTCTTCTTTAGGGAAAATTGAAGGGAAAACCAATTACTAGAACCGAAGTCAGAGACTCCCTTATGCATCAATTTTAATTTTAACAGATTGTTTCCACTATCAACAGAATTCCTCTATTTGCTTTCAAGGTAGCATCGAACTTTTGCTCAATATTTTGACTTATACTTGGTAAAAAGGAAAATAGAGATCTATACATAGATATATCATATGTACAACTAGATGTAAGCCAGAAAGAGGAGGGTAGATATGATGTACTACAACAGGAATGGTGGAAAACAGCAGACGGTAAATTGTTGTGCACATATCTTTAAAAGGAATTACTAAAAGTTTAATCACTAAAGGTTACACAATGATATCATACGGGCAGATGTATTAGCAACGCGAATAGCCTCTGCTGAAATGTAGAAGTTAAATGCAAGGCATTTAATAACTCAAAGATGTCCCACCAACATCAAGATACACTAAAAACCATGGAAGCAATGTTTGAGGCACTGAAAACCCATTGAATATGCTCGCATTTGCTTACAGCCTGATTCCAGCTGAAGCAATAAATATATCCCAGTTTTTGGCACCATAACAATATTGGAACTGATAGCTCACACCGACGACGGAAATATCAGAGAGCATAAGGCATCGGCAGGTAAATCAATCTTAATCATGTAACAGAATTACAAGGATACAAAGAATCATCAACAGATAAATATCAGGTCATCACAAGCAGCACACAAATTAAAAATAAATATTAAGTCATCAGAAGCAACGCACTAATTCAAAATCAATCCCAAAACCTAGCCAGTGCAAAAAAATAGAGAAGCACTGCAATACCACAGAAAAATGTAATGTATGAATCTTTCATGGACTAATATAGCAGAAGGACTGAGATAAAAAATGCAGGAAGTTCTTATCATACGAGCAGTAACTATCCATGTTGCATAGGACCCATTGTGATGAGCTCAGAATAGTCAAGTGGATAGAACAAGAATTGATCACCTGGTCAAGGGACTCCTGCATAGCTAACAACTGTGAAAATGGAACATCTGCTGATGGGACACCAGAACTACTGCCGGGGTCATTTGATGAATCTGTGGAATTAAAAGGACTTGGGGATGGAGAAGACAGGCCAGATACTTGAGAAGTTTTTCCTTTCTGTCTTTTGCCTTTAGCGGTTGGGGCTAACGACTGGGGAGCAGCTGCTGGAGTTTCTGATTCGCCAACCTTCATAAAAGCATTGTTTGTCAATCCTTCATCGCTGTTGGAGGAAACTGATCTGGAGACTCACTAACACCAACATCATTAGTCTGATGAGGTCCTTCCATGCTGTAACTATCTACACGACAGTCTCGTGCCATCTGAATGCTAAGATCAGAAGCCTGAGAATAGAAAGACTTCTCTTTTTGTTCAGCAATAGTTATTTGAGATTCTCTATGGAAGGTGTAATCATCATTCTGATCAATTCCTGTCTCCCCAACAACTTTAACCTCAACCTCCGTGCTTGCCGTGTCATCATTGACAACCACATCTTGAACCTTTGCCTCTCCCACGCTCATACCTTGACTAATTTGAGTCTCAGAGGAGGATGGAGCCTTGGATAAAATTTCTGATGGAGTCACAAGATGAGTTGGATGCTTAAAAACCACTGGAGGATCTGGAACCACTGGGATATCATTTGACACGACACTTTTGTCATCCTTCCTCAAGCCATCACATGGGGCTGCTCCATCAGCACCGGTCTCGGGTCTCCTATCAGATGAATATTCAACAACTGGCTGATCGCCAGCATGATTGGGGAATGCAGGACCAGGATCAAAGCTTCCTACTGGAGTTCTGAAGCCAGAGGACATCCGCGACACCCTAGGACTCAAAGGAAGAGGAGAAGAAGCGGTATGGATTTGTTCAACAGTTCTTGGAGATGACAAAGCGCTTAGCTTTGTCTCTAAGCCAGAAGAAACAGTCTCAGGCGAGGTAGTAATTTGAGAAGAAGGCATTCTCACAGGAGGCACTGCTCCAGGGGCACTACCGGCACTGCTCGAAAGCACAGATGGAACCAAAGTGGCATTACCTGATGTTATCTCAGGATGCTTAATTCCATGAGAAACTTCCAAGTTAGCAAAACCATCAGGATTGGCAGCATCAAATGCACGAGAGACATTAGATTCAGTCTTCTCCAACTCGGTGTTATCCAAGGGTGGTGGCAGACATTGGGACAAGGCCAATGCATACTGCTGAATGGCTTGCGTTTGAACACAGTACACCTGCACAATGTGTTCCCCATCTGCTAAACTCTCGCTAGTTCCAGTAATACTCAAAATGGGCATTGTAACTGTAAATTCAGCCATATAGTCCATGCGGGTTGCAGCTGGATGAGGCCCATAATCTATATGCACTGCATATATAGCATTCTTCTTTGCATTTGCAAGTAAAAGAAGCCCTGCACGAGGTAATGCCACAACTTGATTAAAGAATGCATCCTCACTGGAACCCTTTAACTCCAGGGTCTGAGTACATTGCCAAGACTCGGAATCACTAGGCAACAACCATCCCTCTTCGAGGGAAGAGGTCCATATCTTGACTTCTCGATTCAATGGGCCCTGCAAATTATATAAATCAGCGTGAGATGTAATTAAATCTTAGGAGATGCATTAACTTGGAATTCTGATTTAAGAAGGGCCACGCACCCCTGTCAAAACTAGAACTTATCTAAAGAAACCAACAATTGAGGGCAGAATGAAATCAGCAATCATAATATCAATAAAAGAGAAGCTCACCCCTGAGATAAGGACGATGTGATCCGGACGGTGGGGTGCGGTCAAAAAAGGTGACAGAGTTGACAGCATGACCATCATGAGGCCTCAGAACTGCAAGTGGTGATGGCTTACGGTCTTCCCAAATTTTCACCTGTAAATCAAGAGCTTCTGTAAGCAAATCTCATATTGCAAGAAAAATCTGTGACGTGATTTGATGACCCACAGATAAGGGTCTAAATGCCAAGCCCATTAATTAGGCTCAATTGATGGAATACCTGCCCAATTTAATCACCTTCTAGCCTTAGAAAAACACTGTGGTAATGCAACCAAACTGCGCCGTCGTCAATAAATTACTGAAGAAAGACTATTCTGTTAAAACATTTTCTTTATGAGACAGCGAAGGTAGCATGTAAATGCCTCTCCCTCTCTAAAAAGTGAATTGAGTGTTTCAATTCGTCAATCACCACAAAACATTGATTTTCTGATCCAAAAGTTTTGATAATCTTACTATCTCTATCGATCCCAAATCGTTTTTGCAAATCTTTTGGAAACAATGGGGATCTGTCACACCACAATAGTTACAAATCATCACTTTTATCACCACTAGACTCTCAAGGATAAAAATTTGAGTGTCAGCATTGGTGGAGGATAATTCGTAGTCATATGCGTCGGTTAAACCTGCCCAAGATAATACATTTACGTAAGGACAGACAAATATATTATATTTTTCGGGTTAGCTGCCTCAGCTAACCAGCATCCCTTTGAGACAAGAGCCCAAGACTCTCTTCAGCTATTATTCAACTTGACAACTTAAAGTATAAGCAAGAGAGGGACAAAGTCCTCATCATTAACCAGGGATGCATTATCAGTCAAAACACAATGGACATTCAACATAAAGATATTTTATACTTTATCAGGGTAACTGCTAGAATCGTTTGGTTGCATCCCTCTGAGCAATCTAGATGAAGCAAGTAACTTTTTATTCTAAACCTGACCAAAAACTTCCTCTTTCAAAATCCAAAGGTCCCCGAAGCTGTGCAAAGCTAGCAGGCTCACCACAAGAACAACTAGAATACCAAAATGCACAACCATATTCGGAGGTAAAGAAATATACGGACCGTTCCATCCACTGAAGCTGAGGCCAGTCTGCTAGTCATCCATTGGCACATTGACAAATCTGTTACTACTGCATCATGCTTACCAACAATCTGGATCCCATCAATTAGCTTGTCGATGGGACACTTTAGAGGTTCCTCAGCAATGAATGATTCTGCTTTACCAACTTTTGTGCTATCGATCTTCAGCACACGGTTTCCAATTGCAACCATCAAAATTTCCTGCGGTTTTAAGTAACCAAAAAAATATGAGTAAACTAGCAAGTCAAAAGATTAAAAAACAAAAAACCAACAGAACAGGACCTGGATAGCAGGTAACTCTCGTAGAACTTATAACCAAATACTTACTTGCTTGTGAGGATGCCAACATAATCGTGGATGCACAGGTTCTTCCTCTCCCACAATCTGAATGGCAATGACAATTTTCCCCGAGATTTGAGCCTTCTCCTCCTCATCTGCACCTTCATTAATCTTCCATATGAAGATCCTACCGTCAATGCTCGCACTGCAAAAATTGAAATTTTAGCACCTTTCAACATGTACCCAATAAAGCGGTTTTTTTATTATGATTGTCGAAAAAAAAAAAAAATTACCTCGCCAAAAGGTGAACGTCCTCCGCAAAGAAAGCCATATCCGTTACTCTCTGAATCGGAAAAAAAGAACAACAAGAACCTAATCAAAACGCAATATCCGACCATAGACGAAGGGACGACCGTAAAGTTTGATTTTTCCATGCCACCTGTATTCTTCCACGAGGGAGAGTGATGCATTGCATAAACAATCCATGAGAAAATTACAGAACTTATGGCATCACCCAACTCGGACAACTTACGACTACTCTCAACAATAAAGGTGAGCACACAAGCTGAACACCAACACAAGGAAGCATGGAGATCGAACCTGCGTATGGCCTCGCAACAAGGACCGCAGCGGTATTTATATTGAGAACCCTAATATTGCCCATCTTCAACCCGTAGCATATATAATTCCGGTTAACCGCAATCTGACGGCCCAACACCAAACCCGGATCGGACACGTACTTAGTGATCGGAGTGACCTCGAGCTGGGGCTGAACTTCGCCCGGCAACCTAACGTCGATGTCGTAGACCAAATGATCGCCGATCAAATGCCGACCTTTGGGCAGCTTACTGCTGAGCATCCGGACCGGCGCGCACTGCACGGCCCCGAAGCCCACGGGCGGCGCCGGGGAGCCGCCAAGCCGAGGTTGGCGTGCACACCGAAATCGGGCGGGGGTGACGGCGACGGGGCGAAGGAGGGCGGCGACGACTGCTGCGGGAGGGCGAAATCGTGGGGGTAGGGTTAGGGTTCTGGGTCCCGAGGAGGGCCATGAGGCGGGCGCCGCTGGAATCAGCGGAGGGCGACGGGGAGGGCGGGGGGCCGGGTAGGAGGAGATGGGGACCCGCGGCGGGGGCGGCGGCTGCTGGTGGAGGTGCTGCTGCTGCTGCTGCTGGTGGAAGAAGTGGAGGTCCTGCTGCTGCGGGGGCAGGGGAGGCGGGGGCTGCTGCTGGAGGTGGTGGTGGTGGTGGTGGGGGAGGAGGGGGAGGGGGTAGGGGAGGTAGTGGAAGGGGAGGGGGCCGGTGGGGGAGGGTAGGAGGAGGAGGAGGAGGAGGGGTAGGGGGAGGGGGGCGGAGGAGGAGGAAGGGAGGATGGGGCCGGAGGAGGAGGGGCGGAACAGCTTCTGGAGCTCGAATTGCTGCTGCGGGTTGGCGGGGGTGGTGGTGTTGGGGTTCCCGGGGGACGCCATGAAAGGTGTTCGACGAAATGACTCAGAGAGAGAAAAAAAAGAAGAAGAAGAGACTATCTGGTGGGGAGATGGTGGGTGAGATTCAAGGAGGGGACATGGATCCGGCGATTGGGATCGGGGGATAGGCGAGGGAGGGAGGAGACGCCTTCTTTTTTTTTTTTTGGGCACTCACTCTCGTCTCGGCCTTGGCTGACCCCAGTGACCAATCTGCCACGCACTCAGGGAGAGGGAGAGTATTAAAAAATGGGGGAGGTGTGACTTATCTGGGATCGAAGTTTGGGGAGGACGAGGGGGAGGAAGGAGGAGGAGGAGGTGGAAAAATGGGGGAAAGGGGAAGAGGGGGAGTGCACTCGCCGACGTAGGAGTTTTGAGTGGAGCCATGTCACGTGGAGTATAGCGTGGGGACATTGATGGAAAGTATGAAGGGAGATAGGAATATCATACGTGGAAGTTCCAATTATGATATTATCATTATTCTTTTTCCCTTTTTTTTCTCTTCTTTTTTTTCTTTTTTTGATGATCGGCTGATGGTGATGTTATGTATTTTTTTTTTGGCCGAATTTGGTAATATTATCCATGAACGTATTGAAAAGCAATTTAATATGAATACTATAATGTTGTTGTGAGTTTAGTTCTTTCTTATTCTATGGTATATACACAGCGCTAATGTAGTAGAGAACCTTTCTTATGATGCGTTATCCTTGACATTTGTGAATCTAAATACAAAGAAACGTACATTTTGCATCATGAAACATAAGCAATTATAGAGGGTAGAGAAAAGGGGAGAATAATACTAGAAATGTAAAAAGTTGTGTATGGCGCTTATTTTAATATCAAAAATTTTCTTCGGCTCACTTAAGTGCCAAACCTAAGAAAAAACGATTAAAATATTTTGGTGAAAAATTCTAGCAAAAAAAATTGGGAAAATTTCAAATAATGACCCAAAGTGTCATCATTTTCTCAAAATAGGACATGAAGTGAAGTTTATGCCGAATAAGGGCGCAAAAATGCCATCATTTTCGAAAAAACGCGAAGTGAAATTTGTACCGAAGAAGAACCCAAAGTAGTCATTTAGTCTCAAAGAAGGATCCCACTTATCGGCCAGTGAATAGATGCATCTCCGATGTATATTCTGATGGCCTGATTATGGTATTTTCATCTTCTTCTTCTTCTTCTTCTTTTTCATTTTTGGTTGCCCTGTTCATCGTCTTCTTCATCCCTTGTTCACTTCTTCTTGCCCAGATCAAGAACACCGGACTTGGGGAAAGGCTAGTGAGCACTGGCCGCTGGTAAGGGCCAGCGAGGGCTCGACACCCATCACCAGGCGAGGGCCATTGAGCCCTCACTGGCAATGGGGGAGGGGGGCCATCCAAATTGAGACCCTATAAGAAGGTCCTCGAGGGCAAAAGGGGTAGCTAAAGAAGTCATCGATCTAGGAGCGGTGGTGGGAGGAAGGGATAAAGAAAGCGATGCGTGTGTCCTAGTCGTAGTCCTAGCAGAAGACGAGGTTGTCGGTGGAGCAGTGGACGGAGGTGGGGGAGGTCGCCCCTCACGGCCATCAGCGAGGTCGCCCCTCGCCGGCCTTGGGCGAGGGCTCACCCACCTCACCGGCCACTGATAAGGGCCGGCAAGGGCCTGCAAGCCCTCGCCCGCAGCCAGCAAGGGCTCGACAACCCTCACCGGCTACAGCCGAGGCCACCCTCCCTAGATCTGGCAAGGGTTGGCCTACAAGCCCTCGCCCACAGCCAACAAGGGCTTAGTGGCTCTCACCTACTGCCGGCGATGGGCGTCCAACCCTCGTCGACTCTCACCAATGGCTAGTGCTCGCCAGCCCTTCCTAAGTCCAATGTTCTTGAGAAGAAGACGAACAAGGGACGAAGAAGATGATGAACAGTGCCACCATTGACCCAAAAATAATAATAATAAAGAACAAGACAACCGCAAATTTAAAAAAAAATGGACAAAAATACCCCTAACAAATTTCTTTGGAATATGCAGGAGATGTATCTATTCACCGGTTGGTAAATGAGGCCTTCTTTGAGACTAAATGATCACTTTGGGTCATTCCAAATCCTCTTTTGAGAAAATGAAGGCACTTTGGGTCCTTATTTGAGACAAACTTCATTTTAGATCCTCTTTTAAAAAAACGATGGCGCTTTGGGTCGCTATTTGAAACTTTCCCAAAAAAATTACGTGGCATTTTTTTGACATCGAAATGATTACTTTTTTTTTTAATGGGATTAACATTAAAATGATCATTTTTTAACAACAATTGTCACTAAAGTAATCATTCTTTAATAATGACTGGCACTTAAATGATTATTTTTTAACAACAACTAACATTAGCACTAAAGTGATCATATTTTAACTTGCTACACTAGGTCATTTAAGGGTTATATGCTAATTATGAATGCTAGTGAATCACGTAGAATTGAGAAATTAATAAAATATTACAATGTCGAATTTTTGACGACCAAGATCGGAGTTTGCATTTAATTAATCTTTTTTTTTAAGTAACACTTAAATGATTTGAAAATTTTTTGGTATTAAAATGAACGTCATATACAACTTTTGACATACAACTTTTTACACTTATAGTGTTATTCTCGGTGGAAATGATATATTTTTATCCTTCAAAAAATTCTCAAATTTGTGCGTTTTCGATATTTTCCGTAATGAAGCTACTACGAATCTCGTAGTCTTTTTCTCTCTCTCGGTAAATTAGTTCCCGGCCAGAATTAGCTGCTGGGTTGAAACATCACAAGACTGATGACAAATCAAGAGACAAGTGAAAGAATGATTCAACAAGACAGCACTACGAACAGGCCACACAAGGAGCTTCGACGCATATGGACACGACCTGGAGCTTTTGCATCGAATCAACACGGGACATCTTCACATCGACAGCGACGAGAATGCTGTCAACTCATCGGAGAGCAAACATCATCATGAATAGCTTAGCTGTAACTCCCCTCTCTCTTTCCAAGTGGAAGTAAATGACACCCATTCAAGGGCAATCTCAATGACTTCTCAACGAAGGACTCGCCTTTCAAATGCGTCATAATCTCCGATGACGCGATGAAACGCCAGCAAGACAAAGAAAATTATTCTAGACTAGACCGTGTTTGTAAAGGAGCCGAACCGACTTCCCCTGTTTAATCCTGTCAAGAGTTGGCAATGGGTTATTGCATGTCTTGGATGTAATTCATTTTCATGTTCTTGGCGATGATAATCGATGATCATGAGCAAGGAGGCTGACCAAGCTCGGGAGACCTGTAAGACATGAGACACAAATGGGTAAAGTTTTGACAAACTAATTTCTTCTTCGCCTAGCCTTCCCAATCAGACCAGAACAGAACCATTCATGCCCAATACAGAAACCATGGATAGAATTGGACGAGAGCTTTAAAATTAGGAATACTGGGCCTCACCGTTCAGGTCTTGGTCTTGCTTATTGATCAGGCCTTTGCCCTATCAGTTTTGGCAGCTGAATAGACAATCACACCCTAAAAACTCCTTCCGCCGAAACCAGTCAAAATAGACCTTTGAGAATAAAAAGAGAAGCCATAGTCCATCCGAACTAGTTATAATAAATGCAAAAAATCCATTTGCCACAGAATGGACAATGGATGAAGTGTTTATTATATTTAATTCAACTATCTTACAGTTGACATTAGAAAATGAGCTAGTACAACTTTACAAGTCAAGCTCTCAGATGACAGATGACCTCAAAGGACTGCTAGATAAGAGATTGAAGTTAAAAGGAGGCTAAAATGCGCAAGTCGGATTGACGCGTTTAATTGCAACAACCTCCGCTTTGAGCTGGAGCACCATCTCTGCCACCAGGAGGTCCTTGGACTCCGCCGTATCCAACTTTTATTCCATAAGACTACAACAAGGACCAAACAAGCAAAATAAGCTCAAACCAACAAAGCATATGAATTGAAATTCAAGACACTTTGACAGAGTAAATGCAAGAATCCCAGGTCCTCGCAGATATCTTCATCCTATGAACTGAACGAACACGGTTACTTCTTTTGACATTTACTTTAAACACAGGCACAGCCTTAGACCTCCAAAGTTTTCCCAAATCTGGGAGACAGTTTACCTCATTTGAGACATCCAAAGCACCATCCTCAATTTTCTTGTAGATTGTTGCAGCAGTCTTGATAAACGCCTACGCAAAATTCCTTCAAATCAGTTGTCATCATAAAGAAGCATCTGAACTGAACGTACACATATGAGGATACAAAATTCTCTTTCTACAATGTAAAATCAGGATATTTCTCACTTCTTCCACATTTTGAGCAGTTTTGGCAGAGGCTTCCATGAAAATCAAACCATGCTCTTTGGCGAACTGTTCACCTTCCTCTGTGCTTACAGCTCTTCTGTGAGCAAGATCGCACTTATTACCGATAAGCATAATCGTCATGTTAGCATTTGCATGCTGCCTTGCGTCCTCCAGCCAACTAGCCAAGTGATTAAAAGTCTCACGCCTGAACCGTACAAAAATCAGTACTGTCAAGTCCAAACACCCGATCTGAATGATATGTCAAGATGAATGACCTACCAAATACAGGGCATCATATGACTAAAAGCACCAAAAACCTGAGCTACCCTACTGCATTTACATACTAAGAATATATCGAGATGTGCATCCCCCCTGCTACCGCCACTCTTTATACTTACTAGATAAAAGCACCGATGAGAGGGCCTCTTTTCCCCTCAATTCCTTTCAAAGATCAATGCAATGCTCCTAAAAAGCTAGACTAGCAAAGAATGATATAGTTATCGTGCAACCCCTTCCGTGCTCCTTCCCATTGCCCCTCCCAATCTATTGATACTAAAGCTAGAAATGGATGCTAATCAGAATTACTCTCTCCTCAGAGAAGTTGTCTGGTCACAGAAGTAGTAATCAAGTAGACAAGATCAGGAAGAAAAGGGTACCGTGTGATGTCGTAGACTAGCAATGCACCGGCAGCCCCCCTGTAGTAAGATCGTGTGATAGATCTAAATGATTCTTGTCCTGCCTGGCAAAAGTATTTAAACTTTCATATGAGATAACATGATGAGAATTAGACACTGGAAATATATATCATGACAACACCAGCATTCCCATCCTACTTTAATCTCGTTATCAATGCTATGTCATGGGGACACCATTAACAAAAAACTTGGGAAACTCAATGAAAGCAACAATGATACAAGACACCAGCAATTTCTCAAATCTTAATCGAGTTCCTCACAAACCCATCCTCCTTTGTATTAAAGCGGAAGAAGTTGCTTCATTCAGCCACACAAATGTCAAATTCTCCACACAGTTTCAAAATGATCTTTTACATCTGAAGTTTCAATCACGGTACACGTGCAAATACAACAATACATAGAGGAGAAAGACAACCAACCGTATCCCAGATCTGCAGCTTAATCGGCTTGTTGTCGATAGTGATCATCCTGGCCCCGAATTCAACCCCAATTGTCAAGTCATGCACGGGCTGGAAACGTTTGTCCGTGAACTGAAGGAGAAGGCACGATTTCCCCACTCCTGACAGAGACCAAAAGGCAACGAAAAGTGAACAAACACGCGCGAGATGCCGAAAAGACTTCAAATTTCCAAAAGGATCAGTCTCAAACCGGCCACAGCATAACGTATTGAGAACAAAAGGCAACAAAAAGTAAACAAACACACCCGAGATGCCAAAAAGACTTCAAATTTTTCAAAAGGGTTAGTCCCAAAACCATCCCCAGCACAACTCATTGAGAAACTCCGATCGAACAACACACAGAGCAAGCACCCATCAATCAGAACGACTGAAAAACGCCGAGCTCGAAAACCCAAAACGAGACAAAGCGAAATGCGACCACCCGGCAGCTATCTACCCATTACGACGGGCAATGTAACAGGGGAATGAAACCGATGCGTTACCGGTGTCGCCGATGATGATGTACTTGAAGAGGTAAGCGTAAGACATGGCGGAGATGCCCGAGCGGATCGCGACTCCACGGAGACGACGCCGCCCCGCGCGCGATCGGAGAAGCGGAAGCTAGAGAGGAAGGAAGAGAGAGAGTCAAGGGAGAGTCGTCTGCGCTTCGGTTTCGACGAGGTTTCGGAGCCAGCGAGGATCCTCGCTGTCGTGTATCCTGCTTCTCCGCCACCCCCCTTCCCCGGCAAGGCGCAAAGAGAGAGAGAGAGAGAGAGAATGGAAACAACATATGCGGTTGCTAAATTTGATCTGGACCGTCGAGATCTTTTAAAAAAAAAAAAAAATTCAGCGTGAAATCTACCCTTTTTTAAATTATTCGGATTTAATTTAATGTTATGTACTTGACTTTAATAAATTAATTCCTTATGTACATGTGCAATGATGCGTAACAACATTTATCACGCCATTGGCCACGGGAAGGGTCACAATGGGGAAATGACACATATAATTCATGAATTTTGGCTTGACGTGCAATGCGATTCTTTAACTTTTAAATTGTTTAACGTAATGTCTACGGAACTATATATGAAAATATTTGACATTAAACATTTTTATAGAGTTCAAAAATTACGTTATAGATGTACCAAAAGTTCGGAGTAAATTAACAGGAATCGATCTTTCTAGAGGTACTTGCTCCACCCCGAATTCGTAACCTCTTCAACAATTTATTAATCACATTATTTATTAGATAAATCATTAAGAATCATTTATGTCACTATTTATAGATTAAAATGGGACGAGAGAAAAAAAGGACGGTCAAAAGAAGCGTATAGAAATTAGGTTCACTTCACGAGGCTATCTATATTCGATCTACTTCAATACACAGGGATTTTTATGATGACGTGTTGCTAGCCTAATATGTGTCAATTTATTCATATCTATCCTAAACTTAAAAAAAAGTTGACCAAAAACCTTTTAATTTGATCATTTTAATTTTAAACATTTTGAAAATTTGACAATTTCTACTTTTGATTGGAAATTACTAACATAATCATTAGTTTTATGTGATACTGCTAGTGCTAATGTGAAAAAATTTTGTAACTTTTTATTTTGTTGATATTTTATAATATTTTTGTTTTCATTTGTCCTCTGTAGTTGCTAGCCTCGTGAGGGCTGCTCTCACTGTCCTCTTGCAAGGGCGAGCCTTATTCAAGGTTGGTGAGGCTGGTGTGGTCAACCCTTACTAGCCTTAGCGACCTCATCCCTACAAGGGCAAGCCTTGCTTGGCTGGCGAGGTTGGCCTTGGCCCTCGGCCCCTCGCCTATGGCTGTTTGCAAAGGAAGAAGGGAAAAAAAAAATAAAGAGAAGAAAGAGAATAAATTTTTTAAAAAAATACGAAAATTGTTCATATTCGTGTCGATAGAGTTATGTAGGATGGCTAGCATTCATGATAGTAATTTCTAGTAATTTTGAAAATGTTTATAATTAGATTTAAAACTGAATTGACATAATTATAATAAGTTTACAACTAAATTTGATCAAACTAAATAGCTTAGAACGAATTGGTATAATTGTAATAGGTTTAAGACTTTTTAAGTAATTGTCTCTTAACATATATGCAAAACATATTGAGTGCACAAGGATAAAATTGACTTCGTGAGACCTCCGAACTATCAAAATCTAAAAGTATTCGCGTGATATCTACCATAATTAGTAATTCATATACAAAATTTATAAAATAACTCCTTACAAATGATAAGTACAAATACTTATTGCGAATTTGATCAGGGTAATATCCTTATATCAAAAGCGGGCTGAGAAAAAAAAAAATATGAGCATCAGAAGACGTGATCTTTCGAATATTTAGATAACAACAATTAATTGACGCATATAATATTTAAATTCAATCTATTTCCTTTGGTTTTTCATGGGTTGAATTTGAAAAAAAAAATGAATAAACGCTTTTGTACTTATTACAACTAGCTAGCTGCGTTTATTAACATTTTAGTTTTGGGAAATAGTTTTTTAGAAATATTTCTATTTCTATTTTCTGGAATTATTTTTGAATAAAAAATACGTTTTGTAACTATAGAAAAAATTATATTCTTGTAATAGAAAAAAAGAACAAGAATGCGTTTGCAAGACTTAAATTTTTTTTTGTGATGTAGAATTTATTTTTATTTTTTAATAATTTTTTTTGGATTTTTTTCTTTTCTTTTTTTCCTCTCTTTTTCTTTCCCCTCTAACTGATGGCAGGCAGCGATCAAAAATCGGTGGTAGTAAGCGGTGACTGCAATTGATGGCCAATGACCAATGGCGATGATGGCAAGTGGCAAGCGATGATCGGTTAGAAGAAGAAGAAGAAGGAAAGAAAAAAATGACTTATTCTAGAAATTATTTTCAGGAAAAAGAAGTAGCTTTTTTCTACCTTTTATTTTCATTCCAAATATATTCCCCGGCTAATTTTCTATTTTTAGGAATGGAAAAATTAGTTGATTTTACCAAACAGATTTTTATTCTTTTTCAAGAAAACAAAAAAACAAAAAATTGAAGAAATAAAAACATTGCCAAACAAAGCCTTAGTTGCCTCGACCTAAGCTTGAGAGTCATTCTAGCAACACTCAAATAGTATCTTTTTTGTTTAATGAAAAAAATAAAAATTAATAGGAGATTGATTTGTCTTTTTTTTTTTTTTTTTTTTTAGCTTGATGAAGGATATATTTTTAAATAAAAACTGGAATATAATTTGGAGGAAATATATTCCTTATACTATGATAATTAGCATTGTGAAGATAAGGAAAATTTCAAATAAGGGTTGAAGTCATCATTTTCTCAAATAATGGGCTTAAAGTAAATATTATTTGAAATAAAAACTTAAAAGTCTTTATTATTTTATCAAATAATAGCATTAAGTGAACTTTATTTCAAATAAATATTTGAAATGAACATTATTTCAAATAAAAGCCCAAAATAATCATATCGGTCTTAGAGAAAGGCTTGAACTCACTGTTTAGTGAATGACGATTTTGTTTTTAATTTCTTTTTCCTTTTTTTCCTTTTTTTCCCTAAAAAAAATTACAATTAAAAAAAAAAAAAAAGATGAACACGCACAGAAGGGAGGCTCCCTCCTGCTTGTGGCCGCTACTCCATCGCCAGTGGGGTAATGGTGATGGCTGGTAGGGTCTTTGGTGAGAGATAGGAAAGGGTGATAGCGCTTTCCAAAGATTTGAGCGAGGGTTGCATGGCCCTCGCCCAATGCCCCTGACTTGGGCAATAAGGTCCAAGGGCATTGGGCGAGGGCCACTAGGCTTGCATAAAGGCCGATGACCCTCACCAAAGCTGGGGCGAGGGTGGGCGACCCTTGCCCAAATCTAGGCGACCTCACCCCTCTCCTTCTCTTGTCTTTAGCGAGGGGCTGCTGGCCCTTACCTCTAGTTAGTGAGGGTCATCGGCCCTCATCTAGGCGACATCAACCACGTCAGCCGTCGTCGCTACCCCACTAGGGATGGGGCAATGGCCACATGCGGGAGGGAACCCTCCTACCTCTGTATTTGGTTTTTTTTTTTTTTTTAATCTAATTTAATTTAGATTTAAAATGAATTTGGACAAAAATATCCCTGATTGGTCGGAATTATTTGCTGGCTAGTGAACTAACAACATATTAGCCTTTATTTGTAACAACTATAATCACTTTAGACTCTTTATTTCAAATAAGGTCTATTTGGTCATTATTTGAGAATATAATGGCATCTCGGGCCCTTATTTGGAATTTTCCAGTAAAAATGTGATCTTTTATAGTTGTCTTTTTGATAGCATCAAATAATAAATTTATTTTAGAAAAATAATCAACTGAAAGTAAAGGGTAAAGATAATAGAATCCGGTCTTGCATCAGTTAATCATCGGTCAATAAAGAGGGTCTAGAGAAAATCACATCTTGATTTACTATACAAATGACTATATTAATATGATCTTAACCAAAAAAGAAAAAGGCACTGACAGAAGTATGCTTGCATGACCTCACCATGGACATTTCCATTCAATGAGCAGGTAAATTACTAACTTCTGTATAGACTGATGCATCATATGCAATATCTACTTCTTCTGATTCACTGCAACAAAATCCCTCCCCTCCATAACCATGAGTTTCATTTTGTCAATCAGGACGGTCGCCGCGACTGTCATTCTGATCATCTGTTTCAAAGTTTCTACTTGCTGGCACGAATCCGCATATACTAATTTGAGATGGGTGTGAATCTCTGATGACCGTACTTCTGAGGCTTCCTAGACCGTGAGACCAAAAGGCAAGGCCTCAGTAGGAGATGACAATGTCCCATGAGCTAGTTCTTGCAGGGATACTTATTTTCAGTAACTTGTCTTCTCTGAATTCGAACTCTCTCTCCTCTGAGTTCACAGTGCACGACCTGGGTCTTGCGCTGGAATACGCTCCAAATGTGCCTGGTCCTCTCCCTTTGATGTGGATTCCAGAAGTGGAAGATTTGCTGCGAATATCAACTGCTTGAATGGCTCCACCTGAATTGTACAGGTCTATCAATCCGATCGGAGCAAACTGCACCTTCTGATTGTGCACCTGGATAATCAGACCACATCTTAGATTGTGCATTTTCCGGAGGATCCCACCAAAATGCTTTTAATTAGGTGCAACTATTGATACCTTGATAGGAGAAATGGTTAGCACGTCGCACTCTAAAACCTTCAAGGTGACATTCATTGACTCTTCCACTGACAATCGGTGTACAGAGCCTATACATGTTGATATAAGGCCAAAGCATGAGCAATTGGACATTGCCAATCAACGTATCTGCGCGGTTGTTATTCTTACTGTATGCGTATAAGAGTCAAAACATACCAGTCTTGAAGGAAAAGATTGCACAATCTCCGGTCCATGAACCCCCAGTAACCTCTTCCAAAAACTCTACATCAGATGGAGAAACTGACGCAGATATTTCTGAAGCAGCATCCTCAATGACCTTCTTGTCTGTGCAAGGCCAGCTTCCCGCTCCTTGGCAATTGAAAATGCCAAGAACACCAGTACAGTTGTTCATGTTCCAAATCTTCAGAAGACTGCAGAACAGAGTTAAGAGGCATCAAGCAGTTGGAAAATGAATGGAGAATGAGCTCCATCTTACTAGTAAAAATGTTAAGATACCTTTTCCCATCCATAACTGGGTCAATAAATAGGCAATCCCGAGATGGCCTGCCAGGGTATTTTGCTCTAAGCACCGACCCATCAGGAAGCACAAGCTTTTAAGTATCTCGAAGTCATGATTTCCAGGTTTATCACTGTTATAGAATGGTGACAATATGAATAAGCAAAACCTATAAAAGTATGGGTCATGCAATGGTAAGTATGCAACACCATCAAATATCAAGAGTTGTAATCTTTTCAGTTCCTAAAAAATGAGAGTAGGGGCTTCTGAACACATGATGCATACATTAAAAGGGCATGACCTTTTAGCACATGCATGAGGATGGTCATCAGGGCTATCATCGAGTCACAAAGCCATGCACATTCCTTACACTGGATATGGTGGATATGGCTTCTTGGGCAAAACCATTATGGAATAAGAGGTCCTAGGATTCCTGCTGAATACATTTCGAAAGAGACAGAATATGTACTAAGCATGACCAGAAAGAGCCAAGTTTCTCATCTTAAACAGAGAGTTTGCAATGATTTGATGCCTTGTACATCTGTCTCTACAAGAGAATATTGGCACACCTTACATAGACAGGACATCCTCCCACTGCTCGAGCTACTGCGTGGAACTCAGCTGCATCATGGAGGCTCTGAAGATGTAAAAAGAGTTGATAAATATTGTTGATATTGGCAAAGCATTAGACAGTACTATAGCAGCGAAGTGGGATGGGATAATCATACATAGAACATGTCCCAATCTGGAACAACTACTTCTCCCAGAAATAAGCTATTATACGCCACAGCAGCTATGTGTAGAGTCTGGGTTGCCGGATTTTGAGGATAATAATCATCAGATGCTCGTGTTATAGCACTTTGTTGACAACTGCATGGACAAATATGAAGCAGAAATAAGATATTAAAGGTTTCTTATACCTATATTTCTATTCTAACTTCAAAACTAGCGTATGAGACATGCCATGCCACAAAATTGGACAAGTGATCTATTTGAGCAAGAGCATATATCACTAGATTCTGGTAATGTATACATTAAACAGTGACATCAAGGGGTTTGTTAATTCACTTGCTTCCGTTGCCGAGACATATATGGTGAATATGAGGCATTATGTCATCATTATTATTAACTAAAAGATGGAACTACTGGCACAACAAAAGTGAACTACTAACAATATACAGAAAAAACCAATTTCTCTCATACGTCACTTCAGTAATCCTTTTCTTTTTAACAAAGTACAAACTTCCTATTGGATTTAGTGATTATATCTATGAGTTTACTTAAAGATTATCCAATAGCTCATAGTTAGGACACCTCTGGACTTAGTTTAAAGTTCAATCAGTAATAAGCATCCTAGCCATTGCCCCACTATAAACCAATGTATTCAAATTTTGAAGCAAAATATGACGGGAAATCAGCAGTGATGAAGTTATATACTGGTAAATGGAATCTGTGCTCTGACCCATACAGCTGATGATGCTGTTATCCTGGAAATTCACAGAGATGGAATTCTCAAGGGCTTCTTGGAATTGTCTGGTAAGGGAAACACGACCTCCTAGATCTGTTGCTACTGTTTCCAGAATGTTCTGCACATCTACCTTCACTCCATCCACACCCTGAGAAACCAGGTAGCTGTGCAGATCGTCATAGAACTGAGATATTGTAGCGGGATCAATTACACCTACGCCATAATTCTCCATAGCATCCAAAGATAGGTCCCTCATATTTGCTAAATTTCCTGGTGACTGCATGGGATACTTTAAAACTGGATTATACTTTTTGTAGCTTCTGCTCCAGGAAGAAGGCCTCCCCAGTATCCCATCAAAGCATGCCATACATAGACATACCTGAAATTTATTGAAAGATATGCAAGTAAAGTCTCTCAATTAATCGGGTTTCAACAAACATGATGTTGTCACTGAAAAGGTCACCACAAAGAGAAGTCACAATTGTGAAATGTACAACAACTAAATTACGGAAACAATTTATGGCACCTCCTCACTTTTCATTTTTCAGTCTAGCCATTGTGGTTTGCTTAAGTACATATAGAGAAAGAACAGAAAAAGCAGTTTGAGTCATACTTAAGACCATAAGTTCCCTTAATGTCTGAAACAAATTCCTTTAAATCTGTAGGCGCCTCGCTAAGAGATCCATTTTCACTTCTTGAAACTTTTGATTTTCTTTGATGCTGACTAATCTGCCGCCAAACCTGCAAATTAACCAGCAGTGGAAAGACATGTTGCAGTTTCCTAATTTGCGGTTAATCATACAACATTACAACAGTACAACTACGTACTCTGACCCTTCAACAAATGGCTCTCCTTCTTTTTGAAACTCATTACTTGTATCTTGCCACCCATCATCAATTATGATAAATTTTGCAGGGGTGCCTCCATCAGATAAACTGCGAGGAAATTTGTAACGGTCAATTCTCTTCAAACTTATCAAGTTAAAATCTTAAATTCGTTGCCTGGAATTAAATTCCCCAAGGGCAGAAAAGGGACAGTCATTCAACTTTGTAGAAGTGCTTTTCAAAGAAGCAAATTAAAAGGAACATTATTTGCCTCTATTTCGAAAGCACAGCCAAGAGGGACCTGTGCAATTATATATATATATATATATATAGGTAAACGATGCGGCAAACTAAAGTCCTAAAAGATCAACATCCATTTTGCAGGCATCTGCATCATTAACCTTTTAAGCCCCTGTCTGATTCCTTTAGGATTAACCTCTTGGTAAAAGGCATCCCAGGTGCACCAACCAAACCAATCCAAAATTGCAGGCATCTGCATCATACAAACCATCATAAGACAATGTTAGCTGATCACCCTCTTCCCATTTCCAAGCTTGATAAAGCTATGCAGTTGCTCAACAAAGACCTACCTGCTTCCTTTCTCGGACTGCAAATGTTCCTAACTCCTTCTCCAAGAACCTGAATATGCAGTGAGTAATGTAAGGGTGACAAGAACCAATTTGCAATGACTAACACAGATTAAAATTAGCTGTCCTAGTACTTAAAGGCTCTCATTTACAAGATTTATGCACTGTTCAACTTATGGATTATGATTCAGACTCATTGTAATCTTGAATTCCCAGTACAAACAAGAAAATTGCTTAGATGGCAAACCCCACTTCATTGATTCCTTCATCAGGTCGAATGGATTTTCCCCATAATTGACAAAAACAGCTTTTCGGGACTCTGAAGTGACTATTGCTGGGTCACCTAACAAGAATAGTAACAACCCACATTATTAGAGTGAAAAGAGTCAAACATTCAGATTTAAAACAGCTGCCGACTTGAAAAACTTTTCATGTTCATCATTTAAAAGCATGTACACCACTGAAGAAACATGAGGCTCCCACCGACTGCTCCCTGGTCTCATTATTCTCTTCCATATTTTCTTAGTGATAATGGTTAATACATACGTCCATATAAATATGTTTATGGATTGCTAAACATAGTTTACTTTGGATTGCAAGCAGAAAGCAACAATGGCTTTCATCAGTGAGGATGAAAAATTACCGCTTTCTATACATAGCTCGAGTTCATCTGCCATGTTCCCCTGCAAGCTGCTTCTAAACTCGCCGTCCAACACCGGCAAGAAGAGGATGTAACTGGGTTCATCAGACGGTTCCAAATCGGATCCCTCCCTTACTTCCAGCAGCAACATCTGAGTTTCAACCGGAATGTCACTTCCCGAAACACCAACTCGAGGTATCATCCACCACATCTTGAATCTAAAAAGGCACAGTAGCCTAATGTCCCTGCATCGTCAATCATGAAAATCAAAAGAAAACTCACATCACTTCCCTACTACATTCTCTCTTGAAATCCCTCGAATCCGATACAGTTAATTTGCAATTTCTTCACCCGCAGCTGAATGTCGGTCAGAGGCAAAGAAGCAAAATTACTTACTGAATAACTCCTAACGTAAAAACATGTCTCGAGCCCTCCACATTCGAAGTAGCTCCAACGAATGCGGACGAATTTGTCAGCGGCGTGACCACCACATTCTCCGGCACATCCGTCAACACGTCCTTGCCATCGACGCTCAGAGCCCCCTCTTTCAACGCAGGCCTCGTGCCGATGAACATCGAATGCTTCCATGTCGTGGTCGACGTCGACCGGCTAGCTTCAACGGGTCGCCAGCTCCGACGATGGGAGCACCTAAACGGGGAGAACCGGGCATTGAGCGGCAGAGAACTCAGCGGAGAACACGAGGCAGCGATTGCCTGAACCATCACAAACCCAGTTCACGCAGCCCCGAGCTGTCCTTGCCGATGCTAAAACAACGTCTCGCGCAGCCCGTTGCTTCCGATCCACGAAAGCATTCGAGGGCCGTAAGCAGAGAGACAAAAAATAACGTGTGACCCGAGTGGTTCCGCGACTTGATATACGACGATGAAGAAGCAGATGACGCTCCCGTCCCGCCATTGATTAATGTCCACAACTTTTGAACTCGAGATTGACTAAAAACCATATATGGAAACTGTACCTCGAGCAGTCGACTTCGGAACTTTCAATGGAGTCTCCAAGGGGGGAGGGGACCAAGGGAGGACGGATCATGCATCGACAGTGAAATAGATTCGTCCCCCGCCACTGGCAGATGCCACCAAGACGAGGTTCGCCAACCATCTCCAAGGTTGTGCTCCATGGTTGTGCTCCAATGAAAATGACTTGCGCGATGCTGACACTTGCGGACTTTGTTGCTGACACTTGTCGACAGATAATCGGGTGCATTCGATAACCTTGGCAAGTGTCAGGAATCAGGCCGGGCCGGTTCCATCGGAACCCGGATCGAATCGGCTCTTTTTTCTGACCCCGGTTCAATGCTTGGATAAAGAAAACTGAAAACCGGCTTTTACTAATTTGGTTCCTGATTCTATGCCCTGAACCGGTTTGATCCCTTTGCCTTTCTAAAGTTACTAGTTCGCGACACTAATTCCATTGACCCCTACCAAATGCGTGCTTTCAATCACTCTTAGATCTTGGCTACAACTTTCATGAGTGAAGTTTTTCCTAATTTGAATACAAAAATTTGTAAAAATCCATGAACAGATAAAGGTCAAGATAGAGAATTTCAGATTCTAACTTCAGATTTCGGGACCTATTTCACCTTTCAATGATATTCGATTTATTGATAACATCTAAATGAAAAAAAAAAATTATAAGTGAACTAGAAGAATTGCAAGCAATTGGCCAGGCCAGTTCCATCGGCACCCGGATCGAATCGGCTCCTTTTTCTGATCTTTTACTAATTTGGTTCCTGATTTTATACCTTGAACTGGTTTGATCTCGTTGCCTTTCTAAAGTTACTAGTCGCGACACTAATTCTATTGACCGTACCAAATTCGTTCTTTCAATCACTCTGAGATCTTAGCTACAACTTTCATGAGTGAAGTTTTTCCTAATTTGAATACAAAAATTTGTAAAAATCCATTAATAGATAAAGGTCAAGATAGAGAATTTCAGATTCTAACTTCAGATTTCGGGACCTATTTCACCTATCAAACGGTATTCAATTTATTGATAACATCTAAATGAAAAAAAAATATATAAGTAAATTAGAAGAATTGCAAGCTCGAAAAACCCTAAAATCAAGCATTAGACTCAAAAGGATCTAAACTTTGATCAAAACCAGCCGATTACTCGAGAGATGGTTAGAATCAGCTTGATCCCGTTTCCTGTTTAAAGTCACCAATCGCAATACTAATTCTATTTGACTATACCAGATGCGTGCTTTCGATCACTCGATGGAAAGCGATCGGTTCTACTTGGAAGATGGTCAGAACCGCCCTGATCTCATTCACTTTAATTCTGTCTCTGTTTTGTGTGTGTGTAAATGTAAATGTAAATGTAAATGTAAATATGTGAATATTATTACTTAGATGATGTACTAAAGCGGTGAATCTCCTAGCATTTCAAAGAGACTAATTATGTGAGACAATGGATGAACGAAGTCTCCATATGATAGCAAAATAACATTTGTCTGAGAAGGCCTACATTATTGGTAGAGTGACGCCTTATCTCTTACAACTTTTCACATCCTAACCAATAGAAGATGAGACTCAATCGACTTGTTTTAAAACTGCGGTTGCATTCCATCTAGATGCAATAGATAGTCATTATGAAAGATAGCTTGAGGAGCCTCCCTCCAACTTTTTGCCCTTGTGGCTCCAATCATCTATTGAACTTCAAGTTGTAACCCCCTGGAGGATGTCAAATTCCATTTTGTGCCAAAATATTATACCACGCACTACTTGTCTAGGTTCACTTAGAGAATAAGTGGTTTCTATCTTCAATTCTAGTCATACAAAAGTTACACTTAGTATATACTAAAGACAACCATCGTGATATGGTTAGAGCTGTTAGTAACCTATCTCTATTAAAAAGCCAGCCGATAAAATTATGCTTGCTAATACCATTGATCCAAATTAATTGACACTAGTTTGCGGTTGGTCCCTCCAATCCGAATTCCTTGTATATCTCTTTGCAATAATATGTTTGGCTGGAGATAATAGGTGTTAAGTAAGTCCTAGCTTGAGAATACATCGCTAATTTCAAGTCATACTGCTCTTTATGTCGAGATGTATAATGAGAGTACCTTTGCATTTAATGTGATGAACCCAAGTACTCAATAGGAGTGAGAATGGATGATTGATGAGGCTCCAAAGCAGTTGGTCCATCAATAATTTATTCTAGATTTTTAGATCGAGCCTTGTCCTCCCTCATTTTTTGGTGGGCATACTACTTTTCATATAACTTTGTGGGATTTGTGTGTTTTAGCTTTTCTTGCCCATAAGAATTATCTAATCTTTTTTTCTATCTTGTAGATAGTTTGCTTTGGGAGGAGAAACATTTGCACCCACTAAGTGCAACTGGAAAAAAATATCGATTTGGTCAATTGAAGTCTTCCTGCATAGCTGATATGATTCATGTCTGGAATATCTTTTCTGTAAGCTTTTGCATAACAAGTTGGACACCGAGGTATCTGATGGGGAGGATGCCCGTGGAGAAAGTTGATCGTACCAAATGCATGCTGCATGCTTCCGATCACTTGATTGAACTGATTAGATTAAGTAGAGAAAACCATCAATCATCTAATTTGTGGATTAAGCAACACTAAGATGAAATAAATGAAAAATTACAAGCAACTCCCGGAGAATTATCTCAAATTACATATTTGCACCAAATTAAAGCTAAGAAAATCGAAATAATGTCCTAATAATTTTTATTTGACTCCTAACTAAGAAACAATTCGAGCTAATTCTATCATGTTTTTTTACTAAGGAAAACCAACGACAATTGGGCTTCTCACGTAATGGCGTCCATCGGACCACCTCAGTCCTCCAAACACGTACTCCGTCGCATGCCGAGCAGATTTAGCTTTCAGGGTCACCTTGAAGCTCTTCTCCTCACCGACCCGGTCGAACGTCAGCGTCCTTGGCTTGACCGAGACAGAAATGCCAGGCGGCTCGATGACCTGTGCTGCATACGTGCCGGGCGAGCCAACGTTTTTCACTCGGCGGGTGACGGTGGCTGAGCCGCGAAGATTGGGGACCATGATCGAGGGGTAGTTGAAGTCCAGGAGGCTGAACGACTTCGGGCACTCGTAAGGGTCCTTGGAAAAGGATCGCATCAGAGTTCGGTTGTAGCCCAAGGCGCAGAGGAAGTCGAAGTAGTCGTCAGTGCTCAGGTCGTAGACTAGGCCAGGGTCCATGGCACGGTTCGGGCGCATGTGGCCCGAGCCATGGTCGAATGGCGTCGCCTCGAGGAAGCTTGACCCGTCTAGCATCGCTTCGTGAGTGTTGTCCCTTGTCCTAGCTGTTAAAGACCACAAGAATGCGAAAGCAATAACTTTCCTGAGACTTTACTAAAATGGCAAAATCATGTTAGTTCGGTCGTATTTAACCAGTGAAAGTTTTCCAAGAAGAGATCGCGCGTACAATCAACAATATTCGGCATGTGGTACCGATTGATGAAGTATGGAAGTTCTAGGACTTGGATATAACTTTGGAAAATGGAGGACTAATAATCTTCTAGGACTACCATTACAATCTCTCTAGTCACTTGTTTTGCCTCCTAGCAGCTCATGAAATGTGAATTTCTAGTAACTGTTTCTGTCGAATAACTTTAGGACACTAGAGAACAAAGTCAATATTGAACTGGTGTTCTATCATTGTTCATGTAATTGTCAGTTCGCCGGTACGAATTGCAGAAGGAAATGAGTAAATTACCCGTGGTCATGATTGCCGATCGAATTGCAGACACGCTCCAATCAGGATGGAGTGCCCTGAGAAGGCCGACGACTCCCGCAACGTGAGGACAAGACATCGACGTACCGGACTCGGTGTTAAAAGGAACCCTGCGATTATCAAAGTCCAAATCTGTAGGGCTTACGGCCTCGCTGAATGCAGCTATTATGTTGACACCTGGAGCAGTTACATCAGGCTGAACAAAGAAACAGAAAGTTTCAGGAATGAACAGCGAATTGTATCGCCCGAAATTTGATCAGAAATGCTACTGTAACATTAAAGGTGAGACGGTATTTTTCTGAACCTTGAGGATCTCTGGCGTAACCAAGTTTGGCCCTCTTGATGAGAACGCCGCCATGAATGGTGCAGGTTTTGTGTTCAGTTTGGCCGTCGGAGCAGTGATGAATCCAACTGGATTGCTGTTCCAAAATCATTAACAAAAGGGTAAGCTAGCATTTGGTAAGATTTCGATTTGGATTTTGAGCATGTCGTAAGCGATAATAAAGGCGATAGAGAGAGTACGCAGTGGAATTGATGTAGGCAAAGACTTGGAGGCCATCTTTGTAAGTAAGTTGAGATGCAGGAAGGAGATGCGGGTCGGCGATGATCTCGTTGCCGCTGAGCATGTCGTTGCATAGAATCATTCCCACCGCGCCAGCTTCCAAGGACTGTCGGCCCTTGTCGACTCTCGCCGTGTCGCCCCGGAGGCACACCATGATCTTGCCTTTCCCCTTCTTTGGATCCAAAGTCCCAGGCTTACACAGCATACTTGACATTGAGCAGAAAATGAAGCAAACAAAAGTTAGTCAGTACCACTCAAAACTTGGGAGCCAAGTCTATTACAATTCTAAAACTTAGTTTCACAATTATTACGAGTCATTCACTGAGGCGTTAGCCGCTTTCGCCTGTGCGCCAGTGATCAGGGGATAGAACTTGTCCTCGGGCAAAGGCTTCGAAAGACTCGTGCCCTTGAGGCGTGTGCCATGCACTCCGATCGGGAGCTCGACAAAGGCTTCAAACTCGCGGTCCAGCGTGCTCGCTCCCACTGTGAGGATCCATGGCGAAACGTTTGCGACGGATCCAGCAACAGGCCCGCTGTTTCCGGCTGAGCACACCACGGCAATCCCTTGCTTCACCGCGTGGAATGAGCCGATGGAGAGGCCATCCTTGAAGTATTCACCTGGGAACCCTCCCAGGGACACGGATAGGACGTCCACGCCATCGTGGATGGCCATGTCGAAGGCTGCAAGGATGTCCGCGTCGTAGCACTCGCCGCTGTTGTTGACGGGCGTCCAGCACACCTTGTATGAGGCCACGCGGGCTCTGGGCGATCCTCCTCTGGCAGTCCCGTTGGCGACGCCAAAGACATTGGCTCCATAGACAAAATTCCCACCAGCGGTCGACAGGGTGTGCGTCCCGTGGCCCTCAAGGTCTCGCGCCGTCTCATAGGAAGCATTGAGTTTTTTGATCCCAGAGTAGGCCGCGAAGCCCTTGTTGAAGTATCTTGCTCCAATGAGCTTCCTGCAGAAACGAACACAATTTCATATCAAAATCAATCAGAAAGGGGAAAACTATACTATCTTGTGTTCATCGTCAGTAGTTAGCAAGTTTGAGGATCTGATAACATTAATAAACAGTTGATGCTGTACAATGAAGATTGCCTACATTCACTCACAACCAAACTGATGTCATTGTACTAGTTTTTGAGTGAATAATTGAAGCTTTCTCTTTATCGGCCAGATCATTCGATTACTTTTAATTACTGATCAGTAGTCGAGGCTAGTACAAGAGCATACCCGTTGCAAGGCACGCCAGCAGCAGTGTTGTTCTCGCAAATCCCTTTCCATTTCAATGGGGGCGGTCCGTAACCATGGTCGCTAAAGCTTTGTGATTCGGGCCAAACACCTGAAACAATCCATAACTTAGCGCTTAGAGAGATAAACTAGAGACGGCGAGTCCGTCGTACCGGTGTCGAGGTTTCCAATGATGACGTTCTCGCCAAGCTTGGCCTTTCCCCACAAAGAACTACGGGGAATCACGCCATCCTTCTCTAGCAACATGAAGTCCCAGGAATGGGTTGTGTGCAGATGTCTTCCCTGGTCCGGAAACACCGAAATAACCCTCGGATGCTCTGCATTCATTCAGCATGTTAGTTCACACGTTTCAGTTCAATCCATTGCTGTTCATTCGATGTTTGTATGCATAAGTTGACGAGCAAACTGTGTTCAGCAATTTACGTACTTGCAATTTCCGTGGCATCTTCTTCCTTGAGTATGGCGGCGAAACCATTGATGTGTCTTGTGTAGGAGTAGAATATTGCTTCCTTTGCCTTCTCACGACTGCATGACAGGAGAAAAATAATGCCAACGGGACAAAAGACATGTGATCCACAGAGGTTTCGTGGTATGATCATAGTACTTACCTACCCAAAAACGAACCGAGGAACTCGTGATGAGACCGGGTCACACGATCGAAAACTTCTGTCGTGAGCTCTTCGCCGTGCTCATGCGATCCCAGGTACACTATATAAGACTATCTCGCCGCGAGCAAAGGAGAAAGAGCACAAACTCCATCAGATTAACCGAAAAAAAAAAAAAAAAAAGGTCTTTCCAGCAAGTACATGATCCTAATATTGATAATTCATAAGGAACAAACAAGACAATACCTTCTTAGCTGCAAAAACTGGTGCTTGCAACACAGCAACAAGTACAAACGCAGAAAGCAAAATTGGTAGCTGAGGGATCCCCATGGCCATCTTCTTCTTCGGCCTGAAGGAATTTCTGCAGCAAGATATTTGACCCTGATTTTCTTTTTTCTTCTTTTTTCTTTTGGCGTTTCTATGATGGGTTTTCTGCAGTCTAGGGCAGCAACATGGCTGACTTCTCTGCTGTCATATGGTCAGGATCTCAGCCTTGTAGCTTGGGTTCAGGTTCTGCAAATTTCAAAGCGAAAGCTCTTATCTTTTAAAAGATTTCGCTCGACCGAAAAGATCTCTGAATCACCTGAGAATCAAATTGGATGAGCAACAAAAACAAGATATGCAACCAAAACCGAGATAACACTCCTTAGATCTGTCGCTTATCCAATAATTTGTGTTTCCTAACAATTTTTTTGTTATTGTTTTTGGTATTCACCCAAGATTTTCCGAGAGGCTTTTCTCAATTATATTTATTTATTTTCGTCATAAGGAGAGTATGTGAGGAAAATAACAAATGTGTAGAAAAAAGAACATAGTCAGTGTATTTTTGTTGAAATGTAGAAGATTAGGATAGTTTTCGGAAATAGGCTTAATTTGGAGGTTATGAAATGGATTTTGGAGATTATGTAATTGTTAGGCTGATCATGGTTTATAAGCTATAGAATATATTTCACATCGGGCTCTAAGATTCTAAGCTCTGGAGTAAATGAGAATTTTCTCATAATTCCGAGTCTCTCAGATTACAATTTCGTTAAACAATAACGCTTCATCATCCTTTTTCCATAGAAAATAAGGATTCCTATAAACTGTGGTTTGAGTTCGAATATCTCGTTAGGCTTCTATAGTTGAAAAAGCTAGAGAGAAGATAATTGTAATCACTTAATTTGTTCCTAATGTACACCCTCAAGATTTCTATGATCATTTTAGACATTTTAAAGGGTGATTACCTCTAATGAGATCACTACCTAAAAACACTCAAAAGTATTAATTAATTCTTTTTGCTCTTGGGGAAGCACGTAGAGCGTGTGGAACAACTTAGCATGATTAAACAAATAAATAGGATGTCTTTTCCTGTTAATGATATGCTAATGAAAAGGGAGATCATGGAAATCGTCAGTTCTAAACCTATTATTTTATGCCAATTCAATTTTACTAATTTAATTCTAAACATTTTCGTGAAATTTTGATGTGAGGTTAATATTTGTTGGAGTTAATGACATGACAATATGCCACATAGGAGGGTTGTTGATGATTGGATCATTATGTCAACGATTTTTAAGTGAAAATTGATCGAAAGGACTACCATGGAATTTCATATAGAGGTTTATGACTAAAAAATTTTATAAATAAATTGACATCCATACAATAAGTTCGGATTCTCAAATAATTTTCCCAGGGAGATTATATATATGAGAGAGATCTCATCAACCATGAAGTGTGAGAAGAACCTTATCCCAAAACAACAATAATCTTTGGGATAACAACATAAATGGTCTTTGAATTTTGACTCAATATACGATATTGTCCATGAACTTTTAGATTATTCAATGTGGTCTACGAACTTTAGCCCAACATACAATGTGGTCCATGAATCTTAAATTTGTTCAATATGATCCGTGAACTTTTGGAACATGTTCAATATATTTCTTGGACTATATGAAAATGTTCAATGTTATATTTTCATTAATTCAAGATCAGGGATGATAGGGAGATTTTTAATTCCTAAAAAGTTCTTGAAGGTCAATTTTGTTCGATTTTTTCAGTTCTCTTTTTTGTAATATTAAGAAAAGGTTTAGTGAAAAAGGAAAGATCATGTAAATTACGATATTAAGAAGATTGGATATTTTTAGTTTCGTTTGGTTAATTGAACTGAAGCAAAAATGCATGAAAATTCGGCTTGATTATGATTTCAATTTGGTTTTTTGGTTCGATTCTAACACACGAAGTTATGAATCCTGCAGACCATTCTCGAGGGTGGCATTGGACCACTCCTAGGAGATGCTTACTCTGTCCCACACAATGTACTACTATCTTCCCTACTTCATCTCTCCGACGATGAACATGTAAAAAAGTTCTTTCATATTCGCAATTAATCTAATAATAAACCCATTAGTTAAATCACACATTTGCCACTGGACATTAGAAGAATAAGTCAAGTTATCAACCTTTTCACTTATGGAACCGAAGACTCGGATCGGTTCGGTTTTTCAGTTCTCTTTTTTGTAATATTAAGAAGAGGTTTAATTAAAAAGGAGACAGATTGTGTAAATAGTAATATCAAGAAGATGGGTAATTTTCAGCTCGATTTGGTTATTGAACCAAATTGAAACTATCTGAATCATAAAAAAAAATGGTTATTTTTTCATTATCCAAATCGAAAATTACAAAAATTCTGTTTTATTTCGATTTCATTTCGGTTTTCAGGTTCAATTACAACACTCGTAATTATGAATCCGTTAGACTATTCCCGGGTGTGATGCTGGACGACTCCTAGGAGGTAAGAAGGACCCTTCCTCTGTCCCACAGACTGTACTACTATCGTCCCTCCTTCATCCCTCCAACAGTGAACATGTAAAAAAAGTTCATTGACACTCACAATTAATCTAATAATAATTCTATTAGTTAAATCACACATTTACTATTAGGAAAATTGCTTTGAATTGGATAGAAATGGAATTAGACTCTGAGACTTTTCAAGGAATTGTTTATTTCATAATGTTACTAATAGTTACTGGCAAATAGAATACAACACAATTTCGATTGAGTACATCAAATAGCAATTATAATATATTTTTAGGAACTCTCAAATGGAGATAATTAGAACAATGGTTGTATTGTTTTTTTTTTAAAGAAAAAATTTGACAAGGCTTGATAATCATTGATACAAAAAAAAACTATAATAATAATAAATGAGGATTAGTGTTAATTATAATCCGCGAGCGCCCAAGCGTGTCAAGTGGTAATCACTAACCCGCAAATGAATATTGTGGAGTTTAGCTCACATCCCATTATCTTCATTTGAATAAGTTAAGAGACACCCATATTTATGTAGTAGTTCATGTAAGGAAAAACATTATTTTATTTGTTTTACGTGAAACTACCACATTGCCACCGGACGGAAGGAGAAGAAGGCACCGACCGTTCCACGTGTGGAAGAGAAGTTAGGTCATTGTCATTGCTTATGGGGGCGCAGATGTCATGTATATGACGTCATAATGCCTCAAAATTCAGAAGACAAAGAGGGAAATGTCAGGTCGCGATCCCCAAGAACAAATCTATTTCTTCATTCCCGCGCTTTTTGAACCCAAGAACTAATAGTTGGAAGGGTCTTGTTCATCAGGAAAAAATATAATATAAAATGACAGAGATCGAATTAATGAGAGGGTTCTCAGAATATTTATTGTTCCATAAGTACATTTCGATTTTAATTGTATTATAAATTATATGAATTTTTTTAGTTTTTAAGGTCCGCCGATTTAACAAGTATATTAGTCCTTCAGTACTCATTAATGAAATAGTGATTTGGAACAGAAGCGATGCTGCAACAAAAAGACAAATAATTGGCAGTTAGATCTGATGCAGGTCAAATTCTAGAATCCACATGCTTTGCCCCCCTCTCTCTCTCTCTTATTTTAAGAATATCAAACTTTTTAGGAATAATTATACGAAACTCCAGCCATTTTTTTGGATCTGTCATTTTAATCTTACTTTTGCTTAAACAAAAAATTATGTGGCATTTTTAAAATTAACTTTTCCTTTATATTTCATACAAATGGTACTAATGAAATGTCGCTTTTTCTCATAAGTGAGGGAGAAGGAGTGGGGAGACAATGAGGGCCGACAACCCTCGCTAGGCTAGTAGCAAGGTTTACCACCTTTCCTTCATGGTAATGGCGGCCTCACAACTGCCACGCGAGGGCTTGATGGTGGTGAGGGCTACCTAAGCCACCATTAGGCTTGCTCTAGTTGTGCCTTTTCCTGATCTTCTTTGGTGATCCACTCTTCCCCTCACTTTTCATTTTTTTTTTTTTTAATTTTCGGTTCGTTTATCCTTTCTTCAGTTTAGTTTTAAACACAGAACAAAAGGAATAACAAAAAATAGGTGAATATAAAAAAGATAGAATAAAAGATATCTATTCAAACTTTCCTAATCCACCAAAAGGTGATGGTTAACTAATTTAATAGACAATAATAAGTCTTAGAATTTAAATGATCCAAGAAAGATGGTTTTAGGGCTATAATGATGGATCGACCTAAGATTTAGGACTTCCACTATTATTATCCCACTTTCTTATTACATAAAATCTTTTTTTCAGCTCCCTGTGGATCACAGTCTCTCTAAGCTCTCCACACATACATACATATTTACTTACATACAAATTTAACGATACTTACTATATATAGATTTCAATTGTTACATCATTGGAAGTTCATGCTATTGAGTCTTCTAAGGATGCTTGTTAATTATATATGTATATAATTGAAAGGTCCTTGTATCGAAAATTACGATTTCTTTTTCCTATCTGATTGCTTATTGTAGATACACTAAGGACATCCAAAGCTTTATAAAATTTAAGGCTTTAACATTCCTGTTAAAGAAATTTTATTATACTTCATCTATATGTAAGAATTTTTGAGTGATTATGACATATAACCCTCTTGATAAGATGCTTGCCCATCACGTGTTTATTTTATTGTGTTTCACGTGTGTCGTACCATCATCTACCATCAATTAATGGTATCTCAACCCCAGGTCTCTCTGTACACACGTAGTAAAAAGATATATTATCTACTTCTTGTTGACATGTTGACATCTATTAATGAAGGCTGACCCAGAAAAGGTGTTGACTTGAAAAGCTAGATCTAAGAGATAAGGAGCTCCAAAGAATCGAACAGCCGAATCAGAACCAACCAATCTCATGTGCGATAGTCCGAATCTCCATTGCAATGAGCAGCATCGGATCATGGAAGAGCAAACCAAAGAACAAAGCGACCCAGAATCGTCACCGTTTCTGCACTGCCAATTCATGATACAAGAGAAGCTTGCAGAAGGAGGAGGAGGAGGAGAGAAGAAGATGAGCTTGAGCTTCAAGGCCTCTTGTCCAGAGAAGAGCGAGCGCATTCCGAGCCACTATTTTGCAGCTACCGAGATCGTTTTCCAGAGGACCCGGCCCTCGACCAGGCTCGTCGAGAGGCGATAAAGTGGATGCACCGAGTGTGTCGACGCTACGCATTTTCTTGCATCACGGAGGTCCTGTCGGTCGACTATTTCGACCGGCTTCATGCGAACATTCAGGTTGCGGAGATGAAGCCGTGGATGGTGCAGTTGGTGGCTACTGCTTGTCTATCTCTGGCTGCGAAAGTTAACGAGATCCATGTTCCGACTCTTTCAGCTCTTCAAGTAAGTTGAAATCTTGCTTCTTTTTTTTTCGCTTGTCATTCTACTTGCTTTAACATTCATGTTTTTGCAAGCGTATATAAGCAGAGTTTCAACCTCAAATGTAACCGTTTTTGTGTGTATAAGCGATAGAAAAAGGACAATAAAGAATGACATAGAAGAAAAATCTTATGAACCCATGATAAAGCAGTAGAATCGAGCTAGATTGTGCTTAAAAGATTCATGTTATAAATCCGACTTAAAGAGATATGATCTTAGTGTCAAGAAAGTATAAACATACAAAGTGCGTCATTTTCAAAAAAAAAAAAAAAAGAAAAAGAAAATCACCAGATGCTCAAAATAATTTTTCTCTTCAATAATTTGCAATCTAGAGAAGTAGATTTGGTGATGATAATTGAACACTACATGTTATCCCCTCAGGTCGAGGGACCAAACTATATGTTCGAGCCTAAGACGGTCCAAAGAATGGAACTCCTGGTGCTCTCTACACTCGAGTGGAGGATGAATCCGATCACTCCATTTTCCTTCCTAAATCACATCATTGGAAGGCTTCACTTTCGCACCAGCTCACAAATGGATCAGTTCTCGACCTTGTTCGAGCTCTCTCTCCTCTCTCTCATCTCTGATTCGAGGTTTCTCCATCACCGGCCTTCGGTGATCGCAGCAGCCATGACTTGCCGTTCGATGGAGAAGATGCGGTATGAGGGCAGTCAGATCAGTTGTTACCGGGATGCTCTTCGTGATACTCTCAAGTGGAGCGAGGCCGGGGGGATGTTCGAGGAGTGTTATGAATTAGTAGGTGAATTGCAATATAAAGGTGCCTATGTGAATTGTCTTTAGACAATAGAGGCATAGAATTATGAGTTGTGTACAACATTGATTTTGCAAAATACGGTTTAAAAGTCATAGGAATCGATCGAGTCGAGGACAGAGGCAAGCCTCTATCAAAATAGGCTTGGGTGCTCAGCCAAAGCGCTAGAAAAGCACTCTAGCTACTGGGCAACTTTTTCAGGCACCCGGACCTGGCCGGCAGCCTGGTCACTTCTTTGTCCGGTGCCCCCCGGGTGGCCAGTTTGTCCGAGCACTAGGTGGGCCATCATTTCGCATATTCCGTCGTCCACTATAGTCTTTTATGTACTCATGAACATTCTGATTGTTCCAATGATCACAAACTTGTGTTGATTCTGAATTGACCGAAAATCTCGAGTCAAAGTCAACATAAAATTATTGAACTTTGAGCAATATTAGAGTTTCACACCACTTTTTAGTCATCTTGTTTAATTGGCAATGTTGCAGCTCTTCTCTTTGTTAACATTCATGACCACATTATTCTCTTTTCTTCCTTTTCGACTTCTTCCTTATTTGACCAGTTTGTCTGTAACTCTACTTGAGATACACAAAAGAATATTTAATAAAAGACAAATATCACAAAAAAAATCCAAAACCATTCTCAATCTGATATAAATACCTCAATTTTTTTTTTTATTACAGAAAAACCTTAAATTGGCTCATTGTGATACAAATACTTCCAACTTTTTTATATCATGAAAAACCCAAATTTATACATGGGTGATGTATGCTCTATTTTATTCCATTCAGGATATGTTTGTCATATTGGTATAAGTTCAGTTTTTTTTTTTTAAATGACATTAGAAACAATTTGGGGGCATTAGTATCATAATGGGAAAGTCTAGGGTTTTGACTGGCACAAAAAAAAAATCAGATTATTTGTGTCACATCAAGCATGATTTGAGATTTTTTTTTTTTTTTGGGTGGTATTAACCCTTTAAAATATCTCCATAGAAGATGTAACACAATCCAAAATATCATCTCATATTCATATATACATTAGATTCTCCAAATACTACGTATTAAATCTAGATTTACATAGTTGGCTTTTTTTATTATTTATTATAGAAAAGCTTGGCGATGCTCGAGAATACAGCTAGCGTCGACATATTTTAATCCTTGAACCCCAAAACACTATTCTCATGTTTTCAAGAAGATAATTGAAATTTATATTTATTTGACCATAATTCAGTCTTACGACGCGTTTTCTGCAATCTAGAGGGGCAACATAGCTGACTTCTCTACTGTGATATGGTCGTGATCTCAACCTTGTAGCTTGTGTTCAGGTTCAGCAAATAATAAATGTGTACAAAATAAAAAGAAATATTTAGCGTATTTTTTGTTGAACTGAAGAAAACTAGAATAGCTTTAGGAAATAGACTTTATTATATGGATTTAGGAGCCCGCTAATCGTGGTTTTTAAGCTATACTATATATTCACATTAGGCTCTAACATTTTAAACTCTCGGAGTAAATGGTAATTCTCACATAATTCCAAGTTTCTTGAATTACGATTTCGACAACGCTTTATTCTTCTTTTTAGTAGAACATACGGGCTTTTATATTTTTTAGCTTGAATTTAAATCTCATTAGGTTTTAGTAGGTGAAAAAGATAGAGAGAAGATAATTGTAATCACTTCAATTCGTTTCCCATGTCCACCCTCAAGATTTTTGTGATCGTTTACGCACTTTAAAGGGTGATTACTTTGAGTGAAATCACTATCTCAATAACACTTGAAGTGTTTGTTTTGTAAAAAAGGAATGATTTGAAAAATATTTTCCTTAAAATGATTAGTTGTATCATTTACAAGTAGATCATTCATATTTTGCAAAACTAGGCTCCGTTTGTTTTGCGATAAATGAATGATCTAATGCACACCTTCAAGATTTCTATGATCATTTATGCATTTAAAAGGTCGATTATTTTGAGAGAAATCACTACCTCAAAACACATGAAATGTTATTTAGTGTGCGTTTGTTTTGTAGAAAATGAATTATTTGAAAAAATATTTTCCTTAAAATGATCGGTTGTACCACTTACAAATAGAACATTCATTTTTTGTGAAGCTAGACTCCATTTATTTTGTGGAATATGAATGATCTAGTTTACACTCTCAAGATTTCAATGATCATTTACACATTAAAAGGGCAATTACTTCGAATGAAATCACTACCTCAAAACACTTGAAATGCTATTTAGGGCGCGTTTGTTTTGCAAAAAATGAATGATTTGAAAAATCTATCTTTTAAAATGATCAGATGATCGGTTACAAATAGATCATTCATTTTTTGCGAAGCTAGGCTCAGTTTGTTTTATGGAATATGAATGATTTTAAAAACATTTTTACGAAAAATGATTGCTTATATTATTTGAAATAATTAGCTAATGAAAAATGTTTTCACTATTGATAAAAAGTTATGTCTAAATAATTTTGTGGAAGATAAAAATATTTTTCATGCATTTATTAAGTAAGTTAGGTGATTATTTAAAAAAAATATTTTTCAAATTATTCATTTTATGTGAAATAAACTCTTTCTTACTTTTTTTTTCGTTTTTGGGAAGTAAGTAGAATGTATGGGACAACTTAACATGATTAAACAAACAAATAGGACGACTTTTCCCGCTATTGATATGCTGATCAAAGAGGAGATGATATACGATAGAGATGACATTAACCAATGAAGTCTAGGAAGAACCTTATCCCCAAGGTAGCAACAATCTTTCAATAAGTAACTCTTTTTACGAGAGAACATAAACCTTAATTTTATTTTTATCATAAGATAATAAATTTAAATTTCTTCTATGTAGTAATTTTTATTTTTTTTACTAAGCAAGTGAGATGTATAACTAAATAAAATAAGAGCCTAGGAAATTTCGTTATCTACCTCACAAATAACCCTTACACTGCATTTGGTTGTTTGGATTCTTTTATTGAAAGTTGGATATGATATAAGTCAGATTGGATAAAGAAGGGATTTATTATGTCTTTTACAATGTATGGTAAATATAAGGATATCGAAACTTGATTGAATGATCATTCAGATGGATTAAATGTAGACATAATGGTTGGTACTCCAAATTTGGCCGTAGAGTTCCTCCGTGACTGAGGTCGAGTCGAGCTTAGGCATGGAAGAGCTCAAGATCTGGCCATGGAACTCCTTTCTGGCCAATATCTAGTTGATCTTTGTCACGATGAGCCTCATTAGTGGCAAGAGGATGGAACTCAGTGGAAGGCCATGGGTGGTGACGAAGGCTATGGATGGGGAGGCTGCGGTTGGTGATCGTGGGTGCATAGAAATGGGACAGAGAAGAGAGATGAGTGTACTTTACCCTACCCCTCCATGAGATTATATTTTCCAAGTTATATCTCTCTTATATTGGGTATTCTCTGGTCTTGACAATAAACAAAACATGGACTTGATAATTATCCTATTTGTGACTTTTATTCTATTTACCGAATAAATGGGAAATTGTCCAATCAGTCTTAAACATATTGCATGGATGTCAATTAAATGTTAAACTTTTCAAATTTTGCTAATTTGATCCAAAACTTTTATGAGACTTTTCAATATAATCATTCACGCTAACTTTCATAAGAAATTGCTGACGTGGCAATGTGTGACATTAGATGGCTAATGATGATTGGTTTGCCGTGTTAGCAATTTCTAATGAAAATTAATCAAAATGATCACAGTGTAATTTCACGTAAAGATTTGAGACTTAATTGACAAAATTGAAAAATTGAGGACTTAAATTGGCATCCCTACAATAGATTAATAGACTTAAAGACTAATAGGCTAATTTTCTCCTCGAATAAATAAGGGCTGTTAGCGAGTAAATTTAATTTTGTGTGCTTGTGCAGCAGAGAGAGAGAGAAGATTATATTTTTGTTGGTCCAATGAAGCCAAGAGGATCGACACGTGTAAAGAAAATCGACACAAATTCAACGGATGTTTGCCTCCCTTATTGTTTAAGATTTTTTATTAGATGTATTCTCAAGGCAATTTTTTTTATACATACGATGAACATATAATTAATGTAATAATAATAGTTTAATAATCGTATTCATTGTTTAATCACATATTTGCCACTGGATAGAAGGAGAGCAAGTCATTGACAATTTTCACATATTCGATTTCAAAATAAGGTAAACTCCGAGGTCATAGTTTAATGGGGAGAAATCGTCATGGATATGACGTAATAATACCCCAAAATTTAAAAAGACAAAAGGGAAATGTGATGTCACGATTCCCAAGAATAAATCTATTTCTTTATCTCCGTTCCATGTGAACTAAAGAACCAATAATTGGAAAAATAAAATTAAAAAAAAAGAATTTATGAGAGGGTTTTTAGAATATTTATTGTTCAACAAGTACATTTTGATTTTAATTATATTTAAATATATGAAAATCTGTAATTTTACCGTCCGGTGATTTAACAAGTATTTAGTACTTAGCTTTAAATCTTCACTGGAAACGAAGCTGACGCCGCAACAAAAAGACAAAATCCAGAGTCTGGCGTTTAAATGCTTGGGTTCTCACTTTGTCTCCTTGGTCTTCTCTCTCTCTTCCCCAAGGAGATCACACTTTTTAGGAATAATTACAGTTAGAAATCCTAACAATTGTGTGACTCGTTAGTCCTAAAAATTTAGGGAAAATTATCTAAAATATATATTTTTAAAAAAATTTATCCACATCTTCAATTTGGCATTCCGTCGACTCCATCGCTTTTCATGAACGGGATATTTAGGGGAAAATTTTTATTATTTTTTCAGATTTTACACAACTTTTTCTAGAAGGAGAGTAGGGGCGCGCATGATAAAATTTCTATTTCTCTATTTCTCTGTTTCTTTGTTTCCCGGAACAGGTTTGGAATAGAAATCCGTTTGGTAACGCAATTTGATTTCTCTATTTTTGAAACAGATTTCTATTCCAGAAATAGATTTGAAGAAGAAATCAGAAGCTAAAATTTTAATTTCTTAGTTTTTGAAATAGAAATTGAGAAATTAATTTATGGCCAGAAATTAATTTTGTTCCAGAAATTTTGTCATGCGCACCCTAGGAGTGCCACCCCACTAGGTTTGCCGCCTTCACTTTGTGGTGGTGGTGGCCTTTTTGACTGCCATGCGAGGGCTGGACGAGTTAATGGAAAAACTAATTATAATAAGATTCAATTAGGCTTACATCTAGTAGAGGATTTCACTATAATTAGTACTTTACATCTCTGTTACAATTTTCAATTACAAGAGAAAGAAATTATATGTACCAAGTAGCTATTCATGGTCTCAAACCAAATTAACAATAAAATATGGGATCAAACTATAAATATTTTCATTCTTTCTTGTTGATGGGGAGTATGAAACATACCCCAACATAAATAACCTATAAAACTATTCTATAATTAAAGGAACCATTTAACGCAAGTTTTGGGCCTTTCATAGTCATTTTCCCAATTTTTATTACATAAATCTATACATGCATACGTACATATTTTATGCATATATCATTCACTACCAACGATAAAGCCCAAAAGTTCATGATAATCAAGTCTTCTTATAGGGATGCTTATTAAGTATAGATTTAAATTATTACGCCATTGATGATAAAACTTATAATGTTCATGCTAATGAGTCTTTTAAGGGTGCTTGTTAATTATAAATGTCAATTTTTTTAATTAGACATGTCAATTGAAGTGTATTAAAATTATAATTTTTTTCCTATTTGATTGCTTATATAAATACACTAAGTTCATCATAGAAATTGAAGAGTTCAACATTCCTAGGAAAAGTTACCCAATAATAGAGGTGAGCTTGGTTCTAGGGTAGAACCTACAATCGAGGAACCGAACTGGTGGGAACTTGTTTGGTTTCAAATTTCAAGGTATGCAGAGTAGGTTCTATATTTCAAAAATTGAGGAACCTGTTTTGACGGGTAGGTTCTAGCTTCTAGGTAGATGAAACCTATAACCTGAAACTTGAAACAATTTTTTGTGTATTTCTTGCTTTATGTTTTGTGCGATCCTAAGATATTCCATGGTGTTCAATGATGAGTGTATAATTTAGAATCGCAAGTCTGAATTTTAATTTTATGATTGAGACTTTTACTTTATTAATGTTTCATATTCTTTATGCGTCTAAATATAAATTGATGTCAGTAGATTGTAGTAACATGTGATAGTAATTAAAGGCGATAATTCACTACGATCGTTCAATTAATAAGATAGATATTGGAAATGGAGAATTGGAGGAATCAAAGAACTGGACTAGTAGGAACTTGTCCGGTTCCAAATTTCAAGGTATGCAGATTAGGTTTTATGTTCCAAAACTTGAGGAATTTATTTCAATGGGTAGGTCCCAAGTTCTAGAGAACTCGGAATATGAAACTTGAAACAAATTTTTGTGCTTTTCTTGTTTTATGTTTTCACACGATCGTGTAGTATTTCACAATGTCTAATGATGAGTGTATAATTTAGAACCACAAGTCTGAGTTTTCATTTTATGATCGAGACTTTTATTTTGTTAATATTTCATATTCTTCATGTGTCTAAATATAAGTTGAGGTCGGTAAAATGTAGTAGTAAGTGATTGTCATTAAATGTGATAATTCATTATAATCGTTCAATTAATAATATACGTGGAACTTGAGTAGAACTTGAAATTGACTATAGAACTCGTGACATGATGGATTTCGGGTTCCAAGATTTGCATGGTAGGTTATAGGTTCCAAAAAATAAAAAACTTATTCCAAGTACTAAGTTAAACCTGTATTGAACTTGAAATCGCTCAACCCTACCCAATAGGTCATAAAGTTACTGCATGAAAATCAATTTATTCTTAAAATTTTCAATTTTGTTAATTTAGTTCTAAACTTTCACATGAAATTCTAATATATTCATTTCGATCAATTTTCGTTGGAAATTGCTAACATAACAATCTAATTATTGCCAATTGTCCTAAATTGTATAAATTCTTGACATTGCATCTGCAAGTACTAATTCTTGAGTAATTAGATACATATATCTCTGTGTGTATCGATGGACCTTCTTGACAAGTGTGTGGTACCATTACAAACTCTTTAATTAATGTTATCTTAAGTACAAGTTTCTCTGTACACAAATAATAACAAGATATATTATCTAATTTATGTTTTCATATTGATATCTACTAATAAAGAGACCCATAGAAAGTGTTGACTAGAAAAGCTAGATCTAGTAGACAAGGGTTCCAAAGACCCACAGCCGAATCAGAACAAACCAATCTCATGTGTGACTAGAAAAGCTAGATCTACTAGACAAGGGTTCCAAAGACACACAGCCGAATCAGAACAAACCAATCTCATGTGTGATACTCCAAATCTCCATTGCAATGAGCAACACTGGTTCATGGAAGAGCAGACTAAAGAGCAAAGCGACCAAGAATCGTCACCGTTTCTGCACTACCAGTTCATGAAACAAGAGAAGCTTGCAGAAGGAAGAAGAAGAAGAAGAAGAAGAAGAAGAAGATGAGCTTGAGCTTCAAAGCCTCTTGTCCAGAGAAGAGCGAGCGCATTCGGATCCACTATTTTGCAGTTACCGAGATCGTCTTCAAGAGGACTCGGCTCTTGACAGGTCTCGTCGGAGGCGATCAAGTGGACGCACCGAGTGTGTCAACGCTATGCATTTTCTTGCATCACGGAGATCCTGTCGGTCGACTATTTCGACCGGCTTCAAGCCAACATTCGGATTGCGGAGATGAAGCCATGGATGGTGCAGTTGGTGGCTGTTGCTTGTCTCTCTTTGGCTGCCAAAGTTAATGAGACCCATGTTCCAACTCTTTCTGCTTTTCAAGTAAGTTGATATCTTATGAATTTGTTTTATTTTTGCTTATCATTCTGCTCGCTTTAAGAATCCATTTTTTCAATAATTTGCATTCTAGAGAAGTAGATTCGGTGATTATAATTGAAGACTACGCGTTATTTCTGCAGGTTGAGGAACCGAACTATATGTTTGAGCCTAAGACGGTCCAAAGAATGGAACTGCTAGTGCTCTCTAAGCTCGAGTGGAGGATGAACCCGGTCGCTCCATTTTCCTTCCTAAATCACATCATTGGAAGGCTCCACTTTCGCATTAGCTCACAAATGGATCGATTTATGACATTGTTTGAGCTCTCTCTCCTCGCTCTCGTCTCCGATTCGAGGTTTATCCATCACCGGCCTTCAGTGATTGCAGCAGCCATCTCTTGCCGGTCAATGGAGAAGATGCAGTATGAGGGCAGTCAGATCGGTTGCTTCCTGAATGCTCTTAGCAATAGTCTCAAGTGGACCGAGGTTGGGAGGATGTTCGAGGAGTGTTATGAATTAGTAGGTGAATTGCAATTTAAAGGTGCCCATGTGAATTGTCATTAGACAATAGAGGCATGGAATTACCAGTTGTGTACAACATTGATTTCAAAATAGGGTTTAAAAGTCATATGAATCGAGTTGGCGATAGGGGGCAAGCATCAATCAAAATTGGCCTAGGCGCTCAGCCAAAGCGCTAGAAACTAGAAAGTGCTCTAGCTTCCGGACAATTTTTTAGGTGCCCAGACCTGGCCGGCAGCTCAGCCACTTCTTTGTCCGGCGCCCACCAGGTGGCCGGGTTCGTCCAAGCACTAGGAGGGCCATCCTTTCCCATATTTGGTCGTCCATCATTGTCTTTATGTTCTCACAAACATTCTGATTGTTCTAATGATCACAAACTTGTATTGATTCCGAATTGAACCAAAACTTCGAGTCACAATCAACACAAAGTTGTTGAAATTTGAGCAATGTTAGTGTTTTACGGCACTTTTAAGTCGTCTTGCTTAATTGGCAATGTTGCAGCTCCTCTTTGTTGACATTCATGAACACATTATTCCCTTTGCCTCCTTTTCAGCATCTTTGTTATTTAATCACTTCGTCTATAACTCTACTTGAGATATTCAATTTAAAATGTCTCGGATATAATATTAGATTCTGGATTCATATACTTGTTTTTTTAATAAAAAAGTTTGGCGATGCTCGAGAAGACGGCTAGTGTCAATATATTATAAAACCTAAACCCAGAACATTAATATCATGTTGTTTTCGAGAAGACAATTGAAATTTATATTCAAGAATGATTGTTTAATTGGTATATTATTTTGACTATAATTCAAACTTATGATAGCTCGCATTTTAAACTAATTTAAATATATATTAAATATAATTTTGGGTCCTGATTCTCCGAGTTACCTTAACTTATACTTTCCTTTTTACACATATATTTTCTTTAAGTGCTCTCCCTAACAAGTTGAAACAATTTTCATTTACGCATCACAATTAAAAGAAATTGCGATATTAACTTATGTAGATAACTATAAACTATTTTCGGGTTATTAAATTAGCAGATTGATTTGTTTTAGCAAAAATATAATAAATGTAAGCAAATACTAATATCAAAAGAAGCACTTAATAAGTGTATGAAAACTATACAGTGCTGATGTTGTCTTGAATTCCACAAAATTCAATCGGGAAATCTAGGAAGGCTTGAAGATTGCAAGCTATTTGTTTCCAAATATATTTCCTAGATTTGGGTTTCAAATTTGATAATATATTTATGGTGGAATTCCTTTCCTACTAGGATTATGAAAGTGGGGGATCTAAAGATCTATTTATTTCAACATTGTACCTTGTACTCTAGTGATACGTTCAAATAAGAAATCGTCTCTCTCTCTCTCTCCCGTGGACGTAGGCGGATTTTTCCACCGAACCACATAAATCTCCATGTTCTTGATTATTCTTGTTTACTTTTTCTCATTTAGTTAGGGTGTTCTTCCGCACAACAATTGGTATCAGAGCAATCTAGGTTCTCCGTTTCTGTATTGCGACTTCTAACTAGATGGCTGGAAAAGGTTCAACCATTCGATTTGATATTGAATGATTCACCGAGAAGAATAATTTTACACTATGGTGGAGAATGATGAAGGATTTGTTGATTCAACAAGGTTTATCAAAGGTTCTTCTGGGAAGATTGAACAAGCCGGACACCATCACCGATGATGATTGGGCCGACATGGAGGAGAGGGCGTGTAGCGCAATCCGATTGAACCTATCGGATGAGGCCCTTCAATATGTAGTGGAAATCGAATCTGCTCCGGAGGTATGGCTTAAACTCGAAAGCATTTACATGACGAAATCTCTTACGAACAAGTTGTTCTTGAATAAGAGATTGTATTTACTTCAAATGAATGAATGAGGAGATCTGTTGGAACACCTCAACGTGTTCAATTAGATGATTAGTGAACTTATAAGCTTGGAGGTAAGGTTTGAGGATGAAGACATAGCGCTTCTACTACTGGCATTGTTGCCGGATTCTTTTGACCACTTGGTGACTACGCTCCTTTATGGCAAGGAAACCCTAGAGATCGGAGATGTGACTGTTGCCTTAATTTCAAACGACACCCAGAAAAGGGCAAGTAGTTCAAAATCTTCGGGATAGGGACTTTTGCAAAGGAGAAAAGCAATCAAGGAAGAGGAAGATCAATGGATCGATGATCAAGTAGTAGGGGTCAATCAAAATCCAAGGGAAAGTTCAAAGGAAGATGCTACGGGTGCAATTGGGAAGGGCATACCAAGAGATTCTGTCCAAATAAGAACGAGAAAAAGAAGAAGAGCTCGGATGAGGCAAGTATAGCCGACAACATTGAGACCAATGATGGGGACGTCTTGTCCATATCGTCGGGGAAGGACATCTTTAAAGATTCGTGGATCATGGACTCTAGATGCACTTTTCACACGTGTCCTCATCGAGAAGCCTTCGATGAGTATAAGGCATATGATGGTGGTTCATTTCTCATGGGGAATGATACTTTGTGCAAGACTGTGGGTGTTGGAATCGTGAAAATCAAGATGTTTGATGGCATGATTAGAACCTTGGCAGACGTGCATCATGTTCCGGGTCTAAGGAAGAATTTGATCTCATTGGGTGCACTTGAATCCAATGGATGCAAGTACACGGCTCAAGGTGGAGTCTTGAAGGTGATTAAGGGAGCTCTAGTTGTTCTTAAGGGACAGAGGCACGGGAAACTATATCAACTTATAGGAACCACAGTGCAAGGTGGAGCATCTGTGTCCACGGATGCTAGCATGGAGATAGATAACACAATGCAGAGTACAGTTCAATGCTGCAACTCACACAAGCAAGGGCGTGCTCGAGTATGTACACATGGATGTATGGGGTCCTTCATAGGTAAAGTCAAAAGGAGGGAAGGAATACTTTGTGACATTCATTGACGATTTTTCTCGCAAAGTTTGGGTCTACTTCATGCGACACAAAAGTGAAGTCTTTGAAATGTTCAAAGAATGGAAAGCTGAAGTTGAGACTTCAATGGGGAAAAAGGTTAAGTGCTTGAGATTGGACAATGGAGGAGAGTACAAATCGACACCATTCATGGAGCTTTACAAGAATGAAGGGATTAAATGTCACTTCACAGTTCCGGATGCACCCCAACAGAATGGCGTAGAGGAAAGGATGAACCGGACCTTATTAAAGAGAGCTCGAAGCCTGAGGCTACATGCGGGACTGAGCAAGGAGTTCTGGACAGAAGCTATCTGCATTGCATGTTATCTTGTGAATCGGTCTCCATCAACTGCAATTAAATGCAAAATTCCCGAAGAGGTATGAACTGGTAAAATTGTCGATTATTCTAATTTAAGAATATTCAGTTGTCCTGCTTTTGTACATGTGTAGAGCTAGAAGCGCTCAAATTTGGATCCAAAATCAAAACAATTGTATATTTCTCGATTATGAGAAAGGAGTGAAATGCTACAAATTATGGGATCCAAGTGAGAAGAAAATTCAGACAAGTAGGGATGTTATGTTCGATGAATCTGCAATGTTGAAGTCAAGCTGCGTGCCACGCGTAAATGCTGAAGAGGAGAGTGATAAATCTATCGTTAAGGTGGAGCTTGAAACCAGAGAATTTGCAGAGATTGGCGAGTCATCCGATAAGGCTTTGGAAGTCAAAGAAACGGTAGAAGTTCCTCATACCATTGCGATAGGTCGAGGAAGGCGCACTCCCAAATCACCAGAGAGGTACGGTTTTGAGGATATGGTTGCTTATGCTCTTACCGTAGGCTCTGGCAATCCAAGCTCCTACCATGAAGCTTTGAAAAGTGATCACAAAGAAAAGTGGATGACCACAATGATGGAGGAGATAGAGTTGTTACAAAAGAATGAGACATGGGAACTTGTGAAGAAGCCTAAGGATCAGAATGTCATTGGTTGCAAATGGGTTCTTCGAAGAAAGGAAGTAGCAATGGACAAAGAGCAAGAAAGATACAAGGCTCGACTTGTTGCTAAGGGCTATGCACAGAAGGAGGGGATTGATTACGATGAGATATTTTCCCCGCTTGTAAAACACATCAATTCGTGTTTTACTAGCTATGGTAACCATGTATGACTTGGAGCTTGAGCAGCTAGATGTGAAGACGGCATTCCTTCATGGTGACTTGGAGGAGAAAATTTATATGGAGCAGCTCGAAGGCTTCAAGGTGGAAGGAAAAGAGGATCATCTTTGTTTGCTCAAGAGATCACTTTACGGTTTGAAGCAATCTCCGAGGCAATGGAATAAAATGTTTGATTCTTTTATGCTTCGTATTGGCTACATGAGGAGTGTGCATGATTCTTGTGTCTACTACAAAGTTTTGGATGATAAGTTGTTTATTTTGTTGATGCTCTATGTTGATGATATGTTGATTGCTGCAAGAAAAATGAGAGACATTATTTTCTTAAAGTCTCAGTTAAGTAGTGAGTTTGATTTGAAGGATCTTGGTGCTGCAAAGAGGATCCTTGGCATGGAATTCTTTTGAGATAGACATGCAAGTAAGCTTTGGGTAAATCAAAAGAAGTATGTTGAGAAGGTCTTGGAGCTGTTCAACATGGGTAAAACTAAACCAGTTAGTACACCCTTAGCAAATCACTTCAAATTATCCGAGAAACAATGCCCTGTTTCACATGAGGAAGTTGTAAAGATGTCTCGAGTATCCTATGCTAGCGCAATAGGGAGCCTCGTGTATGTTATGGTTTGTAGCAGACCGGATTTGGCTCATGCGGTGAGTCTCGTCAGCCGATACATGAGCAATCCGGGTATGGAGCATTGGGAAGCTGTTAAGTGGATCTTTCGTTATTTGGCTAGAACTACCGGAATGGGTTTAATGTTCAGTTCCAAGGGAGGATTGATCGATTTAGCAAGTTATGTTGATTCAGACTTCGTTGGTGATTTGGACAAGCGAAGGTCCATCACGGGATATGTCTTTACGCTTGGCGGTGGAGCTATTTCGTGGAAGGCAATGCTTCAATCTACTGTAGCATTATCTACAACCGAAGCTGAGTATATGGCAGTAACTAAGGCTGCGAAGGAGGGAATATGGCTAATTGGTTTGGTCACAGAATTGGGTATAAAGCAAGAAAGTGCTACATTATATTGCGATAGCTAGAGCACGATATGTCTCGTGAATAATCAAGTGTTCCATTCCAGAACGAAACACATTGAAGTTCGGTACCACAAAATTCAAGAATTTGTGGAGAATGGTAGTATTGCTTTGAAGAAAATCCATACTAAAGATAATCCCGCAAATATGCTCATGAAGACGGTTACTATAAAGAAGTTCAACTCTTGCAGGGACTTGATTTCTCTCACTCATCATTGAAGTTGATGGAGGCCGCACCGATCCAAGTGCGGGCGTACCTTTGCGAAGGTATGGTAGAGGGAGAGATATATTTGTTTTCTTGGTTCAAGTGGAGGCTTGTGGTTTATTCAAGCCAAAGGTGGAGATTTGCTGATGTTGTCTTGAATTCCACAAAATTCAATTGGGAAATCTAGGAAGGCTTGAAGATTGTAGGCTATTTGTTTCCAAATATATTTCCTAGATTTGGGTTTCAAATTTGATAATATCTTTATGGTGGAATTCCTTTCCTACTAGGATTGGGAAAGTGGGGATCTAAAGATCTATTTATTTCAGCATTGTACCTTGTACTCTAGTGATACGTTCAAATGAGAAATCGTCTCTCTTTCTCTCCCGTGGACGTAGGCGGATTTTTCCTCCGAACCACGTAAATCTCCGTGTTCTTGATTATTCTTGTTTGCTTTTTCTCATTTAGTTAGGGTGTTCTTCCGCACAACATACAGACCAAAAAAAAAAGAGTGTATGTAAACTATAAAATATGAGAGCACTGCACATATAAATTGTGCCCAGTGAACAGACCATAGAAGGATTCACTGATAAAGGATCTTGCGTTCATGGGTAATGTCATAAAAAAATAATAAAAAGTGAAATATTTATGGCACGTTACAATATCTTAAGAGTTGACGTCATAAGTTTTATAAAGACGTCATCAAATGTTTAAAATGTACGTGTTTTAATAATCACGACATTTAGAATATTCACAACAATTTGCTCAGAGTTACGACAAAACTCATAAGCCTTAGTAAAATGAGGACAATATTAGAAGTCATATTATTTAAACATTTACGGCATTGTGCATTAGGTCATGACGAATCCTCATCGCCGTTATAAGACGTAAACCAATAAAAATCAAAGTATTAAAATATATGTGGCAATTTGAAATGCATTACGATAAAATGTTGCGTAATCCTTTCCAAAGCGCTTTTAGATATGGAAGATCACATCATATAAATTTTCACAATGTTTAGCTGTGCATTACAATGAAACGTCATAAGCCTTTGTAAAATCTCATAAAATTTTAAATATTTCATTTCAACAGTTGACATTGGGTTTCGGGGGGGAGATGATAAACCTTTGTAAAGAAACATCGTAAAATATTAAAAATATATCAGTTAAATATGATGTTTTGAATTTCGTCACGATTATGTCATTACTTATCAGTGATATTTATCTATTTACGACATTTTTAACCGTGAAACATCATAACCCTTAGTAGAATGCCATAAAAAGAATTTAAAAATGTGCTATTTAAGGTTTTATGACATTTTGAATTGTTTTACAAGGTTTATTGGTAAATTCAGAAAAGCTAAATAAACGTTGGTAATTGATTAAATACGATTTGCTAACTCAGAACTAATTGCAAGTTAGTTATTGGAGATAAATTGATACACAACTTAAGCTAAATTAAGTAGTTTCACATTAAAATTAGTTATTTTAAGGTGTAATTAAGAGAATCAAATAAACGCTAGTAACAGATAAGAAAATTTCGTAATTAATGTTGATATCTTAATTTTGATGACCCAATTAATCATTTATTAATTGCATGGAAAATTGTGGATTAAATTTTAAACCCTAGCAAAAATTCTCATTAAATCATATTAGGCACTAGCAACATTTGCATTACTAGTCCAATGACTCCTGGCATTCACGTGCTCGTAGCTCCCGTCCTTCCCGTGCCAAGTGTGGGTCTGGTCTTCAGCCTCGTTCTCGTCTGTGACCACCTTCCGTTAGGCGTGCGCTAGACGTTTGATTAAATGCTCCTCAGACGATCCCATTAAAATAGCCACTGTTTTTGCCTTGCCTCAAGCAAGCTCGTGTATCGTTATTTGAATCTGTTAGTCGCTGGGCTTGTCTTGTGTGAGGCTTTTTCTCGTTAATTTTTTGTCTCGTTGATCTTGGATAAGTTAAAAATTTTCGCGATTTCAAACGGTTCTTCAAATCTATTTCTAATGTAAAATGCATTAGAAATACATTCCAAACTCGTTGGAAAACAGAAAAATAGAAAAATAAAGAAATAGAAATTTTATTTGCATGCTCCGGTTAATGCTCCCTTGATTGTTGCCTCAAGAGAGTTTAGCCGTTGATGGTCGTCTGCAGGTGCTCCAGTGATCGACAACTTTTGTGCCTAACCGCCAGTGGGGAGGGCGAGTTGGTTTTGTGGTTTGACATGGACAGTCGGTCGACAAAGCGGCAGTGCGGTATGGCGATCGGGTGTGGTCGGGACGAGCGGCTTCAGGGCTGCTCATCTCTGTTCATCCCCGAGCGAGAGACGAAGGACTGAGCGTTGAGCTTGATTAGGCCTAATCATTTTAGGGCCATTTGTGACGCTTGAGCTTGAAAGGCTATTTTGGGGATACTTGGGCTTCACTTACTTTAGGATGGGCTTTCTTTAAAAAAAAGTTCTTCATGGGCCACGATTTAGTTATTTCAGAGTGGGCTTTAGGGCGGCCCATTTTTTAAATCCAACCTGGACCAATAGGTTCCGGGTCGGCTTAGTTGGGCTGGGTCTCTTGACCCGGTCCGAATTCCCTTTTTATATTATAAACATTCATAAAAAAATGGAATGACATTCCTTGTACCAAGTCGAAGACCGAAGGTAGTCATTGAGTCTCGATTTGGAGAACACAAAATGGAATGAAGTCCCTGCTGAAAGCTAACTGGGGCATGTCTTGATTCTGTAAATGCCAAACCGTGTGCAGAGGCCAGGGGAGAGTGGGATAAGGGGGGGAGAGAGAGAGAGAGAGAGAGAGAGAGAGAGAGAGCGCAAAGGACAAAACAAGGAAAAGACAAAGGAGGGAGGGAGAGAGAGAGAGGGGGGTTTGGTCGGTGAGAGACAGGGGTTTAACATGGGGAAAGGGTGCTAGCTGTTCGGGGGAGGGGCCGCAACCCGGGTCGGTCGGGCCGGATCCCGGGTCTGACTGACCGGGTCTGACTGACCCGGGTCAGTATGTTATTTTCTTTTCTTAAAAAAATATAAGAAAGAAAAATCTCCCAATTTTTTTTTAAATTTTTCTAAAAAAATCAGAAGAAGCTTAAAAAGTTTTGAGTAATTTTCCCTCAAAACATGTGAAAATCCTCAAAAAAAAAAAAAAAAAAAAAAAAAGAATTGTGCCTATATCCTTGGAAGTAAACACCAAAATCGTTGTTTGTGCATTTTCTTTATTCTAATTACACCGTTTTGATGCATGGATTGCTATTTCCTCAGTCTGGTTAGGAATTGAATCTTAGAACTCGTGATTGGTATAAAAATGCCGCATAAATGTTTTACTTGATGTTTAAAAAAGTTTAGGTATTAGAAGGACATTAGTTGATTAATTTGTGTAATCAAGTTCCTAATCTTGATTTCTTTGTTGTACAGGAGTAAAATATTTCTTTCGACATTTTACTTGAGTTTCTAATTGCTTATCACAAGTCGATTACTGGCGAATTTTAAATGAAAATGACTTGTAGGTTAAAAACTTAGATTATAAGTCACGAATTAATGGGTTTGGGAAAGGCTTGATTGAGTGTATACTTAATTGAGCCATTAGCATCAGTGCCCATACATAGGGCTATGGGGAGGTCTCTACAAGGTGTAATTAAGAAAATCAAATTAACGTTGGTAAAAGATTAAAAAAAAATTGTAATTAGAAGAAAATAAAGTGGATAAGTAAGTAAAATAAGATTTGGTAACCAACAAATAGTCCATAATTTAATCCTGGAAAAGTTGGCAATTGACTCTAATTAAGATTGGTAATTTTTTTTTTTTTTTTTTTGTTTAAAAATTGATTAAATTTAAGGTGTTGCCGAGAGTTGCAAACAATAAGAAAAGTTGACATATATTTTTTTAAAAAAAAGTAGAATCTATTATTAATTAATATGAGAGTGGTGGCCCAACTAAAGTGTAACAAAAATTGGTAATTCATTCTAAATTAGGATGCTAATTTCATGTACTCATTAGTTAATTTGAAGCGTTGGTAAATAAGTACCTAAATTGCTAATTTCCAATTTATCGATAATTTCATAAAAGTGTTGACCCACCAATTGGCTTAAAAAAAATTAACCATGCATTTTTTTTACTAAATTATTTTTTGACAACTACCAACGTTAATTGGAATTTACCAGCAGCACGGATGAATGCGGGAACAATGGAATTCTGCTGTCCACAATCATCATGTGTGTCGCTCTTTCTCAAAAAAAAAAAAAAAAAAAAAAAAAATGCCGATCAAAACCTCTTTCTATGCATCTTCTTCTTCTCTCCTCGTATCTACTAAATTGACTATGATTGGTGGGCTGTTATACCATACTTCATAGAGAAGACAAGAAATTCGAGTTACTCGCGCAGGAAACTCCCGCAATGTTCGAATAATTTTTCGAGCCTTTATACCTAAACCACGAAAGCTCCCGCTAATTAACCAGATACATGTTGATTTTTCTTTTTTTGGTATGCAATACCAATACGCTGAATTCAATCTCTCACTCTTGCTCATTGCGAGCCACATTAGCTTTTGCAGATTTCTTGCTATCAGTGTCGTCCCCTTCTCTGTAGAACCTAGCAATTGTACAATAATAGCCAAAATTCACCGCCCCCACCCCAGCTAGCGTCCAGTACACAAGGTCCAGCCTCCCATCGTTCAAGTTCTCCGGCAACCATCCCGTGTGACGACGGGCCAGATCAATCAGTCCGGCGCTCAAGTAGTAGGCGATCCCTACTACTGCGGCAACCATCGTGGTTGCGCTATTTGAAAACTTTCTTGAAACATCTGGTAATAGAACGTGACTTGTGCGGGGAGATGAAATGCCTCTCCAACCCCAACAACTACAAGTTGAGGGAATAGCCACAAGACAGACATTGGTACTGGCATGGAGTGATTATTGGAGTGGCCTGATTGGAGCCTATGCGATTCAACCAGTGCAGATATAACCATTCCTAGCACGTTCAACGCGTGGCCCACTCCGATTCTTTGAAGCAAAGACGGAGCCGAGCCAATCAGCTTCTGCCACATGGGGCAAAGGAAGTGTTCGATGATGGCGAGGGAGAGGGCCGCGGCGACGGTGGTCAAGACGAGGACAGACCCGGGAGGGATCTCGAAATGGGGTCCTAAGTGGCGGTCTGTCGCGAGAGCTTGGAGGATTGTCATGCTGCTCTGGGCAGCCATTGGAGTGGCCAAGAATATGGAGGTTGACCATAATGGTAATGCACTAATTAGCGTTTTCAGATCTTCCACTTCGCCAACCGTGCATAATCTCCATTTTTTCTCTATCGATCCATCGGCCTTGACATCTCCTTCGGTTTTTAATGCTGCTCGGTTGAAGAACCTGCCAAAAGGTTTAGAAAAGTGTAAATTTTTTCACTAGAGTGCAGAGAGTGCACGTCTTACATTCTCATATCTTACCTCAACTTTTCTTGAGGCGGTATGAGTACGACCTTTGCCTCACTGTTTCTGTCTAGTCCATAGTAGTAATCGTCGCCGTTGGGTGTAGCTGTGATTTTCCTCTTCCGAATACTAGCAATGAAGACGCGAGCTAAGCTCAAGAAGGGACTCCCCTGGGGCTTGCCACGGCGATAAAAGCGGCTTCCAAGCAGGAAAATAGCGAGGCCAATGACATTCGCAGCAACGCACAGCCAAAACCCTAAGCCCCAGCTCACACTGTCCTCAACGTACACAACCACTGTGCTTCCTATGATGAGCACCCCAAATTCGACACAGAAGATCCAGTTGAAGAAAGTGGATTGGTCTTGCTGGGTTTCGAACTGGTCCGCTCCTAACGTCACCGCAGTCAACCTCAATCCCGACGCACCGAGAGTCGCGAGAGCTATTCCCGCGTAAAGGGCCCCAAATTGAAGATTCGATGGGGTTGCGCAGGAGCTTGATTTGTTCACACATGGGTCGGGCCTCAATGGAGCTAGGGTCGTTGTTAGGGATAAAAGAAGTGTTCCCTACAATGTTAGCAAAGAAAAATGATCATGAATAAGGATCTCACAACCCATGCATGTCTTTTCTTTCCTCAAATGTTGTTAGGGATTTGATAAAGCTGACTTATAGTGTGTGTGTATTACCATCAAGGCAATAAAGGAAGAGATGGAGGTGACCCAAAAACAGCCGACGAAAGAGTCGGCGATGATTGCGGCAAGAACGGGAAGGAGACCGATGCAACCATTGACGATATTGAAAATCTGCGCCGCGTCGATGCGGTTCACATTGAATTCTTCGATTAGATATACGATCAAGTTCACCATCCACCCCGTTCCACCTACCCCCATGAACACCATTGCCCCTGTACAAATTGAACGACACGTCGTGTCAAACTTTCGAGCTAAGACGGTCATCAATGGAAAATTCAGGAGTTTTCTGACCAAACCGGGGATGTATAGTTAGATTAATCACCCAATTTCAAGTATGTCTGCCACTAAAAAGTTGGCAGACAGTAAAATCTGTCAAACTTGGTGTGAAAACTTTAGTTGGATATATCTGTTCTTTAGTACAATGTACTATTAATGCTTCAGGAATAAAACCAATTTCACAAAGGCATGTATTATTATGGGATGAGCAACCTGCATTACTCTGTGAATGAGGTTGAAATGCCGATAAAAAATCTAGCAAGCATGCGAACGCAGAGAGAAATCAACCTGCGATGAAGGGAAAGGTGATCCAACCGGCTCGTTTATTGCCCCAGGAATGTGAGATTTCTGCTTCTACTTCATATCTCTCTATGTTCGAGTCGAAACTCGCCATTTTGATAGGTTTGATGTGTGCAAGTTGACCTGGGAAATGTAGGCCGTTTATATAGGATTAAAGTGATGGTAGTAGTGAGTTGTGAAGACATGGTAACTGCTCTTATTGGGGAGAGTACTCCCAAAAGAATATAGGAAATCTATGCAGGAAATTACCAAAAACTCTTTACATATCAAGAAATCATTGAACCCAAAACACGAGACCATAAAATAAATACATGTTCAAACACAATTCTTACATTGTAATTGGTTCTATTCTCTCCATAATTCATAAAATGAGTCTGAAAAAGTATAATTTGATGACTCATCTCCCATTGATGGCCCAGCTATTGGAATTAGGTGAAGGGCGCAAAAAACGGATCGGATGCCTTTATTAGGTGGGAATTAGATCTTCATGTAGATTCGTTCTAAGTTTGGTTTTGGGGTTTCTCAGTAGTTTAATACAATTATGATTAGCTTGTTCGCTGCTCAAGAAAGTCTACATATCACGTTGTGGTGCGTATGATCTCACCGTGCATCATGTGTTTTGAAAACCCTAAAGCATGTTTAGCATAAGTTCACATATTTAAGTTTTGACTTACGTAAAAAACTTAGCTTAGCCACATCAAGTCTAAATAGACTACAATTACAAGCTTGTTTTCTTTTTTTAGCTCGACTGCCTTAGGGTTAAGATGTAAATATGATATGATTAATCGCTTGCACACGCGATTAGAAAAGTCTATCTAGTTTCATTCCTACAACATTGTGAGTTATTGACAAAAGAACAAGTATTCTATAGTAAGAATTGCCTTCCATTGATGGCTCAATTAAGTTGAGAATTTACTGCTAGCATATGAAATGCAACATTCCTTTCTGAAACATGCATGATATGATGAATTGATCAAGGTTGAATACCTAGATCCATGGTCGACAGTGGCGATCAATCTCAAATGGCCTCTAGTCGAGGTTTCACTCTAGCTTTTGTGGGCTTTGGCCCATAGATTACTCATGAGACCATATAATCCCATGCTTAATCTTATTTTGTTTCACTAATCTTAGCAAATATACATCAACATCCACAAATCGTTAACTGGACTCCCGCTGAAAACAAAATCATTGAGGGGATTAGTGAACTTGACTTTTAATATTCATTAAATAATTACTTATTCAAATCATCTCTCGCAATTAATAAGAACTATAGTTTTTTTTCTTGGTATTTACAACTTAAGATGGCTATTGAGATTTCCGACCCTTCTTCTACTAAATGTTTAGAGAAATTATATGGACCTTTGTTAAAAAAAACCTTTGAAAAGGGTTCAAGATAGTGTCACGTAATATAACCTACTTAACAAACAGCAACCGATTTACTAATTATAAGGATTTGTCTACTATCATTTTATCATTACTCTAATAATCAATGATATTCACACTATTTTCGTCACATCTAAGCGTCTCGAATGTATGCAATTCATGAAAATTGAACACTAATTCTAGTGATTAGATATTAGTTGATGCCATGCGCATTTTTTCATTGAGGGGATTAGTGAACTTGACTTTTAATATTCATTAAATAATTACTTATTCAAATCATCTCTCGCAATTAATAAGAACTATAGTTTTTTTTTTCTTGGTATTTACAACTTAAGATGGCTATTGAGATTTCCGACCCTTCTTCTACTAAATGTTTAGAGAAATTATGTGGACCTTTGTTAAAAAAAAACCTTTGAAAAGGGTTCAAGATAGTGTCACGTAATATAACCTACTTAACAAACAGCAACCGATTTACTAATTATAAGGATTTGTCTACTATCATTTTATCATTACTCTAATAATCAATGATATTCACACTATTTTCGTCACATCTAAGCGTCTCAAATGTATGCAATTCATGAAAATTGAACACTAATTCTAGTGATTAGATATTAGTTGATGCCATGCGCATTTTTTCAATTAATATATATCTAAAATATAAGCTGCAGTAATATGCAAAGTGAATACACCCATTTATTTTGGACTGCATTGAGTTCATAAAAAAAAGAAGAAGAGAGGAATCCCTCGGAATATATGCGCTTCCAGAAATAGTAGAGTAGTTACCTAACCTTTTTAATGCAACGCATGTCCTACAATAAAATAGGGACCTTAGGTTGTTTGAAATTTATTATTCTCCACATTTCCGACATATTAAATTGCCAATGTCCAGACAAATATCACTAACGCTATTTAGCATAGTGACCTTGTCCGTGCGGATTAGCCAAAGGTTGTTAGAGACAAAGGAAAAAAATTATTTAATGAGTCTTAAACATATATTCGGTCTCGAACTTTTCAATTTTATCAATTTTGTCCTAAATCATTGCGCGAAAATTCAATATATGTTATGAAATACATGAATGAATAGAATACATGAATGAATATTCATTATATTCATCTTATCCAATGTACTTATTATAGTACATTTGTATCAAATGTTCTAAGTACATCTCCCTATACAATGAACGTTCGTCTCCCTTATCATGTACATGTATCATTCGATACATTGATATTAATGATAAGTACATTCTTGTTCTCCTATAAATAGGAGTTTAGTTTTGATGTACAATACACAATCACAATACAGTGAAATATCTGGCTTTCTCTACTATCTCTAGTGTTCACTTGCTTTCTCTTCTTTAATCTCTTCTCTATTATATATTCGCCACGCGATATTTTACAACACGTTATCAGCACGAGGATCTACCGATTGAGTAAGTAATTTTTGCAAGGTGGGTATTCTTTTTATTGATCAACTTATACTTCATCTTCTTCTATCGATTCTTCATTTTTATTTTTCTTGGCCCGAAGCCAAATTTTAAATCTAAAAGTATCCTTCTGCTCCTGAAGTAGCGGTGGATATTTGGAAATCCTTTTAATTAATTTAAGGATATATTTTTGCAAGGATTATGGCAAATATTGAAAAGCCCAAATTCCACATCCTGGAAGTGAGTGGAAAGAATTATCTATCCTGGCGCCTTGACATGGAAATGCACCTCCAAGGGCAAGGTCTCGCTAATACAATTACGAGAGGATGGGACCTCAAATGAAAAGGATAAAGCAAATGCGCTGATTTTTATTCGTCGTCATTTGCATGAGAGCCCGCAGACTCAATATTTATCCGTTCGAGACCCGCATATCTTGTGGACGAGGTTGAAGGATAGGTATGATCATACAAAAACCGTTATCCTCCCTCAAGCACAATATGATTGGCAAAATCTCAGACTCGCAAGATTTTAAATCAGTGTCTGACTATAATTCTGCTTTATTTGATATCGTTTCTCGACTTGAGTTATGCGGTATCAAACTCACTGATGCAGAATTGCTTGAGAAAACTTTCTCCACCTTTCATGCTTCGAATATTGTATTGCAACAGCAATACCGGCAACGTCGGTTGTCACATATTCTGAATTAATTTCTGTGCTTCTTACCGCCGAGCAAACTAATGAATTGCTGCTAAAAAATCATGATCTTAGACTGCTGGCTCAAAAGCATTGCCCGAAGCATATGCTAACTTTGAGAAAAATACTTGCCATTTTAAGGGCTATAAGCGCAGGCAAGAATATAATCCTAGAAGGGATGGCAAGAAATTTAACCGCCCTAGGAAATCAAACTTTGGACTGAATCATGGGAAAGAAAAGAAGCAAAAGAAGGTGATTAATGAAAGTATTTGTCATCGCCGTGGCATGATCTGGGCACCGGTCACGTACTGTCGTACGCCAAAACATTTTGTTGACCTATACCAGGCATCTTTAAAGCATACGGGCAAGCGTGGTGAATCTCATGCCATTGAAATCAATCCTACGCCATAACCACCGTTGAGGCCAACAATATCTCCGTTGGTGGGACTCCTCTTGCTCCGAAGTAGCAAATGCATCATTGGATGTCTCTGATTTCTTTGAGGACCTCTGATTACTTTGATGAATCAGATTGGTGGATGATAATTTGAATTTTGAATTTTATGTTATTTCGCTTTAAATGTATTATTTTTTTTTATTGTTCTTTATGAAATACTTATGAACCTTATATAATATTTATCTTTGAAATTTTATTCGACTATATAACTAATATGCAACTTTTATGATACTTGACACCTGAAGTTGTCAATATAAATGCAAATGGAAAATACCGAGAAAAAGGAAGATGTTTGTTTGCTTGATAGTGCAACAACACATACTATATTTTGTAGTAGATACTTTTTCTCGAGTATGATATTGCGTAAGGCACAAATCCATACAATATCCGGTCCTATTCCGATTATTGATGGTTTTGGGAATGCTGCAATTATTTTGCCAAATGGCACAATCCTGAATATTGAGAATGCGTTTCTAAGCATTCGATCAAAAAGGAATCTGCTCAGTTTCAAAGATGTACGCCGTAATGGGTACCATATTGAGACTATTTATGAGTAAGATAAGGAATACATTGGCATTTCCTCTTATAAGATGGGCCTGAAGACCATCCATGAGAAGCTAGAAGCTTCTTCTATGGGTTTGTATTGTGTCATGAATAAAGCTGTTGAAACCTACGCTACCACATCCGGAGATTGGTAAGCCCCGATCGTTTGGACTGTGGCATGATCGCCTTGGTCATCCCTGGCGCTTCAATGATGCGTAGGATAATTCAAAATACAAAAGGGCACCCTTTAAAGGATATAAAGGTATTGTTGTCCAAAGATTATAATTGTGAGGCTTGCTCACAAGGAAAGCTCATTATCAAACCTTCTATAACAAAGGTTAATTTTGAATCTCCTTTATTCTTGCAAAGAATTCGGGGTGATATTTGTGGACCAATACAACCACCAAGTGGACCATTTAGATATTTTATGGTATTAGTGGACGCATCCCGTAGATGGTCCCATGTTTGCCTATTATCTACGCGCAATGTCGCATTTGCACGTTTACTTGCGCAGATTATAAAGCTCCGGGCACAATTCCCGATTATCCAATTAAGAGCATAAGGATGGATAATGCTGGTGAATTTACATCAAAGAGTTTTGATACATATTGTGCTTCACTCGGAATCGAGATTGAGCACCCGGTTGCATATGTTCATACTCAAAATGGATTGGCAGAATCCTTGATTAAACGTATCCAAATCATTGCCCGCACTCTATTATTGAGAACGAATCTCAACGATACAAAGCATGGGGTCATGCGGTTTTGCATGCGGCAGCTCTAATAAGATTACGCCCCACTTTGCTAGTATTTTACAATCTCCCCTTCAAATGGTTATTGGTTATGAACCAGATATTTCACATTTACGCACCTTTGGTTGTGCAGACAGTGCCCGTAGCACCACCAAAAAGGACAAAAATGGGTCCCCAACGCCGTTTGGGCATTTATGTTGGGTTTAATTCACCATCTATCATTAGGTTCTTGGAACCAACTACTGGTGATCTTTTTACTGCCAGGTTTGCAGATTGTCATTTCGATGAGACTAGGTTTCCATCAATTGGGATACCTACAACTTCCATGACTGCAAAACAAAAACCAGTTAAGGTTTTCTCTTGGAATGAGAAAAATTTATCTCAATTGGACCCAAGGACTCCTGAATGTGAAAACGAGGTGCAGCGCATAATCCATTTACAGGCTATGGCCAATAGACTTCCTGACGCATTTAATGATGCTACTAAGGTAACGAAGTCTCATATTCCAGCTGCAAATGCTCCAGCTAGGATAGCTGTTCCCGAAGAACAAGCTAAAATGGATCAAAATCCCCCGCACTTGAAGCGTGGTAGACCGATAGGATCAAAAGATACTGCTCCTCGAAAACGAAGGGGAAAGAATCGGGAATCCGCTCCGTAAGAGCCGGCGTTGTGCTTGCTCCCAAAGAGCTTATTGCCCCGAAGAGGCGCAAACCCATGAAAGGAGCACTAGCCCCGGAATGCGAGAATTCCATTACATATTGTAATGAAATTTGGGATCGAAATGAAATCATCATTGATGATGCTTTTGCATTCTCGTTGCTCATCAAATTATGGATGATGATTGTGAACCACAATCTATTATTGAATGTCGTCAAAGGCAAGATTGGCATAAGTGGGAGGAAGCAATTAAAGCTGAATTAGCTTCCCTAACTAAACGAGAGGTTTTTGGACCTGTAACTCGTATCCTCGATAATGTAAATCCCATTGGATATAAATGGGTATTTGTCTGGAAACGAAATAAGAAAAATGAGGTTGTTAGGTATAAAGCCCGACTCGTCGCCTAAGGATTCTCTTAGAAACCTAGGATTGATTATAATGAGACATATTCACCCGTGATGGATTTAAATACATTTCATTTTCTCATTAGCCTAATAATCTCTGAAAGATTGGAAATGCGTCTTATGGACGTTGTGACAGCATATTTATATGGCTCATTAGACTCTAATATTTATATGAAAATTCCCGAGGGATTCAAAATGCCTGAAGCATGCACTCCCCGTAATTTATTCTCAATAAAATTGCAAAGATCCTTGTACGGGTTAAAGCAATCCGGTCGCATGTGGTATCAACGCCTAAGTGAGTACCTAATTAAGGAAAGGTACAAAAACGATCCTATCTGTCCATGCGTGTTTATTAAGAAATCAGAAACCGGATTTGCTATTATAGCAGTTTATGTCAACGATATAAATTTAATTGGAACTCCAGAAGAGTTAGCTGAAACTGCTGAATATTTGAAAAGGGAGTTTGAAGTTAAAGATTTGGGTAAAACCAAACTTTGTCTTGGTCTAGAGCTTGAGCATAAAGCAAATGGAATAATCGTCCATCAATCGGCATATGTTGAAAGATTGCTTAAACGTTTCAACATGGACAAAGCTCACCCATTGAGCACCCCTATGGTTGTAAGGTCTCTAGATCCCCAAAAGGACCCATTTCGTCCTAGAGAATCGATGAAGAGATACTTGGTCCGAAGTACCATATCTCAATGCAATTGGGGCTTTGATGTACTTGGCACAATGTACGAGACCGATATCGCTTTTGCGGTAAATTTGTTGGCACGTTTTAGTTCTCGAGCCAACTCGGAGACATTGGAATGGAGTTAAACATATTTTCCGTTATCTCCGAGGAACCATAGATTTGGGATTATATTATTCCAAGGATTCCACTAACTCGGTTTAGTTGGATATGCCGATCTTTGGATATAGATCCGATCCACATAAGGCTCGCTCTCAAACCGGGTATTTATTTTGTTATAACGGCACCGCTATTTCTTGGCGTTCTACGAAGCAATCGCTAGTAGCTACATCTTCTAACCACTCGAGATTATTGCTTTATATGAAGCTGGAAGAGAGTGTGTTTGGTTAAGATCCGTTATAACACATATTCATAATTCTTGTTGCTTAATACCGGTTACCAATTCTCCCACTATAATTTATGAAGATAATGCTGCTTGTGTTGCACAAGTCAGGGGAGGATATATCAAAGGTGATAGGACCAAGCATATCTCGCCGAAATTTTTCTATACTCATGAACTCCAAGAAAGTCGACAAATTGATGTTAAACAGATTCGATCCATAAATAATCTTGCAGATCTTTTTACCAAATCATTGCCAACATCAAGTTTTGAGAAATTAGTATATGGCATTGGTATGAGGCGAGTTCATAAGATGTAAGATTAATTAGCCCTTAAGTGGCTATATGGCTCTATTGAGGGGGAGATATTATGAACTATGTATTGCAGCATTGATATGCGGCTAGTTCACAAGATGCAATAATGATTAGTCCCAGGAGTGGCTATATATACATTGCACTCTTTTTTTCTTTATGTCCGGTTTTTTCCCATAGGGTTTTTCCGGCTTAAAGTTTTTAACGAGGCAATTAATGCATCCATAAAAGGGAGAGATCATAACATTTGTGCTCTGCACTCTTTTTCCCTTTTGTCCGGTTTTTATCCCACCGGGTTTTTCCGGCTTAAGGTTTTTAATGAGGCAGTATCATTCGATGCACATTCATAATGAATACAATGAATATTCAAGGGGGAGTGTTATGAAATACATGAATGAATAGAATACATGAATGAATATTCATTATATTCATCTTATACAATGTACTTATTATAGTACATTTGTATCAAATGTTCTAAGTACATCTCCCTATACAATGAACGTTCGTCTCCCTTATCATGTACATGTATCATTCGATACATTGATATTAATGATAAGTACATTCTTGTTCTCCTATAAATAGGAGTTTAGTTTTGATGTACAATACACAATCACAATACAAAGTGAAATATCTGGCTTTCTCTACTATCTCTAGTGTTCACTTGCTTTCTCTTCTTTAATCTCTTCTCTATTATATATTCGCCACGCGATATTTTACAACAATATAAATATTTTAGTTAATTTTTGTTGGAAATCATTGAAGTGGCATTATAGTTGAGACAAAGGTCCCCGACATCTCTAAAACATGAATTTTGTACATATGAACTAATGATGGGATAAGGGTTCTATTTCCATAACTACTCTACCACTCCCACTCCAATTCGCAAAATATTTTCTGCCACCCTCTTATAAAACAAGAGCATAAATACTTTATCCACACCTTGGTCACCCTATAATTTAAACCTCGGAACCAGCTCCTCCATTTCCCATCCAAATGTTTATTTTTTGACCATGTCGTTAGTCGGAAATACAGTATGTTAATTGGTTTGGACCGGACTTATTGTAGATGGGCCGCATGCATCTTTGGGCTACATTAGCGGAAGTAATGTTGTGAAAATTTATGAATTGGTACCAACTATACCGAACCTTATTTTGCTAAAAGGTCCCACTCTAGGGGCATTTTGGAAATTTTCCAATAATTAAAAGCAGAATCTTTTCCTTCTCGATACCACATCATCCTTGGTTGCCCAAATGGGTAATTAAGTGGATAATTAATACAAATTAGGTAGTCCTACCACGGTAACGTAGTGTTGGTTCACTCAGTGATCGACATATGGCGCGTATTGAACATATTCAAAAATTCACTTTCTCTTTTTAATATTTCAAAATTTGGGTCTCTCTCCCTTGTCTTTGAGCTTTGCGACCGTCGCACCCCCTGCAACATCATCGCTAGACCTGTTAAAATGAGTCTTAAACATATATATTAACTCAAAGTTGTTGAAATTGGTAATATATAAGTCACCTCAAAATTTGACCCTGGCCCATTTTTTTGCTAAACAATTTAGGAATAGAAGGCCATATGGCCCAATGCAAAAGAAAATGGCCCAAACACAAGAGGCCCTTCTTTTACGTCCGATTTCGGGCTCCATGCCGACAGCCTCCTCGCCACCCTCTACGGGACGCTGGTCTACGACGCGCCGGAGACCTTCGCCGAGTGGGTTCACGACGGTGCCGAGGTCAACGTATAGTCATGCAGCGTCATCCTCTTTGTCCTCAACGTTGGCTACCTCTTCTACAGCGACCGCAACCTCATGGCAACGTATTGCAAGATCTACAGAGGCGAGTTCCGATGCCCAAAGTGGACATCTTCGGACCTCTGACGGTTCCTTTCATGCCTCCGGGACATGAACCCGGAGACCCGGATCACCGTCGACGAGATGATGAGTGACCTGTGATTTCGAAAGAAAAATCAATAGCTGTCTTGCATTTTTTTTTCTTTCTATTTTATTTTTTCGTTTATTTATTTTTAGAGATGTCTTAGGCCCTTTCACCTGCTTTTTGGCTGAATTATGTAGGTAGATTTGGGTTTGGGTCTAGATTATAGGGGTGTTAGGAACCGAACAGAAAACCGAACTAAACCGAACCGAACTGAAAAATTTGGTTTTTTCGGTTCGGTTCTCATTAAAAACCAATATTTTTTTTATTGGTTCGGTTTTTATTGGTTAACCGAACCGAACCGAGCCACAAACCGATAAAATCTGCTCTCCTCTCCTTCGTGACTTTCAATTCGTCGATCTCCTCCAGCTTCCAGAAGCACGATTTCCTCCGGTTCTATATCAACAGACCGGGAGTGATCTCTCCCTTGATCGAGGGACGCGATTTGCCGGCGCTCGAAGCGATCTCCGCTGGCCCCAGACTGAGCCCTCTCCGGTTCAATTTCGGCTTCGCGCTCGATAGCGGAGTCTCCTCGATCCTCTTCACGGCATCCGGATCTCTTCCGATCCCCACCACTTGCTTCGGCTCCTTGAACTTGGCCGAGACGACTCTTCCGCGGGGCTTCTTCTCGTCCCTGGCTTTGGTCTTCTCGAGGCGAAGCGCCTCGAGCCTCGACGACAGGCGCGTGATCTCCTTCTCTACCTCCTCAATCTCCGCATCTATAGTCCCGCCATTGCCTTCTTGATCTACGGCTTTGGCCGATGGGGGCTCCAAAGCACGCCCCGCTTCCACTGGATCTTGGAAGGAACGGAGGATTTGAGGGAAATCTGGGAATTGGTGCACTCGAGGCTCCGGTTTTCCTTGCTGAAGTCGTCGGACTCGAGTGAGTCGGAGAGCTTCACGAAGACGGGGTTGACGGACGACCAAGACGCCTGGACGGCAGCGGCGGCGGCGGCGGAGTCTTCGGACTCGCCGTTGTCGAAGGCGGCGTTGTTCCTGTTAGAGGAACTAAACAGCTATTAAAAGAACAGATGAACACAGAAGTTGGTGGTAGTAGAAAAGCTGAACCTGAGGAAGTTACTGAGGCAAAGAAGAACTGGAACAAGTCAGCAGAGAGTCAATCCCAGAAATCAAAGAGAAAATATTCGGGGGGAAGTTAGCTATGGCAGAGGTCGTCTTTCATTAGAAGGGAATATGGAAATAATTTTACGAAGCGGGGAAGGAATCAACAAAATAAAATGAATAACCCGAATACAACTCAAAGCAAGGTCGGGTTAATAAGGATAAGCGGTCTAACTATGGACAAGGATTTAGACCATATTCAAATCCTTCATAGAGGTATCAAAGTGTTAGGTCTTATCCACCACAAAGTTCAAATGGTGATAGACAAACACAGATTACAACAGCAGAGGAAGGTCGTGAACTTTTAAACAAAGCTCAGAATAGAAAACTGATGAGCTGGCGATCCAGATGAACTGATGAGCTGGCGATCCGTGACATCAAAACCTGAAACACGAAGTTGATCAAGCAAGTTGAAGGAGCTGCACAGCCGGAGGAAATGCACGTGTTTTTTCATATTGGTTATTCTGTTGTAACAATTCTGTAACATAAATTGTTGAACTAGTATTGAGTATAAAAGGATAAGAGAATGAGAGAAGAAAGTGTGGAAAACTCATTTTGTGTTTTCAACTTCTGATTTTCCTCGATTCATCTTGAGTTCTCTCTCCTACTTCTGTATTTGGTAATGGTGAAGTCATGTAAAGGATGAACTTGAAGTTCTGAAGAAGAAATATATCAGAGCTGAGGTATTTTCATTGATTGTTCAAGATGTAAACTTCTTTCATACATAGATCTTGTTCTATCTTCGATTTCTTCTCATGGTATCAGAGCAATGAAAGAAGAAATGGATGCCTTATATCAGAATCAAACATGGGAATTGGTTCCTAGAAATGATCACATGAATGTAATTGGGTGCAAATGGGTGTTTAAGAAAAAACTCGCACCTGATGGGAGCTTAGATAGACTCAAAGCTAGGCTTGTAGCTAAAGGCTTCCATCAAGAAGAAGGTCTTGATTTCACAGAAACCTTCAGCCCTGTAGTGAAGCATGCAACAATTCCAATAATCCTATCAGTAGCTATGATGAAACAATGGAAAATTCATCAATTAGATGTCAAAAATGCCTTCTTACATGGAAACTTAAGTGAAACAGTGTATATGGAGCAGCCTCCAGGGTTTAAAGAATCACAAAAGCCTCACCATGTTTGTCTTCTTCGAAGGTCACTTTATGGACTTCGACAAGCTCCTCGAGCCTGGTTTGATAGGTTTAGCAGCTTTCTGCTCGAATATGGATTTTTCTGCAGCTCTACTGATCCTTCTCTATTCATTCTGCATACTGAAACAGAAACTATTCTCTTATTACTGTATGTAGATGATATCATTCTAACTGGAAGCTCTTCTCAAATGCTTTCTAGTCTAATCACCTCTCTGAGTATTCATTTTCATATGAAGGATCTAGGTTCCTTACACTATTTTCTTGGCATTGAAGCTAAACGAACCTCAGATTACCTATTTCTTTGCCAAACTAAATATGCTCTAGACCTCCTCACCCGAGCTCATATGCTAGACTCCAAACCAATTTCAACTCCTCTTTCATTAAAACTACCTATTTTAATCAATGATTCTATACCTTTGAACAACCCTACTGAGTACGAAGCCTAGTTGGAGGTCCTGCAATATCTCACATTAACTGACCGGACATTGCTTATGCCACAAATATACTCTGCCAGAAAATGCAGCAACCCACAATTGCAGACTTCAACAGATTAAAAAGAGTCTTGCGATATATCAAGGGTACTATCAAGCTTGGCCTATTTCTTCATTCTCACAGTACCATGCATCTCTATGGTTACTCAGATGCAGACTGGGCAGGGTGTGCAGAAACCAGAAGATCAACAACTGGTTTCTGCACATATCTTGGATCTAATCTTATATCCTGGGCAGCAAAGAAACAGCCCACCGTGAGCAGATCCTCCACTGAAGCTGAATACCGTGCTCTTGCATCAACCACTGCTGATCTTACTTGGGTCAGTTTTGCATTACGTGATATCGGTTGTTCTCTTACTCCTCCTATTCATTTGTACTGTGATAATAAATCAGCAATCTCTTTTACTCTGAATCCTGTCTTACACGCTCGAACCAAACATATTGAAGTGGACTTTCACTTCGTTCGAGAAAAAGTATCCTCAGGATCATTACATGTCAAATACATTCCAAGTTATTACCAATTAGCTGATATTTTTACAAAATCACTGACAAGGAGAGCACTTTTTATATGCGAACCAAATTGGGAATTTGTGCTCTATCCATTCCCAATTTGAGGGGGGATGTTAGAGGAACTAAACAGATATTAAAAGAACAGATGAACACAGAAGTTGGTGGTAGTAGAAAAGCTGAACCTGAGGAAGTTACTGAGGCAGAGGAAGCTGGAACAGAGGAAGCTGGAGCAGAGGAAGGTCATGAACTTTTAAACAAAGCTCAGAATAGAAAACTGATGAGCTGGCGATCCAGATGAACTGATGAGCTGGCGATCCGTGACATCAAAACCTGAAACACAGAAGTTGATCAAGCAAGTTGAAGGAGCTGCACAGCCAGAGGAAATGCACGTGTTTTTCATATTGGTTATTCTGTTGTAACAATTCTGTAACAGAAATTGTTGAACTAGTATTGAGTATAAAAGGATAAGAGAGTGAGAGAAGAAAGTGTGGAAAACTCATTTTGTGTTTTCAACTTCTGATTTTCCTCGATTCATCTTGAGTTCTCTCTCCTACTTCTGTATTTGGTAATGGTGAAGTCATGTAAAGGATGAACTTGAAGTTCTGAAGAAGAAATATATCAGAGCTAAGGTATTTTCATTGATTGTTCAAGATCTAAACTTCTTTCATACATAGATCTTGTTCTATCTTCGATTTCTTCTCAGTTCCACACCTGAAGCTCCGGTGCGTTGAACGCATCTCGGTACCCAAGAACACTCATCTTTCGGATCCCAGCAGGGCGAAACGAAAAGAAATCTGGAGATTCTTGCTTCTCTGGGGTGGTGGGTCGAGTCGATGATGATTCTTGAAAAAACGAAAAAAAGAAAAAAAATCAAAAACCAAAAGCTGAAAACCAAAAATCGAAAAATCGAACCGAACCAAACTGAAATTTCGGCTTGGTTCGTATTCGGTTCGGGTCTCATTCGGTTCGGTTCGAAAGATTTTTCTAATGGTTCGGTTCGGTTCGGTTCGGTTTTTCAAAAAAACCGAACCGGACCAAACCGTTGACACCCCTACCAGATTAGATTGGGTATGAGCTATCTAAATTATTTAGTAAATAAATGAGCTAATGTGAGTTAAATGAGTGGATTTCGATTGAACCCATTTATGACGCACCCAAATCCAACCCATCCATTTTCCACCTCTATTCATCTCCCAACACCCTCTTTCCCAGCCCGAGGCCTACCATTTCGTCATGTAGCTCCTCTCCACCGTCTGCCATCACCTTCGGGTCGTCCCTCGTGACGTGAATCACGACAACGTCCTGGTCGACCTGCGCAACAAACCAAAGCTCCCTGACTTCCGGTCAGCGATCAGCTTGTTGGCGAGGCTAGGGCGTGGTGGAGACACTGTACTACGTCAAGTCGGAGGTGTTGCTGAGGAGGAAATCACTATCCAATGAAGAAAGGAATCAAAATCCGCCTTTTAATTCTACAACCATCTAAAACCCCTCGAGTAGAATAAGATTTTGCTCACCAATTCAGAATGAGAACGAGCAAACCCCGATAAGAAGAAAGGAAGAAAAGAGAATGAAAGGAAGAAGTGAAATGCAAGGTGCAAAATAGAGACACAAAATACTAACAAGTCAGGCCCAACTTGGACACGCGACAAACATGTATCAATCATTGAGTTGCTCGAGACTACGATGATGTGTTGGGGCGGGACTACACAATATTTTCTCAATGGATAATAATAGATCTAGCCATTGATGGTTCTACTTGCACCGACCATTTCACGTCAACATCGCAAGTTGGCACGCATTTTTGGCTGACATTGTTCCATACATATATTATTTTAAATATCGAATATATTTCACTATGCGGACTTTGTTTGACAAACTTATAGTAAATTACCCTTTTAGTCAATATCTTCGAAAACTTCACCCCTATCAATCGACTTTATGGATTCATTGTCGGCAACATAAAAATACATTTCAAGTCACTCGTGGGACCGAACAAAAACATTTTACTTGCGAACGTTACAATCGAAACTTATTAGAATGATGCCGAATTGCAAAGTTCGACACAACATTCAGATGATTTATTCCCAGTGTGATATCAATAGCCTTTGTCCTAAGGACTCGAAGCAAACAACATCCTGATTACGAGCAAGGAGGCACGTCGTTGGGCGGCGGAAGCAGCTTCTGATCGTCGTTCGGTCCATCTTTGACGACGAGGACTGTGTCCATTCCCCAGCTTGCGTGACGTTCTAAGTGACAGTGCATGAACCACACCCCTACAAGCACCCGTAAAAGAATAATCTGTCAATCATGGATTCATATACAAGTTTAAATCCGTGCAAGCTATATGTTTTTATGTGTTTTTGCCGATAAAATCATAGTACCTGGATTATCGGCTTTGAATCTGATTGCTGTCCACCCATTTTTTGGGAGTCCGACGGTGTTAACGTAAGGCGGATCAACTGTATTATACTGCGATACATAGGAGTCGCTGAAATTTCCATCGCCCATCCCGACGACATAAAAGCTATAGCCATGCAAATGCATGGGGTGATTCTCCGCTGCTCCGAGATTGGTCCCTTGGAATCTTATTTCGACCTCCTCATTATGGTTAATCATCAACACTTCGGTACTCACATTGGCAGCTTCCCCTAAGGCCGATACGTTCCCGGTGTAGTCGAACACGAAAGGTGGTGTATCCGGAAAAGTTTTGTTGTAGACTCCTTGGAGATTGCTGCATGCACCACGCAAACATAATGTTATAGAACATTTAGATGTTGAGTTTTGCCTTCGCTTTAAGACGATGAAGGTTTTAACTAGTTAAATTGGTTCGATTTGAAGAATGTTTCGGCCCGAATGAACTCTATTGACTGGAGAAAGATATTCAATCTGAACAAATAGGATCAAATTTTGTAGGTCTAACGATTTACTTACTTGTAGTATGCTTGGAGAATGCTGATTGAGGGAGCCGAAAAACTTATGTTGTTCAAGCTTGCCGAATGCATAGAGCCATCTGGACCGTTGCATGTTTGATTAGCAGGACATGGCTGCTGATTCACGGATACCGTGATTGTAATGTTCCTAGTGATGTTGGTCGGAACTGTGGACGGATGTTCTACACTGTTCAAACTCCTCAACCGAATGGTGAAGTTTCCAGCGTCACTCTTATTGGTAAAACCTGGAAGCTCGGGTAATACCGGAGTCTCTGATTGGTTATAAGTGCCGGTGTATTGGAATATCCCCCTAGTGACGTTTTGATTGGACGGGGCAGTGGTGTCAACGAATGGACTAAAAACCATATAATAGCGACTGAGGGTTTGGTTTGCAGTGACCAAAACATCCATCGTTTGACCGGGAGTTATCATGAGGTACTCAGTATTAAAAGGCTTTAAATAAGCTCCATCCATTCCGACCACAGTAATATTGTGCTCGGCTATGCCGAAAAACATCTCTTCGTTCAACCCGGAATGGATGATGCGGAGGAGATATGTTTTTCCTTGCACAACTGTTAAATTGTACGTTGAATCTGCGAAAGAAAAAATACCATATTAAATAGTATATGACGGAAATCCTGAAATTACTCATCCTATATGAAAATCGTCATTAATTAATTTTAAGGCATCATTATTTTGCATAGATCTCATTTCATTTAGTATAGAGTGGTAAGGTTTTATTTCATTACCTATGAATAAGATCTTTTCTTTTTAATATTAATAGCATATACAGGCTCACGTATTTAATAGAATTGGTACCATTTGAGCATGAATAACTGTCTCCTGGTTGACCATTGATGGTATAGGCCACAGACAAGTCTGGATCACCTCCCGTAGCGAGAGCCTCATCGATGATGTTCTTCGTATCTCTTGCATACCATTCAGCTACATGCCAAAGTATAGTTTTGTTAAGAAAAACAATACTAACTGTTATTTGTGCAAGTAGGAGTGAAAAATTATTTTTGACATTTAAGTTAGTTGAAAGTAGCATACAGATCACGATTGTGTGTTGTTCGTCAAACTTGTAAGGGTAGCTGGTGCCGTTGACAGGCAAAATGATTATAGGGCCATGTATAGTGGCACGTGTCCAATCGCTATGAGCGTGCCACCATAGCGTGCCCTCTTCTTCAGTGAGTATGATTTTTTGAAGGAAACTTGAGTTTGTAGGGATTGGGCACTGCGTGACGTACTCTGGGCCATCGGACCAGGGATATCTTATTTGTCTCACTCCGTGCCTGCATGTGTGTATAATATTAGAGGGGGAGGGAGGGAGGGAGAGAAGAGGGGGCGGGGGTTGTAGAGGATGGATGTGGGGTGGTTTTATTTTTACCAATGAATAGTGACTCCATAAGGTCCTGTGTTGGTGACATTAACGTAGATGGTGTCGCCTTTGTGAGCACGGATCTCTGGCCCAGGAAACAGACCATTCACAGTCAAGACGGTCCGATTCGTCTCACATAACATCTCAACAGGTGTCTCCTTCACCTGCAACAAATAAAATATCATCCCATAAAATTTGGACCGTTAAACGTCTCAAATAATCTCTTATTAAATTGATGCTGAACCGCTTTGGTGCGTCATTGTCTACAAATGACATTGAATTATTCAAAGGCCTGCATCTGCACTTTCTTCTGGCATAAAGACTCCAAATGGGGTGGGTAACCACCACCCAAAGAAATAAGTAAACAAATCATACAACTGTAGATTTTGCGGAATTACTACTAAAGTATCAAGAAGCTCAAACTTTCAGAAAAAGGCATGTAGATTTGCATTTGATGAAGGCTGTAATGCTCGGCCTCAAGCATAGTCCGAGATTTAGCTAGCTAAAGATTTAGATGTGAAGGAGATTCTTGTATCAAATATCCATGTATAACAATATCTATAAATCACGAGGTCGGGGTCAGCTGCAATACTTCTAAAGAGTCTAAAACTTGTAATGAATGTGCCGGCAGTCACTAAATGTTCTATATGGCCCAAAAAAGGACAAACCTAAAGTGCTCAAGAAGGGGATGTTCCTACTCACCACGAAATCATAGTAGAGAACTTCGCCTTGAGCCATGCAAAAGAGTAGGGTCATGGTGACCACAAACCCTAGAAATGTTCCCATCTCTCTCTCTCTCTCTCTCAACAAGAGAACAATGAGCTTGTAACAATCAAATCACTTGATCCAGAACAAAGAAGGAGACTTGTGTTGCACTCTGTCTCTTTCTTCTTGTGACCTTCACCTTCCATCGAAGGGGGCTACTTATAGGAGAATTCTTTCAATGTTTCGGTGATCTCTGTGTAGACTCTAGACGCTCCCTGTCTGCCCCACATGAAAACGAATGTTGAACTAGGCTTTTGTGTATAGATAACAGTTAAATCATAGAAAAAAAAATTCAGCACTTGTCTTTCAAAGGCTCGTGCTCATTTTCTCCGTGTTCCCATAGGCATTAACGTTTTCTTGGAGGATCGCTCGTCGGAAAAGTTACCCGATCGCAGCCATTTATTCTTTCTTTTTCCTGGTGGACACCAAGTCCACTAGTCCCATGTTACCCCCAAAATTCATGGTAAAAAAATTCACTGGAAGTCAAGAGATATTCGGCAGTGAAAACTGAATTTAGAAAGAAAGCATAAGAGGAAAATGTTTTTTTTTTTTTCCTTCTAATGGTTTATCAATTGCAAAATAGAAGAGAATAACTCGTACAGAATTCTAGTTAATGTTCTAGGTGCTCTAGTCGAAAAGAGGCAAGTTGTGCCTTGAGTTGAATGAATGATCAACGGATTTCACGCGAATTATCTTAATGGCGTCGCCCATAATGCGGCGTAAACACTTTATGCATGATAATTTTTTCTCTATTTAGTCAGCTCCGGCAATCAAAGAAGGAAACTTTATAACTTTTTAATAGGTTTACTTTTGACGTGTTAACAAAAATTTTAGAAGTCAGATCATTCCTCAAAATGTGTGACCGCCTTTTAAGAAACTCCTCTGGTATGACCATCTTTCAAAGCGCACAATTTTTTTTTTTTTTTGCCACAAAGATTGTGTAGATTATCGAAGTAAAAATAAAGCACAAAAATTAGCATCTTCCTGTATATAAAAATTTCAGAAAGAAAATTAGAAAATTGATTTCTTCAAAAGAAGAAGATAATGCAAAATGCAAAAGATAGGAATGAAAAATCCAATTTGGGTATTTTGTATGTTACTTTTCCAATACGAAATGATGGCTTAAAGTCATGGACTCATGGCTACTTCTACCTAGTTTTCCGTGAGGTCTATAAAGTAGGATATAACCTAAGATCAACCTGTCTCAGTTACCATGCGAAAAAAGAGTATGTAAGAAGTATAAGTGAAATTATCCAATCAGTCATAAACTTATTATTTAGATGTTAATTCAATTTCAAACTTTTCAATTTTGTTAATTTAATTTTAAATTTTTGCTTGAAATTTCAATATAGTTCTTTCAGATAATTTTTACCAAAGATCATTAATATAGTGATGTGTCATGTGGAATGGTCGGCGATGATTGGATTGCTATGTCAGCGAGTTTTAATGAAAGTTAATCAAAAGGACTACATTGAAATTTTGCATATATGTTTAATAGTAAGTTGGCAAAATTATGAAGATTGTAGACTGAATTGCCACTTGTGCAATAGGTTTAAGATTGATTAGGTTTAAGACGATTGAGTAATTTTTTTGCTGGAAAAAAGTCACCAAAAATCCCAAATTTTACTCAATATGACAAATTTACCTCAAATTTTTTTGTGACATAAAAAATGCTAAACTTTGCCAATTGTGATGCATTTACCTCAAATATTTTTTGATAATAGAAAAAATTTCAAATTTATACCCGCGTGACACATTTACCCCAAATTATAGGGCATTTTCGTGTTTTACTTTTTGCTTTACTTTTTTTTTTGTTTTTTATTTTATTTTTTCTTCGCCTCTCTTCCCTTTGTCGGCCTTGGTGGAGGGAAGTTGGACTCAGGCGATGGTTGCCCTCGCCGGCATTGGGCGACAGTCGCTCTCACCTAAGCAAGCGAGGGTGGCCCTTCCTTGGGTCATGCGAGGATAGCCCTCGCCAGATTCGGCAAGGGCAAACCTTGCCCGATGCAGGCAAGGGCAGCCCTTGTCGATGCCAACGAGGCATTCCTTGCCAGATCCAACCTAGGCTAGGGGTGCCCTTGTCTGCGTCGGGGGAGGGTTGCCCTCGCCGAATCTAGCGAGGGTTGTCCTCACCTGATGCCGGCAAGGGCAGCCCTCGCTTGAGTCTGGCTTGCTGGAGGGAAGAGGGAAGAAGAAAAAAGGAAAAATAAATTAAAGATGAAAATACATTTTGACCATAAAGTTGGGGCAAATGTATCACAATTGACAAAATTTAGAGTTCTTTGTGTTACAAAAAAAAAAAAAAGTTTGAGGTAAATTTGTCACATTAGGTAAAGTTTGGGATTTTTGGTGCCTTTTTCTCTTTTTTTCGCAAAATTCTTTTTTTTTTTAAATCTCACTCTTGGCGTAAAAGCAAGGGAATTTGGATCGAGATCAAAGACTGAGGAAAAGCCCATTTAAAATATGTCCGGTATGAGTGTCGTGGTCAACTTTCTTTACAAAAAAAATAAGAAAGTGGACCCCAAGACAGGCAGTGGATCTTCTACAGCAAGGGGTGAACCCCCCTCGGGACATTTTTCAACAAAACATGCCAAAAACATGGAGAGCATCGTTGATGAACGACATGAACGTCGTTGCCCACTTGTAGTATCCGATGAATTTTTTGAACGGTCGCAAAAAGTAATACGTTTTTATGGCGATTGGGTGGTAATTTCCGACTAAAATGCTCGGATACTAACTGTTCCTGATATGCGAATTTTCGGTATGAATATTGGCGCATGAACGAATTGTGAAGAGTCCTAAAGGAAAGTAATCCGAGAAAGAAAGGCCATAAAGGAAACGAAAATTGTATGATACGTATGATTAATGCTTCAACAGGGACCACTAAATTCAAAATTCAATGTATAGAACTTCAAATTTTGACGCAAAACAAAGGGTTTTTTCTTTTGCCTATCAAAAATGAAAATAAATATATTTGCCCCTTGAGAGGATGGTTCTTAGGGCGCGTTTGGTAACGCCTTTGTTCCGGGGAACAATTTTGCTGAGATTATTTTTTCTGTTTCTGTTCTCGAGAACAATTTCAGAGCAAAAGAATCTTTACCAAAAAAATAAAATAAACAATTTCAGAGCAAAAGAATCCATTTGGTAATCTCCTAAAATTTCTATTCTCGAGATAGAACTTCTTAGATTTTTTTATCTTTTAATTTTTAATTCTTTTATTATTCTTTTATTATTTTTTCTTTTTCTTTTTCTCTTTGGCCGGTCGCCACCATCGCCGTGGCTGGCGACTAGCCGGGCAATGTCGGCGAGGCTTGGCCTCTCCCAGGTGACGCGGACCGGCTTCGCCCTAGCTTGGTGAGGCCTAGCCTCACGTTGGCTAGGGAGGCTGATCCTCACGCGGCCTCACCCAGCCACGACGAGGCTCGGGCCGACGAGCCTCGCCATGGCTCGGCGTCTCCGAGGGTCGGCGACTCGCTGGCCCTTGTCTGGCCGGTCATCGGTGTCGGCCATGACTAAAGCCGGCGACGGCCAAAAGGAAGAAGAAGAAGAAGAAAAGAGAAGAAAAAGAAGAGAGAAAAATTGATTTTAGAAATTATTCTCGGGAACAAGAAGCTACTTTTTTCTACTTTTTGTTTCTATTCCAAATCTATTTTCGAGAACAAAAAAATAGATCTTTTGTTCCTGAGAATAAAAGTTTTACCAAACACGTTTATATTCTTTTTTCGTTCCCTGGAACAAAAGAATAGAAATTTTTGTTCCGGGGAACAGAAATTGTTTTTAACAAATAGGCCCTTAGAGATCGGTCATCACGGCCTCTCCACTCCTGATTGCCCGACATCACGGATTGCATATATTCTCTTTTTCTCTCCCAATCCTGACTTTGACACATAACTATCAATTTAGGAGGACAGGAACGTCTTGCTTTACATATTAAATTATCTCTCTCGTTGGAGATCTACTTCTAAACAACACAGGAAGAACGAAACCGAATGAATACGTCTGATGCGTGTAGACACTTTCCCTAAACTGATGCTGCTCCCACGGTGTCCCTTCTCAACCGGAGAAAATCCCTACCCTACGGAAGTTTCCTAGTGTACTTGGACACCATCTCAGTGACCTGTAATCCACTCCTTAAGCAATCTTTTTTCCAATCAATCGCCATGTTCCCTGCGCCACCCAAGTCATCATTTCACACTTCAAGTGCCATGATTAGAACTTCATAATTTCCTCGGGTACATACGATGTTCTAGAGACTACAAATTGGAAACGATGGTGTAGTGATTCATTAGTCAACGCACTACCACAAAGATTTCGAAATGTAGCGTAAGATCAATGGAACTTATCATCATGGCAAAAAAGAAAAAGAAAATACCGCAGCTTATTATCAGTGTATGTAATAATAAAAAAATCTTTATTAGACTGGAGTTTACTTCCACTACTCAAATAGCAACCCACTCCATTAGCTCGACTAAGATAGAAATTTTCACGCAAATGCCACGAGTTTCTATATCATTTGCGAGGAATTATATTTTTCTCTTAGTTGGAATCTCGCATTTTGCGAGGCTCACCGCCTCAATTACTTTACCGACGCCATTATCAAATGGCGATAAGAATTCGAAGACAAAAATGAAGTTGAGAAGATTGAAATCGGGGTCACGTTGTCATATCAATCAAGCTTGTTTTAGTAGAATTATCTTGCGTAATCGTGCCGGTTATGTGGGGGCAATAGAAGATAAGCGCGACATGGCGGGCCAATTCCATAAAAAAGCACGAACTTTAGGTGTTGTCCTAAATCTGACCCGAACTTTATTTTGTCTAAAAAAAAAAAGCACAAATTTTCACTCGTGTTCCAAATCTAGCCCCCCGTTAACCCTCATTCCACAGTCATCCGACGTGGCATTTCTACGTCAACAATAATATCCAATACAGCGAGCTGACATGGATATAAAGACAAAATTGTTCCTGGGCTTCTCTTCTTCTCTAACGCACGACTCATGAGATTGGGGAGTATTCTTTCTAGGGTTTCCTTTCCTTAGTGAGTTCGCGCACAGGAGTCTTCAATTTGTTGGAAGATCTCGCACACTGGCTTGCTCGCTCATTCTCTCACACGGAGACACTCGCTCTTGCACATTCACAAGCTTGATCGCTCGGAGACGTCGTTTTGGTCGGAAATTTTGGCTCCATGAAAGTTGTGAAGTTAATGTGCATCGAGTCTAATTGTTTTTTGAATGTCATAAATAACTTTGATATCTACTCCTTTGATACAGAATGGTACCATGGAGATGCTTTTGGACTTGATGCTGAGAAGATGCATAAACTTATGGGATCTAGGTGTTGCCGTAAACGCGCTCCTCCTATCTGCCCTATGGGTCGACTATGAAGAGGTCCAAATTTGTTGAGGTGCGAAATGATGCTGCATTCGAGTGTTTGGAGGAAGTGTTAACGGATGACCAGATTTGGGACACAAGTGAAAGTTTGTACTTTTTTTTGAGACAAAATAAAGTTCGGGCTAGATTTGGGACAACACCTAAAGTTCGTGTTTTTTTTATGGAATTGGCCTCGACATGGCCAACCTGTTAATCATTATAATCGTGGACTAGATTAACTTGTCACATGCATGGCGGTGACCTTGTTCTTTAGCTTATTATAATTTTCCGGGGCCCGACCACATCTTAGGGTATTGGACAACGCGGTCAGGCCCCGGAATAAATCAGATCATGCTGGTGAAAGAGGTGCCAATGATTTTCAGTCCTAGTTTTTACTCTCGTTTAATTAATTTATTTTTTTAATGTATTGGTGAATTAGCGAAAGAGAATATGACTTTGACAAGAAACAGTGCGTGAGAGAACTAAATCCTGGAAGGGCAGATCAAATGTGGAAGCAGAAGCCTTCCGGTTCAGGAAATGGAGGAACTTGGTGGTGAGCCGGCTCTTTAGTCACAACTAGGGTTTTGCTCAAATTGAGGTGTAGAGATCAAATATTCCCAATCTTGACACTCTAACATTGTGAAATATTGTATGACTTCTACGCTGACAATGTAGACCGACTCCATCTCTACCATTGATTATGTGGGCTCCACATTTGATGGTTGAGATGATGTCGGTCTACATGATTTGTAAAAATGTGCATGCAATGACTTCTTTAGCATTATCACTAATGAAAAATGCTAGTGCAATACTTAGATAAGCGTTTAATATTGGTGTTTATCATCAGATCGAATGGTTATCCAATGTCTAGAAGTTGCTCATCTTTGAACCGCTAACACGTTCGCAACGTGCATCAATTAGCTTGATTCCAACCGTATAGATCAAAGCAAAAGTTATACAAATAACTAAGTAAAAAAAGGATTGAATAATTTGTGAAAAATCTCCTTTTTCTACCCAGAAGAATCTCATCGCTATCAGCGGGTGACGCACCACCTTTTACTTCCCTCCAAATCACTAAGTGCAGATATCATGACAAATTGCTTAGCAGCCTCTACTTTATTATGTGGGCATGTGGTATATATGGAGCAAAATTGTTAATTCAGAAAAGCCATGAGGTGAATTATTGATTTCTTGTCTGCCGAAAGAGATTGCACTTGGAAAAGAAAAAAAAAAGTCTTGCGTGGGGCTCTAGGAAGAAGAAATAAAATGCACATGCTGATTACTAAGGGTAGGACAATTAATGATCTTATGTTTTTGCATGTTTGCAGCATTAAGATGTTAATACATGGTGGCAGAGCAAGATGAAGGTTTGGGTGTGCCCAAGAAGAGTGACAAAAGAAAAGTTTGAGGATATGAAATAATGGATTGAAAAAAGAAGTGTGATCTTATATGAAATTATAAATTGAGTAAGTGCAAATGGAATAAATAATATACCCACTCAAAACGTATGAGACGTGGATCCAATTGTTGAAAATGAAGAATGGAAAATCATAAATTAATTGCTCAAGCCCTTTTGAATGATGCTGAAATCGATAATACTGCCAGCGTGTTGATTTGGATGAAGATGAATATCCTAACAATAAGACATTTATGAGTACAGGGGGTGCATCTGATTTATATCCAAGGCACAATCCATTGCAGACTTTATGTGAGACTTATGTGGTTGAGAAGCCACGGTGCGCATTCCGAGACATGCATTATCGGCTTGTCTATCTGGGCGATGAGCAAGTTGGATAAATTGCACATATGGGTTCTACATATGCACGCATTAGTTAAGGACATATCGATTGGACCACACAACACGGATAAGTGGAGATAGGACAGCATGAGAAATTGAACTGGTGGAAAACAAGACGAAGAGCTTACCTTCTGGTGCCATAAGATGCAAAATGGTGGAGGGAGATGTGCCCTGCCTACCCGAGACCTCATATAAACGAGAGTGGGAGGTGACTGAGAAGCATGATGTGCCATGATAGAAGCAGGAGAAGAACAGTCGAAGAAGATCTGCACTTCATTGCATTTAATCACACTAGAAAGACAAAGTAGTACATGTACATCCCTTTGGGAACATCGTACTAGAAGGTACACTGTACTTTTTCCTCACCTGCAAGATGGGTCCTCAAGATCTTTTTGTTTAGTACACTGATCACGGTTAGTTTAATGGTCAACATACCTCAAATTTAGGGTTTGTCTTCTAGGTTGACTTTAAGAATAATCCTCCGCTGGTTGTTTCCTTTTTAGCAATTTCTCTTTTTGTTATATGTTCTTGAAGATGATACTATTCTGCCATGGAAGATAAGAAATTTTCCTCCTTGAGGAGCGGTTTGTTTATAAGACGTCTGATTTGTAGTGCATTTGCTGAGATATTAAAAGTACTCATATTTCTTACATGGATTTTTGTTGTTCCTGCGAAAAAAAAAAGATTTCTTTTGGTGCTGGTATATTTTAATCAGTATTGGTAAATGTCAATAAACTGTTGATTAAAAAAATGACAGCCGACTTTTTTTTTTCCAGGTAACTCGTCATCAACTTATCCATAGATTTATGAAAATTACCACCATTTTCTATGTCATTTTCAAATTACCGATTTATGAACTAACTTATCAAATTTTATATTTATAACTTACTAACGCTCTAAATTTATCAGTTTTAACATTAAATTACTAACGCTGGAATTCATTAATTGTATAATGATTTATGAGTTTATTTAAATGCCACGCAGAAGGTAGTTTAGATTCTGCAAACCTATGAGTCCAGTTTTGTTATATTTGGAAAATTGCATAAGGGTGTAGAACCAAACTAGATTCTGCAAAACAGTCGGAATGTGTGAAAAGGCATTTCCAAACTCATGAGCTAATTCACTCAAGAGATTGGTGAAATGGTATGATCATGATTGACAATCCAAATTAAAGCAGGGTTGTGTTTTCCAAGGAATTTTGTTGAGATTTTCAAAGAGGATGAGACAAATATCACGGCTACAAGGTTCAACAGCAACATTCAAATTTGGAGCTCTATAAAAAGGAGAGAAATGGCCAGAAGATAAATAGTTGACAAGAGCAAAAAAACAAGAGAATTTGAGTACTTTTAAGAGGTTTTTATAGTCCGTCTCTTTTATAAACTTGTAATTTCCATTCAATTGTTGCTCCTATGATTAGTAAGAGTGAGAAACTCATTTTTCAAAGACACGAGAGAAGTTGTACATAAAAAGGCCTTTGTCTAGGTGAATGAGAAATTGTGCAATGGACTCTTGGTACACTTAAAAGTGTCGTTTATGGTTCGGGGTGAGAATTTACTATCCTTTGTACTGGGTAGTGAGAACAACTATTCAAGATTCCAATAGTTACTTAATCTATAGTGAGGTTGCTCTAAAAGGACAGGTTTTTTGTGATAGCAAGTTCTATACTTGTAACAAGGCCGGAAAAGAGGAGCATGCACGTTCAAGCGGAACCTTTATAAATCTTGCTTGTAATTTCTTTTTCTCAAAAATACGTTAGTTTTTGCTGTTTTTATTGCGAGTTCACTTTGTGTGTAGAAGCAGAACTTGAGGTTGGTTCCACCAAATTAGTTTGTGTGCGCATAAAATAAAATAAAAAAAGGAGATTTTGACAAAGAAATTGGAATTGGATAATTATATTCGGAAACAAATTTTGGAAAGTTTATTTAACTCAGAATCTATAGGAAATTTGCAGAATAACATAATATGTATTGAAATTTAGAGCCTTTTAACTTTATCACTTTGGCAATGGTCCAACAAAATCTCATAGATATAATTTATAATTATATTTCTTATTATTAACAATTAGCAAAGTGTAATGTTTATTGAGATTTTGAATCAAATTAGATTTATTTCTCCCTTGATCTCTGTTTAGCTCTAATTCCACTAACGTCAGCAAACATTGTCTAATTTTTATGCCCATATATCTGTTTATTAAAACACCCATATCTAATTTATTGTTTATGTTTTATGGCCCAAAACAAAATTGCGATGATTAGTCAGCAACCATTAAATAAATGGTTGGATTTTTTTAGTAAAAGACAAATATCTCAATTAATGAAGTTAGATTATACTATACTAAATACCTGTTGTGACATCTTGAATTTCAGGTTCTATTTTCAATTGAATAAGTCGGGCTTTTCATTGACGCGCCTTTGGCTCTTTTCTCTGAGTTGGCCACTCAAGAAATAACTAGCCTAAGCCGTTAAGGAATCTAAACACAATAGACTTGAGAATTCGACCAGGAATCGACTGTTCGACCGTGCTAATCTGCAAGGGTCATTACGGCACAGATCGATTAGAGACCGGAGATAGGTTGATTCGACAGAACCATGTGATTAAGTGTGGGTGATTCCACCTAATTGCAAAATTTTTGTTGATCGACACTAGACCGATTTTTCTGTCGTTTTGGTACCCTGTGTCTGTATTTGAAACCTCGAGATTTCCACGACAACTGAGAGTCACCAATGTGTCGAAGATGTACTTTGTGGCTTGATAATAATCAACCACAAGTCAATTGCACGAAAAGTTCCTAAAAGCTACCCGGTAGATTAGCATGCGCTAAAATCGCGCTAGATTGAAATTAACCGTGAATTTAAACCCGATTTTAGAAATTGAAAGTTCTGTCATATTACAATTCATTTTAGGAACGTCGACTCATCCTCAAAAGATTTTTCTGCAAACCTAGATTTTGGCAAAAAATCAAAGTATGGTTATTTTGGATCGGGAAATTGGTAGGCCCGCTTTTGATTGCAATTTTGGGGTACAAGTTGGTTCAATGGATAAGGAAAAATGTGGATTTAAGTGAGGACACCTTGGATGAATTTATGGGCTTTGATTTGAGCTCAATTGAATGAGAATTGGAGAGGATTGAATGGAATTGAAGAGGGAAGTGTACAAATTCATATGCCATGGGGGACACAACATTTTGGACTTGTTGCAAGCTTCTTGAGGAAGCCAAGGAGAGGAAAATGGTAGAGGATTGTGGGCTGAAGTGGTGGGGCCAAGGCAAGGGAGAGAGAGACAGGTGTTGAAGCCCTTGGAAGCCACTTTGGGGTCCCCCTCTTCAGTAGCCTTCTTCCTCATTGAAGCATAGCTTTCTCCATTGTTGTGGTCCTTGGAGAGCTCAAGAGAATCAGAGGAAACCGAGCCAGTAGCCCTCTCCATCGTCGCACGCCTGCCGGAGCTCGAGTAGCCACCGTCGACCCCTTTCCCTCCTCTGTTTTCTCTTCTGCAGGTTTCTGCTCCAGTTGACATTTCTCCAAAGATCTAAGTTAAAAGTGGTCTTCCCGTACGAATCAGCCTTCGTGCCATCCACCGTTGTCTTTCGCACATCCAAACCGTTCAGAGGAGCCTGACCTCGTGCCGAACAAAGTCGCCGGCCGACTTGCACGCCGGTGAGAAGAAATCGGTCGCTGGTTTGTCGGTCCGCTTGGCAGCCTGCTTTGCTTCACCTGTTTCAACCATTTTTCTTCCATTGTGACCTTACCTCCACCCATACCAACCACCAGTAGGTCCCCCTCGACCCCTGGGTGCCGCCGGTTGCCGGCCAACCCCTTGCCGGAGCTCCGGCCAAGCCCGTTCAGCTCTGTTTCTCCTCCGGCGATGAGTTTTTCAAAGTTGCAGAGGGAGTCCGAATTTGTGGCTGCTGTTTCAGCCTTGGGACTGCCTTGGATCGCTGTGGTTGAGGTCCTAGTGCGACAACCTCCGCTGTAGCCCCGCATGGTCCGCTGTTGCCCGTAGCCACCTGCTTTCCTCGCCGTTTCCACGCCAAACCGCAGCCGGTTCCAGCTGTTCAGCTCAAGATTAGAAACCGAAGACAGCAAGGGTCTTCAGACTTCCTGGCCCGTTTCCGAGCCCTTCCCGGTCTCGCTTGGTGTCGCCGCTAGGAGGATTGTCGGCCGCCTCCGCATCGCCTTCGCTGTGGACTTGCCGAAACGCTAAACCGGTGAGTTTACTCACTAATCTCCTCTTAGGGAGTTAATGATGCTTAAGAGGTGTTTAGATTAGCCTAATGATGGTTTAGGTGGTTAGATTAGTTTATTTAAATGTTAATTAGATTAGATGAATGGTTAGATTAAGGGATGGATTAATTAGTCTAATTATGCACTTAGATTAGTGTAAGCATGATTAGACTTGTAATTAATTATTTTATTTACTTAATTAATTATTTAAATTATATTATTTATTATTTAAATTAAATTAATTTTCGGAATTTATTTAATTATTAATTAATTAATATTTTCCAGAAATTATATCGGGAGAGCCGTTTGTTAGAATTTCGTACTGACTAAGTGGTATGATTAGTTTATGCAATTGCTTGTTGGATTGTGCAATTGAGTGATTTTGTGATGGTTCTTGGTGCAATGCTTACTAGTTTGTGCACATTTGATGATATAAGGTTGGTTTGTGACATGCCTAGAGATTATGCTTAATGATCGTGTGAAAGTTAAGAGAACCGTCCCCGGCATGTGTCGGTGGACATTAAAAGCTAAGAGAACCCGTCCTCGGCGTGTGTTGGTGGACGTCAAAAGTTAAGATTACCTAACCCCGGCGTGTGTCGGTGGATATTACCTAATCCCGGCATGTATTGGTAGTTATTATTCTTCCCCGGCGTGTGTCGGGTAAAATTGCTCGTGTGGGTAGTAATAATTAATTAATTGGAACACATGTTGAGTTGAATTAGTGGATCGACGTGTGTCGGTAGTTCTTGCTCATGTGAGCAGTAATTTAATTGTAATTCTTGCTTCGATGTGTATCGGTAGTTTTTGCTTATGTGAGCAGTGATTAATTTGTAGTTTAGGCTTGTGTGAGTAATATTGTGATTGATTGAGACGTTCCGTTTGATGCGTGAAATTGCTATATGCATATGGTTGAGATATGAACTGTGCTGATGTGTAGGAAGGAATTGAGGCAAGGTAAGTCCTCTTTTTCTAATTGTGTGGCTATGTGGCTAGAGCGCTCTGCGGCGTATTTTATTCCTAATAGGAGTTTAGGGGGTGGACTTGCTAAGACATTGTCTCACTGGTTATTGTATAACCATTTTCAGGTTCTTAGATGGTGGTTGTGGAAGACCGAAGCCCCGGAGTCTGTGGAGGTGGAGTCCGAAGGATCGGCGTATGTGTCCGACTAGCATGTCGTAGGACAGCTCCTTTTTGAGAGCCGACCTTTTGTAGACTTTTGACCGGACTTGTTTTGTAACTAAACCCCATTATTTATAAAAGTTGGCTTTTGTGAAATGTGCCCTGCTTTCCTATCCCATGCTGTTTGTTGTCAGGGGTTATTGTTCGCTTCCGCATGTGCATTAAAAATGAAAGGGTCGGCGACTAGTCCTAGGAAGTCGCAAATATTTATCGACCAATGAGGGATGGGCGCGCGCTCGAGAATTGGGGCGTGACACCTGTCATGGATATATACGTGGACGATGACAAATTAAATTGAATAAGGTCCCTCTTTTTTTAAATTGATGACGTGCGTTGCATTTCTAAAGTTAGGAAACTAATTTATTATTTCCGGAAGCGGCATACATTACGAGGGATTCCTCTTGTTTCTTTGTAAAAATTGATGCGGTCCCAATTTATTGGGTGTGTCCACGTTGCATGGTACTACAGCTGATACTTTTAGATATATTTTTAAATAATGCACGTGGTATAAACTAATAAAAATTCAGTAGCAATTATTTATCAATTCTCATGATATAACATTATATCGAATTGATGGCATAAGAAGGACAGTCTAGGGCAGGAAAATGGTGTGAGTTTCATTGAATATTGCAGAGTAATATTTAAGCGAGAGTAGACAAGTCCTCGTAATTAATAAATCAGTTCGAAGTTTGAACAAGGAATATGGTTGGTGAGAATTCGACTTTCATATTTTTGGCATCGCAATTGTTTATAATTTGTATCCTCCATAGGCCACAATAGTCGTGGTTATGAGGCTAAACAAAAAATTACGTCTATTTCACAGAAATTGAATGATTTCAAAATTATTTCTCTAAAAATAATCACTTTTTTCGGTTACAAAAATAAATGATTGAAAAATATTTTCATTTTCCATGAAAATATTTAGACATGATTGAAATATTTTAATTGACTAATTATTTCAAGAAATACAATTATAGAAAAATATTTTTCCAATCATTTATTTTAAAAATTCTCTAAACAATATACACAAGACGGGTGGAAAATCTTGATAATTATCTTAAATTGCAAAGATCTGAAATAAACTATATTTCTGATTAACTGCAAGAGATAGTTTCGAATAATTCAAGATCAGAAGAATATAATAAGCATGATTGTATTTGATCGGGGTCCACCTAATGATCTGGGAGCGTTGATATATATGCACTTGCTAAGAAAGGTGAAACAATTATATGATAAGCATGGGCTTGTATGGTCTTGTGGATGAAAGCCTATTAATGTTTCTACATATTTGAGTTTGATGGACAGATCTTCACGTTCGAACCCTAGTTTGCTTCATATTTTATTATTTTTATTCCTTGTATTACTAGATAATTACGTGACTATAGCTTCTTTTGATGTTTGCATAAAAGTATAATATGATATGATTACGAAAAAATCTAGATAGACTTTTCTAACCGTGCAAGCAAGTGACTAATCATATCGTGTTTATCTTAAAACTAAGGCAGGCGAGCAAGGAGAAGCAAAGAAGCTTGTAATTGTGGAATAGTTAGATGCAATATGGCTCTTGGAAACTCAGTTTGTTATGTATGATGGTTAGCTGATTTATCACTGAAAATAATTTGACTCAAAATTTAGATATCTAAATCCAACTCATCCTAATCAGATGATACAGGGTGTGATCACCCACATACAACAAGAAACAATGCTTAACTTCCCTGCTTTGAACAAGCTAATGATAATTAACTTACTATTGAGAAACGCGAAAGGAAAAAATGAAAAGTACATTCATAACCAATTTGCATGAAATTAAATGTTGAAATGCGCATGTGAGTCATGTCAAGAAGACTTTCACATCAAATGATTGAAATAATGTGGAGTAATTAATAAATCTTAATTGACCCATAACTTATTGGCTTAAATTTTCTAGCGAAAGTAGGTCCGACTAAATATGTTGATTAGCTTAGACTTGGATTCTTTCTTGACAATCTTTCCATTTGAAAATATCGGAAGTGTTTTGTGCACTTTTTAAATTATTGCCATGGAAAAAATAGTTTCGCACATAGAATATATATGAAAAAGAAATAACAAAAATTGAAACAACAAGCGGCTTAAAGTTAACCTAGAAGACAAACCTAAATTTGGGGTCCGTTGACTATTAAGCTAACTATGATAGATGAATTAAATTAAATATCTTGAGGACCCAATTTGAAGGTGAGGGGAAGTACACAGTACTTTCTAGTACCATTTTCCCATGGGCATGTACATGTACTGCTTAGTTTTCCGGTGTGATTAAATGCAATGAAGTCTGAAGATCTTCTCACTCTTTTGCTCTTGCTTTTATCATGACACATCGTGGTTCTCAATATCCTTTGACTCTGACTTATATGAGGTCCCGAGTTGACACATATCCATCGACCAGCAGGTAAGCTTTTTTGTCTTGATTTCGACCAGTTCAATTTCTTGTGCGGCTTTATCTCACTTAATTCATCTCGTATAGTGTATCCAATATATCCCAAGTTGAAGCGTGCACACGCAGACAAAGTCATATGCACAGTTAATGCCACTTGACCATTGCCCACATAGACAAAGTCATTATTGCAAGTACTAGGTTGTGCATTGGGGCTTCTCTACTTGTTATATCACGTGACTCTTACATAGAGTTTGCACTGGAATAGGGCAATCAAGCTTCCTTCTGCTTGTGAGCTACTACTCTTTATGAACTCTAATCTTGTGCAACAACGACAGAGGAACATTTTACTTGTACGGGTTTACTTCCGTGAAGTAGGCTTCCTTATCATTAGATGATGAGAATGTTGAGGAATAGTCAAGACAATGTATGCAAATATGAAATGTCGCATGGTTGTTCATGAGTTTAAGGGTGAAATTGTCCAATCAATCCTAAACCTATCATACATATGCCAATTCAATACTAATTTTTTCAATATTGCCAATTAAGGGATGAATTGTCTAATCAGTCAATTTTCGCTATGAATCGTTAAAGTGGCAATCTATTTATTGTTGGCTATATGATGCGGTATACTATCATGTTAGTGATTTTTAACAAAATTGGCCAGAATGATTACATTAGAATTTCATGTAAAAGTTTAGGATTAAATTGGCATCCATGTAATAGGTTTATAATTGATTGAATAATTTTCCCTACCTTTAAGCTCTGTGTAGTTCATTTTCTACCAATCTTAATGCATATCAGCTTGTTGAACTCATCTTTTTATGGTTTGGTTATGCCAACACTCCTCCTTGTGCGAGAGTTCTCGGTTCCAACTAAATATTCCCCTCCAAACAAAATCTAACTATTTCAGTTCTTCTACTATTATGATGTCTATCTTCATCCAAAGCAACAGACTGGCAGTATCCTCTAATTCAACATCGTTCAAGATGCTTAACCAATTATTTCAACATCGCCCCAAGTGGGTCAACCTCTAATGCGTTTGAAGTGATCGCACTTATTTCCATTCGGTGGGACACGGCCAAAAGCACCACAATAAACTCCATCATGCCAATCCATTTATTCTACGTCATCAACCTTTCTTCTTTCTTTCTTTCTTCTTTAGCACACCAAGCATTCTTCTTACTCCTCTACTACATTCATACATTTTCAATATTGAAAACATGAGTAAACATGAGATGGGAAAATTCCCAAGAAAAATCTTAATTCTATTGCAAGGGCCAATTTGGTCATAAACTTTTCAATTATATTAATTTAGTCCTAAACATATTAGCGATTTGTCAATGTAGTCATTCTAATCAATTTTGGTTAGAAATCGCCGATGTGGATATCAATCATTCAATATGGCATGACCATCGTTAACATAAACAACTTTTTTAGCAAATTTTTAGATTTTTTTTTTGAAATTTTCATTTTTTTAATTTTTTAATTTTTATTGTGATGACACTCGTCAGCCACAATGAAAAGGAAGAAAAAAAAAAAATCAAAAACTAAAAAAAAAAAAAAAAGAGAGAGAGAGTAGTGGCTGCTAAACATTTTTCCATGATTCGTCCAATAAATAATTTGGAACCTAGAATCGAGGAGATCCTTTTAGGTAGAAAAAGGAGATTTGTTTACCAATTAATTACTCCTTTCTACTTAGCTATTTGGCGTAACTTTTGTTTCCATCTATTTGGTCGAAATCAACTGAGAATGGGTTAGAATGAGCCTTCATCTAGCGTGCTAGAGCTAGGCTCCTCTTTGCTCAATCTCTAAGCAAAGCTAATTCATGCGCGTTTCGCCCGTGCATCAGCTGGTCAAAAGTGAGCAACTTATAGAAATTAGGATTATCATCAATCGATGTGACAAAAAACGATAATACTTGACCTTCTGCACTAACCTTTTCTACTGATTCTTTGATGCATATCTGTAACATGAGACTAGCAAAACTATTTGTCCATGAAAAAGGTGATTTTTCATGATTCCCCAGTTATTTATTGCAGGTGGAAAAGCTTTATCTTTTTAATTTAATAGAAGATATCGCAGCCTTTTGAATTGCCTATTGGGATCGTGCTAATGCTTATTCTGCTACCACCTTAAAGGGATTGATCTAATAATGGCTTAAAGCTTATCTAGTTGCCTATAAAGATCACTTTTCTTATTAATATGTTACACGTCATCATTAGTGATAATACTCGAGAAGTCGTTCCATGCATATTTTTATAGATGACGTGGACTGATATCATCCCAATTGTTGATTGTCGAGCCCACATAATTAACGATAGAGATGAGCTTGATTTACATGATCTCTAAGCACCGACTGCTAGGAGACAATACCCTAGCGGTGACTCAAGCCCGTTCACTACCTAGTCCGTCCATTTCCTGAACCGTAAGGCTGCCGTTTCCACATTTGATCTAGCCGTCTAAAATCCGGTTCATGCACGCAACTGTTTCTTGTCAAAGTCATATTCTCTTTAATTAATTCATAGTTAAGAAAAGGAATTTTGATTTTTCTTCTTCGATGTTTCGTCTCAGTAGACTAATTCTCGGAATCCTTGTAGTGGATCTTTTTACTTTTGGGCAAATATAACCTTGGACTGAATCATTGGTTTCCCCTTGACGAGGATGATCTCATTCATGTCGTCAGGTTCTAGATTGTTTACCCTAAAACGTGTCACTATAGCAAATAAAATTATCATATGAAACAGAATATGGTCAAATGTACCTAGTCGGCCCACGGAATATTGTAATAAATCTAAAGAGCAGGGTCGCTGCCATGCATGCAACAAGTTAATTTAGTCCATGATTGTGGTGATTAACAGAATATGGGCAAGATTTGGTGCCATCGTCACTATAGCAAATAAAATTACCATATGAAACAGAATATGGGCAAGATTTGGTGCCATAGTCAGTGGCCCTCTATCCGACGGCAGTAACACCGTGGTCCAAATTGGTCCCGCAAGCTCTGGTGAAGACGCCGCTGGAGTAGAACCGGAACTTGAATCCCCCGGCGTTGATGGCCACGGAAACCGGCTGATTTGCAACTGCCTTCTGCAATGCCTTCTTGCTATTGGCGGGAATGACTTCATAGCCCTTTATGTTTGTGGCGCGGTGCGATGCCGATATGACATCACATTCGCTGTCCACACCTGCGCATGGATAGTTCATTACAGTTGTGAGGTTGTGCTTCTCGATGAACTGGAATGCGCTATCCATATAGCCGCATTCGCATTCTTGGTCCTAGCCACTGATGTCGCTATCGACCGACTCCTGCTTAGATAGAGAAATCAATTTTCCCGTAGTTATTCAGTGAATGCCTTCCACAGCTACTGTGCTCCTCCGAGGCCGCATCTTTCTGTAGAAAATTTATTCACATAAACAACTAATTAATCAAGAAGAATCGGATCCATATATGACTGTAAAACACTGAATTTGATAAGCACAACGGAATAAAACGTACCTGTTTGAGTCATTGCTTCAATTGAAGAAAAATAGATCAGTCTGATAATCAGAGATCTATCGGAATGCAAGATCTTCCTCTCCATGACCTATTTCGATATAGCAGTTTTCAATGGGATTAAAGCAACTGATAGGTATAACCTACCATTTTATAGGCTAGAGAGGGCATCTAGCAAACCCTAATCAACAGCGTGTCAATTGGGCCCTTCCTATTATGGGCTTCAGTTAAACACAATTGCCTACACTTTGCTGCTCAACTAGGTTTGTTATTAATAGATGCTAATACCCAATTCAATAAGATCACTGTAGGGTTTATCAAATATTGGAATATCCATTAACCGATTATTTAAAATAGAAAATTAATTAATTAATGTAAGCCTATATTATAAAAAATTTCTAACATTCTCCCACTTGGGCTACATTAATTAACTTATTTTATTTTGAAAAGAATTTTATATTGAAAATGACAATATCGGGTTAATAACTGAAAATTTTGTTTTATATGACCACAACTTTAAAAATAATATTCCAATAACGGCATCTCAAAACCAATCCAATATTATATAACCTTAGTATAGGACTATGGAGATCAATGTGTTAAGAAAATACCACTACACATGACCTTCCATAATCACATATAATAAGTATTATATTTTCATGGATTATGGGTCTAGTAGTGTAGTAAGAAATAGTGCCAACATGTGATCAAAATATACACTATTTCTTATCGGTCCTCAATGCAATTTCTCAATGACATGAAACTGCATTAACGCAATTTCTAAACAACATGAAATTGCACGACTATGTCACAATCTAACACGAGATCTCATAATTAGTGACATCCAGTCATCTTTAAATTAAAATTTGTTTAAAGATACTGTTTTATACTTCCATTTCTCAGTCAACAGGAAAAAGGATAATAATAGAATCAATAATAACAATCATTGAAAATAAATGCTCTAATAGACATCATAAAAGCATTATTAGTCTGCATATAATTATAATATCCAGAAATACAAATTATATAACTCCCACTAACAAAAGAAATCAAAAGAATCTAAAACACCCATATTCTTTACATATTCTTTAAACAAAATGGGTCATAAGCCTTTTGTTAGAGGATTAGCCAACATGGACTCAGTTTTGATATTTTCAATCACAATGTCTCCCTTTTTGACCAAGTCCTTAACAGTATAATATTTGATCTCCATGTGTTTGAATGCATTGCTAATCTTGTCATGCTTGGAATAAAACACAGTTGCAGTGTTGTCACAGTAGATCACCATAGGTTTAGCAATAGAGTCCACAACTCGCAATTCTGATATCAAATTTCTGAGCCAAACTGTTTGAATTGATGCGCCGTAGCACGCTACAAACTCAGCATACATTGTAGAGTTCGTAATCAAGGTTTGCTTTGTGCTCTTCCAAGAAATAGCACCTCCAGCCATCATAAAAATATATCCAGAAGTTGATTTCCAATCATCCGAACAACTAGTAAAATCAGCATTTGAATATCCAATCACCTTTAGGTCCTCAACTCCCTTATACACGAGTATGAAGTCTTTTGTTCGTTATAGATATCTCATCACCTTTTTAGCTGCAACCCAATGTTCATGACCTGGATTTGACAGATATCTTCCAAGAGTATTCACAGCAAAAGCAATATCAGGTCTGGTACATACTTGTGCATACATAAGACTGTCAACTGCAATAGCATATGGAACATTCTTCATGACTTCTTTTTCAACATTATTCATGGGGCATTGTTCTACGCTTAATTTATCTCCTTTCACAACAAGAGCTTCACCTAACTTACAGGTCTGCATATTAAATCTTTTCAAAACACAATTTGTATAAATTTTCTGAGATAACCCTAGAATCTTCTTAGATCTGTCACAATGAATCTCAATGCCTAGAACAAAAGATGCTTCCCCAAGATCTTTCATATCAAACTTTGTAGATAGAAAATTTTTTGTGTCATTCAATAGATCAACATTACTATGACATCCTGGAATTTCAGTCATGTTTTCAATTGAATAAATCGGGCCTTTTATCGACGCGCCTATAGTGCTATTCTCTGAGCTGATCACTCATGAGATAACTAGACTATCTGGGGAAGTCATTAAGGGATTTTAATGTAATAGACTTGAGAATTCGACTATGAATCGATTACTCGACCATGCTCATCTGCAGAGATCATTACAGTATAGTTAAAGATCAATTAGAGATCAGAGATAGGTCGATTCGACTGAGATGTGTGGCTAAACATGGGTGATTATCAGCACTAGACTGATTTTTCTGTCATTTTGGTACCTTGTGTCCGTATTTGAAACCTCAAGATTTTTACGATAATCGAGGGTCGTCAATGTGTCGAAGATGTACAATGTGACTCGAAACAAATCGATCACGGGTCAATTGCACCAAAAAATTCTAAAAGTTACTCGGTAGGCTAGGTCACGCTAAAATCGTGCCAAATTGAAATTAATTGCGAATTTGAATCTAATTTTAAAAATTGAAACTTCTGTCATGTCACGAGTCATTTTAAAACCGTCGATTCATCCTCCAAAGATTTTTCTGCAAACCGAGATTTTTGGCGAAAATTCAAAATAGGGCTGTTTTCGACCGGAAAATTTAGGGGACCGTTTTTGATCGCATTTTTGGGATGCAAGTTGGTTCTATTGGCGAGGAAAAATGTCAATTTGATCATGGATACCTTGGTGGATTTTATAGGACCAAAATTGGCTTCAATTGGAGGAGGATTGATCCAATTAAGGGGGATACTCCAAAATTCGTAGGTCCCATGGTCCTCAACCTTTTGGACCATATAGGACTTGTTCTAGGGGGAATTGAGTGCACAAAATTGGCTGAAGAGGTCTGCCAAGTGAGGTGGGCCAAGGTCAAGGGGACAAAGAGATAAGTAGAAATCAAGAGGGTCCCTCCAAGGCAGCTGTCTTCCTCTTCTTCTCCAGCTGCTTGTTTTCTCCATTAGTGACACTTTATAGCTCAAGAATTGCAGAGAACCAACCAATAGCTCCCCCTCCACCATTAACGCCCCCTGCCGCCCATCGGACCGCCAGCAAGCCGCCGTCACGAGCCTGAGCACGCCCGAGAGATGCGCGCCTGCCTACACGTCCCCACGCCCTGCTTGCTCGCCGTTCAGCTTCGCCAGCGTCCCCTGGCCATCGTGGAGATCATTGGAGCTCAGCTCACCGTCGTCCAGCAGCCGTCTCCACTCGCCTGGCCGCCGTTGTCTCGTCCCTGTTGTTCTGCGCCAAGCCTGCTATCGGTCCACCCTTGCTCGGCCCAAAGCAGATTCCGAAACCCAGCAACCCGCCGTGAGCTTTGAGGCCCGTTTCCAAACCTTTCCCGACCTCAAAAGGTGCCATCGCTTAGGAGTTTGTCGCTCATCTCCGCCTCGCCATCGCCGTGAACTCATCAAAATTCAAAACCGGTGAGTTTACTCACTAATCTCTGCTTAGGGAGTTAATTATGCTTACGGGTTAATTAGTTTACGTTAAGCTTGGATTAGGTGGTTAGTTAAAACGGATTAGCAATTTAATTGTTCGATATTGCATGTTAGGTGGTTAGAGTAGTGTAATTAGCAAGTAGATAGGTTGTATTATTTATCTAGATAGGTTTGAAAATTTTCGGACCCGTTTCGGCATTTAATTAGGCTTTTTCAGCCTAAGTTTGAATTTATGGCATTTATTTGTATTTATTTAATTATTTTTGGTATTTATTTAATTATTTATTATTTTTCAAAAATTATACCTGGATAGCCAGTGACCGTAATTTCGTACTGATTGCAATGGTATGGTTGGTTTATTTAATTGAATGTTATTTTGTGTAAATTGAGTGAGATTTGTAATTTTGGGAATTTATCCCAAAATTGAGTATTTTCAGTATTTAATCGGGAAACACGAGGCGTTGGTTTATAACGCCAAAAATATTCTGGTGGACTATATTAAATGATGTGATTTTCGAAAAGGAAAATATTTTATTTTGGCTAAGACCGACTGTGTATTCACATACGATTATTTTTATCGGGTATGATAAAAATAGTGAAATTGTCGGTTGATTAGAATGATATACTATATCAGCTTAGTGTGAGCAGTATACCCTAGTAGCTTCGGTGAGCACTGTCAGTAAACTATATCAGCTTGAGGGTCTTGATATATCAGCTTAGTATGAGCAGTATATTCTAGTAGCTTTTGGTAAGCATTATCAGTATACTATATCAACCTGCAGGCCTCGATATATCAACTTAGGGTGAGCAGTATACTTTATCAGCTTTTTGTGAGTTATGTCTATTATCAGCTTTTGGCGAGTTATACTATCTATCTTCAGTTTAGGGTGAGCAGTCCTTGATGTGATCGGACTTTATAGATAGTATTGAATGGGATGACTAAGAAATGGTATTGATGGTATGGAATCGATTGGATCGATTGATCGATGATTCGATTTGATTTGATTCAAATTGGAGTGATTTGTTGAATATATGAATCGTACTAACTTGCGGGAAGGAATTGAGGCAAAGATAAGTCCTCTGTCTTATGTGTGCCTAGGTAGCCTTTAGGCGTATTTCCTTCCTAGTCGGAGTTTAGGGGGTGAACTTTCTGAGACGTCGTCTCACCCCATTGTGGGATAACATTTACAGGTTCTTAGATGGCTGTACCTCCCAAACGTTTTGGCCAGTTGAAGAAGGTTACCGAGCAGCACTCTGGGTCTACGAGCTCGTGAAATCCATTGTCTGGGTTGATGCGGGTCTACCCCATAAGGTACCCCATAAATTCATATCGTGGTATCATTACGGGCGAAATGGACCCAAAGAAGGCCCTCTTTTGGAGTCTGAGGTTCCTAGGTCGGTGCTGGAGATCACTTTTGGCAAGGGGACGGTTGACTCTCCTGGTGGTTCAGTGGTAGACTCGGATCTTTCGGATCCAGAGTCCCCGGAGTATTCAGTTGAAGACTCGAATACTTAGAGGATCTGTAGCCCTCTACCCTTTTTTGTAGACCTTGTATATATCGGCTAATATTGTATATGACTTAGTCTAATGTGTATAAAGTGTGTTCTGATTTTAAAAAAAAAAATTATGGCCATACTTTTCTATCCCATCTTCGTGTTATTTGGGGATTTAATTATTCGCTTCCGCATGCGCATTAAAATGAATGGGTCGGCGACGTATCCTGGGACGTCGCTATTTAATCAACCATTGAGGGATGGGCACGCGCTCGGAGGATCGGGGCATGACATCCTCGTTTAGTGGTATTAGAGCCAGGTTAGTGATTGGAGTGATAAGGTGCGATAAGTTTTCGGGATAATTAGTAGGATTGGCCTTTATTTTATGTTTGCGTATGTCTGTGTTAATTGTTTGGTAGATTGTTTGTTTGGGATCGCTCAGCTTCTAATTCTGTGTGGAATTGGAAGGTAGGTTTTAGTAGAAAACTTGAGTCATGAGTAATCAGGAGTAGAGGACTCCTAGAAAGCGTACCATAAGACCTACGACTCGGGGTAGGACGCCGACGAGGGTCGATACCCGAGGAGGTCGTGGTCGAGCGCCAGCTTAGGCTAGCGTTAGTGGGGTAGCATCGCTTCCTGTTGGTGCTAGGGTAGTAGCCCCTGGCGATCCCAGGTTCGAGGGGATCATACAGGCGCTTGAAGCGATGAGAGATCTGATGGGGTAGTAGGCCCAGAATTAAGCCGCCGCCACTACCGCTGCCGCTCAAATTGCTGCTACTGCTGCCGTCGCCGCCATTATTGAAGCCGTCGCTGTTGCCGCACCTGTCGAAGTCCCAGCTGGGAACATAGTTGTGGAGAGGGAGAGACCAATCCATAAGTTGGTAAAGCATTTTTTGAAGCTGAACCCACCGAGGTTCACCAATGCCGGAGATCCAAAGACTGCATCACTTTGGATTCAAGATCTGGAGAAGGCCTTTGCACTACTGATGTGCACTGAGGCAGAAAAAGTTGTCCTGGCAGTATACCAACCATAGGGTAATGTGAATACCTGGTGGAGGGCTGCTAGAGGTACAGTATTTCCGGAAGGCGTAGTCCCGGTGTGGAACGCTTTCCTTAGAGCCTTCAATGACAAGTACTTTTCGGGTAGCGCCTGAGAACAGAAGATGGAGGAGTTTCAACGCCTCCGCCAAGGGATGATGACTGTTGACCAGTATGAGGTCAAGTTTGAGAAGCTTTCTCAGTATGTTTCGAGATTGATAGAAGATCCAAAAGATAAAGCTCGAAGGTTCAGGAATGGCCTTCGACTAGAGCTGAAGAATCCCCTGGTGTCGCTGGATCTAAAGGACTATCGTGAGGTTTACAACCAAGCCTAGTTGATAGAGAGAAGTCTAAATGAACAAGCCGCCTCATCTGGATCGAGGTTTAATTCGAATAGAGATGGGAACCGGTATGGGAAGAGGCCCATGACCGGAGGAAGGTTCCATGTTCCGCCCAATAGGAAGTGTGGAGTTGGAAAGTCAGCGCCAAATCAGAATGGCGTATGTTGCTCTTATGGAACGCGACATGGTACGACCCCGTGCCCCCGGAGAATGAGCGCTTGTTTTGAATGTGGCCAACAGGGTCACATGGCCAGAGATTATCCTAGAAGATCGAGGGGACAACAGCAGTTGCCGCCGCCGCCACCGATGGGTTAGATCAGGGGATTAGCACCGCAGATTGCACCGTAGGGTGGACAGAATAGACCCCCAGCTCAAGGGATATTGTATGCCATCACAAGAGGTCAGGCAGAGGACGCGCCTGATGTGATCACAGGTACTGTTTTGTTGAACGACCATGCTGCTTATGCTTTATTCGACCCTGGCGCGACTCACTCTTTTATTGCTAAGCAATATGTTAAGCTGATAGGATTAAGTCCTGAGTTGTTAGAGTCGGTGGTTAGCATATCTACACCGTTAAAGGATAAGGTGTTAGCTGCATTGGGTTGTCCTGGTTGCAGGTTAGTAATTGGTGAGCAAGAGGGGAAGATAGACTTATTAGTCCTAGCCATGTATGATTTAGATGTGATAATTAGCATGTACTGGCTCACCAAGCAACGAGCTAAGATGGACTGCTATCATAAATCGATTCAGTTTAGCCCGTTAGGGGGTGAAAGTTTTGAGTTTGTTGGAAGTCGAGGAGGACCTCGATTACCTTAATCTCGTCGCTTGAGACAACCCGTTTGTTAGATGGGGGTTGTCAAGGTCACCTGGCAACTCTCGTGGATACGACAGTTGAGGAGCTGAAGATTGAAGATATTGCAGTAGTTCAAGAATGTCCACACGTGTTCCCGAAGGAATTGCCAGGCCTACCGCCAGAGAGAGAGATTGAGTTCGTGATTGAGTTAGCACCCGGGACAGAGCCAATCTCTAAGGCTCCTTAATGGATGTCGTTGTCTGAGTTGAAGGAACTAAAGGTGCAGATGCAAGAATTGTTGGATAAGGGATTAATACGTCCTAGTGCATCGCCTTGGGGAGCACCAGTTTTGTTCGTGAAGAAGAAAGATGGTTCGTTGCGCTTGTGCATCAACTATCGTCAACTCAATCAGGTGACGATCAAGTACAAGTATCCACTGCCGAGGATCGACGACCAGTTACAAGGAGCGTCGATATTTTCAAAGATCGACTTGAGGACATGGTATCATCAGTTGAGGATTAGAAAGGAGGACATACCAAAGTCAGCATTTCGTACTCGATAAGACCATTACGAGTTTACTGTAATGCCATTTGGTTTGACGAACGCTCCAGCTGCTTTTATGGATTTGATTAACCGAGTGTTTAAGGAATATCTGGATTAGTTTGCGATTGTGTTCATCGACGATATTCTAGTATATTCGAGGAGTGCTGAGGAGCATGAGTCATCTGAGAATAGTACTTCAAACCTTGAGGATTCATGGATTGTACGCTAAGTTTAGCAAGTGTGAGTTTTGGTTGGCTCGTGTTGCGTTCCTAGGTCAGGTGATTTCAGGTGAAGGAATCTCCGTGGACTCGTCCAAGATTGAAGTAGTAATCAACTGGCCAAGATCGACTACAGTGACAGAGATCAGAAGCTTTTTGGGTTTGGCAGGCTACTACAGAAGGTTTGTGGAAGGATTTTCAGCTTTGGCGTCGCCATTGACTCGACTCCTGAAGAAGGAAGAAAAATTTATGTGGATAGACAAGTGCGAGCGTAGTTTCCAAGAGCTTAAGCAAAAGCTGACTACCGCACCTGTATTGACCATTCCATCTGGTCTTGGAGGATACGAGATCTATAGTGATGCATCGTTTAGAGGATTGGGTTGCGTACTGATGCAACATGGTAGGGTTGTTGCATGCACCTCTCGTCAGTTGAGACCTCATGAACAGAACTACCTGACGCATGACTTAGAACTCGCAGCAATCATTTTCGCTTTGAAGATTTGGAGACATTATTTATGTGGAGAAAGATTCCAGATCTTCACTGATCATCAAAGTCTCAAGTATTTATTCTCTCAGAATGAGTTGAATATAAGACAGCGTTGCTTGATGGAACTCCTGAAGGATTATGATTGTGATATTTTGTATCATTCTGTGAAGGTGAATAAGGCCGCAGACGCGTTGAATCAGAAGTCTTCAGTTGTACAGATGATGGTCAAGGAATGGGTCTTACTTGAGAGAGCTCGAGATTCGATTTTCAAATTTGAGGTAGGCCACCTTTCGAATCTTATGGCCACCCTTAGAATTGAACCGGATGTTTAGATTAGAATCAAGGTACTTCAACCAACAGACCCAAATGTTCAAAAGATTTTGCAAGAGGATATCGATAAGAGAAAATTTGATTTTCAAATTTCTGAAGATGGAACACTGAGGTTCCGAGGACGATTGTGTGTACCTGACGATGCAGAGCTTAGAGAAGAGATCTTATCAAAAACTTATTGTAGCAGTTACAGCATTCATCCTGGCAGTATGAAGATGTATCAGAATCTGCGTCAACACTATTGGTGGTCCAGTATGAAGGCGGACATCGCCAAGCATGTCGCCAAGTGTTTGACGTGTCAACAAGTGAAGGCACATCATTGTAAGTCGGGAGGACTTCTCCAACCTCTTGCGATTCTCGAGTGAAAATGGGAGCACATCACGATGGACTTTGTGACAAGCTTACTGAGGAGTCAGAGAGTGTTGACACCTAAATTTTTGCCATAAAAAATGGGTTAATTTTTACCCCCCCCAAAAAATAAAATTAAAATTCCATGACATATAGTTTAGAAAAATTTATTATATTTTACATTATTCTATTTTATTTTATTTTTGCAATGGACCGACGGTGAACGTTGATACGACGTGGAATTTTTCACATATTCAGGTGAGATTTTTCACATATTCAGGTAATATAAACCGATGGACATATTTTTTGGCAGAAAGGAAGGTTTCGGATGGAATATTACAAAAGAGAATATTGCGCGAGGTGCATATATTTCAATGATATATTTAGGGGAATTATGCATAAGCAAAATTGGAAGTGAAATATTTCACCAAAATTTAATTCCCTCCCCTATATAAGGTGTGGTGCGTGTACGACAAAGGGGGGCTTTTCCTTTGGTCTTGGAGTTCAAAAATTGAAGAGTAAAAAAATTTCTTTGGGCTAGGTGAAAAAAAAAAAAGGGGGGCTCAAAAGGACGCTGCCTTTTGGCGAGGAAGGGACAGCGTAGCAGAAGGTACGAGAGAAAGGGGGTGAGGCGATGTTCGACCAGCAAAAAGAAAAAGAAAAAAAAAAGAAAAAATGCTACAGCGACGTCTTCTCCGAAGGGCCCCTCCGATCGTGCTAGGCGTGCCCGTGTCGTCCACCGCGCCGGCACCGCCTCCGCCAGCCACCGCCGCGCCCCGCTTCGCTGCCGCTGCAACCCGCCTCGCGCTTGTTGTGCCCTCATCGGAGCCCCTTGCCGCCAACTCCCTTCGCCGGAGCTCCGAACCGGCTGCCAAGCTTTTCTTTGAAAAAACAAAGAAAAAAAAAATCAAATTAGGTATTATTGCTTTATTTTATAAGGCAAGTTTATCTTTTTTTTTTTTTTATATCTTGTTTTCTTTATTTGAAATACTTCTCTATGTATAATTGAAAATTCGACATACAACCGCGCATGGGTTTTTTACTCCATCTATAAGGCTTTAGATGGAATAATTAATCAAGCGGGAATAAAATTGATATTTTGATCCTTAAGGCTTAAGATCAATTTATTGATTTTATTAGCGAGATATTATTCCTTGACCTGAACGATATATGGAATCTTTGATGATTTTGGATGGTTTGTCTCGTTTTGATTGCTTTATTTATCCTGAAATATGTTTGAGTTAGATTAGGTTCATATAAGAATATTGCATGATTTAGGGTAATTTGCACATTTAGACTAAGCATTTTATTTATTCTGAATTTTTGAAAAAAAATACTAAAAACATAAATTTAGGATGTCAAATTTTTGTTTCATTAATTTAAATTGCATTTTTAATTATTTGACAATTTTAAAGAAAAGAAGAAAAAAATTAAAATTAGAGCATTCTTTGCTGACATATTAGGATAAAATTGCACGTAGTTTAATTCTAGATAATATTTTCTAATTTATTATAAGTTTAGATATTTTTAGGTAGATTGCATTAGGGGTTTCTAAATTATGATAACATTCTAGTTCAAATTAGGGTTTGGCCTAACCTAATTCCTAATATAAATTGGATGATGTCACAATCTTGATAGACATTTTTTTTTGCAATTTTCAAATTTTGAATTCCATGAAAAATACAAAAAAATATCATCTTAGGATAAATTAATTCTATTCTTTAGGATAGATTACGTGCTTATTAAGAAAACACAAAAAATATTATGTGCATGTTGTCTAGAATTAGGTTCATGAAATGCACGTCATTTAGTGATTGTCTCTAGGTCCATTTAGAATTAGGTCATTTGGTTAGATTGCATTGCATATAGATTAGATTTCATTAAACAAGAGAAAATTTTAAAAAAAAATTGAGTGACTACGTGTTAATAAAAAACGCTAGGGCTTTTGATTATAATTAACCTTGTAGATGCTTTCGTTGCTACAAGGTAAGTCCCGGAATTTATTCATTGCTTTCTTGGGTGTTAAATTGGTGGTTTGCGCACCCGCATGATCACTTCACATGTTAGGGAAATAGATTTAAAATCAATCCAAACTGTCTGCAAAAACATTTTTGAAAATAAAAAGAAATGGTACCGAAAGGGCATTAGAGAGGTTTAGTGTAACTAAGTCCCCGTATCCAAAGTCTCTAGTTCGTAGGAGTAAAATAATTCTCTCATTATTTTATTTAGGTGTCTAATCGACCTACCATAAACTGATTAGTGATGACTCCTAGATAAAATCCATTTGCATGTTAAAAATTTAAATCTAAGTCGCGAATTGGTATGGGCTTGGGATACCCAAGCTAAGTTTAGGTTTAGTAATTCATTAGTCAAACCCTAGGTGGTTCACCCGAAAATTTGGTTGCGACATCTTGGCGACTCCACTGGGGACTTGAGTTGAAACTCTTAGTGGACTTAGGCCAATTTTCTTTTTGAAAAAATATTTTTGTTTGGCAGCGAGAATCCTAGGTACATCCCTAACATTTAAAGGTGTTAAATGTTCTTGCAGATGGGGAGATATAAGGGGAGTAGTCTTTGCTAACCCTTGTCTTGTAGGTTGAAGTGGGGGATGAATGTTTTAAATTCAAGTTATAGAAGTGTTGTTTGATTTTAAATTGGTGTGTATGCCTTGCATTTAGCACTACACTATTGCACACACGATCTGCCGCCAAACTTGGGCCGCACTAAGATATTTAGGATGGTATTGAGTTGGATACGATTTCGACTGCAAGGCCGTGTAGTAGAGGTTGCCCAACTCAATCCCAAAAGCTTTTTCCTGGTGTTAAGAGTGTTTACCTCTGCCCGCGAGACTGCGTCGCATTGGGGTATCATTCTTGACTAAGCCGGAGTTAGGAGGACTTGACTTAGTATGCGAGGCTGCAATTAGTCATCCCACCCTGCTAACTTCACTTTGCTAAGCCTATCTAGAGTAGAAATCGAACTCCACATTTCATGTGCTTGTCTATGTGATTGCCGTCAATTTTTCTTGGTGAAGTAAGTCTTCTATCCCTATACCATGCAACTTATTTTATCATACTTTTGGTTCGTCCATGCAATTTAGGTCAATCATTGATTTAATTCCTTTGTTAGTTAAAAATGAAATGAGGAAATTGCCATGCAATGAATCATTTGGAAAATAACAAAAATAACTTTGGAGAATTTGTTTTCAATTCATGTCTAGGAAATTGGGTCTTGCTAAGGTGTCTATTTTTTCTAGCTCTTTTAGGAAATTCCCTTATTGTACGAACTTTTCATGAATAAATAAAAAAGGATGAAAAAATCAATTAGATCGTTGTCATGGATTGGCTCTCTATTTACACCTTGTGCTTACATATTTTCATTCATTTGAATTAGGTGATAACGGATCCCTCAAGTTCGTCCATTATTACACGATTAAGAGCTAGAATGGCCGATCAAGCTGAAATGCGTGATCGTATCTCCACTATGGAAGACCAACTCCAACAGTTAGTCACCTCTATGCAGCTTCTGACAACTCAAATCCAATCACTTCGAGTGGATTTGACTCGTGCACCTGCTCTCCCCGAAATAGTAGTCTCGAAGCAGACAAGGAGGGCCCAAATGGGTGATGACCACATGCTCGAGCTGGAAAACGCTGTTAGTCACTACCGAACAAACTAAGCTTGGCAATGCCCCTAAGATGGAGCAAGATGAACGCTTTGCAAAACTCAAGGAGAAAGTGAAGCAATTGCAGGAGTTGTAGAGTTCACTTTCGTCTGACTTGTCCGTGTATGAGAAGGTTAAGATGCCAAAAAATTTTAAAATGCCGGAGTTCGAGAAATACGATGGTACTTCCTGCCCAAAAGCTCATTTGCAGATGTACCACGTACGCATGGCATCGATTTAGTAGGTACACGATTCAATATATAAGTTGCTGTTTTAATTGCATCATCCCATAAGTATTCAGGCAAATTAGAACTGCCCATCATACTTCGTTTCATCTCCATGAGTGTATGATTGCGTCGTTCAGCTACACCATTATGTTCAAGACTCCTAGGCATTGTATATTGAGCGACAATACCGTAGTCCTGCAAATATTTTGCAAATGGTCACATTTGTTGTCCAATCTCAGTATATCGCTTATAATACTCACCACCACGATCAGATCTAACAATCTTGATAATTTTTCCCAATTGTTTCTCAACTTCAGTACGAAACACTTTGAACATTTCAAGAGCATCAGTCTTCTCCTTAGTTAGATAAACATAACAATAACGGGAGAAATCATCAATGAACGCGATGAAGTACTTATTTCCACACAAGATGGTTGAGTATGACTCACTAATATCAATATGAATTATCTCCAATAGATTTTAACTACGAGTAGTGCCTTTCTTCTTGGTTTTAGTTAATTTTCCCCTCACACAATCAATACACGTCTTAGTACCATATGAGTCAAGAGAATGAAGAATATCAGCCTTGATAAGTCGTTTTACCCTTTCTTTGGAGATATGCCCTAATTGCTTATGCCATAGCAATGAAAATCTTTCTTTGATTAAAGATCTCTTAACAACGTTATTCTCGACATTGAAAGAACAATATGGTCTATCGGAAGATAAGGATAATCGATATAATCCATCAAACAAAACACAATTCCTAATAATTCTGGAATCATAACTCAAATCCACTCTTTTATTCGCAAAATAAAGACAATATCCAGCTTTGTCAAGCGAAGAAAGAGATACTAAGTTTCACCTAAAACTAGGAACATAAAAGACATTGTTCAAGATAAGCTGAAAACCAGAATCCAAATTCAAAACAACTGTCCCTATGCGCTCCACATCAACTCTAGTATTGTTTCCAACTTTAAGTTTTGATTCATTTAGACTTGGATTCCTTAGATTTGTGAGACCCTGTAAGGTAGTAGTTACATGAACAGTAGCACTAGAATCAAGCCACCTAGAATCCAAAGGAACATCAACAAGATTTGATTCAAAACAAACCAACAACTCACCTTGGTGACTTTCTTTTCTTGCTTTTAGCCAAGCTCGGAACTTGTAGCAATTGGCTCTCTTGTGACCCTGCTTCTTGCAGTGAAAACACTTGAAATCCTTTTCTCCATTCTCCGATAGTTCTCATTTTTCTTGAAGTCTTGCCATTTATTTGGACCAAGAGCATTTGACCCTTTAGGCTTCCATTTGCCTCTAGATGAACTCAACTTGGCATTGGCAGTTAAGTGAGCGGACTCATACTTTTTCTTCTTTAACTTCTCTTCCTCAGTCACACATTTGGTAATCAAGGCATTGAAACTCCATGTTCCATTTCGAGCACTATAAGCAGTCTTAATCTGGCTAAATTCAGCTGGCAAAACATTTAAGGCGTGATTTACAATATAATTTTTAGAAATGACAATTTCATGGGTCTTAAGTTTGGAGTGAATGTGGACCATCTTCTAGGGGTGAGCAACTGGACCGGGTTTACCTGGAACCCGGACTAGACCACCCAGAAAACCAGTCCGGGAACCGGTTCCTGGTAGAACCGATTCCATTTTTTGGCAACCGGTTAGAACCGGTCCGGTTCCCAGTTCTGAGTGAAGACCGCCTGACAACTAGACCGATTTTGGACCCGGTTTTGATATATTACTAAAAAAAAAAAAACCCTAAGCATTCTGCCCCCCTCTCAGTCTCTCTTTCGTGCGATTGCAATCCTGCGACTCCCCCTCTCTCTATTGCCCCCTCTCTCTCAATCGCAACAATATTTCTCTCTCAATCTCTCTTCAAGGTTGTGTGATCCCGATCCTGCAGCAACGGTTGGTGGGCAACCTTGGTCAAAGGGAAGGAGCAAGGCAGCAACACTTGCTGGGCAACCTTGGTCAGACGGAAGGAGCAGGGCGGAGAGACTTTCACGAGAACGAGGGGGGGGGGAATCGGAGGGAGAGAGGAGAGGGACTGCTTACTTTCACCACCGCAGAGCGGGCGGGAAGTTGTTCATACCCTTAAGCTGTTCATCTTGTGGACGGATCTGTCGACGTCGGCGAGGCGGTACTCGTGCATGATCCAGTTGGTCTTGTCCCCCCGGGGGGCCTTCCCGGCGTAGAACACCAGCGCCTTCTTGATCCCGACCGGCTTTGGGCTCCTGATCGGCTTGTCCGCCCCCGTCACCTTCCAGTACTCGGTCCCCGTCGCCCGATTCAGCCTCGACCCGTTTGGGTACTTCCGGTCCCGCGGCGAGAAGAAGAACCACTCCTTCTCCCCGTACAGTGCCAACCCTGCACACTCATCCAAAACCAAGACCCCGTTAGACATCATTCAAGGTTTTGTTTGGTTCATGTCAATTACATGAAACTCTAGTGTTGAATGTTCACTTTGCTCTATGTCTTATCGTCGGGTGGTTTTCTTGCCAGTTCACATGGTCGTCGCAGTTAGTTAGCGTAATCTTGCAAATACTAAATAGTTAGGATTTTAGCCTGAAGACAGAATTAGTCTACCTTTTCGAAGTTGTGTGGATTTACGGTTTATTCTCTTTTAGCCATGTCGCATGGTCCTAATCTTATTCCAAGAAAGGCAATGGAAATCATTAAATGTGCTTCCCATTATGGAGCATTGATAGGCCACTATTTTAAGGGTGACTAACTAGAACGATTGCTAGTTTATCGGTGAATTTGTTAATACACTGCTAATATGTTTAGTTTGTTCTTTCCTTAGTTTTTACTTCCATTCAAAAGTTGCTGCCCCACTCCCTAACCATGTCCTCACCGTTAAAGCTATTGTTGTTTAATGTGTCCAATTTTTCTTACAAAATAATGTGTCCCATTTTTCCTTGTTTACTTATTAATTTCTCCAAAGCTGATGTGAAGATTCTTATGATTTCCTTGCAGGTCTCGATTGTCCTTATCGGGGGCTGATTTGCTCTTTTTGTTTTTAGTCGATGGATCAAGACAAAAATATATCAATGGAAGTGGATGGACATAATGAAATGAGTCCGCTCATGAAATTGCCATTCCATGGAGCTGATGAAGTAGAATTTGCAACCGTGGGTGCGACAAACAAGGTGAGGGCACCTAACTCTCGCCCTCCTCTAGGTAAAAAGCGAGCTAATCAATCAAAGACTTGGGATAATTTTTCGAGAATCATAGATGAGAAAACACAGAAAACCGTTAGGGTGAAGTGCATTCATTGTGGGGTTGAATATGTGTATAATGTTGATCATGGAACGTCAACTATGTGGAAGCACTTGAAAAAGTGCAAAAAGTTATCCTCATGCAGATAAAAAACAAATGTTGATTACATCACGTAAGGGAGATGTGACTGGCGATGAAGGGGAAAATACTATTAGTGGGATAGCGTCTTGACAACGTGGAAGTTTGATCAAGAATGTTGTAGGCACATGCTTGCTCGGATGATTATTATTGATCAATAACCATTTTCCATGGTTGAGCATTTTGGTTCTCGCGATTTTGTCACCGAATTACAACCTCTTTTTCAACATTTTTCAAGATTTATGGTGGCTAGAGATTATATGAAATTGTATCTGAGTGAAAAAAACTTGTTTGAAAGCTTCCTTTGGTAAGTTTAAATTTAGGATTGCACTCACAACTGACATGTGAAGTTCCATTCAAAATTTGAACTACGTATGTCTCACGGCACATTTTATTGATGAAAATTGGAAGTTGCATAAAAGAATCATCAATTTTGTGGTAATGTATAATCACAAGGGTAAGGAGATTGGAAAAATGGTGAATAAATGTATTCATAATTGGGGAATAGAAAAAAAGATATCCACAATAACTGTGGATAATGCTAGTTCAAATGATGTAGCCGTCGATTATTTGAAGGAAAAATTTTCAAGAGAAGGGTTTTTTTTATTTTATTTTATTTTGAATGGCGATGCTTTACATATGAGGTGCACTGCTCACATACTTAACTTGATAGTAAGAGATGGATTGAATGAGATGCGTGATTCTCTTGTACGTATCCGAAACGTAGTTAGGTATGTGATAAGTTCTCCTGCTAGAGCTAAGACATTCCAGTTTTGTATTGAGAGTGAGAGGATTGCATATAAAGGTTCGGTCTGTCTTGATGTTGCCACTAGATAGAACTTCACTTACATGATGTTAGACACCGCCGTAAAGTTCATGAAAGCTTTTGAAAGAGTGGAAGAAAAAGATTTATTTTTCTTAAAGGAGATTGACAATGATGCTCCTCAAGATGAAAATTGGGAAAATGTCATTATTCTTTCTAAATTTTTGAAACGGTTTTATGATACAACCAAAAGGATGTCGGGGTGTTCATATGTTACTTCAAATGATTATTTTGAGGGGATGGTTATGTTGTATAAATATATGAATAATGCGGCGAATTCCTTGAACCTAAAGCTTCAAGCTATGGGTATAAAAATGAAAGAGAAGTTTAACAAGTATTATGGAAGTATGGATAAAGTAAAAATGATGGTGTTGATTGCGATTGCATTGGATCCTACAAAAAAAATTGAATTATGTGAAGTTTTGTTTTGAACAAATTTATGATGATGAAGCAAAAGTTGATGAGATGCATAATAAAGTGAAGGTTGCCTTGGAACGTTTATATAAATTTTATGAGCAATCTTTTGATGGTTCTTCTAGTAAAGAAAATTTTAGTGGTTCAAGTGTGAGTAATAGTAGCAGTGCTTCCATTGCCGATATTGATGACAATGAGTGTGAAATCCATGCTTAGCATGAAAGCTTTCTCCATGCCAAGAAAAGAGTGTTGGATGAAACAAATATGAGCTTGATCGGTATCTTGAAGCTAAAAGTGAAGATGTCCTTAATCTCGACCTTTTGATGTGGTGGAAGAGTACTGGGTCAAAGTCTTTAATGGCTCGAGATGTTTTGTCTATTCTCGTGACTACCGTTTCTTCCAAGTCGACTTTTAGTACGTTGGGACATGTACTTGATGGCTTTCGAAGTTCTTTAACTCCTAAAGTGGTGGAAAGTTTGATTTGCACTCAAGATTGGTTGAGAGCTATTTGTGTGCCAATCAATGTTGAATAGTGCATCGAGAATGTAGAAAAGTTTGAGGTGGGTAAGTCGTATGTATTTTTTTCTATCTTGTAATTTATTCACATAACTATCTATTAAGTGAATGCTTTATTTAATCTCTTTTTTGGCTTTTAGATTTGGATTGTCTTACCGAAGACATTATCATTGGAAAATAGACTTCATTTTGTGGAAACTCCGATTTTATGGTAAGTAAATAGACTTTATTAAGCCATAACTTTTGTATCATCTTTATTTGACTTTTCAAGAGCCTATATTTTGCAAGGAACTTCACTTTGTAGTCATTATTTATACAAGGTGAATCATGCTAATCTTGTAGTCTTGTAGAGTTCTTATATATACTGTTTTACATATGTTTTCTTGGAGGCTCTCATATGCTTTTTGCATAATATGCTGGATATGGTTTTGGCTCTTGGAGAGTGAGTTTATGATTGGAGAAGAAGGCTGAGTATATATTAAAGCGATGAAAGAAGTAGAGGCATTGTAAGCCGGCAGCAATTATCAATTACTTTTGATTGTTTATGTGGATCAATGTGGCGACAAGCTGGATGCTGGTTTTAGTACCTCAATGTACTGATTCATCTATCATGGAGGCGAATACTAGTTGTATCATCTTTTCTACAAGTGATTTGAGTTATCCTCTAGTTCTAAAATAGGAGTCATCTTCCAATTTGCTCTTTTAGCATGACAACCTGCTGATGAGATCTTGAGATCTGCTTAAGTATTAGCACTTTATTGGAAGGAATCTTGTTGTGAAGTTACCCCGGAACCATAAATTGGAGGTGATCGAGTTAAGGAGGCAGCCGTTGGACTTCTTTCAAGTGTATTTTCCAATGATATCGGACGGTAACAAAACAGGTTCCGGTGGAAACAGGGTTGACCTTAGAACCAGATCGGAAAAACAGGGTGGTCCGGGTACAGGGTCTAATGCAAATAGGGTTGGGTATAAGGTCCAAAAAGGGGAACTGGTTATAACAGGGTCGGGTACAGGGTTTAGGTCTGGACCCTACCCACCCTGGACCCGATCACCCCTACCATCTTCAGTATAAATTCTCTAACACCCATAGCAGCATCATACCTCATGTTCGTTAACTCACTCAGCAAGTTCCCAGCTTCAACCTTATCTGAGACTCTGTATCTTTCTCCCACTGCTTCAAGGAACTGTCTGACATTCGTATCTTCCGGCAAACCACTAATGAGATACTCAACAATGGACCTCTTCATAACAATGAGGTTTAGTCGGTTATATTTTTCCCATTTAGCATAATGGGTCTTTTGATCTGCAGTACTTTGATCATTGGGCCTGGCAGGTTCATCCTCACGTAGAGCCAAGTCCATATCAATGATGCCTAGAGCAAACTCTATATCTTGCTTTCATCTCTTAAAGTTTGATCCAATTAACATTTCAACCGTGACATTATTGTTATTTACAGCAAATGTAACTGTTTGTCACACATAATGTAATAAGATCAATTATGGGCAATAAGCAATTCAACAAAAATAATCAGTACATTATAAACTCCCCTTTAGGCAAAGTGTATGATGCACCATTATTTTTCACAGTATGAAATTTATAAAGCAACAACAAGGAGAATTACAAATAATTATCAATGATTCATCCCTTTTGGGCAAACAAATCATTTAAATCATACATCTCCATAATATCATCAAAATATTTATCCCCTTTAGGCAGATAAATATTTTTCAATTATACATCCCCATCTTTCAAATTTGGGAATTAATCTTCATGTTATTTTCTAAATTAATATACACAATAACCCCATTTCGGCGAGTAATTGTATATACTAATTTTTTTATCAATAGGGAACTCCAAAAATTTATGCCCAAAATTCATCAACTAATAAGAAGCACTTTACAACATATGCTTCCAAAGATCATATTGCATTTTTCAAACAATTTTTGCCACAATTTTTTTTAATTTTTTTTAATTTTTTTATTATTTTAATATTTCGAACCCTCCCGCGGGCCCTGACCTGTGCCTAGCCCGCACGCAAGCCCATTGAAATGGGCGGGCCACGAATTTAAAATAGCCCATGGATTTAAACAAATAAGAAAAAAAATTGGGCTAAGCACTTGAAAGTGGGCTGCTTTAAGGGTGCGCATGACAAAATTAGAATGTAAATTGATTTAAAGAAATTGATTTCTCAATTTCTATTTCAAAACCGAGAAGTTAAAAATTTTAGTTTCGATTTATTCTTCAAATTAATTTCTGAAATAGAAATCTAATCCAGAAATAGAAATATCAAATTGAGTTACCAAACGGATTTCTGTTCCAAATCTGTTCCGAGGAACAGAAAAACAAAGAAATAAAGAAGTAAAATTTTTGTCATGCGCAGCCTAAAAGGCCCACGAAATGGGCTGTTTTAATGGCCCAAGAAATGGGCTGTTTTAAATTAATGGCCCAAGATTCTGGGCTCACGCCCAGAATCAGAAATTAAAAAGAAATATGGGCTTAGCCCATATTTAAGCCCAGGCGAATCAGAAACTAGGGCTTCTAGCCTAGGCTCGGCTGGAGGTCTTCTTCAACCTCCAGTTGGGTCTCGAATTTCTGCAAACTGGGTCACATGACCCGGTTTCGACCCGAAGTTCCTAAAAAACACAAATTAACTTGATTTTTAATGAAATTTCTCTATGGGACTTGCATATAACATCAATATAATTGACTAGAATGAATTAAACAAAGAACAAAACGAGTAAATCGTCCACATACAAGCTTCAAAGTATCGGATCTAAACCTCCCATGGCCGAATTTCGGATTTGTTATATTTAAGCCCTAAAAAATTACTTTAATACAACAAAAGGATGCAAAAACATATATATATATAACAATACACAACAATTTACAAGGAACATCAATCATTTGCAAGTAATTTGAAAATTCTAGAACTTTTTCATGTATAAACCCTAGAATTTCAAATTTCAAATTCTCTCTCAATTCTCAACGAAATTATACAAATTATATATGGTTGGAAAGATCTCGACATGTAGAACAAAAGCCTTATGGTTTCAGGATCAATTGAGCAAAAAATCCACATGAAAAAATAATGCCCATATTTGACTCAAAGAGGAAAATTTCGAATTTTTCCATAATTTTTCTTTTTTTTTTGGGTTCTACAATCATATATCATAGGCTCTGATACCGCATGCAGAAAATTTATTCACATAAACAACTAATCAATCAAGAAGAATCGGATCCATATATGACTGTAAAACACCGGATTTGATAAGCACAGCGGAATAAAACGTACTTGTTTGAGCCATTGCTTCACTTGAAGAAAAATAGATCAGTCTGATAATGACATCTATCGGAATGCAAGATCTTCATCTCTATGACCTATTTCGATATAGTAGCTTTCAATGGGATTAAAGCAACTGATAAGTATAACATACCCTTTTATAGGCTAGAGAGAGGATCTAACAAACCCTAATCAACAGCGTGTCAACTGGGCCCTTCCCATTACGGGCTTCAGTTAAACACAATTGCCTACACTTTGTTGCTCAACTATGCCCGTTATTAATAGATGCCAATACTCAATTCAATAGGATCATTGTAGGATTTATCAATATTAGAATATCCATTAACTCGATTATTTAAAATAGAAAATTAATTAATTAATTAATGTAAGCCCATATTATAGAAAATTTCTAACACTTTCAAGTATATAAACGTCACCACAATGCCTTCTAGCATGGATTGGAGAAGGAAGGGATCCATGATGCCGATTAAGAACCAAGGCGAATGTGGTAAGTTGACGCGATTTAATTCATGAATGAGCATTATTTGCCTTCATTAATCAATTGAACACTCTTTGAGCCTATATGTTGTTAAAACCCTTAATGGTCCTACAAAATCGTATTCAGGACTCTCGTTCCTTTTTTCGTTGCAAAAACGTAGCATCTTGCTGGGCATTTTCAGCGGTGGTTGCTATGGGAGGAATTCACCAAATAACCATAGAGAAATTGATTTCTCTCTCCAAGCAAGAGTTGGTCGATTGTGACAGTCGGTGGCCAGGACCAAGGATGCGAAGGCGGCTATATGGATAGCGCATTCCATTTCATCGAGAAGCATGGCCTCACAACCAAGACGAACCATACCTACACGGGCGCGGATGGCGAATGCAATGTTGAATCATCGCACCCCACCACGAACATAAAGGGCTATGAAGATGTTCCACCAATAGCAAGAAGGCATTGCTAAAGGCGGTTGCCAATCAGCCAGTTTCTGTGGCCATCGTATAAGAGTTTTCATAATGTTGACTACACTAATTGATATTGTAATTTACCGTTTTACGGGGTAAGATGAGATAGAAGGTTTGTTAATTAGTATAATATGGGGTTGGCTAGTGTGGGTCAAGTTGAGCCTGGCCCGTAATGAGAGGGCATGGTTGGAAACTCTATAAATAGTGCTAAAGTCTTTCCTCTAATTCTAATTCTCACAAGTATCCTCACAAAAGGAGTGTTTACTTAGCGCTAACGGGTGAGAGGCCGTCTCATTGAGCCAGTGATACATAGGGCGATAGAGGAGAATGACTTGTGCATGGATCATCGCTTTTATGCTTCTGTATCAAGAATGATGGATTCCAAAACAGGTTTATTAATCTTTTTACTCAATTATCTATGTTTTTGTTCTGGTTATGGAGATCATGGAATTGCTCGTTGTAAGCCGGAGGATTAGAGTTCTAGTTCTGCTCCAGCAGCGTCTTCATTAGAGCTTGTGGGACCAATTTGGACCACGGTGTTACCGCCATCGAATACAAGGCCAGCAATGATGGCACCAAATTTTGGCTGGCGAAGAACTCGTGGGGCAAGGCATGGGGGAAGGGTGTTACATAAGGATGCAGTGAGATGTCGGAGCAAGGGAAGGCCTCTGCGGGATAGCCATGAACGCCTCTTATCCTACCGCATGATGTAAATACATTTCTACGTGGTGTGTTTATTGCATACTGTCATCTCATTAAGTAGTCAAGTACATCTATATGCCGAGTGTTTGGAATGTAATCTTGAAATTTCATATATTTGCAAACCTAGGTTGCTTACTTAGCTCTACATATAGAGAAAATTCAGCAGGTTGTTCTGAGTTAAACTTGTGCTTATCAATTTCATAAGTTGTCGTTTCCACTATAGCCAATACAAAAGCTTAAAATCCAGCGAGTATTCTGCACTTCCCGAACCAAACCCACGGTAGGTTGTGTTCCGATTTTTTTTGTTGGTTGTGCCAACTCGGGGTCGGCTTCCCGAGGACCTCGGCTCGGAGGCACGCGAGGCAGGCGGACGTAGCCCAATCTTAGGGTTTGTCCGCCGTCTGACGCCGTGAGCTGGGTAGGGACCCTCAGCCAAACCTCCCCTGTTTTCATGCCCTGTTTCTTGCTCCTCAGTGTGCGCGTATTAACTGCTCGATGAAATGTCCGAGTTAAAGGTGCGATCTTACTCTTTGCTTGTGGCGTGAATGAGCCGTCCCATGCTGAAGCCGAGTTATGCCAGTCCTTTATTTGTTGTTCTTGATCCAAGTTTGCTTGTCGGGATCCCCTCAATCAACATCCACTGAATGTTCGATAAAATGCCTCAGCCGATCCTCGTTATTTTTTTCTTTGTGCTCTCCTCCGGTCATGGTCGGCAATGAAGGTATAGGTTTGGAGGTGGCGCTTGCCGTAGTGTTGACTATAGGCGTCATTGGTCGGAGAGCGGCTTTGTTCCGGCGAAGTACCAAGGAGGGAAGTCTACAGCATGGCTCAGGAGAGGTCGAAAGGAAGCCGAGGAAGGAGAGGGACTCCGGTCGCATGAGGGGGGGGGAGAAAGTTTAAAAAAAACAAATCAAATAGAGGGTAATAATAAGGAAAAATAAAAAAGAAGACGGAAGAGGACAAAATGTGTCTCCCGCTCTCTGTTCTGCTAGTCTTACGTGTGCAGAGGGGAGTGGGATAAGGGGGAGGGGGGAGAGAGAGAGAGAGAGAGAGGACAAAACAAGGAAAAGACAAAGGGGGGAGAGAGAGAAGTTTAATATGGGGAAAAGGGTGCTAGCTAGGGATGTGCATTGGGAACCGCCCGAATCGAGGACCGCCCGAACCTTACTAGACCGGTCGATTTTGGGTGATTCCCAAAGAGGGTGGTCCGGTTCTCGGTTCCCACTTTTGGAACCGGTGGTCGATCAGTTCGGTTCTCGCTTCCAAGGTTTGGGAATCGGACCAATAGGTCCGACCGGACCGGGCCGGTTAATTTTATATGTATAATATATATCTTTAAATTTCTTAAGAAACAAAACTCGATTCCTCCTAATTTCTCCCATTTTTCATTTTATTTTTGGCCAAAAAAAGCAAATTTACTGGTTCCACCAGACTGGTCACTCGGTCCGGTCCCCAATTCCAAGATGGGTCGGTCCAGTTCCCGATCTCGGAATCTGGGAATCGGTTCTCTTGGTTCGGTTCTTGATTCCATCTAGGAATTAGACCGGACCGAGAACCGATTAATCCTAGTGCTAAACGTTCGGGGGGAGGGGCCGCGACCTAAGTCGATCGGGTCGGATCCCGAGTCTAACCGACCCGGGTCAATATGTTATTATTCTTTTTTTTTTAAATATAACAAAAACGAAAATCCCAATTTTTTTTAAATTTTTCTCCAAAAATCAGAAGAAGCTTAAAAAAAGGTTTTGAGTAATTTTCCCTCAAAACATGTGAAAATCCTCAAAAGAAAAAAAAAGGAATTATGCTTAAATCCTTGGAAGTAAAAGTAAACACCAAAATTGTTGTTTGCACATTTTCTTTATTTTAATTACACTGTTATGATGCATGGATTGCTATTTCCTTAGTCTGGTTAGGAATTGAATCTTAGGACTTGTGATTGGTATAAATATGCCACATAAATGTTTTACTTGATGTTAAAAAAGTTTAGGTATCGGAAGGACACTAGTTGATTAACTTGTGTAATCAAATTCCCGATCTCGATTTCTTTGTTGCATAGAGTAAAATATTTCTTCCAACATTTTACTTGAGTTTCTAAATGCCTCATCACAAGTCGATTAATGGCAACTCTTAAATGAAAACGACTTGTAGGTTAAAAACTCGGATTATAAGTCACGAATTAGTGGGTTTGGGAAAGGCTCGATTGAGCATATACTTAGCCGAGCCATTAGTGTCAGCGCCCGTACATAGGACTTTGGGGAGGTCGCAACAAGGTGTAATTAAGAAAATCAAATAATCATTGGTAAAAGATAAAACAAGATTTGGTAACCAACATATAGTCCATAATTTAATCCTGGAAAAGTTGGCAATTGACTCTAATTAAGATTGGTAATTTTTTTTAAATATAAATTAATTTAAGGTGTTGCTAAGAGTTGCAAACAATAAGAAAAGTTGACATATATATTTTTAAAAGTAGTATCTATAATTAATTAATATGAGAGTGGTGGCCCAACTAAAGTCTAACAAAAATTGGTAATTCATTCTAAATTAGGATGCTAATACCATGTACTCTTTAGTTAATTTGAAGCGTTGGTAAATTGGTACCTAAATTGCTAATTTCCAATTTATCGATAATTTCGTAAAAGTGTTGACCCACCAATTGGCTTAAAAAAATTAACCATGCATTTTTTTTACTAAATTATTTTTTGGCACCTACCAACGTTAATTAGAATTTACCAGCAGAACGGATGAATGCGGGAACAATGGAATTCTGCTGTCCACAATCATCATGTGGGTTGCTCTTTCTCAAAAAAAAAAAAAAAAAAATGCTGATCAAAACCTCTTTCTATGCATCTGCTTCTTCTCTCCTCGTATCTACTAAATTGACTATGGTTGGTGGGCTGATATACCATACTTCATAGAGAAGACAAGAAATTCGAGTTACTCGCGCAGGAAACTCCCGCAATGTTCGAATAATTTTTCGAGCATTTATACCTAAACCACGAAGGCTCCCGCTAATTAACCAGATACATGTAGATTTTTTTTTTTTTGGGTATGCAATACGCTGAATTCAATCTCTCACTCTTGTTCATTGCAAGCCACATTAGCTTTTGCAGATTTCTCGCTATCAGTGCCGTCCCCTTCTCTGTAGAACCTAGCAATTGTACAATAATAGCCAAAATTCACCGCCCCCACCCCAGCTAGCGTCCAGTACACAAGGTCCAGCCTCCCATCGTTCAAGTTCTCCGGCAACCATCCCGTGTGACGACGGGCCAGATCAACCAGTCCGGCGCTCAAGTAGTAGGCGATCCCTACTACTGCGGCAACCATCGTGGTTGCGCTATTTGAAAACTTTCTTGGAAACATCTGGTAATAGAACGTGACTTGTGCGGGGAGATGAAATGCCTCTCCAACCCCAACAACTACAAGTTGAGGGAATAGCCACAGGACAGACATTGGTACTGGCATGGAGTGATTACTGGAGTGGGCTGATTGGAGCCTATGCGATTCAACCAGTGCAGATATAACCATTCCTAGCACGTTCAACACGTGGCCCACTCCGATTCTTTGAAGCAAAGACGGAGCCGAGCCAATCAGCTTCTGCGACATGGGGCACAGGAAGTGTTCGATGATGGCGAGGGAGAGGGCCGCGGCGACGGTGGTCGAGACGAGGACAGACCCGGGTGGGATCTCGAAATGGGGTCCTAAGTGGCGGTCTGTCGCGAGAGCTTGGAGGATTGTCATGCTGCTTTGGGCAGCCATTGGAGTGGCCAAGAATATGGAGGTTGACCATAATGGCAATGCACTAACTAGCGTTTTCAGATCTTCCACTTCGCCAACCGTGCATAACCTCCATTTTTGATCTATCGTTCCATCGGAGTTGACGTCTCCCTCCGTTTTTAAGGCTGCTCGGTTGAAGAACCTGCCAAACGGTTTAACAAAATGTGAACTTTTCAGTGCAGTGCAGAAAGTGCACGTCTTACATTCTCATAACCTACCTCAAGTTTTCTTGAGGCGGCACGACCACGACCTTTGCCTCACTGTTTCTGTCTACTCCATAGTAGTAATTGTCACCGCTGGATGTAACCGTGATCTTCCTTTTCCGAATACTAGCAATGAAGACGCGAGCTAAGCTCAAGAAGGGACTCCCCTGGGGCTTGCCACGGCGATAAAAGCGGCTTCCAAGCAGGAAAATCGCGAGGCCAATGACATTCGCAGCAACGCATAGCCAAAACCCTAAGCCCCAGCTCACACTGTCCTCAATGTACACAACCACTGTGCTTCCTATGATGAGTGCCCCAAATTCGACACAGAAGATCCAGTTGAAGAAAGTGGATTGGTCTTGCTGGGTTTCGAACTGGTCCGCTCCTAACGTCACCGCAGTCAACCTCATTCCCGACGCACCGAGAGTCGCGAGAGCTATTCCCGCGTAAAGGACCCCAAATTGAAGATTCGATGGGGTTGTGCAGGAGCTTGATTTGTTCACACATGGGTCGGGCCTCAATGGAGCTAGGGTCGTTGTTAGGGATAAAAGAAGTATTCCCTACAATGTTAGCAAAGAAAAATGATCATGAATAAGGATCTCACAACCCATACATGTCTTTCCTTTCATCAAATGTTGTTAGGGATTTAATAAAGCTGACTTATAGTGTGTATATTACCATCAAGGCAATGAAGGAAGAGATGGAGGTGACCCAAAAACAGCCGACGAAAGAGTCGGCGATGATTGCGGCAAGAACGGGAAGGAGACCAATGCAACCATTGACGATATTGAAAATCTGCGCCGCGTCGATGCGGTTCACATTGAATTCTTCGATTAGATATACGAGCAAGTTCACCATCCACCCCGTTCCACCTACCCCCATGAACACCATTGCCCCTGTACAAATTGAACGACACGTCGTGTCAAACTTTCGAGCTAAGACGGTCATCAATGGAAATTTCAGGAGTTTTCTGACCAAACCGGGGATGTATAGTTAGATTAATCACCCAAATTTCAAGTATGTCTGCCCCTAAAAAGTTGGCAGACAACAAAATCTGTCAAACTTGGTGTGAAAACTCTAGTTGAATATATCTGTTCTTTAGTACATGTACTATTAATGCTTCAGGAATAAAACCAATTTCACAAAGGCATGTATTATTATGGGATGAACAACCTGCATTACTCTGTGAATGAGGTTGAAATGCCGATGAAAAATCTAGCAAGCATGCACAGGCAGAGAGAAATCAACCTGCGATGAAGGGGAAGGTGATCCATCCGGCTCGTTTATTGCCCCAGGAATGTGAGATTTCTGCTTCTACATCATATCTCTCTATGTTCGAGTCGAAACTCGCCATTTTGATAGGTTTGATGTGTGCAAGTTGATCTGGGAAATGTAGGCCGTTTATATAGGATTAAAGTGATGGTAGTAGTGAGTTGTGAAGACATGGTAACTGCTCTTATTGGGAAGAGTACTCCCAAAAGAATATAGGAAATCTATGCAGGAAATTACCAAAAACTCTTTACATATCAAGAAATCATTGAACCCAAAACACGAGACCATAAAATAAATACATGTTCAAACACAATTCTTACATTGTAATTGGTTCTATTCTCCCCATAATTCATAAAATGAGTCTGAAAAAGTATAACTTGATGACTCATCTTCCATTGATGGCCCTGCTATTGGAATTAGGTGAAGGGCGCAAAAAACGGATCGGACGCCTTTATTAGGTGGGAATTAGATCTTCATGTAGATTCGTTCTAAGTTTGGTTTTGGGGTTTCTCAGTAGTTTAATACAATTATGATTAGCTTGTTCGCTGCTCAAGAAAGTCTACATATCACGTTGTGTGCGTATGATCTCACCGTGCATCATGTGTTTTGAAAACCCTAAAGCATGTTTAGCATGAGTTCACATATTTAAGTTTTGACTTACGTAAAAAACTTAGTTTTAAATAGACTACAATTACAAGCTCGTTTCCTTTTTATAGCTTGGTTGCCTTAGGGTTAAGATGTAAATACGATATGATTAATCGCTTGCACGCGCGATTAGAAAAAGTCTATCTAGTTTCATTCCTACAACATTGTGAGTAATTGACAAAAGAAAAAGTATTTTATAGTAAGAATTGCCTTCCATTGATGGCTCAATTAAGTTGAGAATTTACTGCTAGCATATGAAATGCAACATTCCTTTCTGAAACATGCATGATATGATGAATTGATCATTTATCGTTAAACAAGCCAACAATGCTAGTTTTGGTGGCACATCCATACCCTACATTGTGTGGACGGATAAAAATTTGGAAGGATTGGAGAAAGGGGAAGGGTAAAAAATATACTATCATGTTTCAATCGAGGGAGAGTAATATCAATTGAAATATCTACGATTCTCAAAAACAACTCAATTTGGACACGTATTGTTAGTAAAATGTAAATCTGAAACAATGTTGTACAATGATAAAGATGATGCTACTGTTGGGGTTTTCTCGCATGAATAACTGTTATCTATACACAAAAGCCTAATTCAAAACTCTAACCTGTACGTGCTTGCACCGATTGTCATATCTCTCTCTCGGTCGCAAACATTGAGCCACCGGCTATCTTCCTATGGCCACCACCATCACATTGCTGCCCAAGTCATCATAGTACCATTTGACCGCCGATTGCCACCATCTCGTGCGCGCGCCGGGGGGGATCAAGGTTGAATACCTAGATATGGTTGACAATGGCGATCAATCTCAAATGGCTTCTAGTCGAGGTTTCACTCTAGCTTTTGTGGGCTTTGGCCCATAGATTACTCATAAGACCATGGGTGTGTTTGGAAAAGGCTTTGGTAAGGGACTTTGAGATTCCAAGGATCTTTAGGCCAAGTATTGAGTGTTTGGTTTCATTTTTAAAACTCACATTGAGACAAAATTTGCCTTGGAAAGGCTAAAAGCCCAAGGCAGGTCCTAGGCTGCCTTGGGCTTTATCTGCCTTCGGCTTTAGCATTTTTAGAAACCCCATGGGGAACTGTTCATATTCTTCCCTAGTGGTGTGGTTGCGTGTGGCTGGTCAGCGACAGGCTCAAGAGAGGTTGGCGAGGTCGCGGTTGAGGCTGGTGAGGTCATGGCGACCGTCATCGGCTAGTCGCATGTCCTCGGCAAGTCGCGGTGATCGCTTGTGAGTCGCGTCGCCGTGACCTAGCTCTGGGTCGTGTGACCTCTGGTGACCTAGATTTGGATTGCAACTTTGTTGCAACCTCCAGCGACTCAGATTTGGGTTGCGGTAAGGTTGTGTGACCTCCGACGGACCTAGATCTAGGTCGTGCGACCTTCATGAAGGGTCATTGGGGGTTGCTCGACCCCAAGTGGCCCTTGTCGGAGGTTGCCCGACCCTAGGCGGCCCTTGTTGGTCATCTCTAGGGGCTGCCTGAGGTTAGCGGTGGCCGCCTGCTCTTGCCAGCCAACTTTTTTATTTTTCTTTTGACAATTTTTTTTTAATCACAAAAGTCCTTTATAAATATAATCTTTCAAAATTATTTTCTTTAAAAGTTTTTCACAATAGACTTTCAAATTACAATTCAACAAAAGCAATTTGTAGTTTGAAAACCCCTTTAACTTAAAGTCATTTGTATTTTTCCAAGGCTTTCTCAAAAGTCCAACCAAACGCACCTATAATCCCATGCTTAATCTTATGTTGTTTCACTAATCTTAGCAAATATACATCAACATCCACAAAACGTTAACTGGACTCCCACTGAAAACAAAATCATTGAGGGGATTAGTGAACTTGACTTTTAATATTCATTAAATAATTACTTATTCAAATCATCTCTCGCAATTAATAAGAACTATAGTTTATTTCTGGTATTTACAACTTAAGATGGCTATTGAGATTTCCGACCCTTCTTCTACTAAATGTTTAGAGAAATTATATGGACCTTTGTTAAAAAAAACATTTGAAAAGGGTTCAATATAGTGTCACGTAATATAACCTACTTAACAAACAGCAACCGATTTACTAATTATAAGGATTTGTCTACTATCATTTTATCATTACTCTAATAATCAATGATATTCACACTATTTTCATCACATCTAAGCGTCTCAAATGTATGCAATTCATGAAAATTGAACACTAATTCTAGTGATTAGATATTAGTTGATGCCATGCGCATTTTTTCAATTAATATATATCTAAAATATAAGCTGCAGTACTATGCAAAGTGAATACACCCATTTATTTTGGACTGCATTGAGTTTATAAAAAAAGAAAAAGAAAAAAAGAGAGGAATCCCTCGGAATATATGCGCTTCCAGAAATAGTAGAGTAGTTACCTAACTTTTTTAATGCAACGCATGTCCTACAATAAAATAGGGACCCTAGGTTGTTTGAAATTTATTATTCTCCATATTTCCGACATATTAAATTGCCAATGTCCAGACAAATATCACTAACGCTATTTAGCATAGTGACCTTGTCCATGCGGATTAGCCAAAGGTTGTTAGAGACCAAGGAAAAAATTATTTAATGAGGCTTAAACCTATATATATATATCAATTTGGTCTCGAACTTTTCAATTTGATCAATTTTGTCCTAAATCATTGCACGAAAATCCAATTAATTTTTGTTGGAAATCATTGAAGTGGCAGTATAGTTGAGACAAAGGTCCCTGACATCTCTAAAACATGAATTTTGTACATATGAACTAATGATGGGATAAGGGTTCTATTTCCATAACTACTCTACCACTCCCACCCCAATTCGCAAAATATTTTCTGCCACCCTCTTATAAAACAAGAGCATAAATACTTTATCCACACCTTGGTCACCCTATAATTTAAACCTCAGAAGCAGCTCCTCTATTTCCCCTCCAAATGTTTATTTTTTGACCATGTCGTTAGTCGGAAATACAGTATGTTAATTGGTTTGGACCGGACTTATTATAGATGGGCCGCATGCATCTTTGGGCTACATTAGCGGAAGTAATGTTGTGAAAATTTATGAATCGGTACCAACTATACCGAACCTTATTTTGCAAAACAGGTCCCATTCTCGGGGCTTTTTGGAAATTTTCCAATAATCAAAAGCAGAATTTTTTGAAGATAATAAATGGGTTACTAAGCGGATAATAAATACAAATTAGGCAGTCCTACCATGGCAATGTAGTCTCGGTCCACTCAGTGGTCGACATATGGTGTCCATTGAACATATTCAAAAATTCACTTTCTTGTTTTAATATTTCAAAATTTGGGTCTCTCTCCCTTGTCTTCGAGCTTCACGACCGTTGCACCCCCTCCGATATCATCGCTAGATCTGTTAAAATGAGTCTTAAACATATATATTAACTCAAAGTTGTTGAAATTGGTAATATATAAGTCACCTCGAATTTGACCCTGGCCCATTTTTTTGCTAAACAATTTAGGAATAAAAGGCCATATGGCCCAATGCAAAAGAAAATGGCCCAAACACAAGAGGCCCTTCTTTTGCGTCCGATTTCGGGCTCCATGCCGACAGCCTCCTCGCCACCCTCTACGGGACGCTGGTCTACGTCGCGCCGGAGACCTTCGCCGAGCGGGCTCACGACGGTGCCGAGGTCAACGTCTAGTCATGCAGCGTCATCCTCTTTGTCCTCAACGTTGGCTACCTCTTCTACAGCGACCGCAACCTCATGGCAATGCATTGCAAGATCTACAGAGGCGAGTTCCGATGCCCAAAGTGGACATCTCCGGATCTCTGAGGGTTCCTTTCATGCCTCCGGGACATGAACCCGAAGACTCGGATCACCATCGACGAGATGATGAGTGACCCGTGATTTCGAAAGAAAAATCAATAGCTGTCTTGCATATTTTTCTTTCTATTTTTATTTAGAGATGTCTTAGGCCTTTTCACCTGCTTTTTGGGTGAATTATGTAGGTAGATTTGGGTTTGGGTCTAGATTAGATTGGGTATGAGCTATCTAAATTATTTAGTAAATAAATGAGCTAATGTGAGTTAAATGAGTGGATTTCGATTGAACCCATTTATGACGCACCCAAATCCAACCCAACCTAACCCAACCCATCCATTTTCCACCTCTATTCATCTCCCAACGCCCTCTTTCCCAGCCCGAGGCCTACCATTTCGTTATTCAGCTCCTCTCCACCGTCTGCCATCACCTTCGGGTCGTCCATCGTGACGTGAATCACGACAACGTCCTGGTCGACCTGCGCAACAAACCAAAGCTCCCTGACTTCGGGTCAGCGATCAGCTTGTTGGCGAGGCTAGGGCGTGGTGGAGACACTGTACCACGTCAAGTCGGAGGTGTTGCTGAGGAGGAAATCACTATCCAATGAAGAAAGGAATCGAAATCCGCCTTTTAATTCCACAACCATCTAAAACCCCTCGAGTAGAATAAGATTTTGCTCATCTATTCAGAACGAGAACGAGCAAACCCCAATAAGAAGAAAGGAAGAAAAGAGTATGAAAGGAAGAAGTGAAATGCAAGGTGCAAAAGAAGAGAGACAAAAAGTAAAAGGTCAGGCCCACTTGGACACACGACAAACATGTATCAATCATTAAGTGGCTCGAGACTACGATGATGTGTTGGGGCGGGACTACATAATATTTTCTCAATATATAATAATAGATCTAGCCATTGATGGTTCCGCTTGCACCGACCCTTTCATGTCAACATCGCAAGTTGGCACGCATTTTTGGCTGACATTGTTCCATACATATATTATTTTACATATTGTATATATTTCACTATGCTGACTTTGTTTGACAAACTTGTAGTAAATTATCCTTTTAGTCAATATCTTTGAAAACTTCACCCCTATCAATCGACTTTATGGATTCATTGTCGGCAACGTAAAAATACATTTCAAGTCACTCGTGGGACCGAACAAAACTTTTTACTTGCCAACGTTACAATTGAAACTTATTAGAATGATGCCGAATTGCAAACTTCGACACAACATTCAGATGGTTTATTCCCAGTGTGATATCAATAACCTTTGTCCTAAGGACTAGAAGCAAACAACATCCTGATTACGAGCAAGGAGGCACGTCGTCGGGCGGTGGAAGCACCTTCTGATCATCATTCGGCCCATCTTTGACGACGACAACTGTGTCCATTCCCCAGCTCGAATGGCGTTCTAAGTGACAGTGCATGAACCACACCCCTACAACCACCCGTAATAGAATAGTCTGTCAATTATGCATTCATATACAAGTATAAATCCGTGCAAGCTATATGTTTCTATGCGTTTCTACCGATAAAATCATAGTACCTGGATTATCGGCTTTGAATCTGATTGCTGTCCACCCATTTTTGGGGAGTCCGACGGTGTTAACGTAAGGCGGATCAACTGTATTATACTGCGATACATAGGAGTCGCTGAAATTTCCATCGCCCATCCCGACAACATAAAAGCTATAGCCGTGCAAATGCATGGGGTGATTCTCTGCTGCTCCGAGATTGGTCCCTTGGAATCTTATTTCGACCTCCTCATTATGGTTAATCATCAACACTTCGGTAGTCACATTGGCAGCTTCCCCTAAGGCCGATACATTCCCGGTATAGTCGAACACGAAAGGTGGTGTATCCGGAAAAGTTTTGTTGTAGACTCCTTGGAGATTGCTGCATGCACCACACAAACATAATGTTATAGAACATTTAGATGTTGAATTATGCCTTCGCTTTAAGACGATGAAGGTTTTAACCAGTTAAATTTGTTGATTTGAAGAATGTTTCAGCCCGAATGAACTCTTATCGGTTGGAGAAAGATTTTCAATCTGAACAAATAGGATCAAATTTTGTAGGTCTAACACTTACTTGTAGTATGCTTGGAGAATGCTGATTGAGGGAGCCGAAAAACTAATGTTGTTCAAGCTTGCCGAATGCATTGAGCCATCTGGACCGTTACATGTTTGATTAGCAGGACATGGCTGCTGATTCACGGACACCGTGATCGTAATGTTCCTAGTGATGTTGGTCGGAACTGTGGACGGATGTTCTGCACTATTCAAACTCCTCAATTGAATGGTGAAGTTTCCAGCATCACTCTTATTGGTAAAACCTGGAAGCTCGGGTAATACCGGAGTCTTTGATTGGTTATAAGTGCCGGTGTATTGGAATATCCCCCTAGTGACGTTGTCATTGGATGGGGCATTGGTGTCGACGAACGGACTAAAAACCATATAATAGCGACCGGGGGTTTGGTTTGCAGTGACCAAAACATTCATTGTTTGACCGGGAGTTATCATGAGGTACTCAGTATTAAAAGACTTTAAATAAGCTCCATCCATTCCGACCATGGTAATATTGTGCTCGGCTATGCCGAAAAACATCTCTTCGTTCAACCCGGAATGGATGATGCGGAGGAGATATGTTTTTCCTTGCACAACCGTTAAATTGTACGTCGAATCTGCAAAAGAAAAAAAAATACCATATTAAATAGTATATGATGGAAATCCTGAAATTACTCATCCTATATGAAAATCGTCATTAATTAATTTTAAGGCATCATCATTTTGCATAGATCTCATTTCATTTAGTATAGAGTGGTAAGGTTTTATTTCATTACCTATGAATAAGACCTTTTCTTTTTTATAGTAATAGCATATATTAGGCTCACGTATTTAATAGAATTGGTACCATTTGAGCATGAATAACTATCTCCTGGTTGACCATTGATGGTATAGGCCACAGACAAATCTGGATCACCTCCGGTTGCGAGAGCCTCATCAATTATGTCCTTCGTATCTCTTGCATACCATTCAGCTGCATGCCAAATTGTAGTTTTGTTAAGAAAAACAATACTAATTGTTATTTGTGCATGTAGGAGTGAAAACTTATTCTTGACATTTAAGTTAGTTGAAAGTAGCATACATATCACGATTGTGTGTTGTTCGTCAAACTTGTAAGGGTAGTTGGTGCCGTTGACAGGCAAAATGATTATAGGGCCATGTATAGTGGCACGTGTCCAGTCGCTATGAGCGTGCCACCATAGCGTGCCCTCTTCTTCAGTGAGTATGATTTTTTGAAGGAAACTTGAGTTTGTAGGGATCGGGCATTGTGTGATGTACTCTGGGCCGTCGGACCAGGGATATCTTATTTGTCTCACTCCGTGCCTGCATGTGTGTATAATATTAGGAGGGAGGGAGGGAGGGAGGGAGGGAGAGAAGGGGGGTGTAGAGGATGGATGTGGAATGATTTTATTTTTACCAATGAATAGTGACTCCATAAGGTCCTGTGTTGGTGACATTAACGTAGATGGTGTCGCCTTTGTGAGCACGAATCTCTGGCCCAGGAAACAGACCATTCACAGTCAATACGGTCTGATTCGTCCCACATAACATCTGAATAGGTGTCTCCTTCACCTGCAACAAATAAAAAAATCATCCCATAAAATTTGGACCGTTAAACATCTCAAATAATCTCTCTTATTAAATTGATGCTGAACCGCTTAGGCGCGTCATTGTCTACAAATGACATTAACTTATTCAAAGGCCTGCATCTGCACTTTCTTCTGGCATAAAGACTCCAAATGGGGTGGGTAACCACCACCCAAAGAAATAATTAAACAAATCATACAACTGTAGATTTTGCGGAATTACTACTAAAGTATCAAGAAGCTCAAATTTTCAGAAAAAGTCATGTAGATTTGCATTTGATGAAGGCTGTAATGCTCGGCCTCAAGCATAGTCTGAGATTTAGCTAGCTGAAGATTTAGATGTGAAGGAGATTCTTGTATCAAATATCCATATATAACAATATCTATAAATCACGAGGTCGGGGTCAGCTGCAATACTTCTAAAAGAGCCTAAAACTTGTAATGAATGTGCCAGTAGTCACTAAATGTTCTACAAGGCCCAGAAAAGGACAAACCTAAAGTGCTTAAGAAGGGGATTTTCCTACTCACCACGAAATCATAGTAGAGGACTTCGCCTTGAGCCATGCAAAAGAGCAGGGTCATGGTGACCACAAACCCTAGAAATGTTCCCATCTCTCTCTCTCTCAACAAGAGAAAAATGAACTTGTAACAATCACTTGATCCAGAACAAAGAAGGAGACTTGTGTTGTACTCTCTGTCTCTTTCTTCTTGTGACCTTCACCTTCCATCGAAGGGGGCTACTTATAGGAGAATTCTTTCAACGTTTCGGTGATCTCTGTCTAGACTCTAGACGCTACCTGTCTGCCCCACATGAAAACGAATTTCGTCGTATTGTCCACAAAAACGCGTGCTCATTTTCTCCGTGTTCCCAACGTTTTCTTGGAGGATTGCTCGTCAGAAAAGTTACCCGATCTCAGCCATATATTCTTTCTTTTTCCTGGTGGACACCAAGTCCACTGGTCCCACGTTACCCCCGAAATTCATGGTAAACAAATTCACTGGAAGTCGAGAGATATTCGGCAGTGAAAACTGAATTTAGAAAGAAAGCACAAGAGGAAAATGTTTTTTTTTTCCTTTCTAATGGTTTATCAATTGCAAAATAGAAGAGAATAACTACAGAATTTTAGTTAATGTTCTAGGTGCTCTAGTCGAAAGGAGGCAAGTTGTGCCTTGAGTTGAATGAATGATCATCGGATTTCACGCGAATTATCTTATTGGCGTCGCCCGTAATGCGGCGTAAACAATTAATGCATGCTAATTTTTTCTCTATTTAGTCAGCTCCGGCAATCAAAGAAGGAAACTTTATAGCTTTTTAGTAGGTTTACTTTTGACGTGTAAACAAAAAATTTAGAAGTCAGACCATTCCTCAAAATGTGTGACCGCCTTTTAAGAAACTCCTCTGGTATGACCATCTTTCAAAGCGCACAATTTTTTTTTTTTTTACCACAAAGATTGTGTAGATTATTGAAGTAACAATAAAGCACAAAAATTAGCATCCTCCTGTATATAAAAAATCTCAGAAAGAAAATTAGAAAATCGATTTCTTCAAAAGAAGAAGATAATGCAAAATGCAAAAGATAGGAATGAAAAACCCAATTTGGGTATTTTGTATGTTACTTTTCCAATATGAAATGATGGCTTAAAGTCATGGACTCGTGGCTACTTTCCGTGAGGTCTATAAAGTAGGATATAACCTAAGATCAACTGACCTTGGTTACTATGCGCAAAAAAGAGCGTGTACGAAATATAAGTGAAATGTCCAATCAGTTATAAACTTGTTATTTAGATGCTACTTCAATTCTAAACTTTTCAATTTTGTTAATTTAATTTTAAATTTTTGTGTGAAATTTCAATGTAGTTCTTTTAGACAATTTTTAGCAGAGATCATTGACGTGGTGATGTGTCATGTAGAATGGTTGGCGATGATTGGATTGCTACGTCAACGAGTTCCAATGAAAATTAATCAAAAGGACTACATTGAAATTTTGCGCAAATGTTATGAAGATTTTAGACTGAATTGCCACTCGTGCAATAGGTTTAAGATTCATTGAGTAATTTTTTCGTGGGAAAAAAGTCATCAAAAACCCCAAACTTTACTTAATGTGATAAATTTACCTCAAATTTTTTGTGATATTAAAAACCCAAATTTTGCCAAAACATTTACCTTTTTTTTTTGGTAATAGAAAAAATCCCAAATTTATATCTCGCGTGACATTTACCCCAAACTATAGGACATTTTCATGTTTTACTTTTTGCTTTTCTTTTTCCTTTATTTTCTTTTTTCTTCTCCTCTCTTCCCTTTGCCGACCTTGGTGGAGGGAAGTTGGACTCAGGCGATGGCCATCCTCGCCGACGTTGGGCGAGAGTCGCCCTCACCTAGGCGAGCGAGGGCGGCCCTCCCTTGGGTCAATCGAGGACAGCCCTCGCTTGACGACAGTGAGAGTGGCCCTCGCCTGAGTTCGGCTTGCTGAAGGAAGAGAGAAGAAGAAAAAAGGAAAAAAAAAAAAAAAAAGGAAAAATATAAAAAAGGAAAAAAAAAAACTAAAGATGAAAATGCACTTCAGCAATGGCGTTGGGGTAAATATATCACGGTTGACAAAATTTAGAATTCTTTATGTTACAAAAAGAAAAGTCCGAGGTAAATTTGTTACATTGAGTAAAATTTGGGATTTTTGGTAGCTTTTTCTCTTTTTTCGCATTTTTTTTTTAAATCTCACTCTTGGCGTAAAAGCAAGGGAATTTGGATCGAGATCAAAGACTGAGGAAAAGCCCATTTAAAATATGTCCGGTATGAGTGTCGTGGTCAACTTTCTTTACAACAAGAAAGTGGACCCCAAGACAGGCAGTGGATCTTCTGCAGCAAGGGATGATCCCCCTCGGGACATTTTTCAACAAAACATGCCAAAAACATGGAGAGCATCGTTGATGAACGACATGAACGTCGTTGCCCACTTGTAGTAAACGATGAATTTTTTGAACGGTCGCAAAAAGTAATACGTTTTTATGGCGATTGGGTGGTAATTTCCGACTAAAATGCTCGGATACAAACTGTTCCTGATATGTGAATTTTCGGTATGAATATTGGTGCATGAACGAATTGTGAAGAGTCCTAAAGGAAAGTAATCCGAGAAAGAAAGGCCATAAAGGGACAGATGCCGACTGACTCTGAAAATTGCATGACCTAACATCAAAGACGAAAGGAAACGAAAATTGTATGATTCTCATGATTGATGCTTCAACAGGGACCACTAAATTCAAAATTAAAACTTCAAATTTTGACGCAAAACAAAGGGTTGTTTCTTTTGCCTTTCAAAAATGAAAACAAATATTTCTTCCCCTTGAGAGGATGGTTCTTAGAGACCGGTCATCACGGCCTCTCCACTCCCGATTGCCCGACATCATATATTGCATATATTCTCTTTTTCTCTCCCAATCTTGACTTTGACACATAACTATCAAGTTAGGAGGACAGGAACGTCTTGCTTTACATATTAAATTAAATATCTCTCTCGTTGGAGATCTACTTCTAAACAACACAGGAAGAACGAAACCGAATGAATTCGCCTGAGACGTGTAGACACTTTCCCTAAACTGATGCTGTTCCCACGGTGTCCCTTCTCAACCGGAGAAAATCCCTACCCTACGGAAGTTTCCTAGTGTACTTCGACACCATCTCAGTGGCCTGTAATCCACTCCTTAAGCAATCGTTTTTCAAATCAATCGCCATGTTCCCTGCGCCACCCAAGTCATCATTTCACACTTTAAGTGCCATGATTAGAGCTTCATATTTTCCTCGGGTACATACGATGTTCTAGAGTGTACAAATGGGAAACGCTGGTGTAGCTATTCATTTGTCAACGCACTAGCACAGAGAATTCGAAATGTAGCGTAAGACCAATGGAACTTATCATCATGGCAAAAAGAAAAAGGAAATACCGGAGCTTATTATCAGTGTATGTAATTATAAAAAAATCTTTATTAGACTGGAGTTTACTTCCAATACTCAAATAGCAGCCCACTCCATTGGCTCGATTAAGATAGAATTTTTCACGCAAATGCCACGAGTTTCTATGTCATTTGCGAGGAATTATATTTTTGTCTTAGTTGCAATCTCGCATTTTGTGAGGCTCACCGTCCTCAATTACTTTACCGACACCACTATCAAATGACGACAAGAATTCGAAGACAAAAATAAAGTTGAGAAGATTGAAATCGGGGTTACGTTGTCATATCAGTCAATCTTGTTTTGGTAGAATTATCTTGCCTAATCGCCAATTAAATCATTAAAGCAGGTCATGTGGGGGCAATAGAAGATAAGCACCACATGGCCAACCTGTTGATCATTATAATCGTGGACTAGATTAACTTGTCGCATTCATGGCAGTGACCTTGTTCTTTAACTTATTATAATTTTCCGGGGCCCGACCACATGTTAGGGTATTGGACAACGCGGTCGGGCCCCGGAATAAATCAGATCATGCTGGTGAAAGATGTGCCAATGATCAGTTCTAGTTTTTATTATCGTTTAAATTTTTATTTATTTATTTATTTTTATTTTTATGTATTGGTGAATTAGTGAAAGAGAATATGACTTTGACAAGAAACCGTGCGTGAAAGAACTAAATCCTAGAAGGGCAGATCAAATGTAGAAGCAAAAGCCTTCCGGTTCAGGAAATGGAGGAACTTGGTGGTGAGCCGGCTCTCTAGTTACAACTAGGGTTTTGCTCAAATTGAGGTGTAGAGATCAAATATTCCCACTCTTGACACTCTAACATTGTGAAATATTGTATGACTTCTATATTGACAACGTAGACCGACTCCATCTCTACCATTGATTATGTGGGCTCCACAATTGATGGTTGAGATGATGTTGGTCTACATGATTTGTAAAAATGTGCACGCAATGACTTCTCTAGCATTATTACTAATGATGATGCTTGCGGAATATTCAAATAAGCGTTAAACATTGGTGTTTATCATCAGATCAAATGGTTATCCAATGTCTAGAAGTTGCTCATCTTTGAACTGCTAACACGTTCGGAACGTGCATCAACTAGCTTTATTCCACCCGTATAGATCAAAGCAAAAGTTAATACAAATAACTAAGTAAAAAAAGGATTAAATAATTTGTGAAAAATCTCCTTTTTCTACCCAGAAGAGTCTCATCGCTATCAGCGGGTGATGGACCATCTTTTGCTTCCCTCCAAATCACTAAGTGCAGATATCACGACAAATGCTTAGCAGCCTCTACTTTATTATGTGCGCATGTGGTATATATGTAGCACGATTATTAATTCAGAAAAGCCATGAGGTGAATTATTGATTTCTTGTCTGCCCTAAGGGATTGCACTTGGAAAAGAAAAAAAAATATCTTGCGTGGGGCTCCAGGGAGAAGGAATAAAATGCACGTGCTGATTGTAAGAGTAGGACAGTTACTGATCATATGCTTTTGCATGTTTGCAGCGTTAAAATGTTATTACATGGTAGCAGAGCAAGATGAAGGTTTGGGTGTGCCCAAGAAGAGTTAAAAAAGAAAAGTTTGAGGATATGAAATAATGGATTGACAAAAGGAGTGTAATCTTATATGAAATTATAAATCGAGTAAGTGCACATGGAATAACTAACATATTTGTTCAAAACGCACGAGATGTCGATCTAATAAGGGAAAATGAAGAATGGAGAACGATAAATTAATTGCTTAAACCCTTTCGAATGATACCGAAATCGATAAAATTGCCAGCATGTTGATTTGGATGAAGATGAATATCCTAACAATAAGACATTTATGAATGCGGGTGCATCGGATTTATATCCAAGGCACAATCCATTGCAGATTCTATGTGAGACTTATGTGGTTGAAAAGCCACGGTGCGCATTATCGGCTTGTCTATCTAGGCAATGAGCAAGTTGGATAAACTGCACATATGGGTTCTCCATGTTTGCACATCAGTTAAGGACATATCAATTGGACCACACGATAGGGATAAGTGGAGATAGGATAGCACGAGAAATTGAACCGGTGGAAAACAAGACGAAGAGCTTACCTTCTGGTGCCATAGGATGCAAAATGGTGGATGGAGATGTGCCTACCCGAGACCTCATATAAACGAGAGTGCGAGGTGACTGAGAAGCGTGATGTGCCATGATAGAAGCATGAGAAGAAGAGTTGAAGAAGATCTGCACTTCGTTGAATTTAATCACACTAGAAAAACAAAGTAGTACATGTACATCCCTTTGGGAATATCGTACTAGAAAGTACACAGTACTTTTTTCCTCACCTTCAAGATAGGTCCTCAAGATCTTTATGTTTAGTACACTGACCATGGTTAGCTTAATGGTCAACATACCTCAAATTTAGGGTTTGTCTTCTAGGTTGACTTTAAGAATAATCCTCCGCTGGTTGTTTTCTTTTTCAGCAATTTCTCTTTTTGTTATATGTTCTTGAAGATGAAACTATTCTGCCATGGAAAATAAGACATTTTCTTCCTTGAGGAGCGGTTTGTTTATAAGACGTCTGATTTGTAGTGCATTTGCTGAGATATTAGAAGTACTCATTTTTCCTACATGGATTTTTGTCATTCCTGCAAAAGAAAAATAAATAAAGATTTCTTTTGGTGCTGGTATATTTTAATCAGTATTGGTAAATGTCAACAAACTGTTGATTAAAAAAATGATAGCTAACACCACTACCTTGGTAGCCGCGATGGTTTGGGCTCTCTCCCTCTCACAAAAGGGATGAGTTCGAATCTCCTCACGGTCGCTTGGGGTCTTAAGTGAGACCCCGAGGGTGATGGGTCCTTCCGCTTACGTGTCCCCTTAGGTTTACTTGCCGGAACCATCGGGTTTACTCGCCATTTTGCCGCCAGTTATACGGGGTTCTTAGGTCAAAAAAAAAAAAAAAATGATAGCTGACTCTTTTTTTTCCAGGTAACTCGTCATCAACTTATCCATAGATTTATGAAAATTACCACCTTTTTCTATGTCATTTTCAAATTACTGATTAATGAATTAACTTATCAAATTTTACATGTATAACTTCCTAATGCTTTAAATTTATCAGTTTTAACATTAAATTACTAAAGTTGGAATTCATTAATTGAATAATGGTTTGAGTTTATTTAAATGCCATGCAGAAGGTAGGTTTAGATTCTGCAAACCTATGAGTCCAATTTTGTTATATCTGGAAAATTGCATAAGGGTGTAGAACCAAACTAGATTCTGCAAAACAGTCCGAAGGTGTGAAAAGGCACTTCCAAACTTATGAGCTAATTCACTCAAGAGATTGGTGAAATGGTATGATCATGATTGACAATCCAAATTAAAGCAGGGTTGTGTTTTCCAAGGAATTTTGTTGAGATTTTCAAAGAGGATGAGACAAATATCATGGCTACAAGGTTCAACAGCAACATTCAAATTTTTTTTTTTTTCAACATTCAAATTTGGAGCTCTATACAAAGGAGAGAATTGGCCAGAAGATAAAAAGTTGACAAGAGCTAAAAAACAAGAGAATTTGAGTACTTTTAATAGGTTTTTATAGTCCGTCTCTTTTATAAGCTTGTAATTTCCATTCAATTGTTGCTCCTATGATTAGTAAGAATGAGAAACTCATTTTTCAAAGACACGAGAGAAGTTATACATAAAAAGGCCTTTGTGTAGGTGAATGAGAAATTGTGCAATGGACTCTTGCTAAACACTTAAAAGTGCTGTTTATTGTTGGGGGTGAGAATTTACTATCTTTTGTACTGGGTAGTGAGAACAACTATTCAAGACTCCAATAGTTACTTAATCTATAGTGAGGTTGCTCTAAAAGGACAGGTTTTTCGTGACAGCAAGTTCTATACTTGTAACAAGGTGGTATTTTTATACTTGAATTTGGCCTTTTTTGGTTGTTAGAGTCGGAACAGAGGAGCATGCACGTTCAAGCCGAACCTCTATAAATCTTACTTGCGATTTCTTTTTCCAAAAATACTTTAGTTTTTTATATTTTTATTGCTAGTTCACTTTGTGTGTTGAAGCAGAACTTGAGGTTGGTTCCACTAAATTAGTTTGTGTGCACATAAAATAAAATAACAAAAAAGTGAGATTTTGACAAAGAAATAGGAATTGGATAATATTTGGAAACAAATTTTGGAAAGTTGATTTAACTCAGAATCTATAGGAAATTTGTGGAATAACATAATATTGTTGGCTTTTTAAAGTTATCACTTTGGTAATTGTCCAACAAAATCTCACAGATATAATTTATAATTATAATTCTTATTATTAACAATTAGTAAAGTGTAATGTTTATTGAGATTTTAAATCAAATTAGATTTATTTCTACTTTTGTATCTGTTTAGTTCTAATTCCACTGACGTCAGCAAACATTGTCTAATTTTTATGCCCATATATCTGTATATTAAAACATTCATGTCTAATTCATTGTTTATGTTTTATGGCACAAAACAAAATTGCGATGTTTAGTCAGCAACGATCAAATAAATGGTCGGATTTATATATATATATATATTCGTGGGTAAGATGACGTGGATTTTTTTTAGTAATGGCGCATATCTCAATTAAGTCAGATTATACTATACTAAATACCTGTCACCGATATATGCGTGGACGATGACAAATTAAATATAATAAGGTCCCTCCTTTTTTAATTGATGACGTGCTTTGCATTTATAAAGTTAGGAAACTATTTTATTATTTCCGGAAGCGGAATGCATTACGGGGGATTCCTCTTGTTTCTTTGTAAAAATCGAGGCAGTCCCAATTAATTGGGTGCGTCCACGTTGCATGGTACCGCAGCTGATACTTTTAGATATATTTTTAAATAATGCACGTGGTATAAACTAATACAAAATAGTAATAATTATTTATCAATAGTCCTGATATAACATTATATCGAATTGATAGCATGAGAAGGACACTCTGGGGCAGGAAAATGGCGCGAGATTCATTGAATACTGCAGAGTGATATTTAAGTGAAGGTAGACAAATCCTCGGAATTGATAAATCAGTTCAAAGTTTGAACAAGGAATATGATAGGTGAGAATTCGACTTTCGTGTTTTTGGCATTGCAATTGTTTATAATTTACATCCTCCACAGGCCACAATAGTCGTGGTTATGTGGCTAAACAAAAAATTACGTCTATTTCATATAAAATGAATGATATCAATATTATTTCTCTAAAAATAATCACTTCTTTCGGTTACAAAAATAAATGATTGTAAAAATATTTTCATTTTCCATGAAAATATTAAAACATGATTGAAATATTTTAATTGACTAATTATTTCAAGAGATATAATTATAGAAAAATATTATTCCAATCATTTATTTTTACAAAATAAGTTGAGGCAAAGGTCCATGAAAATTCTCTAAACAATATACACAAGACGGGTGGAAAATCTTGATAACCATCTTAAATTGCAAAGATCTGAAATAAACTATATTTCTGATTAATTGCAAGAGATAGTTTCGAATAATTCAAGATTAGAAGAATATAATAAGCACGATTGTATTTGATCGGGGTCCACCTAATGATCTGGGAGCGTTGATATATGTACTTGCTAAGAAAGGTGAAACAATTATATGATAAGCATGGGCTTGTATGGTCTTCTCATGTGTAGATATGGATGAAAGCCCATCAATGTTTCCACATATTTGAGTTTGATGGACAGATCTTCACGTTCGAACCCTAGGTTGCTTCATATTTTATTATTTTTATTCCTTGGCGAGGTGGCCAGCAAGGGCGAGACCTGCCAGCTCGACATGAGGCAAGCTCAAGGCCGCCTCCTCGCGCCGAGCTGGCGGGGCTCGCCCTCATCGGCCATGGGTGAGGCTTGACCCTCGCCAGACTCGGCAAGGGTGAGCCTCACCGCCCAGGCCTTGAGGGTGGCCTTGCGCCAGGTGGACGAGGCTTGCCCTCACTGAATCTGGCAAGGTCGAGCCTCGTCGACCATGGGCGAGGCTTGACCCTCGCCAGATCAGGCGAGGGCGAGCCTCGCCACCCCGTCTCGCCCTTGTGGCCATTGGCGAGGTGGCCAGCGAGGTTGACCTCAACCTCGCCGGCCGTTGCCTTTGGCTAGTCGCCGAGGTCCCATGACCGGCTGGAGGAAGAAGAGGAGAAGAAAAATAGAAAAGAAAAAAGAAAAAAAAGAAAAAAATTCAAAAATATTAAAATATTATTAAAAGTTGTCCACGTTAGCGCCGGTTAGGTCACATTAGCCGGCTGGCATCCAGTCAGCAAAATTCATCAAAATTGATCGGAAATGACTAAATTGGCACAATGTAAAAAGGTTTAGGACTTAATTGGCACCAAAAAATGTTTAGGACTAAATTTGCACAAATGCAAAAGGTTGAGGATTTTTCTGCACTTTTCCCAATAATTAACTTACTATTGAGAAACACAAAAAGAAAAATGAAAAGTACATTCAAAACGAATTAGCACGAAATTAAATGTTGAAATGCGCATGTGAGTCATGTCAAGAAGACTTTCACATCAAAGGATTGAAATAATGTGGAGTAATTAATAAATTATAATTAATCCATAACTTATTGGCTTAAGTTTCCCAGTGAAAGTAGGTCCGACTAAATATGTTGATTGGCTTAGACTTGGATTCTTTCTTGACAATCTTTCCATCTGAAAATATCGGATGTGCTTTGTGAACTCTCTAAATTATTGCCATGGCGAAATAGTTTCGCACATAGAATATATATGAAAAAGAAATAACTAAAATTGAAAGAACAAGCGGCTTAAAGTTAACCTAGAAGACAAACCTAAATTTGGGGTCCGTTGAATATTAAGCTAACTATGATAGACATATTAATTTAAATATCCTGAGGACCCAATTTGAAGGTGAGGGGAAGTACACAGTACTTTCTAGTACCATTTTCCCAAAGGCATTTACATGTACTGCTTAGTATTCCAGTGTGATTAAATGCAATGAAGTCTAAAGATCTTCTCACTCTTCTGCTCTTGCTTTTATCATGACACATCGTGGTTCTCAATATCCTTCGACTCTGACTTATATGAGGTCCCGAGTTGACACATATCCATCGACAAGCAGGTAAGCTTTTTTGTCTTGATTTTGATCAGTTCAATTTCTTGTGCGGCTTCATCTCACTTAATTCATCTTGTATAGTGTATCCAATACATGCCTAGTTGAAGCGTGCGCACACAGAATCCATATGCACAGTTAATGCCACCTGACCATTGCCCACATAGACAAAGTCATTATTGCAAGTACCAGGTTGTGCACTGGGGCTTCTCTACTTGTTATATCACATGACTCTTACATAGAGTCTGCATTGGAATAGGGCAATCAAGCTTCCTTCTGCTTGTGAACTCCTACTCTTTATGAACTCTAATCTTGTATAACAACGACAAAGGAACATTTTACTTGTATGGGCTTACTTACGTGAAGTAGGCTTTCTTATCATTAGATGATGAGGATGTTGAGGAATAGTCAAGACAACATATGCAAATATGAAATGTCGCATGGTTGTTCATGAGTTTAAGGGTGAAATTGTCCAATCAATCCTAAACCTATCATACATATGCCAATTCAATACTTAATTTTTCAATATTGCCAATTAAGGGATGAAATGTCTAATTAGTCAATTTTCGTTATGTATCACTAAAGTGGCAATCTATTTATTGTCGGCTATTTGACGTGGCATACTATCATGTTAGTGATTTTCAACAAAAAATTGGCCAAAATGATTATATTAGAATTTCGTGTAAAAGTTTTGGACTAAATTTACATCCGTCTAATAGGTTTATGATTAATTGAATAATTTTCCTTCCTTTAAGCTTTGTGTAGTTCATTTTCTACTGATCTTAAATGCATATCAGTTTGTTGAACTCATCTTTTTATGATTTGGTTATGCCAACACTCCTCCTTGTACGAGAGTTCTCGGTTCCAACTAAATATTCCCCGCCAAACAAAATCTAACTATTTCAGTTCTTCTACTATTAGGATGTCTATCTTCATCCAAAGCAACAGACTGGCAGTATCATCCAATTCAACATCGTTCAAGATGCTTAACCAATTATTTCAACATCGCCCCAAGTGGGTCAACCTCTAATGCGTTTGGAGTGATCGCACTTATTTCCATTCGGTGGGACACGGCCAAAAGCACCATAATGAACTCCACCATGCCAATCCATTTATTCTACGTCATCAACCTTTCTTCATTCTTTCTTCTTTGGCACACCAAGCATTCTTCTTACTCCTCTACTAAGTTTAATACATTTTCAATACTGAAAACATTAGTAAACATGAGATGGGAAAATTACCAAGAAAAAATCTTAAATCTATTGCAAGGGCCAATTTGGTCCTAAACTTTTCAATTATATTAATTTAGTTCTAAACATATTGACGATTTGTTAGTGTAGTCATTATAATAAATTTTGGCTAGAAATTGCTGATGTAGATATCGATAATTTAATATGGCACGACCAATGTTGACATGAATAACTTTTTTCTTTTTTGCAAATTTTAGATTTTTTTTTGAAATTTTAATTTTTTTTTATTGTGACGACACTCGCTAGCCACAATGAAAAAGAAGAAAAAAAAAATCAAAAAGTTAAAAAAAAAAAAAAAGAGAGTAGAGGCTGCTAAACATTTTGCCGTGATTTGTCCAATAAATAATTTGGAAACTAGAATCGAGGAGATCCTTTTAGGTAGAAAAAGGAGATTTGTTTACCAAATTAACTTAATTATTTGTCGTAACTTTTGTTTCCATCTATCTGGTCGAAATCAACTGAGAATAGGTTAGAATGAGCCTTCATCGCCTAGAGCTGCTCCTCTTTGCTCAATTTAAGCAAAGCTAATTCTGGTTTCACCCGTGATTTAGCTGGTCAAAAGTGAGCAACTTATAGAAATTAGGATTATCATCAATCGATGTGACGAAAAACAACAATACTTGACCTTCTGCACTAACCTTTTCTACTGATTCTTTGATGCATATCTGTAACATGAGACTAGCAAAGCTATTTGTCAATGAAAAAGGTGATTTTTCATGATTCCCTAGTTATTTATTGCAGGTGGAAAAACTTTCTCTTTTTAATTTAATAGAAAATATCACAGCCTTTTGAATTGCCTATTGGGATCGTGCTAATGCTTAATCTGCTACCACCTTGAAGGGATTGATCTAATAAAGGCCTAAAGCTTAACTAGTTGCCTATAAAGATCGCTTTTCTTATTAATATGTTACATGTCATCATTAGTGATAATACTCGAGAAGTTGTTCCATGCATATTTTTATAGATGACGTGGACCGATATCATTCCAATTATTAATTGTCGAGCTCACATAATAAATGATAGAGATGAGCTTGATTCACATGATCCCTGAGCACCGACTGCTAGGAGACAATACCCTAGTGGTGACTCAAGCCCGTTCACTGCCTAGTTCGTCATTTCCTGAACCATAAGGCTGCCGTTTCCACATTTGATCTAGCCGTCTAAAATCCGGTTCATGCACGCAACTGTTTCTTGTCAAAGTCATATTCTTTTTAATTAATTCATAGTCAAGAAAGGAATTTTGATTTTTCTTCTTCGATGTTTCGTCTCAGTAGACTAATTCCCGGAATCCTTGTAGTGGATCTTTTTACTTTTGAGCAAATATAACCTTGGACTGAATCATTGGTTTCCCCTTGACGAGGATGATCTCATTCATGTCGTCAGGTTCTAGATTGTTTACCCTAAAACGTGTCACTATAGCAAATAAAATTATCATATGAAACAGAATATGGTCAAATGTACCTAGTCGGCCCACGGAATATTGTAATAAATCTAAAGAGCAGGGTCGCTGTAATGCGTGCAACAAGTTAATTTAGTCCATGATTGTAGTGATTAACAGATTGGCCATGTTACGCTTGTCTTCTATAGCCCCCCACATGACCCTACTTTAATGATTTAATTGGCGATTACGCAAGATAATTCCACTAGCACAAGCTTGATCAATATGACAAGGCAAGCTCGTTTCCATTCTTACAAACTAACTTTGTTTTGCTTTCGCATTCTTATTATCATGTGATGGACGGTGAACACAAGGGAACATCTCAATTGAAAAATGATTGCTTAATAAATAAACTACTTGCCAATGAAATGGTATTGAAACAGTAGGAAACTTCCATAAGATAGGTGTCTAGCAACAATTTGAGGAAAGTGCCTACATGCCTCGAACATATACATTTCTTTTTCATTATTCCAATGTTTGTTTGTCCATTCCTCGCCAAAAGCAGATCTCTCACGAGGGAGATATCTTTAGATGCAACGTAAGACATCCCCATTCTACCAAGTTGATAATTATGTGTCAAAGTTCATTTGTGAAATTTTGTGAATCACTGTCAACTATTCTAAAAGTTTAAGCTGTTAGATAAATACATAGTTTAATATTTAATTACTTTAACACTCATCCTTATGCTTAATTTGGTCTTTTTGCTTAATACTAAGCATTGACATATTTAATTGGGGAGACAAAGGGGGCTTGTAAAGATTTGAATTTAGGATTTCCAACTTTGATATCATGTGAAATTTTGTGGGACCACTACCAATTATTCTAAAATTTTAAGCTATTACATGAATGTGTGGTTTAATATTTAATTATATTATCAATAGGAAATAAAATGAGAAAATACATAACACTTATAGTCAATTAATTTTGTGAAAAATGAATAAATTATAAAACATTTCCCTAAAAATGATCTTTTGGTTCACCTAAAATATATAGTCATTGGAAAATGTTACTGTTATCCATGACAATTTATATTTAAAAATTTTGTGAATGATCATAATTTTTCTTATATTTATTCATTTTTGTAAGTGATATAAATAATCATTTTTAGGAAATCACTCATTCTCCTAGAAAGTTACATAGGTTAATAAGTAATGAATAAGTAATAATTCATTTGATCGATCATTGATGTTGTGCAATTAGGACTGTGTAAAAGTTTCCATGCGAGGTGGAGAGGCTCTTATGGCCGGTCTTGACTTTTCTATATATGGATGTAACTTCTTCTCAAGGAAGGAAAAAAAAAAAAAACTTGTTTGCAGTTTTTTGAAAGTGAAAAATAAATTGTCAAAACGTGTAATTTTATTGAAATGTCAGAAAATCATGAAAAAAATATATATAAAAAGCACTTGACAGCTGGATCGCTATATTCGTGTCACAAGATTATCAACAGAAAAGTAAAATGTAAATTGTCTACCAAGACATGCCCTTAAGATTTGCAGAGGTGACATCTCAACGTCCATTTATTGAAGCATTAATTGCATGATCACACAATTTTTGTTTTCTTTCGTCTTTATTGGCAAATCGGCCGCCCGAATCAAGTCATGCTTTAATGAGCAATTTTCAGAATCAGTCGTTGTCTGTCCCTTCATGGCTTGAGCTTTTAGACTTTTAGTGTTACTTTTTTTGGGACTCTTTAAAATAATTATTGAACAACATTTAACAAAGATTTACATTTCGGAAACAATTTGTAGCCTAGCATTTTCTCATATGTACAAAAGTGCATGTTAGGCATACCATGGAGATAATATTTTCTCTGCATATGGGAAAAATTACAAGAAGAGAGAAAGTAGGAGATGAAACTCTTTTCCCCGAGACATTAGTTGATGATTCTATTGAGCAAATACCATGCGGCAAGTTTCAAAGTGAAGGGTCTCGTGAAAATGGATTACTCTCGCAACTTGACCATGAAGCTCATAGGCTGCAAGTCTCACTCATGAAGATTACCCTTGTCCTTGCTCCTTCAGCTTTGCTCGTGAAGATTTCCCTTCATTTGGAGAAAAGAAACCAAGAAAAGAAGAAGACAATGAACAGTAGAACAAAAAAGGAAAAAATAAGGATAAATTGAGAAAAAGTAAAGAAAAGAAAATTAAAGAAAATGATGTGCTGTAGATTGGGTTGTATGTGTTAGATCGTCAATCGTATCACGTAGGAAGGTTGGCAATGATGAAATAATCATGTTAGCGATTCGGTGACAATTGACCGGAAGAATTATATAGGAATTTTGATTATAAATTGAGGACTATATTGGTAAAATTAAAATATTTAAAATTAAATTGACAATCATATAACATGTTCAAAATTGATTGAGTAATTTTTCTTAAGATTTTGGATAACTCTTTTATGAGATTAGGAGATTATTTTATGACAAATTGTGAGGGCCAAATATGGTGTGCATTATTAAGTATAATCATTAGCCGGAAAACATTGAAAGTTACTCGATTGTGATTATAATTTTTGTTTTATACTTGATTTAGAGTGGAATGTTGTGCCTCTCTTCCATGAAGTGAATCACATCAAATCTAACCTTGTAAATTTAATGTCTTATTAATTTATTTATTTTATTATTCGATCACTTCGTCAATAACAATAAGGTCAACTTTTTAGGCAAGTCGTGTTGAAAAATGCTTTGAGTGAATTTTCCCTTGCTTTAAAACGTCCACGGCTTGTCGTGGGGTGCATTAATTGCGGTAAAGAGAGCTGACCAGATGTCTTTGGTCCAATTACGTAGATCCTGGCTGTAATCCAGTCAAAGTAATTCAACAAGGGTGGGAGTAGGGCTTGTGCAACTTGCCAAACGAATCTTAGACAAACCCACTAATACCCTGGTCACCTCATGATTGAAACAGCGTGCTTATCAATCAAATCTAGGGAAAACCCAAAAGTATGCAGCACCTCCAGAGAAAATTTGGGAGAAGCAGCCATCACCATAAGTCGTTATTGGACATTGGGCAAATAACATGAACCGCACCCAAATTTGGCACGTTCTTCTTCTTTTCAAGAAAACGATTTGCACCATGAAATGCCGGAAAAAGAAAACATGCATGTTGGAGCCTAAAAAAGCATAGAAAATGTAAGGGTGCCATAATGTAAATTGGGGAAAAGGAAAAAGAGACCGTGAAGTGTAAAGTGAGGAGAAAATTGAAGATGATTTTTTTTCAAAATTCCTTTCTGACTTTTTTTTTTTTGGGTACAGGAGAATGGTGATTTTTGTGTTTTATTTTTACCTCAATAATCTAGGCATCCTTTGGCCAAAAGAAAAAAAAATTGCTTACCAAGATTAGGGTTTCTGAAAAGGCAGTAATGCATTTTAAGGAATAATTCGATTTGCAAAATTTTTATTCACACATGTCATACGGAAGTCGCCTCTTAAAATTTTTTTAAAGTTCTCTTTTTTGTATGCTGAAGCCGACTAAACAAATGCTCTCAAAAGATTCTCTGAACAAGAGAAAACGTCACATGTAAAGATGCCTGCATCGCATAACAGGCAAGCGCACTAAGGCACAACTTGACTTCTTCGTTAGAGCACCTAGAACATCAACAAGAATTTCATACGAGTTATTCTTTTTTTTTTATTTGATAAACCATTTAAAAAGATTTTTTTTTCTCTTATCCTTTCATTTTTCTGTGCTGAATATCCCTTAAAATTATTAAAAACATCAAATAGATGGGTTGGATTGGGTTGAAAAGGATTTGATCCAAATAAACTCTTTTAACCCATTTTGACCTATTTCCATACAATATAAATTTAGTAACAATACCCAACCCAACTTGTATTTCTAAAATACTTCCATATTAACCAAAAAAAAAAAACTCATATCCAAACTGAGGTAAAAGTGCGAAGAGAGCAAATGTGAGATCGAGAGAGAATGAAGAGTGAGCATAGTTGTCTATCTAGTTTAAGTAAGTTATACATCCATTTATGACTCGATGAATATCCCTATTATGTTTAAACCCATTTATAGCTCATTTACTTAATTTAAATAACTTCTATAACAACTTGGCTCATAATATATAGGTTAAGAAATGGGTTTATAATCCATTTTGCTTTGTCTACCAGTCATGTAGATCCTGGCAATGATAGAGGTGCAGGGCTTGTGCAACTTATCTAACAAATCATAAACGACCAGACTTTCCCTAGTCAAATTCATGATTCACACCGCGTCTCATTAATCAAATCATGTAGTCAGCTTCTCGAACATGTTTTAATAGGGGCTTTTGTACTAGTCTCTGATCTAGTTCCACTTTTATATGCTTTACATGTCGAGAGCAAGATCAGAAGAGAGATTTCGTGCACGCTTCTGTTTCGCCAAGGAATTGAGACAAGCTCGGTCTAGGTACAACCCTACTACATAGATCTCTTCGAAAACGGGTAGAAGCAGTCATGACTATAAGCTCCTATTTCACATTGGAAAAATAAAACAAACTTGCTTTTGCATTCCTATGTTTTGCAATTTGCATCATTTTCTTCTTTTACGAGCAATCCTCCACGAAAACGTTGACTGCCTACTGGTCTCGAGAAGATAACAAAACAGGAATCGGTGATGAATCTTGAAGCAGTTAATGAGCGCGTAAAGAAATATTCTTTTAAATTCTCTCCCTTTCTTGCCGGTATGACTAAGTAAGTCGAGAGAAATTTATCAGCTCTTCCCTTGGCGGTGCTCTTTAACCAATCTTCTCCTTCGTGGAAACACGGAAAAATGAGCACGTGCCTTCCAAAGACAAATGCTCATCTTTTCTTCCTTGAAGTTTCATCTGTTGTGAGGTCAAAGGGCACGTTTCTGTGGGCACTACGGCGGCTCACGTTAGTGAGACAGCGACTGCTAAACACTGAAAGAAATTTCCTATAAATTGCCCCTTTCCATGAAAGGGGAAGGTCACAAGTAGAAAGAGAACATATCAAGTGATTGGTACAAGTTCTCCGAGAGAGAGAGAGAGAGAGAGAGAGAGAGAGAGAGGATGGGGACATTTCTCGGGTGTGCGTTCACCTTCACCCTGCTCTTTTGCATAGCTCAAGGCAAAGTCCTCTACTATGATTTCGTGGTAAGTAGGAACATCCCGTCCTTGAGCACTTTAGGCATGTCAATTTCAGGCCGTATATAACATTTTTAGTGACTATTGGCGCATTCGTTACGAGTTTTGGACTCCTTTAGGAGCATCACATTCGACCATAATCTCATTATTCATAAATGTTATCATATTAGAATATTCAATGTAAGAATCAACTTATTTTCAATTTCTTGACAGTTTAGTAGTATCCTGCAAATTTCTACAGTCGTTTGATTTATTAACTTATTCTTTTTGGATATGGTTTTCATCCCCATTTGGAGTCTTTCACTCCAGAAGAAACTTCAGCTAGGGGCTTTGAATTAAATAATGTTACTGGTAAATAAGGATGCGCCGAAACGATTCTTGCATCAATTTAATAAGAGAGATTGTGTTAGATGTATGACGGCCCAAGTTTCATAGGATGATCTTTTTATCTGTGGTAGGTGAAGGAGACACCCATTGACATGTTGTGTGAGACAAATCAGACCGTATTGACCGTGAATGGTTTGTTTCCGGGGCCGGAGATCCGTGCTCACAAGGGTGATACCATCTACGTCAATGTTACCAACATAGGACCTTATGGAGTCACTATTCATTGGTAAAAATAAAACCACCCTTCCTCCACCCTTAACCCCCTCCTCGCTCTCCTTCCTAATATTGTCCACACATGCAGGCATGGAGTGAGACAAATAAGGTATCCCTGGTCTGACGGCCCGGAGAACATCACACAATGCCCAATCCCTACAAACTCAAGCTTCCTTCAGAAAGTCATTCTCACCGAAGAAGAAGGCACGCTATGGTGGCATGCTCATAGTGACTGGACACGTGCAACTGTACATGGCCCTATAATCATTTTGCCTGTTGGCGACACCAACTACCCTTACAAGTTTGATGAACAACACACAATTGTGATTGGTAATTTAATTTCAACTAACTTAAATGAAAAAAATAAGTTTTTCACTTACGCCCAAATAACATTTTGTTTGTTTTTCTTAACAAAACTATAATTTTTGGCATGTAGCTGAATGGTATGCGAGAGATACGAAGGCCATAATTGATGAGGCTCTTGCCACTGGAGGTGATCCAGACTTATCTGTGGCCTATACCATCAATGGTCAACCTGGAGACACTTATCCATGCTCTAATGGTACTAATTCTAGTGTGTATATATGAGTGTGATATATACTATTTTTAAAAAAGAAAAGTTTTTTTTTTCCTGTTTGTTAATAAGGTGTTTTCCTTTTCTTTTGCAGGTTTGATGTACAATATAACAGTCATGCAAGGTAAAACGTATCTCTTTCGAATCATCCACTCCGGGATGAACGAAGAGATGTTCTTTGGCATAGCCAAGCACAATCTCACCGTAGTCGGAATGGATGGAGCTTATTTGAAGCCACTTAAGACCAATTACCTCATGATAACTCCGGGTCAAACAATGGACGTTTTGGTCACCGCGAACCAAAGACCTGGTCGCTACTACATGCTATTTAGTCCGTTCGTGGACACCAATGCCCCGTCCAATGAAAACGTCACGAGGGGGATATTCCAATACAATGGCAGTTATAACCACTCAGAGACTCCTGCGTTACCTGAGCTTCCGGGTTTTACCAACAAGAGCGACGCCGGAAATTTCACTATCCAGTTGAGGAGTTTGAATAGCAAAGAGCATCGGTCCATGGTTCCGACCAAAATCACTAGGAACATTACGATCACGGTGTCCGTGAATCAACAGCCATGTCCTACTAATAAAACATGTCTTGGTCCACAGGGCTCTATGCATTCAGCAAGCTTGAACAACATAAGTTTTTCGGCTCCGTCGATTAGCATTTTGCAAGCATACTACAAGTAAGTAAATCGCTAGACCTACCAACTTTGATCCTATTTCCTTGGATTGAATATTTTTTAAACCAATCTAGTTGATTCTAGTTGAAATGTTTTCCAAACCGAACCAATTTCACTGGTTGAAACCTTCATTTTCTTGGAGCGAAGGTGTAATTCAATATCCAAATGTGTCTATAACGTTATGTTTGCGTGGTGTGTGAAGCAATATGAATGGAGTGTACAACAAAACTTTTCCGGATAAACCACCTTTTGTGTTCGACTACACCGGAAACGTTTCGGCCCTAGGGGAAGCTGCCTTTGTGAGCACCGAAGTGTTGATGATTAAGTATAACGAGGAGGTCGAAATAAGATTCCAAGGGACCAACTTTGGAGCAGCGGAGAATCACCCCATGCATTTGCACGGCTATAGCTTTTATGTCGTCGGAATGGGCGATGGAAATTTCAGCGACTCCTATGTGTCGCAGTATAATACAGTGGATCCGCCCTATATTAACACTGTCGGACTCCCCAAAAACGGGTGGACAGCAATCAGATTCAAAGCCAATAATCCAGGTACTATGACTCATCGGCAGAAACGCATAGAAAAATATTGTTCTTATCCATTTTGCCATTAGTTGTGCATGACTTTAGTCATGTATATGAATGCATAATTGACAAATTATTCTTTCATGTATGCTTGTAGGAGTGTGGTTCATGCACTGTCACTTAGAACGCCATGCGAGCTGGGGAATGGACACCGTCCTCATCGTCGGAGAGGGGCCAAACAAGGATCAGAAGATGCTTCCGCCTCCCCAACACATGCCTCCTTGTTCTGGGCTTTAATCATGACGCCGTTTGCTTTGAGCTCATATGTATACTAGTATTGAAGATTCGCAATTTTGGATCTTTCTAATAAGTTTCAATTGTAATCTTCATTCAGAATAATGTAATTTTCTTTTGATAAGTGATTTGAAATGTATTTGCACGATGAGTCGAGGAACTCGATGGATCGTACTTACAAAGATATGCTTTAAATGAGATTTTTATTCTGGTGTTAAAGATGGATACTAGGTATTGTATTAGTTCATGAGATTGGCAAAATTTTGTTTTCTTAGCTCCCATGTCGTTCAGCTAACGGAGGATTGAAGAAATCATATCGTACACTCTATGCTGAGAAAGAAAGCTAGTAAAAGTTGCGATGCCTCTTTCACAACGCAACGAGTTGATAAGTTGAACATGTCAGATGTCTTAGGATAATCATTATCTTTAATCAGCTCTTTGTTTTCAATTTGATTGTGATGTTAGGCTGATAGATGTAATCCGGAGAAAGAATTAATCATCAAGATTGTGTAATTTTTGGTCTTTTGTTTGGGACCTTATGTCTAATGAAGGTCTCGTAATTCCTCGAAGTTTAGATTGACCTTGTCAGCCGGAATTTGTCGCACAAATCTTTTACTAACTGTTGGTTAGAATCTTCCGCATCTGCATAAGTTTCTACACAAGTGTATTTGCAAACATTTTGTGAAAAAGTTTTAGGTTTCTTAAAACAATCTATTCATCCTCATTTCAATTGTTGTGATAGCCTCTTCAATTGGCATCGGAGCAAGTTGCTCAAGAGCAAAAAATATCTTTTGTAGCTAACTTTACGGGAGCTTATTTTTGCGAAGCACATTCTATTATTCAACCTCCTAAGTTTGAAGGAGCTAATTATACTTATTGGAAATGCAAGATGAAAATGTTTATTCAATCCACAGACTATGCGTTATGGATTGTGATCGAAAGAGGTTCATACATTCCAACAAAGAGGGTAAGCTGCTGATTCGATACTCGCAGCTAATTCTACACAGATTGCGAAAGAAACGAGAAGACTTATTCTAAAATCAAAAGTCGTACATATTTGTATTGTGCTTGAACGCCTATTGACTTTAATATAATTTATTCTTTTAGGTCGGCCGAGGAAATTTGGGATATGCCTATGAAGGCACCGATACTTAAACAGACCAAGATGAACATATTGCTTGGAGATCATGAGACATTCAAAATGGAGAGTCCCATGAACACACAAAGGAAATATTCGTGCTTTACAAGTACATCATGGGTGGACTTGCCATGCATGGCAAGATCTACAAAAATGGGGAAAATTGTCCAAAAAGTCCTAAACCTATTGCACTTTTGCCAATTCAATATTAAACCTTTTAATTTTGCCAATTGAGTCCTAAATCTTTTCACTTCTTGCCGATTCAGTCCATCCGGCCAATTTTGGCCAGAAAATGCTGTCGTGGACGCCTGGCGGTGCCACATAAGATTGCCCATGCTAACGTGGACAATTTTTAATAATATTTTAAAAAAAATTTAAATTTTTTTGAATTTTTTGTTCTGTCCCCCCCCTTTTTTTTGGCTTTTTTTCTTGGCCTTTTCCGGTGGCCGGCCACCGGCACATGTGTGATGGCTGGCCACTAGCCACGGCCAGCCGATCGCCTCGCCTCGGGCGAGGACGAGCACCAGCGAGGGGAGCCCTTGCCCAAGTACGGCCCGGCAAGGGTCGCCGGGCGAGGCCAACCCTCCCCCGAGCCGTGGCGGCCTTGTTGAGCGTCGGATGGGCGACGGCGACACTGGTGAGGCCGTCTAGCCCCGGCGAGGGCCGGCCTCACCAGATCTAGCAAGGGGAGCCCTCGCCAGGGCTCGCCCGCGCTCAGCGAGCGTCGCCTTGCCGCCCGGCCGACGCTCGGTGAGGCTGCCTTGGCACAGGGGGAGGGCCGGCCTCGCCCGAGCAACCCTTGCCGGGCTGCGCCTAGGCGAGGGCTCCCCTCGCTCGGCCGAGCCTCGCCTATGGCGGGTGAGGCTAGCCGGCCGCCTGTGGCCGGTGGCCGACCATTGGAAAAGGCCATGGAAAAAGCCAAAAAAAAAAAAAAAAAAAAAAAAGGAAAAAAGCAGAAAAAAATTTAAAAAAATTAATTTTTTTTAAATATTAAAATATTATTAAAAATTATCCACGTCGGCGCCGACAATCCTACGTGGCACCACTGGCGTCCACGTAAGCATTTTCCAGCCAAAATTGACCAGATGGACTAAATCGGCAAGAAGTGAAAAGGTTTATGACTCAATTGACAAAGTTAAAAGGTTTATGACTCAATTGGCAAAAGTGCAATAGGTTTAGAAATTTTTGGACAATTTTCCCTACAAAAATGAGAATCATACAAGCCAGATATTTCGAGCATTACCAATAGAATGGACTTACGTGAAAATATCAATTCTTGAAGCTCAAATACTTTAATTCTTGGATTCGGATGAACTTATTGGAGCTCTCTTAACTTATGAAATCAAATTCAATGAAGATCCTAAAATATTCGAAGCTCAAAAGTCTATTGCGTTTGAAATTAACTATCAGTATGTAGATAATGAAGAATCGCCGTCTCACCATGATGTGGACGATGATGTAGCATTGTTTTACTTATCTTAGCAACTTCATTCATCAACATCAACAAATCATCAAGTGGATCCCAAAAAAAAAAAAAAAAATTGATTTGAGTGTATCAGTGAACTTGGCTCTTATTATTCATTATGATAATAAATTACTCAAAATAATCTCCTGCAATTAATAAGAACTATAGTTTATTTCTGAGATTTCCGACCCTTTTTATCTAAATTGTTTAGAGAAACTTTAGGGAACATTAGCAACGTGTTGAGAAACTTTTGTTTAGGATTTTTGACAGTGACATATTTTATAACTTATAGCAACCGATTTATTTCTTAAAAGGACTTGTCTACTATCATTTCATTGTCACTCTGCAATACTCAATGAAATTTCGGGCTCTATTTTCCTGCCCGAGACTGTTCTCCCTATGCAATCAATTGGACACATCTTAGATCATATCCACACATGTAAACGTCTGAATGAACACAAATTACGACAACTGACAACTAAGTACGGGCAATTACTTCTTTGGTACCACGTGCATATTTTTTTTTTTTTTGGGGGAGAAATATCTGTCTAAAATATAAGCTGCAGTACTGTGCAATGTGAACACACCAAACTATGTTGGACTGCATCGAGTTTGCCGAAGAAACAAGAGGAATCCTTAAGAATATATGCTGCTTCCCAAATTAATCCTATTGGCTACCGGTGGCTATTTCGACGTCCGGAAACTAGTCCTTGATGTTGAGCAGCCCTCATAGATGTTCCACCGCTCCTTCACGACGGATCACAATTGCCGCGCGGTCACCCTCCACGGTTCCTTCACCCAGACCCACTTCACTTCACCGAGTCATGCTCACTTTTCGTGGCAAAGCGGAGTTACCACTATTCTCTTGGTTCCTTCATCAAAAGAATTTTGGCTTGCATTCACGTCAGCATCGGCCGGCCAAAATAGGCTGGATGGACTGAATTAGCATAATTACAGAAGGTTTACAACTGAATCGACAAAAAAAGAAAGAAGATTTAAGACTGAATTTAAAAATATTGCGATAGGTTAAGAACTGTTTTGGTTTTCCCCTCGGAGAATTGATTGAGACAGTATGATTTGTTCCGCTGGCCATATTCTGTTAGATGCAATTGCGTGGTGTGAGGTAGTGATTGCCTGAATGGAGTTCCTGCTTAAGTATTAGACAATTAGATTTCCTGTAGTTGGGGGCAACTTGACAAATACGCTCGACTTTTCATGAAATTTCTTAATACGTGAACCTTTTTTTTGGGATATTCAAGTTCTCCTACCACGCCATTTGATATCAAGTTATGCTTAAATCATTATCTTTCTAGTTAAGTCTTGATATGTTGAATTTCGCAGTGTGCATAATTAGGATTGATTCATCTTTATCGTTGCCATGCTTTAGTTTAACTGTGATTCCCTTATTTTATTTTCCTTGCATTAGTCTATATATATTACGGCTTGGGACCTTTAATCCCTCAGGTTGGACCCTAATATTTTCTCGTGTGATTTGCTATGATTGATTTGATTAGTTAAACCCTGATGGCCTTGAAATAGCATATTATCAATGATTTGGTTAATTCTAATCTTAATGTGCATTTCAATGCATCGTGATAGTATCAATCATCATTGGTCATCACTATCTCACGCATATTTAAAGCTTAGCGCAAATAATTTTTGGTCTTTTAATTAGGGCAGATGCATGTTAGTTTTAGAATGCATATAGTTTTAAAATAATACACATCTTTCATAAATTTGTTCAAATAAATTAAATGTTATCTTAGTTTCATTTAGATAACATGTAAACCTAAAATTAATTAGGCTTATGTTATATAATGCATGCCATTTAGATATAGGTTTAAATAATCGTATCATGTCGGCCTTTTCACTCTGTCGCTGTCATACATCACTCGTTACTTTCCTTTTGTTGGAGAAGGTTGTGATTTTATTCTAGACTCCAATTCTAATTGATTTAGTTGGAGATATTTGAAGATAAAGTAGTGAAGGCTTTTATTGGTATTGGGCTTAAGGCCCGTCCGCCCAAGTTGGGCCCAGAAAGCCCGGCCCACGGGAATACGGCCCGTGGAAGGAGAGAGGTATAAAAGGGAGGAGAGAGAGAAAAACACACCGTTTGTTTTGTACGTACGCTGTTTTTCTCTCAACGCTCTCTCCCTCTGACGTTCTTCTTCAAAAGCAAAACAGTAAAGCACGTTGAAGGAATTTGCCTCCTTGGATCGAACATGGCTCGATTTCTCTTCCTCCATTGGCGTCGGTGTTTAATCTGTGTCTAACAAGGTACGCTCGAATTCGTGGTGTGCTTTACGATCGGTGATACATGTCGTTTTCCCGGGCTTCGTCTTCCGCATTGATTTAGGGGTTCGATTTAGTGTCGAATTCGTTTTTTCGGGGATCCGTTATTCCCAACATTGATATCAGAGCCCTAGTTCACGTTTTCCCGATCTTTTTATCGTGTTTTTGATTGAATTTTCGCAAAAAAAGTTTCGGCCGTACGGATCGGGGCAGAAATCCCGACACCCGAGTGCTGTTCGGCCAATTTTTCGTGTTTCCGTAAGTCGAAATCAAAATCTGAAAGCACTGGGTGACAGGCGACGTCGAGACGAGTCCGGAGACATGTACGACGCCGCCGTACGACGCCGCACGCGCCCACACGCGCGGCCGAAGCCGCTGCGCGTGGGCGCGACGCGCCCGGAAGCGCGGCAATGGCCGGCGCGTGTGCCACACGCGCGGTGACGAACCGGCACGTGTGCGCCGGCGACCGGTGAACGGCACGCGCCGGTCCGTGGACCGACGCGTGCCGACGCCACACGATGACGTCATCGTGACGTCATCCAACGGTCGGTAACCGCTCGGATGACGTCACCGATGACGTCATCGCCGACGACGTTTCGCCGGGCGGTAACCGGCCGGCGACCCGACCCGACTCGCGGACGCAGGCACGCGCCCGGCACGTTCCGGATGACGTCTGCGTGACGTCATCCCCCGCACGCGCGAGGCGCGTGTGGTCGGTCCGCGCGAGCGGCCCGACCGGCCCGTCCGGTCCGACCGGTTCGACCGTCGCGACCGGTCCGACCGGTCCGACCCGCGCACCGTTGACCCGACCCGCTGACCCGTTGACCGTTGACCCGCTGACCGTTGACCGACGACCGTTGACCGTTGACTTTGACCGTTGACCGTTGACCAAAAAAAAAAGAAAAGGAATTTGTTTCTTTTTTCATGTATGCCTATGTGGTTTATATGTAATCCATTTTTTTATTATGCATGTGTTGCATGAATTTTGGAAAATTATGTATTTTCCCTAATATACATTATGGATTATAAGTGATCCATTTTAGTTCTACATTTGTTGCGGGAACTATGATGCGTCATGCACGGATACCGCAATCCCGAGAACGGACGAGGGAAATGCAAGACTTAAAAGGCTGATGAAAGATTTAGCGATTATCGGTGGCATGAAGGTGATTTAGTATCACATGCGGTCAGGGTCAATCAGATGATACAGGAAATCATCTGGAATGGTTATCTTATGCCGGCTTTGATGAACACTCTTCCACCTGAATGGCAAGCAGTGTTAGATCGGCTATGGGAGATCAACGTGGTCCCGGGTTATAGGAGGCTAGTGGAAGCTTTTGTAAGAGAGTACTATAGGATTGAGTTGGCCAAAACTTCAACCCTTAGTTTAAGCGCCATAGGGCGAAGAGTGAATGCGCCTTGGTGGCGACATGAAAGCTCTCCAAAAGTTTTTCCATGGTTGGCAAATGTGCCTTCAAATTTCTCAGATATTTTGACTAATAGATCAAAAGAGGATCTTTCCCAGTTCGTGTGCTAACTTGGTGTTAGTTGTACTGGCTGATATTTGTTAAGTGTGCTTTGTGTACATATTATGTAATGATTACTACCTGATTGTTGTTGATATAGCAATTTATATCTTGTTTGTATTAGCTGAAAGCATTATTGTTTTATTGGATGCCAATTAGATATTGTTGCTGTTATTCTTTGGTTCTTTGTGGGTAATTAGTCAGGTAGTTTTAGAAGCTTTTGTAGCTTCATAGAATTGATTTTGCATATGACAATTATATTAATAATAATTTTGAGTGAGGATTTTGGAGGATGATTGGAAACATAGTGACCTTTTGATTCTCGAAACCTTACTTTAAATTGTTTATTGATATGATGGGTGCGTGCAAAAGTAGATGCATAAGAGATAGGCATTAATTGTTCGTGCATATATGTCCGATGTGTTGGATCGATAGTTTAAGCAATTAAGAACGTAATTGCTGATATGAATGGCAACAATTATGAAATATTGAATATGGAGATTCAATATGTGCTGGAAAAGCAAGAAGCACTAGAAGCTCTTGACCATATTATGGAAGATCTTGAGGATGCTGTGCGCCACCTTGAGCTAGTAGAGGACTGCCTATCGGCATTTGAGTCGATAATAGATATTTGCAATGCTGGTTCTAGCTCAGAAAGGGCTTTGAGCTCTAAGCGCAAGCGTATTGATTCGTTCAATATGTGGACATGCAAAGGATCAAGTCCTTATTGCAAGAAATCAAGAGTTAACCAACACAAGAGAGGAAAACGTCCTCAAATGAAGAAAATGTCAAGAGTGAGGTATTACAATTGTGACAAGAGAGGTCACTATGCTCGCGACTGTCGTGAGCCAAAGAAAGTAATACACCTCTTGTACATTTGAGAACTTTGCTTATGTGTCAAGTTCTGTATGATTGGTTGACTCTAATCCTTTGTGGATTTGTAGATTCAAGGGCGACAGACCATGTAAGGAAGGATAGAGGATCCTTCGTGGAATTTTGACAAGTACCAACTGGAACTAAGTGGACCTATGTGGGAAATAACTCCAGAGATGAAGTTAAAGGAATTGGCATCTGCCAATTGAACATGTGTGATGGACGCACCTTGTTCCTACGTGATGTTCCATATGCTCAAGAGATTCGTCGAAATTTAATGTCTGTTTTGATGTTGGTTAAGCATGGTTTATGTGTGAACTTCCATAATAGTGATGTAGATTTGTATTTGGATACAAACTACTATAGTTGTGGTCACTTTCTGGATGGTTTTATTGTACTAGATGTTGATTGTGGTGATGTCAATATTTGTTCCCTTGTTTCACGTCTTCTACTTAATATGATAATGATGTGAATATGGTGGCATGCTAGACTTGGTCATATGGGCCAACAACATATAAAAAGACTAGCCAAAGAGGGCTTATTGGGCAACATTGAAAAAGTCGATTTGCCAATATGTGAGCATTGCCTAGTAGGGAAAACGACAAGGAAACCATTTGAAAAAGATAAAAGAGCTGAATTTCCTCTGCATTTAATCTATTCGATGTACGTGGTTCAATGAATGTGAGAGGAAGGCAATGGGCTGTTTATTTTATCACTTTTATAGATGATTCTACTCGATTCGGATATGTCTATTTGATTTCTCATAAATCTGAAGCATAAGTTGTTTCAAAAGGTTTATGAACCTGGTAGAGAATCAATTAGATAAGAAAATAAAAGTATTTAGATCCGATCGAGGTCAAGAATATTTATCTGATGAGTTTAGAAAATTATGTGATGAAAAAGGAATAGAAAGACAGTTGTCTATTCCATATACTCCTCAACAATATGGTGTTGCAGAGAGAAGAAACAGAACCCTATTGGAAATGGTTAGGTCCATGATGGCGCATGCTAACTTACCTATCGCCTTTTGGAGTGATGCGTTGTTAACTGCTGCCTATATACTTAACCGTGTGCCTTCCAAAATCAGTTGCTTCCACTCCATATGAGTTATGGACAGGTAGAAAACCGGACTTAAGTTTTCTTAAGCCATGGGGTTGTGCTGCCTACACACATGAGTCCTCTCACAAGTTTGGGAAATTGGGTCCCAGAGGAAAGAAGAGTATTTTCATAAGGTACTCGGAACACTCAAAAGGGTATGTGTTCATAGGTGAGCAGGAAAGTGGGAGTGTAACTGAATTTGAATCACGAGATGTCACATTCTTAGAGGATGAATTTCCTAAAAATGGCGAAATAGGGGAAGATTGTTCCCTATTTGAGACCTTGGATCAGGATAATGATGTTAGTGGAGTTCATCCGAGTGGGAGTAATATGAGAAGTGATGAATTGAATTCAACTCATTCTCAATTGCAACCACATGATGAGACGACATCATCACTACCTAATCCAAGTGGGAGCATAATGGGAAATGATGCGCTAAGTGTGCAATTTCCCATACGGCGAACAAGTCGCCAAAGTATTCCCCGTCAACGTTTTGACATTGAAGGGGAAACTTTTGTGGTTGCTCCACGAGATGAGGATGAGCCAAGAAATATTAATGAGGCTCTAGATTGCCCTAGTAAGGAAAAATGGATTTATACAATGGAAGAGGAAATGGAGTCAATGTAATCAAACCAAGTCTGGGAACTGGTTGATCTTCCAAAAGGACACAGAGCTATTGGGAACAAATGGGTTCTCAAAAATAAGCGAAAGGCTGATGGCTCGATAGAAAGGCATAAGGCTCGATAGAAAGGCATAAGGCTCGCTTTGTGGCGAAGGGGTATAATTAACAGGAATGAATTAATTATGAAGATTCGTTTTCTCCTGTAGTAAGATTTACCTCGATTCGCATTATTCTGGCAATAATGGTTAGTATGGATCTTGAGTTACATCAAATGGATGTAAAGACTGCTTTCCTCAATGGAGAATTAGAGGAAGAAATATATATGGAACAAACTGCTGGTTTCATAGTGAAAGGCCAAGGAGAAAAGGTATGTCGACTTTGGGGGTCGATATATAGCCTTAAGCAGTCGTCAAGACAATGGTATATACGTTTTCATAATGCCATAATGGCATATGACTTTACAATGATTAATGAGAATTATTGTGTATATATCAAAAGATCCAATGATCAATTTGTGATCATATCATTATATGTTGATGATATACTAATTGTCGGAAGTAATATGGAGTTATGTTAATGCCGTGAAGAATTTGTTATCTTCCAACTTTGATATAAAAGACATGGGTGATGTTGCATACATTCTTGGAATTGAGATTTCAAGATTGTAAACCCATAGACACTCATATTACAAAAGGTGAAGGGTTGAGCCATAAACTGTGTCCAAGGACTCTACAAGAGGAGGAACAAATGATACATGTTCCTTATGCTAGTGCTGTTGGAAGCTTGATGTACACTATGATGTGTACAAGACCTGACATATGTTTTGCAGTTGGAATGGTGAGTAGTTACCAATCCAATCCAGGTCAAGCACAATGGAAAGCCGTTAAGAGAATACTGTGGTATCTAAAGGGGACTACTGATTATACGCTGAGTTATTAAGGAAAGGATCTGCAACTCTAAGGCTATTCGATGTTGATTGGGGAGGAGATTTAAATGAAAGGAAATCTACCTCTGGCTTTGTTTTCTTACCGAATAATGGCACCATATGTTGGAGCAGTAAGAAACAAAGGTGTATAGCCTTGTCCACGATGTAAGTTGAGTTCGTGGCATTATCAGCAGCAGTATAAGAAGGTGTTTGGCTTAAGAGATTATTGGATCATTTAGGTGTTATTGGAAGTGTTGCAGATTCGTTATAGGTTAACGATGATAGCCAAGCAGCAAAAGCGTACACCAAAGATCCAAAATATCAAGACAAGACCAAACATATAGATACCAAGTATAACTTTGTCAAGTATATGGTTGCACGAAAGGATGTGAACTTGCAGTACATATCTACGCATAGAATGGTAGCAGATCCTATGACAAAGCCAATACCTAGAGATGTGTTTTGTGGCCATATGAAATCTCTAGGGTTGCGTAGAGGGTGATGTACCGAATATTGTAATTTCCCTAAGTGTTCACAATTTGATGAATTTGTGTTTTCATCATTAATGCCTATGAATCTTTGTTTGATCTTTATGCATCTTAATGCTCAGTGCATTACTTTAAGTTAAGAGAAGTATGTCGGACAGATATAAGATTAGCCCACTCACACGGGTAATCGCTCTGTTTTCTTGTGTGATAAATAGAGATGAGACTGTTTTTAAGCTTATTATCTAGGTGATAATCGAGAGCTCAAGCTTAAAACACGTATGTCGCCTTAACGAGTGTTAAGATGAGGACATAATACTTATGATGTCCGAAAGTAAAATACCCCACATATTTTACTTTATCCGTCTAAGATGCCGATGTGAGTTCGATGAATTTTGTGAATGAGTAGATAGGTGAACTCAAGTTAGACATTGGGTATGTCCGAACTATCATCTCGTACGGTATTGAAAAGTGTAGACATACGCTCCATGGGAAAGGAGTTAATACCGTAATACGTATTTCATACTACGTATGCATATGTCGACCAATAAGAGTGGCAAAAAGTTTGATCTCAACTTTTATGACGTGTGAGACTCTTGAGGAAAAGAGTTCCTCAATTATTTGTCCCCTCACGACTCTTACTTATTCTCAAGATTTCTATTTAGTGTTTGCTATCTTAGGATGTTGCCAATGGTCATGAGTTTGATTCGATCTGATGGGACATTTCTAGAAAAGCAAGCTGAACTGAAATTGAGAGTTTGAAGGAAAGAGGAAGATCGATTTTGGAGAATCACATTGTGGTTTTGTATTCACTGGTCGACCAATTATGAATGTCTTTGTGATAATTATAATTGTGAATACAATATATATCATTGTTTAAAAGAGATCAAGAGAGATATTAATGTGATCGATTGATCTAGGGTACTGCATACTAAATCTACTCGGAGTGTGACGCCTATTATGAGCTGCTATATATTCCTAACAGATGTATAGCAACGAGCTCTCAAAGTATGCTGGTCGCATGGATTATTCACCGGTATGAATGTTGAAGAGAGGTAAAGAGAATCCTGTTCGGCCCACCTTGTGCGAGTGGGAGATGAAGGCTTTTATTGGTATTGGGCTTAAGGCCCGTTCGCCCAAGTTGGGCCCAGAAAGCCCGGCCCACGGGAATACGGCCCGTGGAAGGAGAGAGGTATAAAAGGGAGGAGAGAGAGAGAAAAACACACCGTTTGTTTTGTACGTACGCTGTTTTTCTCTCAACGCTCTCTCCCTCTAACGTTCTTCTTCAAAAGCAAAACAGTAAAGCATGTTGAAGGAATTTGCCTCCTTGGATCGAACAGGGCTCGATTTCTCTTCCTCCATTGGCGTCGGTGTTTAATCTGTGGCTAACAAGGTACGCTCGAATTCGTGGTGTGCTTTACGATCGGTGATACGTGTCGTTTTCCCGGGCTTCGTCTTCCGCATTGATTTAGGGGTTCGATTTAGTGTCGAATTCATTTTTTCGGGGATCCGTTATTCCCAACAAGTAGGAAATTGTATTCATGTATGTTCTTTCCTCGATTCTCCTTTTGTACTATATATATGCATACATGTACAAGGATGATACGATGAGATAGAATTACAGTTTTTCCTCCGAAATACATCTTCATCTTCAGTTTTTGTCATGGTATTGGAGCAAACGTTCTGACCTAGCTTCCGCAAATTCTTGTGAATTGCCCTCAGTAGTTTTTCAATTCGTTGTTGCAAATATCATCTTGCAAAACGAGTTGGCATGCTAAGTAGGAATTCAATTTCTGATAGCATATCCAAAAGTCAAGCACCACCATCCCGAAATAATTTTCGGAAATATTAAATAATTAATTAGATTCCGAAAATTAAATAAGTAAATATTATATTATATTATATTAATATATAATAATATTCATAAATTCGAAATAATTAATTAATTAAAAATATTTCATTAAGGCTTAATCAAGATTACACTAATCTAATCATCTAATTAGCCCTAATTAATCCATCCACTAAACTAATCATTCATCTAATATAATCAACATTTAAATAATCTAATCTAACCACCTAAACCTATTTAGACTAATCTAAACACCCTTTAAGCATATTAACTCCCTAAGTGGAGATTAGTGAGTAAACTCATCGGTTTTGCGTTCCGGTGAGTCCACGGCAACGGCAACGCGGAGGTGGTCGACAATCCTCCTAGCGGCGACACCAACGGAGGCCAGGAAGGGCTCGGAAACGGGCCTCGAAGACCTCACGGCTTGCTAGTTTTTGCTTCTATTCTTAGTTGAAGCGGGAAAGGGAACCGGACTTTAACGGTGAGGAAGGGTTGATCGGAGCTCTAGCAAGTGGGTGGTCGGCAACCAGCGGCACCTAGGGGTCAAGGGGGGCTTGCTGGTGGTTGGAATGCGCGGAGGAAGGGTTGAAATGGGAGAAAAATCGCACCAAAGGTGAAACAGTACAGGCGGGTGGGCTTTCAAGCGGTCCGGCGACCGATTTCTTCTCGCCGACGTGTAGGTCGGTTGGCAACTCCGTTCGGCGTGAGGCCGAGCTCCTCCGTACGGTTTGGATGTGCTAAGGACAATGGTGGGTGGCACGAAGGCTGGTTCGCACAGGAAGACAACTTTTAACTAAGATCTTTGGCGAAAGGTCAGCTGGAGTTGAAACTAGCATAAGGTGAAAATAGAGGAGGAAAAAAGGTTCGGTGGGAGTGCGACGGTGGAGGGGAAGGAGTTGCGGTTTTCCCTGGTTCTTTGAAGCTCAAGATGGACAACAACAATGGAGAAAGGTGGGGGATAGAGGAAGAAGAAGGCTGCTAAAGAGAGGGGTCCCCAAGGTGGCCTTCAAGCTTCCAACACTTGTCTATTTCACTCATTACATGCCCCCACCAGCCATCATCCCTATCCTCTCTCATATGAGCCCACAAGCTCTCTTAGCAAGCCATTGAAGATGTGCAAATGTTCCTCCCCCATGGCATACGAATTAATGGCATTTGTTCATCAAATACATTCAATTCCCCTTCAATTCTTCTCTAATTGGACTCAATTTGATGTCCTTAAATCTAACCAAGGTGCCATAATCCCAATTAACATTTTTCCTCACCATATAGTCCAACTTGACTCCCAAAAATGCGATAAAAAATGGGCTTACGAATTTCCCGATCAAAAAGGCCTTACTTTGCTTTTCCGCCAAAAATCTAGGTTTGCAGAAAAATCTTCTGAAAATGAGTCAACGTTCCTAAAATGAATTGTGACATGATAGAATATTCAATTTCTGAAATCGAGTTTAAATTCATGGTTAATTTCAATTTGGCACGATTCTAGCGCATCATAATCTATCGAGTAGCTTTTAGGAATTTTTATTGCAATTGACCCGTGGTTAATTATTTTCAAGCCACGACATAATTCTTCAATCCATTGGCGACTCTCGATTGTCGTGAAAATCTTGAGATTTCAAATACAGACACAAGGTACCTAAAACGACAGAAAAATCGGTTTAGTACCGTTCGACGAGAATATTGAAATAAGGTGGAATCACCTACACTCTAATCACATATCTTAGTCGAATCAACCTATCATTGATCTCTGATCGATTCTAACAATGTTGTAATGATCCTTGCAGACTATCACGGTTGAGCAGCCGATTCATAGTCGAATTCTCAAGTCTATTGTGTTTAGATTCCTTAACGGCTTCACCTGATAGACTAGTTATCTCGTGAGTGATCAGCTCGGAGAATAGAACCATAGGTGCGTCGATGAAAAGTCTAACTTATTTAATTGAAAATAGAATCAGAAATTTAGGATGTCACAATACTGGTCTCTACCCGTGGGCGATTCTAGCCAACGGCTACTGTCTAGAACCCGAAGATCCACTCTATATTTTGCCGGTCGACAGACCGGAACTTCGCCTTATCGTCTTACAGCTTACTGGTCCCGACAACTACAATGAACGGGCTCGAGATTTCAGGCGAGCTCTTGTGATCAAAGAGAATGATGGATTTATTGATGGTATTGTCCCTTTTTTGGCCAACAACCAAATGCGACTAGTTTGGCGCAAGTGCAACCAACTCATTCGCACTTGGATTGGGAACTGCATAGCCCCCGATGTCGCCACCGGCCTGCCACCAACTGAAGACCCAAAAAAGATGTGGGAGGACCTACGCAAAATGTATGAGAAGTTGGATTGGGCGAAACTCTTCTTGCTCACTCAAGCCATGACCAAGTTGAAGCAAGGGAACCTCTTGGTTAATGCTTGCTTCAACCGGCTCTTGGCTTTGTGGAATGAGCTTGAGGCGGCCAAGGAGGAGCTCGAGGGGCCCGAAACCACACTCGCACAATACAAACAAATTAGAGAAATGGAGAAAGTTACCCGTTTTCTTTTGATCTTGAACAAAAGTTTTTCGTCCTTCCGATCCCAGATTTTAGCGATGGATCCGATCCCTTCCCTCGGGCGTATCTACCAACTAGCGGTTCAAGAGGAAAATCAAAGGCTCATGATGGTATAGTACGTGCAGATAGGGGAGGCCGTGATGCTTGTTGTTCCGGCAGGGCCATCACAACGAGCATTTAGCGCTCCCAAGCCACCGCCGCAAACGTTGAGTAGTCTCGGGCAACAACGAGGAAGCATAAGTGGGCATTGGGAGGAAGAAGAGAACTACCCTAGGATGAACGGTGGAGATCATAAGATGGGATTAGATGGTTCACATTACAAATCTGAATCTAACACTTCAATTTAACCATTCGCGTGGCTGAATCGAACGCCCACCATTCACCACGTCAGCCCTCAATTTTAAGCAATCCTATAGTCCATGAGATGCCACATCATAAAAAAGAAATTGACAAATTCCAACATTAAAGGTAACTATTGTGATTATTGTAAAAGGTCACATCGCACTATAGACACTTGTTGGAAATTGCATGGGAAACCGATTGATAAAGAGAAGAGAGAAATGGATTATTCTACTTATTAGGTAATGACTCAAGGAAATGAGAGGGCAAGTTAGACAATTTCTGATGATCAATATCGAAACATCATGAGGACCTTGCATCAATTGAAGACTACAGACAAAACTGCGGGTTTCTCAAGTACTTCTATTTCCAAAAATAGTGACATTTCAGTTGATTCATGGATAATTGATTCTGGCGCCAGTGATCACATAATATATGATGAGAGATTATTTTCTCACAATTGAAAAATCCACCATTCTGTGTCTGTTAGACTCCCTAATGGTACCACTACTCATGTTACCAAATTTTTACCGTCCATCTTAGTGAGCACATCATCCTTAAGAATGTCTTATACATTCCTAAATTTGAATTCAATCTTATATCGGTGTCCAAAATCTGTGAAGACAACCATTGCCATGTTGAATTCAATTCCCAAAATTGTTATTTTAGGATCATTTAACTGGCAAAATGATTGGCTTGGGTAGTGTTACACAAGGAATTTATTTTTGGATCAGCTTTCCAAGGGATTTTAATTTTTTTTTTTTTTTTTTGGTAAAGAGGGATTTTGATTTTTCATTACTACATAAAAGCAATTCTTGTAATTTAGCAACTAGTAATAAAAAATTTTCTTTATCATCAACGCTTGGGTCATAGTGCTTGTTTTCCTTATCCAAATTGCTCAATTTGTCCATTGGCAAAACAATCTCGATCTCCTTTTCCCAAAAGCACATCTCGAGCTACTAGTGCTTTCTCTCTGATTCATGTCGACATATGGGGCCCTTATCATACCCCCATCGTGATGGCTCTCAATTTTTCCTGACTATTGTTGATGACTACACTCGCGCCACTTGGGTCTTTTTTATGCAATCCAAGAGCCAAACATTCTCAAATTTGGCGAATTTTCTTTCTTTGATTAAAAATCAATTTGATGCTTCTATTAAAAAAATTTGCATAGACAATGGACGAGAGATATTTACCACAAAATGCACCTCTTTCTTTGCATCCCATGGAATACTTCATGAAACTTCATGCATATAGACTCTTCAACAAAATGATGTTGTAGAACGTAAACATCGTCATCTTTTAGAAGTAGCCAGAGCCCTTAAATACCAAGCATCCATTCCTGAATCTTATTAGGGAGATTGTGTGGTTACGATGGCTTATTTGATTAATTGCATGCCAACTAGAGTTCTTGAAGGGCGATCTCCATTTGAAATGCTCTTTGAGAAGTCACTAGAAATAGAACACTTGAGAGTTTTTGGGTGTCTATGCTATGCCACAATTGTGGGACCTCGGGACAAAATGGATCCTCGTGCTCTTCGATGTGTCTTCATGGGATATCCTCTTTTATAGAAGGATATAGGGTTGTGGAAATATCCACCGATCGATTTCTTGTTAGCCGGGATGTTGTTTTCCATGAGGATATATTTCCATTTTAGGAATTAGCAAATAATACTCATACATTTATAGGGATGCCAAATCATCGTCAGCTCTTGTCAGAAGAAAATTTATCTATGAAGACTCAATACTTGTTTGTTCCAACAAAAAACATTGTAGCAGCTCTAGAATACTTGAATTCAACAGTTAAGTCACCAGTGACATATCATGAAGAAGATGAGTCATCACCATAGCAACATACTGAAGTAACTTCATTTGAACAACAAATTGTAGAGCCACCACGACGATCAAGGTGTCATACTCATCCACCTATGTGGACCAAGGACTACATACGCTCTACTTTGTATTCCCAAGGTACACATTATCCTATATCTTCTTATGTGTCTTTTAATCGATTATCTCAAGAACAAGCGTGTTGCATTAGTCACATATCCGAGGAATGTGAACCTTCCTCCTATGAAGAAGCAGCATGTGATCCAAGATGGCAGCAATTTATGGAGTTTGAGTTGAATGCACTTGTGGATAATAATACCTGGGATGTAGTCTCATTGCCTTCACATAGAAAACCGATTAGCTGCAAATGGGTATATAAAATAAAATATAAGGCAGATGGCTCTGTTGAACGTTACAAAGCTCGATTGGTTGCCAAAGGATTCACTCAACGGGAGGGTTTTAATTATCATGAAACATTTTCTCCTATTGCCAAGGAGGTCATAGTTCTTTCTTTCCTATCTATTCCTACACTCCGTAACTGGGAATTACATTAGATAGATGTTCATAATACTTTTCTTCATGGTGATCTTAACGAAGAAATTTACATGAAACTTCCATAGGGACTTTACAGACAGGGGAAGTCTTGGGTATATCATCTATGTAAGTCCCTATATAAACTCAAGCAGGCTTCTCGGCAGTGGTATACAAAGTTTACTAATGCACTCACTAGTGCAGGATTTTAGCACTCTAAACATGATTATGCATTGTTCACATGGACTAAAGACACCTCATCAATTTATTTGTTGATATATGTCAATGATATATTCATTATGGGAAATGATGACTCTGCCATTAGAAAATTTAAAGAATATCTGCATCTTAATTTCCATATCAAAGACTTGGCGCCTCCCAAATATTTTCTTAGTATTGAAATAGCTAGATTTGATAAAGGGATATGTCTCAGTCAGCGAAAATTTGTCTTGGAGATTATATTAGAAACAGGGTTATTAGGATGCAAGCTAGCTGTTATCCCCATTGAACATAATGCCAAGCTTACGACATTTGAATATAATAAGGCTACCTCATCATTTGATAAAGACCTATTGCTTCAAGATCCATTAGGTTATCAATGGCTCGTTGGAAAATTGATCTACCTTACTATGACTAGACCTAATATATTTTATGCAGTGTAAATGCTCTGTCAATTAATGCATAATCCAAAACATCTCACATGAATGCAACACTGAAAGTTGTAAAATACTTGAAGGGCTGCCCAGGACTTGGAATATTGTTCTCTCAAGATTGCGACATGAAGATGAAGACTTATTGTGATATTAATGATGCAACTTATCCAATGACTAGAAGATCTGTCATAGACTTTTGCATCAAATTAGGGAGATCCTTGATTTCATGGAAAAATCAACCATGCCTTTGTCATAAGCTGAATTAGAATATCAGGCTATGGCAAAAATAGTTTGCGAAATAATTTGGATACGAGGCCTACTTTTGGATCTTGGGGTAGAAATTGATGGAGCAATTGAATTATTTTGTGATAATGATGCTACACTTAAATTAGTGGCAAATCATGTCTTTCATGAAAGGACAAAACATATAGAATTTGATTGTCACTTCACTTGAGAAAAAATTCAAGAAGGAATCATCACAACTCGAGGAATTGGGACAATGGAATAGCTTGCCAATTTTTTCACTAAGCCTTTGTGTCAAAGACAACATACTTATCTGCTAAGCAAGCTAGGTGCCTTTGACTTATATAAGCTGCTAGCTTGAGGGAGAGTGTTGGAGAAGGTTGCGATTTAATTATAGACTCCGATTCTAATTGATTCAGTCAAAGATATTCGGAGATAAAGTATGAAATTGTAATCATGTATATTTTTTCCTCGATTCTCTTTTTGTACTATATATGTGTATGCATGTGTATACATGTACAAGGATGATACAATGAGATAGAATTACAATTTTTCCTCCAAAATACATTTCATCTTCAGTTTCCATCACCTTTGCCCAACTCACATCTCTCTCTCTCTCTCTCTCTCTCTCTCTCTCGCACGCACGCGCCTTTGCCCTCCACCGCAAGCCCTCGGTGCTTCAAGATCCAAGTGCAAGCCATTGTGATTGCTCAGATTGAGGCTGTATGAGGTGTTCAACCTTAGATTGACCTAGAATTGAGGTTGCAGAGGTCTTGGCGACAACGTACGTCATCATGCGAGATTTCAATTTAAGGGATTGCTAACAAAAAAAAAAAAATGATGACTCCATAGGAAAATTCATAAATGATAAAAACCAATTCAACATTGGTAAGTAATTCAAATAAGACTTGATAATTTAAAAGTAGTTGGGAGTTTATCCTTCTCTAGGTTGGTACCTAATTATTATCGATTAATAAGTTTGAAATGTTCATAAGCTATCCAAATAAAATTTGATAAGTTAGTACAAAAGTTGGGAATTTTCAATTTACAAAAAAGAAAAATTGGTAATTTCAAAAGTCTAAGTAAGTTACTAGCAAGTTACTTTGAAAAAAGTCAAAAAGAAAAAAAAATCATATATCAATTTAGTAATCAAAAAATCTTTAACGTTTACTAGGACTTATTGAAATTTACTAGCACAGATAAAAATTCGTATTCCTTTGTTATGGAATAATAAAATTCTGCACATAAAATAAATAGTCCCCTTTCTCTTTTTGGTGATGTCTTGTTTCCATGGCAAAAATATTTTTGCCTACAGAATATATATAAAAAAGAAACCGCTAAAAATAGAAACGACCATTGGAGATAATTCCCAAAGTCAGCCTAGAAGACAACTCCCAAGTTTGGGGTTTGCCCTCCATTCTCACCTAAACTCCTAGAAATTAATAAGTATGATATATGACATGAGCTAATAGATCTTGATGCCTCATAGTGACGGCGAGGGATAGTACACTGTACTATGTAGTACATCTTATGCTCCTAAAGGTTTGTACATGTACTGCTTAGTTCTCTAAGTTGGTGATTAAATGCAATGAACTCTAGATCTTCTTCGGCCCCTTCTTCCATCGAATGCCGCGGGCAAGCTCTTTCATCGACGGATGATCTTTTGCTCCCAAGAGTCAAAAGTCAGGAAAGCCAAGAGATGAATCAACTCTTGCAGCGTGGCTTAACTGGCTTTCTATCACAACACATCATGCTTCTCAATAACCTCCCATTCCCATTTATAGGAGTTCCCGAATAGACACATATTGATCTATTGCACCGTGAGTTATGGAACCAGGAGGTAAGCATTTTGTCTTGTTTTCCACTAGTTCAATCTCTTGTGCTACTCCATCTCACTTATTCAGATCGAGTAGTGTAGCCGATACATCCCTAGCTAAAGCACGCGCACGCACAAAATCCATGAGCCATTATTGCATGTATTGGATCATGTACTATGGCTTCATTCACTCTTACATAGTATCGAAAAGGAAGATTCTTTACATAGAATTCCCTTTATGAGAATAGTGAAATCGAGCTTCGTTCCGCCTATAAATTACCCGGGATGAGCTCTACTACAATTGTGGAGTAGATATGAGAGGACTATTCTACAGTAGATAAAGAGGACTATTTTACAGTTTTGGGCTTATTTACCTAAAGCAGGCTTCTTGGATATCTAGTCCAACAGGTAAGTTTACGTATGACCTAAGTCTCTAGGTTTCTTTCTGATGTAGTTCTTTCAATAATAATTCTGAAGTAGCCATTTCAATCCTATATCTTCATGTAAAAATTCAATGTAATTCTTTTGATCCATTTTCACAGGTAATTATTGACATAGCAATTCAGTTATTATTGATTGTCTTATGTGGCACATTATCATGTCAGTGATTTTCGGTAAAAATTGATCGAAATGATGATATTAGAATTTTACACAAAGATTTAAGATTTAATTAACAAAATTAAAAATTTTATGACTAAATTATTTCCCGTACAGTATATTTAGATTGATTAGATAATTTCTCTATATCTTATGCATTTGGAGTGATTGCACTTATTTGATTCATAATTACATTAAATTCAATACTAAAAACACGATGGACTTCACTATGCCAATCCTCCATCATTGCTAGGGGTGAGCAACAAAGATTGCTTGGACCGGACCAGACCAGTCGATTCTGGGCGATTTCTGAAGGGGCTGGTCCGGTTTTGGTTCCATCAAAATGAAATCGGTGATTTTCGGTTTGATTTGCGGCTCCAGGGATGGAATTGCCCGGACCGGATAGAACCGACCTTTTTTTTTTAATTTTAATTTTCTTAAAAATCTTCAAAGAACAGTAGTCCCTCATGATTACTTTTCCCACTTGGCTCTCATGCCTCTTTCCCTCTCAGCATCCTTCAGGGTCTGGAGTAGGAGGGCCTTCTCGACGAGCTCGGTGTAGCGGGAGTCGAGTCGAGGAGGTCGACGAGGATGAAGTTGGAACTGATTTGACCCCCCGTGGAGTTGCAGGGGGCCAGTGGGGCAATACGGAGGAGATAGGAGAGGGAAGACACCACAGACACGAGGATCCATGAGGCTCGAGAGCGACCTCGGAAAGAATTGGAGGTGTCTTCGTGGTCTCTCTAAAATGGAGGACTCGGTGGTTTTTGTGGAAGGAGGAGAGGAAGTGGGTTTGCATAGAGAAGAGAGAGATGGAGATGGGACAGGAGGCATTGACTTAGAGAGAGTGTGTGAACAAAAGTAAATGCAGTAAAGAGACACATCAGACAGAAGTGAGGTCATGCTGCTCTGCTCTCTATGTTTATGTCAGGCACGCCACTCTCTCCAATCTTTAAAATTTGACCGGTTCCTGATCGTAGGATCACTCGCTCCGGTCCCCGATTCTCGATTTTGGGAATCGATTCTCTTGGTCTGATTTCAGTCTCATTTCAAAATCGAATCGAATCAAGAATCGATTACCCTTGATTATCATATCTCATCAACCTTTCGTTTGTCCTGTTTTGCTCTTTGGCGCACCCAACTTTCTTCTTGCTCGTCTACTTTAAGCACTGCGAAACATCCGTAAACAATGATTCTGCTGCTTTTACCATGTGCTTTCATTTCCTCTTTCCAAGAGCCCCACGAAAGTCTGTTCTTCACGTGCTGTCCCTTCTGTCAGAAAAGAACTGAATCATTCAAAGCTCTTGACGCGTCTGAATTAATAGTTGTGTTACACGTACACCACGTGCCCGTATAATAAAAGTAGAGGATGCTAAACATTTTGCCACGATTTATGCGCTGAATAAATTCGACGAGGACAAAGGTGGTCCATGACCAGCTGAGATCGAGGAGATCCATGTGGGCAGAAAAAGAGAGATTTTACACATTAATTAAACCTTTTTTTATCAATTATTTTTACGACTTTTGTTTGCATCTATGTGATTGGAATCAACATAGAATGGTTACAGCGAGCATGCATGCATCTAGAGTGCTAGAGCTAGTTTCCTCTTAATCAATCTCTAAGCAAGCTAACTTATGAACGTGTGATCCGTGTGTAAGCGGGTGAAAAACAAGCTAATTCTAGAAATAGGATCATAATTTGACCTGATGAAGAGCAACAATGTTTTAAACGCTTATCTTGTGATAGTGCTAAAGAAGTCATTGTATATATGTTTCAATACATAACACGGACTAATACCATTTCAACAAGTCAATTATGGATACTGCATAATCAATGATAGAGATGGACTTGATTTACATGATCTATACGTAAGTCATGCAATATTTTGCTTTGGTCAAGAGTGAGAATGTTCAACCTCTACACACCAATTGCTTAGAAGCAAAACCTAGTTGTGACCATTGAGCCGGTTCACTGCCTAGTTCCTCCATTTCCTGAACAGAAAGCCTTTGCTTTTGTAGTCAATCTGACCTTCTAGGATCCGTTTTTTTCACTAAGTCGGACGTAATCATTGGCTTTGCTTTCACCATCATAATCTCATTCATGTTGTCTAGTTCTGCATTATTTACCCTAGAAACGTGCCCACATAGCAAACATAATTATTACATGAAACACAACACGATCAACTTTACCTAGTCGTCCCAAGGAATGTTATAATAAACTAAAGAGCAAGGTTGCATCCATGCAGGTCGCATGTTAATTTAAATCATAGTGATTATCAGGTTAGCCTTGTTATGCTTATCTTCTAATTGCCCCACATGACCTTGTTATGTGATTTAATCAGTGATAACACAAGATAATTCCACGAGAACAAGCTCGATGATGCGACAACGGAAGCTCATTTTAAATCTTCCCAACTAACTTTGTTTTTGTCTTCTCATTGTTATTATCATGCGATAGTATGATCACCAGTGTCCTTCCTATACTCAGAAAGCAACCCACTCTGTTGGGGTTCCGCTAAAAATTAAAAATTTCACATGACCATGGAATTATATCCTCGCAACTTAATTAGAATCTCACATTTTGTGAGGCCCATGGTTTTTGATTACATTACGACACTACTAATTCTTTGAATAATCTTTCATCCAAATTCCCAAGTTATAATAAAAATGATTTATATAATAGCCATGGTAAACTCCAGTTTACATTATAAAGATATCTTATTATTATATGCTTTACTATTAAGCTCCGGTAGTTTTTTTTCTTTTTTGCCATGATCATAAGTTCCGTTAGTCTCACGGCACTTTTGATAATTTTCATAGCGCGTTGATTAATTAAAAGGTGCACCATTGTTACTCATTTCTGCTCTGGTACATTGTTTGTATCCGAGGAAAACACGAAGCTCCAAACATGGCGCTCGTGTTGTGAGAAACGAGGTTTTTGGTTTCTTGTACGAACATGAAATCACGCCTTGTGTATTGCAGGGAATTATGCAAATTAAAAAGTGATTGCTTAAGGAGTGACTTACATGACCATGGAATGGTGTCGAAATACGCGAGGAACTTCCACAGGAGCAGGATCTTGTCCGGTTATGGGGGCAACCTCATGGGATCAATATCAATTTAAGGAAAGTGTCTACACGCCTCAAACGTATACACTAGGTACTGTTCTTCGTCGATTCACCGGTCGAAGTAGAACTCTGATGAGGGAGATATTCTCAGATGCAACATAAGACGTTCCCGCCCTCCCAAATTGATAATTATGTGCCAAGATTGATAATTATGTGCCAAGGTTCATAGGCTCAGAAGAAACAGGAAAATACCCAATATTTTATGATTCATACGGATAAATTGTTGATGTTGGGGCAATCGGGAGTGCATGTACGTTTCTATTAGCAAAGTGTAGAGGCTGTGACGACTGGTGTACTCTCAAGAAATAAAAAATTATTTGTTTATGTGTTGAATTCTATCCAAATTTCAAAAAATCATGAAAACATTATGTGAGTTTACATGTCAAATTTGTATATTGTGAGAGTATTAGATATTTTGGAATAAGATAAAGTCTAAGATGTCCATCGCAAATTTAGTTTATGCAAAAAGAAACAGGTAAAAACTAGAGAATTTTCAATTGATTGGGGGTATTAGGAGATTTTTAGCTGGAAATTGGGGGATACATATTTGGATTCCGCTAATTGTGCACAAATTACACTTGATCAGGGCCCTTGCATGGGCCAAAGGATTGGAAATAATTAGTTCATGAGATCTAGAGCGTGTTTAATGAATCTTTAATTAGCTAGAGATCATAAAAGAAGCGGAAAAAATAGAAATAAAAATATTTAGACACGCCCTTTAAGATTTACAGATGTGGCATCTCAAGGTTCATGGTTGAAGTATTAATCATGTGGACCACACAATTTTCATTTCCTTTCATCTTTATTGGTCAATCGGCCGTCCAAAGGAGCTCATGCTACTATGAGCAATTTTCAGAATCAATTGGTATCTGTCCCTTCATGGCTTGAGTTTCTGGGTTTACTTTCTTCGGGACTCTTTAGAATTGATATTCACCAATATTTATACAAAAAATTTACATTTCAGAAACAGTTTGTACCATACCATTTTATCATATGTACAAAAGCATATGCTAGGCATTTATGGATGATTCCGTTGGGAATCTGTACCGCGCAATCACCAAGTCTCAACGTGAAGGGTTTTCATAAAAAAAAAAAAATGCATTAATATCGCGACGGTGATTAAGGGTTTTTTTTAAATATTAATGTCCCGCTGGCATTGTTTATGAAATTAGCTTAAATTACTCGGAAAACGGTCTTTCACGTCTATAGAGCAATGATAAACAACAAAACCCTCAATCTCGTGGACCGTGCTTTTGTTGAAAAATGCTGTGAGTGAATCCTCCCTTGCCGATCCACGGCCCGCAAAGAAAGTTCGCAGGCATCTCGTCTAACCATGGTAAAGAAAGATCCTGGCTCATCTAGTCAAATAATGATTCGAACCGCGTGCTTATCGATCATATAATGCACTCACCTACTCGAACATGTTTTTCTCGAGCTATTGTAGTTGTCTCTTATCTGGATCCACTATGTGTGCTTATATGTCAAGAGTAAGTATCGGAAAAAGAGATTTCATACTCGCTTCTGTTTCACGGAGTAATTGAGACAGCTTGTTCTTAGGTAAAACCCCTCAGTATAGACCTCGTAGAAATTTGGTAGAGGTAGCCATGACTATAAGCCATTATTTCACATTGGAAAAATAAACCAAATATGCTTTCACATTCCTATTTTTTGCAATTTGCATCGTCTTCTTCTTTTGGAGAAAATAATTTACTCCATGAAATTCTAGAAAATGCTTAACTTCGATAACTTACACATTCTCAGGGAAAAAAATGCATTTGTAGGCATTATAAGATGGTTGTGTTTGAAAGAATTTCTCAAATGACAATCAGACATTTTAAGGAATGATTCGAATTGTCAAATTTTTGTTTGCACATTCCACAAGAAAGTCACAAGTTGAAAAGCCGGAAAGTTTCAAAGTTGACTAAATAGGCACTCTGAAAACATCATGGGAAGTGTCTGTAGTGCATTATAGGTGGCGCTGATGAGATATTCCGCATGAACTTCGGTGATTATTCATTCAACTTAAAGTTACATTTATTTCACATAAAATAAATTATATAGAAAGTATTTTCAAAGAATAAGCACTTATATCCATTGATATAATTAATCGACGAAAAATATTCTCATTATTAATTACAATTTATAAGTAAAAATGTTGGTCGATGATAAGAATATTTTTTCGTCCATTCATTTAATTTTATAATTGATTCAAGTGTTATTCATATCATTAATTTTTTGTAAAACTAACCAGGCAAAACTTGCCTTTATGACTAGGGCACCTAGAACATTAGCTGGACTTTCTGTACGAGTTATTCTTTTTCCCTTTTCTTCGGTCGGCAAACTATTAAAAAATAAAAGCAATTTTCTCTCACTCTTTCCTTTTTGTGAAGAAATAAAATTTTCTCTGTGGCATATCTGTCGACTTCTAGCGGCTCTGTTCACCCCTGAAACAGGGGCCTGGTCGACTTGTGTCCAGGAACATGACATATGGGATGTGAAACTTCATTTACGAGCAATCCTCCCAGAAAAACCTGGACGCCTCCTGTCTCCAGAAAAGAACAAAATAAGAATCGGTAATGAATCTTGAAGCAGTTGTTGAGCGCGTAAGATATTGTTTGCCATTAGGCCCTCTCTCTTTCTGGCCGGCACGACTAAACAAGTTGAGAGTAGTTATCCAGCCCGTTCCTTTGCGGTGATCTTCAACCAATCTTCTTCTTCTTCCTCGTGGAAACACGGGAAAAACGAGCACCAGCCTTTGAATGACAAATGCTCATATTTTATGTAATTTCCATTCGCCGTAATGCAATGGGACACGTGTTTCTGTGGGACCTACGGCGACTTCGTTTGCATGTGGGGGCAGACAGAGACCGTATAGTCAGAGATCACCAAGCATTGAAAGATGTTTCCTTTAAATAAAGCCCCCGTCAATGGAAGGTGAAGGTCACAAGAACATAGAAACAGAGCACAAGCCAAGTCTCTTCTTTACTTCTGGATCGAGTGATTAGTACAAGTTCCATTTTGTATCAGGGAGAGAGAGGGACGATGGGAACATTTCTAGGGTTCGCGGTCACTGCGACCCTGCTCTTCTGCATGGCTCAAGGCGAAGTCCTCTTCTATGATTTTGTGGTGAGTAGGAGCATCCTCTTGGTGAACATTTAGTGATTACTCAAAGCATTTGATTGTTAACCAGTTTTAGCCTCTTTCAGAGGCATTATAGTTTACCACGATCCCATCAGTGTATTCAACACAAGAATCTCCTTATTTACAATGATCTTTACATCTAAATCTCTCAGCTAATTAAATCTTGGAGTATGCTCGAGGCCGAGCACTACAGCATTCAAATACCAAACTAGATGCAATTTTTTTGAAGATTTCGACTTCTTGAGAGTTTAGTAGTAATCTGGCATTATCTATGGTTGTATGATTTATGCATTTTACTCTTTTGGGAGGTGGTTTCCAACCCCGTCTGGAGTCTTGATCCATAAGAAAGTTCAGCTACTGGCCTTGCATCAATTTAATAGGGCAAATTATTTTATGGGTATAATGGTTCAAGATTCATATGATGATTTTTGTTGCAGGTAAATGAGACACCTATTGAGATGCTATGTGAGACAAATCGGAGTGTAATAACCGTGAACGGTCTATTTCCTGGGCCGGAGATCCGTGCTCACAAGGGCGACACTATTTATGTTAATGTCACCAACTTAGGACCTTATGGAATCACTATTCACTGGTAAGAATACAACCATCTCTCTCTCTCTCTCTCTCTCTCTCTCTCTCTCTCTCTCTCTCTCTCTCTCTCTCTCTCTCTTAATACTATACACTCATGCAGGCATGGAGTGAGACAAATACGGTATCCTTGGTCTGATGGCCCAGAATATGTCACGCAATGCCCCATCCCTACGAACTCAAGCTTCCTTCAGAAAATCAAACTCACCGAGGAAGAGGGCACGTTGTGGTGGCATGCCCACAGCGATTGGTCACGTGCCACAATACATGGTCCTATAATCATTTTGCCAGTCAACAACACCAACTACCCTTATGAGTTCGACGACCAACACACAATCGTGATTTGTATGCTACTTTCAACTAACTTAACTCTCAAGAATAATTTTTTCACTCAATCAAACACATACGCATAGAAATAACAGTTTGCATTGTTTTTCTTAAACAAAATTATTTTTTGGCACGCAGCTGAATGGTATGCAAGAGATACGAAGGACATAATTGATGAAGCTCTTGCATCTGGAGGTGATCCAGACTTGTCCGTGGCCTATACCATCAATGGTCAACCGGGAGATAGTTATTCATGCTCTAATGGTACTAATTCTAGTGTGTGTGTCTATGTCTATATATATATATATATGAGTGTGATATATGCTAAAAATATAAAAGAAAAGGTCTTATTGAAAGGTAATGAAATAAAACCTTACTACTCTATAATTAATGAAATGAGATCTTTGCAAAATTATTATGCCTTAAAATCAATTAATGATGATTGATATATAGTATGAGTAGTTTTAGAATCTCTGTAAGTACTATTTAATATGGTGTGTTTTGTTTTTATTTTTCTTTCGTAGGTTCAGCGTACAATATAACAGTTGTGCAAGGAAAAACGTATCTCCTGCGGATCATCCACTCCGGGTTGAATGAAGAGATGTTCTTTGGCATAGCCGAGCACAATCTCACGGTGGTCGGAATGGATGGAGCTTATTTAAAGCCGCTTAATACTGAGTACCTCATGATAACTCCTGGTCAAACAATGGATGTTTTGGTCACTGCGAACCAAACCCTTGGTCGTTACTATATGGTTTTCAGTCCGTTCGTGGACACAACTGCCCCGTCCAATGACAATGTTACGAGAGGAATATTCCAATACAACGGCACTTATAACCACTCAAAGACTCCCGTGTTACCTGAACTTCCAGGTTTTACCAATAAGAGTGACGCTGGAAACTTTACTATTCAGTTGAGGAGTTTGAATAGCGAAGAACATCCATCCACGGTTCCAGCCAACATCACAAGAAACATTACGATCACAGTGTCCGTGAATCAGCAACCTTGTCCTGCTAATCAAACGTGTACTGGTCCAGATGGCTCTATGCATTCGGCAAGCTTGAACAACATTAGTTTTTCGGCTCCCTCGATTAGCATTCTCCAAGCATACTACAAGTACGTAAATCGTTTGACCTACAAAATTTGATCCTATTTGTTCGGATTGAATATCTTTTTCAAATCGATAGAGCTGATTCGGGTTGAAACATTCTTCCTTTCGAATCGATTTAACTGGCTAAAACCTCCATTGTCCTAAAGCGAAGGCATAATTCAACATTTAAATGTGTCTAATGACATTATATTTGTTTGGTGTGTGCAGCAATCTTCTAGGAGTCTACAACGAAACTTTTCCGGATGATCCACCTTTTGTGTTTGACTACACCGGGAATGTATCGGCCTTAGGGGAAGCTGCCAACATGAGTACCGAAGTGTTGATGATTAACTATAATGAGGAGGTTGAAATAAGATTCCAAGGGACCAATTTGGGAGCAGCAGAGAATCACCCAATGCATTTACATGGCTATAGCTTTTATGTCGTTGGGATGGGCGATGGAAATTTCAGCGACTCCTATGTATCGGATTATAATCTAGTGGATCCGCCCTATGTTAACACCGTCGGACTCCCCAAAAATGGGTGGACATCGATCAGATTCAAAGCCGATAATCCAGGTACTATAATTTCATCAGTAGAAACGCATGGAAACATATCGTTTTTGTTTGCAAATGAATAGCATCTATTATCATGTATCTACCATTTTGGCATTAGCTTTGCGTGAATTTAGTCTTGTATATGAACGCATAATTGACTGTCTATTCTTTTACGGGTGGTTGCAGGAGTGTGGTTCATGCACTGTCATTTAGAACGCCATGCGAGTTGGGGAATGGACACAGTCCTCATTGTCGGAGACGGGAAGCTAAAGCATCAGAAGGTGTATCCGCCGCCTAGTTACATGCCTCCTTGTACCGTGTCTTAATCTGGATGTTGTTTGCTTTGAGTTCATTGCTACTACAAAGGGCTATAGACATCCCAATGGGAATAAAGCATCTGTGTTTTGTACCGAATTATGCACTTTTGCATCATTCTAAAAAGTTTCAATTGTAACACATGTTTGGAATCCAAGAAGTTATTTGATTCAAAATATTGTATTTTCGTCTGATAAAATGATTCGAAATATATTTTGTACATTTCCAACCTTGACTCCATTTAATTGCCGAAATTCTCAACAATGTTGACTAAAAGTATCATTTACTATCCAATCTTAATAAGTTTGTCAAACATAAAGTGGCATAATTATATCACTTTAACATGTAAGAGAACATAAGTGAGAACTATCGTCATAACCAAAAATGCTTGCCAACTTGCGGGTTTGACAAGGAAAAAGTGAATACTAGCGGAGCCGATTAATGGCTGGATCCGTTATCCATTAAATTACCTCGTCTTACCAACCAAGGATGATAATAAATTTTAGCTACGCGGGATTATCTATTTTGTGAATTAATTACTGCAATTTTTCGAGATATCTATCTATTTGATATTATTACCATGGTGCTTTCTTACTTGTGCAATTAAACATTAGGAGTTTGTTAACATCTAAACTTTGACTAAATATTTGAGATTAATTTGCATAGAAAATTATGGACAAATTTGCCCCCAACAAAAATGATTTTCTCATGACGTAGGTATTAATATTATTTGCATTTATTAAGTTTTGTTTTCTATTTTTCTTACCTTATTTTTTGATAAAAAAAAAAAAAAATTAGCCCACAGGGGCTGGGCGTGCCCCTTATTCTTTTCTTTCCTTCCCTTCGCTGCAACTCACGCGCGCAGAGGTCGTCGACGGGTGCGCGGAAGACGATCGATGGCAGAGAGAGGGGAGTAGGCCAGCAACGGATGGGACACGCCTTCAATGTTGAGATGAGACGCTGGTTCGGCCAAGGGGGAGGCTGGTCGGCATTCCAAGGACTGGCGCCCGAAGCCTCCGTCGTTCAGGTCGTATAAGTTCCGACCCCGGCTATGTCATATGCTTTCTAGCTGTTAAGCCCCGGTTTGTCCCATGCCGTTTGTCCCGGTCTTCGATTGAGGTCCCGTTTCAGCTGCTGCTCGTTGCCCAGGAGGTCCCACGCCATGTGCTCGATGAAACGCCTAAGCTAGATGCGCGTTCGTGTCCTTCGTCTAAGGCTGAGACTTGCTGTGTTTCGTTCGTGCCTGTACTGAGGTCGGGTCTCGCTTGTCCATTGTCTGTTGATTTCGGCATGAGTTCGATAGTTTGTTAAGCCTGACATTTGCAGAGAAGCCTTAAGAAGAAGACCGCACGAAGAAAAAAAGCGAAGAAATAAGGAAAAGACAAAAGAAAAGAGAAAGGGAAAAGTAAAAAATGGGAGTAAGAAGGAAAAGACAAAAGATAAAGTGCACCTACTGCTTTTTAAGTGAAGTGGGAGGCTGGCGTTGTTGAACGATAGTTTGTTCAGGAGAGAATTTGACTAACTCATATTTTTGATAGGCTTTCGCCTTTTTCTGCTCTCATACCAAAGATAAAAATAGAGATGTAGAAAAATAGAGAATAGAGAAGATATAAGAATTGTATACTTAGAAGATATACATTATCAATCTCAGATTGCCTATCATGTGGATATTTTGATTGTGCTCTGATTCTAGTGTGAGTTGAAGATAAATTTAATTTTGATGCAAGCTGGAATAGTTGGTAGTGAATTAGGTCAACACAAGACTATAATAAAAAAAGTGGCTGAGTTAAACTCTTAATAATTTCCATAGTCACTATAAATGGAGTATTTAACTATAGAAAACACTTGATGGAATAGAATCACCTATATAAATGTAGAGTGAGGCCGCTTTTATAAGAATTATTGGCGATAATCTTTTAGAGCACTTATGAATGAACTAAGCATGCGCATGGCCTACTAGCACAAAATCACGTTGAACTATAATATTTGTGGGAGTGTAATGTGATTAGAGAATATTATAATTCATAAAACGAAATTCTTAGTTCATAGAAGTTTCAAACTTTACCAATGATTTGATGAATTATTGGTCCGATTTATAACCTAACAATTACTAGTTCCGATGCATTACACTCTAACAACCCATCATTATTCTATTTTTTTCTTTTCAAAACTTTTGAAAAATTTGAGGGGTTGTTAGATATTTTCAATAGTGTAGAAATATTTAAAAGCAAGAGCTTTTATAGAAGTTACAAAAAAAAAAAATTTGTTTTTGTAATATTTTTTATCGTCATTAATTTGTAATGGTTTTTGTCCGTCACTGATCTATAGTGGCATTATAATGGTTTTGTAACGTTTGATTTATTTTTTCATAAATCCTCCATTATTTTATCATGACTTATAACGGTCATCATTGTTATAATTACTAATGATTTATAGCGGTTTCTTAATGGCTTTCTCTCTCATTTAATAGGGAAAATCCCAAATAAGGACCCAAAGTGCCTTCTTTTTCTCAAAAGAGGACCTGGAGTGAAGTCTGTCTCAAATAAGAACCCAAAGTGGTCATTTAGTCTCAAAAAAGGACCTCTCTTGCTGACCTATGAACAAAGGCATTTCCAATTCATATTCCAGTGGCTTGATCAAGGGTATTTTTGTCTATTTCTTTTAAAAAATTTCGGTTGTCTTTTTTTTTTTTTCTTGGGTCGATGGTTGCACTGTTCATCATCTTCTTCATCCCTTGTTCGTCTTCTTCTCAAGACCACTGAACTTGGGAAAGGCTGGCGAGCGCCAGTCGTTGGTGAGGGCCAACAAGGGCTGGACACCCATCATTGGCAGTGGGCGAGGGCCGCCAAGCCCTCGCCAGATCTAGCGAGGGTGGCCTCGGCGGCGGCAGGGACCAACGCGTAGTTCTCAATTCCGCTAAGCAATGGGGCACCAACAACAAGCGCCAGCTTCACATTCAAAACAGTACTGCTCAAATTATTCACGGTGTAATGCCAATCGAAAGCCGCGAATCACTCGACCTCCTTATAGATATCGATCTTGGTCACGTTCGCTCCGTTCACCAGGACATCGAACACCCTCTGGCCCGCCTTGTTCACCCGTGGATCGATCTTCACGAAGTGGAACCACAGCAGGTAATCCAGCTTGGCGTCCACCTCCAATTAATACTCCGGGACCCCCATTTGATCAGCCGTCACTGCGGTCTAGTACAATTTCATGGGGAAATAATTGGGCTGCTGATTGGTCCCCGCGATGCTACTCGCGATCGAGATGGCGTCAATGATTTTACGCGTGGCGACGGTCCGGGCGTTGTAATCCGACTGCCAAGACTAGCCGAAGTAGTCGGCGTGGTCGCTGAAACCCAGCCCCCACTGACCGGCGCCACAGTCTAGTCTCCCGTAGTTGACCGGGATGAAATCGCTGCCCCACAGACGCGAATAAGACAGCGGATCGACCTGGACGAGCGACAGGGATCCGACCACGAGGGGGGTGGTCGGTGGCAATGCTACAGAAGCAGACGTCGGCCTCGCCATCGCGGACGAAGGCGAAGAGGTCAGAGTAGGCGTCGGCGGCGCTGGCGAGGTCAAGGGAGGGCCAGGGGGAGCACCAGTTGAAGACAAAGGTGCCCTCGACGGAGGCGTCGAAGCTCGGGGGGTGGGACTTGCCATCGTAGTTGTCATAGATGATGAAGGTGCGGAGGTAGTAGTGGCGGGGGAGGCCGGGGAGGACATAGCAGTTCTTCTTGCCGGAGGAGAGGGGGAAGTAGCGGAGCGTCTTCTCCTGAGGCTGGTGGAAGCGGAGGGGCTCCAAGACGACGTCGGTGGCGCCGCCGGTGAAGTAGCAGTCGGGGAGCCATGTGGTGTTGAAGGAGTCGACGGCGGGGGCGTGGCCACTGCAGTTGATGTGGCACAAGACGTTGCCGTACGGATGCAGAGCAGAAGCGGCAAGGAGAGGGAAGAGGAGGAAGAAGAGAGAGAGCATGCTAGCTCCCTCGTCGCTGCTTCCTTTCTCTCTCTAACTCTCTCTCTCTCTTTCTCTCTCTATGACTGGCTTTGCTTGGGGATCGCGAGAGAGATGAACAATGCAACCACTAACTAAAAAAAAAAAAAAAAAAACAAGACAACCGAAAATTTTTAAAAGAAATGGACAAAAATACCCCCGATCAAGCCATCGGAATATGAATCGGAAATGCATCTGTTCACCGGCCGACGAGTGAGGTCCTTTTTTGAGTCTAAATGACCACTTTGGGTCCTTATTTGAGACAGACTTCACTCCAGGTCATCTTTTGAGAAAAGAAAGGCACTTTGGGTCCTTATTTGGAATTTTCCCCATTTAATATAAAATGAGACTTCAAACCACAATTTAAAAAAAGATACATAGAATCAAAAAAAGAATTTTCCTTCCCTTCTCATATCTTTAATTTCTTTGCTCGATGATACATATAACATTGTTTCTATTTCTTTTATTATTTTGAATGGAAGAAAAAAGAAGGTTTGTTATATTTTGAGAGGATAGTCCTTGAGTCTATTGCATTGGGTTTCATACTTTGAATGATGGAATTTTCCTTAAGCTTGCACGCGCAAGACATTTTATCTTATTTTTTCCATCCTTTTCAACAAATTTCCAACAAATCTTATATTTCATATTATCTAAACTTTATCCAACACTTCATGCATAGGGGATCTTTAGTAACGTGTTGAAAAACTTGTGTTTAAAATTTATGACAGTGACATATAGTATAACCTACCGATGTATCATATAAAAGGGCTCGTCTACTATTATTTTAGTATCACTCTGCAATAATAAATGAAATTTGTGCGCTATTTTCCTGCCCGAGACTGTCCTCCTCATGCAATCAATTGGACATATCTTTGATCATATCCACGCATTTAAACGTCTGAATGTACACAAATCATGACAAATGACAACTAATCAACTGGCAATTACTTATTTCTTTATACCACGTGCAATTTTTTTCTTTGAGAAATATATGTCTAAAGTATGTGCTCCGGCATTGTGCAATGTGAACACACCAAACTATGTTGGACTGCATCGGGTTTGCCAAGGAAACAAGAGGCATCCCTCGAAATGTGTGCCGCTTCCGTAAATAATAAAATAGTTTCCTTGGTAAGAGGTCGAGCAAAAAAGAAAATCAGGGTTTAGGGTTTAATGTTTTTTTGGGTCAATACAAAAGGACCTTAGTCTTTTTAAAATTCATACTCTCCATATTGCCACATTTTAATTTGTCAATGGCCAGACATTTGTCAATGTAAATTGTCGTTATCAGAGACCAAGTCAGATCTACAATTCCGACTTGATTAATATATAAACTTATACTTAAGAGTAGGACAGTTACTGATTGTATGTTTTTACATGTTTGCATCGCTAAGATGTTAATACACAGTAGCAGAGCAAGATGAAGATTTGGGTGTGCCAAGAAGAGTGAAGAAAGAAAAGTTCGAGGATATGAAAAAATGGATTGACAAAAGAAGTGTAATCTTATATGAAATTATAAATCGAGTAAGTGCACATGGAATAAATAACATATTTGCTCAAAATGCACGAGATGTCGATCTAATTGGGGAAAATGAAGAATGGAGAACGATAAATTAATTGCTTAAGCGCTTTTGAATGATGCCGAAATCGATAATACTGCCAGCGTGTCGATTTGGATGAAGATGAATATCCTAACAATAAGACATTTATGAATGCGGGTGCATGGATTTATATCCAAGGCACAATCCATTGCAGACTCTATGTGAGACTTATGTGGTTGAGAAGCCACGGTGCGCATTATCGGCTTGTCTATTTGGGTGATGAGCAAGTTGGATAAACTGCACATATGGGTTCTTCATGTGCGCGCATCAGTTAAGGACATATCAATTGGATCACATGATATGGATAAGTGGAGATAGGATAGCACGAGAAATTGAACCGGTGGAAAACAAGACGAAGAGCTTACCTTCTGGTGCCATAAGATGCAAAATGGTGGATGGAGATGTGCCTACCCGAGACCTCATATGAACGAGAGTGCGAGGCGACTGAGAAGCCTGACGTGCCATGATAGAAGCAGGAGAAGAAGAGTTGAAGAAGATCTGCACTTCATTGCATTTAATTACCCTAAGAAAAGAAAGTGGTACATGTACATCCCTTTGGGAACATCGTACTAGAAAGTACACTGTACTTTTTCCTCACCATCAAGATGGGTCCTCAAGATCTTTTTGTTGACTACACTGATCATGGTTAGCTTAATGGTCAACATACCTCAAATTTAGGGTTTCTCTTCTAGGTTGGCTTTAAGAATAATCCTCCGCTGGTTGTTTCCTTTTTAGCAATTTCTCCATTTGTTATATGTTCTTGAATGCCATGGAAAATAAGACATTTTCCTCCTTGAGGAGCGGTTTGTTTATAAGACGTCTGATTTGTAGTGCATTTGCTGAGATATTAAAAACTAATATTTCCTACATGGATTTTTGTTGTTCCTGTGAAAAAAAGAAAATATAAAGATTTCTTTTGGTGCTGGTATATTTCAACCAGTATTAGTAAATGTCAACAAACTGTTAATTAAAAAAATGATAGCTGACTCTCTCTCTCTTTTTCCAGGTAACTCGTCATTAACTTATCCATAGATTTATGAAAATTACCACCATTTTCTATGTCATTTCAAATTACCGATTTATGAACTAACTTATCAAATTTTATTTGTATAACTTACTAACGCTTTAAATTTATTAGTTTTAACATTAAATTACTAACATTGGAATTCATTAATTGTATAATGGTTTATGAGTTTATTTAAATGCCACGCAGAAGGTATGTTTAGATTCTGCAAACCTATGAGTCCAATTTTGTTATATTTGGAAAATTGCTTAAAGGTGTAGAACCAAACTAGATTCTGTAAAACATTCCGAATGTGTGAAAAGGCACTTCCAAACTCATGAGCTAATTCACTCAAGAGATTGGTGAAATGGTATGATCATGATTGACAATCCAAATTAAAGCAGGGTTGCGTTTTCCAAGGAATTTTGTTGAGATTTTCAAAAAGGATGAGATAAATATCACAACTACAAGGTTCAACAGCAACATTCAAATTTGGAGCTCTATAAAAAGGAGAGAATTGGCCTGAAGATAAATAGTTGACGAGCAAAAAAAACAAGAGAATTTGAGTACTTTTAAGAGGTTTTATAGTCCGTCTCTTTTATAAGCTTGTAATTTCCATTCAATTATTGCTCCTATGATTAGTAAGAATGAGAAACTCATTTTTTAAAGACACAAAAGAAGTTGTACATAAAAAGGCCTTTGTCTAGGTGAAAGAGAAATTGTGCAATGGACTTTTGGTAAACACTTAAAAGTGTCGTTTATGGTTCGGGGTGAGAATTTACTATCTTTTGTGCTAGAAAGTGAGAACAACTATTCCAGACTCCAATAGTTACTTAATCTATAGTGAGGTTGCTCTAAAAGGATAGGTTTTTTGTGATAGCAAGTTCTATACTTGTAACAAGGTGGTATTTATACGCTTGGTGTACTACTTGAATTCAGCCTATTTTGGCTATTAGAGTTGGAACAGAGGAGCATGCACGTTCAAGTCAAACCTTTATAAATCGTGCTTGCAATTTCCTTTTCCCAAAAATACGCTAGTTTTTGCTATTTTTATTGCTAGTTCACTTTGTGTGTAGAAGTAGAACTTGAGGTTGGTTCCACCAAATTAGTTTGCGCGCACATAAAATAAAATAAAAAAGGAGATTTTGACAAAGAAATAGGAATTGGATAATTATATTCGGAAATAAATTTTGGAAAGTTGATTTAACTTAGAATCTATAGGAAATTTGCAGAATAACATAATATTGTTGGCCTATTAAACTTATCACTTTGGCAATGGTCCAACAAAATCTCATAAATATAATTATAAATTATATTTCTTATTATTAACAATTAGTAAAGTGTAATGTTTATTGAGATTTTGAATCAAATTAGATTTATTTCTACCTTGATCTCTGTTTAGCTCTAATTCCACTTACGTCAGCAAATATTGTCTAATTTGTATGCCCATATATCTGTTTATTAAAACATCCATATCTAATTTATTGTTTATGTTTTATGGCCCAAAACAAAATTGCGATGTTTAGTCAGCAACGATTAAATAAATGGTTGGATGGAACTACTAAAGAATATTTTTTTTTTCGTGGCTAAGATGACGTGGATTTTTTTAGTAAAAGGCGAATATCTCAATTAATTAGGTCAGATTATACTATACTAAATACCTGTCACGGATATATACGTGGACGATGACAAATTAAATAGAATAAGGTCCCTTTTTTTTTAATTGATGACGTGCGTTGCATTTATAAAGTTAGGAAACTAATTTATTATTTCCGGAAGCGGCATACATTACGAGGGATTCCTCTTGTTTCTTTGTAAAGATTGATGCGGTCCCGATTAATTGGGAGTGTCCACGTTGCATGGTACTACAGCTGATACTTTTAGATATATTTTTAAATAATGCACGTGGTATAAACTAACAAAAATTCAGTTGCAATTATTTATCAATTCTCATGATATAACATTATATCGAATTGATGGCATAAGAAGGACAGTCGGGCAGGAAAATGGCGCGAGTTTCATTGAATATTGCAGTGTAATATTTCAGTGATAGCAGACAAAACCTCATAATTAATAAATCAATTCGAAGTTTGAACATGGAATATGGTTGGTGAGAATTCGACTTTCATATTTTTGGCATCGCAATTGTTTATAATTTGTATCCTCCACAGGCCACAATAGCCGTGGTTATGAGGCTAAACAAAAAAGTACGTCTATTTCACAGAAAATGAATAATTTCAAAATTATTTCTAGAAAAATAATCACTTTTTTCGGTTACAAAAATAAATGATTGAAAAATATTTTCATTTTCCACGAAAATATTTAGACATGATTGAAATATTTTAATTGACTAATTATTTCAAGAGATACAATTATAGAAAAATATTTTTCTAGTCATTTATTTTTACAAAATAAGTTGAGGCAAAGGTCCATAAAAATTCTCTAAACAATATACACAAGACGGGTGGAAAATCTTGATAACCATCTTAAATTGCAAAGATCTGAAATAAACTATATTTCTCATTAAGTGCAAGAGATAGTTTCGAATAATTCAAGATCAGAAGAATATAATAAGCATGATTGTATTTGATCGGGGTCCACCTAATGATCTTGGAGCGTTGATTATATGTACTTGCTAAGAAAGGTGAAACAATTATATGATAAGCATGGGCTTGTATGGTCTTCTCATGTGTAGATATGGATGAAAGCCCATTAATGTTTCTACATATTTGAGTTTGATGGACAGATCTTCACGTTCGAACCTTAGTTTGCTTCATATTTTATTATTTTTATTCCTCGTATTACTAGATAATTACGTGACTATAGCTTCTTTTGATATTTGCATAAAAGTATAATATGATATGATTACGAACAAATCTAGATAGACTTTTCTAACTGCGCACGCAAGTGACTAATCATATCGTGTTTTTTTTTTTTTTTAAACTAAGGCAGGCGAGCAAGGAGAAGCAAAGAAGCTTGTAATTATGGACTATTTAGATGCAATATGGCTCTTGGAAACTCAGTTTGTTATGTATGATGGTTAGCTGATTTATCACTGAAAATAATGCAAGTCAAAATTTAGATAATGTAAATACAACTCATCCCTATCAGATGGTGCAGGGTGGGATCACCCACATACAACAAGAAACAATGCTTAACTTCCCTGCTTTGAACAAGCTAATGATAATTAACTTACTATTGAGTAACGCAAAAAGAAAAATGAAAAGTACATTTAGAACGAATTTGCACAAAATTAAATGTTGAAATGCACATGTGAGTCATGTCAAGAAAAATTTCACATCCAAGGATTGAAATAGTGTAGAGTAATTGATAAATCTTAATTAACTCATAATATATTGGCTTAAGTTTCCCAACGAAAGTAAGTTTGACTAAATATGTTGATTGACTTTGACTTGGATTCTTTCTTGACAATCTTTTCATTTGAAATTATCGAATGTGTTTTGTGCACTCTCTAAATTATTGCCATGGCAAAATAGTTTCTCACATAGAATATATATGAAAAAGAAATAACAAAAATTGAAACAACAAGCGGCTTAAAGTTAACCTAGAAGACAAACCTAAATTTGGGGTCCGTTGACAATTAAGCTGACTTGATAGATGAATTAAATTAAATATCTTGAGGACCCAATTTGAAGGTGAGGGGAAGTACACGGTACTTTATAGTACCATTTTCCCAAAGGCATGTACTTGTACTGCTTAGTTTTCCAGTGTGATTAAATGCAATGAAGTCTGAAGATCTTCTCACTCTTCTGCTCTTGCTTTTATCGTGACACATCGTGGTTCTCAATATCCTTTGACTCTGACTTATATGAGGTCCCGAGTTGACACATATCCATCGACCAGCAGGTAAGCTTTTTTGTCTTGATTTCAACTAGTTCAATTTCTTGTGCGGCTTCATTTCACTTAATTCATCTTGTATAGTGTTTCCAATATATCCCTAGTTGAAGCGTGCACACACAGACAAAGTCATATGCACAGTTAATGCCCCTTGACCATTGCCCACATAGAAAAAGTCATTGTTGCAAGTACCAAGTTGTGCATTGAGGCTTCTCTACTTGTTATATCACGTGACTCTTACATAGAGTCTGCACTGGAATAGTGCAATCGAGTTTCCTTCTGCTTGTGAACTATTACTCTTTATGAACTCTAATATTGTGCAATAACGATAGAGGAACATTTTACTTGTACGGGTTTACTTATGTGAAGTAGGCTTTCTTATGATTAGATGACGAGAATATTGAGGAATAGTCAAAGACAACTTATGCGAATATGAAGTGTCGCATAGTTGTTCATGAGTTTAAGGGTGAAATTGTTCAATCAATCTTAAACCTATCATATATGTCATTTCAATACTAAATTTTCCAATGTTGCCAATTAAGGGATGAATTGTCTAATCAGTCAATTTTCGTTATGAATCACTAAAGTGGCAATCTAGTTATTATCGGCCGTTTGACACGGCATACTACCATGTTAGTGATTTTTAACAAAATTGGCCGAAATGATTACATTAGAATTTCGCAAAAAAATTTATGACTAAATTGGTATCCATATAATAGGTTTATGATTGATTAAATAATTTTCCCTGCCTTTAAACTCCGTGTAGTTCATTCTCTACCAATCTTAATGCATATCAGCTTGTTGAACTCATCTTTTTATGGTTTGGTTATGCCAACGCTCCTCCTTGTACGAGAGTTCTCGGTTCCAACTAAATATTCCCCGCCAGACAAAATCTAACTATTTCAATTCTTCTACTATTAGGATGTCTATCTTCATCCAAAGCAATAGAGTGGCAGCATCATCTAGTTCAACATCGTTCAAGATGCTTAACCAATTTTTTCAACATCGCCCCAAGTGGGTCAACCTCTAATGCGTTTGGAGTGATCGCACTTATTTCCATTTGGTGGGACACGGCCAAAGGCACCATAATAAACTCCACCATGCCAATTCATTTATTCTACGTCATCAACCTTTCTTCTTTCTTTCTTTCTTTCTTTCTTCTTTAATACACCAAGCATTCTTCTCACTCCTCTACTACGTTTATACATTTTCAACATTGAAAACATGAGATGGGAAAATTACCAAGAAAAAAACCTTAAATCTATTGTAAATGCCAATTTGATCATAAACTTTTAAATTATATTAATTTAGTCCTAAACATATCGGTGATTTGTCAGTGTAGCCATTCTAATCAATTTTGGCTGGAAATCGCTAATGTGGATATAAATCATTCAATATGGCACGACTAGTGTTGATATAAAAATATATATATATATATATATATATATATATATATATATATATATATTTGCAAATTTTGAGATTTAAAAAAATCTTTTTAAATTTTTTATTTTATTTTATTGTGACGACACTTGCCAGCCACAATGAAAAAGAAGAAAAGAAAAAAAAAACTAAAACTAAAAAGAAAAAGAAAAAGAGAGTAGAGGCTGCTAATTATTTTGCCATGATTCGTAAAATACATAATTTGGAACCCAGAATCGAGGAGATCCTTTTAGGTAGAAAAAGGAGATTTGTTTACCAATTAATTACTCTTTTCTACTTAATTATATGGCGTAACTTTTGTTTCCATCTATCTGGTTGAAATCAACTGCGAATGGGTTAAAATGAGCCTTCATCTAGCGTGCTAGAGCTAGGCTTCTGTTTGCTCAATCTCTAAGCAAAGCTAATTCATGCATGTTTCGCCCGTGTATGAGCTGGTCAAAAGTGAGCAACTTATAGAAATTAGGATTATCATCAATCGATGTGACGAAAAACGACAATACTTGACCTTCTGCACTAACCTTTTCTACTGATTCTTTGATGCATATCTGTAACATGAGACTAGCAAAGCTATTTGTCAATGAAAAAGGTGATTTTTCATGATTCCCTAGTTATTTATTGCAGGTGGAAAAGCTTTCTCTTTTTAATTTAATAGAAAATATCACAGCCTTTTGAATTGCCTATTGGGATCATGCTAATGCTTATTCTGCTACCACCTTCAAGGGATTGATCTAATAAAGGCTTAAGGCTTATCTAGTTGCCTATAAAGATCACTTTTCTTATTAATATGTTACACGTCATCATTAGTGATAATACTCGAGAAGTCGTTCCATGCATATTTTTATAGATGATGTGGACCGATATCATCCCAATTGTTAATTGTCGAGCCCACATAATTAATAGTAGAGATGAGCTTAATTTACATGATCTTTGAGCACCGACTGCTAGGAGGCAATACCCTAGTGGTGACTCAAGCCCGTTAACTACCTAGTTCGTCCATTTCCTGAACCGTAAGGCGGCTGTTTCCATTTTTTATCTGGCCGTCTAGAACCCGGCTCATGCACGCCACTGTTTCTTGTCAAAGCCATATTCTCTTTAACTAATTCATAGTTAAGAAAGGAATTTTGGTTTTTCTTCTTCGATGTTTCGTCTCAGTAGATTAATTCCCGGCATTCTAGTACTGGATCTTTTTACCTTTGGGCAAATGTAACGTTGGACTGAATCACTGGTTTCCCCCTAACCAGGATGATCTCATTCATGTCGTCAGGTTCTAGATTGTTTACCTTAAAACGTGGCATTATAGCAAATATAATTATCATATGAAACAGAATATGGGCAAATGTACCTAGTCGGCCCACGGGATATTGTAACGCTGCCATGCATGCAACAAGCTAATTTAGTCCATGATTGTAGCGATTAACAGATTGGCCATGTTACGCTTGTCTTCTATAGCCCCCAACATGACCTACTTTAATGATTTAATTGGCAATTACGCAAGATAATTCCAATAGCACAAGCTTGATAAATATGACTAGGCCAGCTCGTTTCCAATCTTACAAACTAACTTTGTTTTTGCTTTCGCGTTCTTATTATCATGTGATGGATGGTGAACACAAGGGAACATCTCAATTGAAAAATGATTGCTTGATAAATAAACTACTTGCCAATGAAATGGTATCGAAATTGGCAACAATTTGAGGAAAGTGTCTATATGCCTCGAACATATACATTTCTTTTTCATTCTTCCAATGTTTGTTTGTCGATTCGTCGCCAAAAGCAGATCTCACACGAGGGAGATATCTTTAGATGCAATGTAAGACATTCCTATCCTACCAAGTTGATAATTATGTGTCAAAGTTCTTTTGTGAAATTTTGTGGGAACATTACCAACTATTCTAAAAGCTTAAGCTGTTAGATAAATGCATGATTTAATATTTAATTACTTTAATACTCCCCCTTATGCTTACTCTGATCTTTTTGCTTAGTATTAAGCGTTGACATATTTAATTGAGGAGGCAAAGGAGGTTTGAAAAGATTTGAACTCAAGATTTCTAACTTTGATACCATGTGAAATTTTGTGAGACCATTGCCAATTATTCTAAAAGTTTAAGCTATTAGATGCAGGTATGGTTTAATATTTAATTATATCATCAGTTGGAAAGAAAATGAGAAAATAAATAATACTTGTAGTCAGTTTATTTCAAGAAAAAATGAATAAATTAGAAAACATTTCGCTAAAAATGATATTTTGTTTCACCTGAAATAAATAGTCATTGGAAAATGTTGTTGTTATCCATGATAATTTATGTTTAAATATTTTTGTGAATAATTATAATATTTTCTTATATTCATTCATTTTTGTAAGTGATATAAATAATCATTTTTAGGAAATTATTTTTCAGATCACTCATTCTCCTCGAGAGTTACATAGCTTAATAAGTAATGAATACATAATAATTCATTTGATTAATCATTGATGTTGTGCAATTAGGATTGCATAAAAGTTTCCATTAGCGAGGTGGAGAGGCTGTGATGACCGGTCTTGACTTTTTCTATTTATGGATGTAACTTCTTCTCAAGGAAGGAAAAAAAAATACTAGTTTGCAGTTTTTTAAAAGTGAAAAATAAATTATTTTTCATGTCAAAACTTGTAATTTTAATTTTATTGAAATTTGAGAAAATCCTGAAAAATATATATGTAAAGCTTTAGATAGCTACATCTTCACGCTCGTGTCATAAGATTATCAACAAAAAAGTAAAATGTAACATGTCTATCAAGACATGCCCTTCAGATTTGCAGAGGTGACATCTCAACGTCCATTGTCGAAGCATTAATTGCATGATCACACAATTTTTGTTTCCTTTCGTCTTTATTGGCAAATCGGCCGCCCTAATTAAGTCATGCTTTAATGAGCAATTTTCAGAATCAGTCGTTGTCTGTCCCTTCATGGCTTGAGTTTTAGTGTTACTTTTTTTGGGACTTTAAAATAATTATTGGACAACACTTAACAAAGATTTACATTTCGGAAACAATTTGGAGCCTAGCATTTTCTCATATGTACAAAAGTGCATGTAAGGCATATCGTGGAGATAATATTTTCTCTGCATATGGGGAAAATTACAAGAAGAGAGAAAGTAGGAGATCAAATTCTTTTCCTTGAGGCATTAGTTAATGATTCTATAGAGCTAATACCACATAGCAAGTTTCAAAGTGAAGGGTCTCGTAAAAATGTATTACTCTTGCGACTTGACCTTCTGTTATGAAGCTCATAGGCTGTAAGTCTCGCTCATGAAGATTACCCTTGTCCTTACTCCTTCAGCTTTGCTTGTGAAGATTTCCCTTCATTTTGAGAAAAGAAACCGAGAAAAGAAGAAGATGATGAACAGTAGCACGAAAAAGGAAAAATAAGGATAAATTGAGAAAAAATAAAAAAAATAAAGAAAATTAAAGAAAATGATGTGTTATCAATTGAGTTGTACCTGTTAGATTGCCAATCATGTTACGTAGGAAGGTTGGCAATAATGAAATCATCATGTTAGCGATTTGGCGACGATTGGTTAGAAGAATTATATAGGAATTTCGATCACAAATTGAGGACTATATTGATAAAATTGAAATATTTAAAATTAAATTGACAATCATATAACATGTTGAGAATTGATTGGATAATTTTTCTTAAAATTTTGTGTAAGTCTTTTATGAGATTAGGAGATTATTTTATGATAAATTGTAAGGGTAAACATGATGTGCATAAGCGAGTATAATCATTAGCTGGAAAATATTGAAAGTCACTCGATTGGGATTATAATTTTTGTTTTATACTTGATTTACAGTGGAATGTTGTGCCGCTCTCCCATGAAGTAAATCACGTCAAATCTATCTCGTAAATTTATTATCCTATTAATTTATTTATTTTATTATTCGACAACTTCGTTAAATAACAGCATGGTCAACTTTTTAGGCAAGTCGTGTTGAAAAAGGTCCACGGCTTGTCGGGGGGTCCGTTAATTGCGGTAAAGAGAGCTGACCAGATGTCTTTGGCCCAATTACGCAGATCCTGGCTGCAATCCAGTCCAAGTAATTCAACAAGGGTGAGACCGTGAGAGTAGGGCTTGTGCAACTTGCCAAACGAATCTTAGACGAACCCACTAATACCCTATTACCTCATGATTGAAACAGCGTGCTTATCAATCAAATCTAGGGAAAACCCAAAATTCCATCCTGACTTTTTTTTTTTTTGGATACAGGAGAATGGTGATTTTTGTGTTTTATTTTTACCTCAATAATCTAGGCATCCTTTGGCCAAAATAAATTTTTTTTTACCAAGATTAGGGTTTCTGAATAAGGCAGTAATGCATTTTAAGGAATAATTCGATTTGCAAAATTTTTATTCACACGTGTCATAGGGAAATCGCCTCTTAAAAAAATTTAAAAGTTTTATTTTTTGATTGCTTAAGTCGACTAAACAAATGCTCTCAAAAATATTCTCTGAACAAGAGAAAACGTCACATGCAAAGGTGTATGCATCGCATGGCAGGCGAGCACAATCAGGCACAACTTTGCCTTTTTCGCTAGAGCACCTAGAACATAATATGAGTTATTCTTTTTCTTTTTTATATAATTTGATAAACCATTTAAAAATAATTTTTTTCTCTTATCCTTTCATTTTTCTGTGCTAAATATCCCTTAAAATCATTAAAGCCATCAAATAGATGGGTCGGATTGGGTTGAAAAAAATTCAACCCAAATAAACCCTTTTAACCCATGTTGACTCATTTCCATATAATACAAAATTAGTAACAATACCTAACCCAACCTTTATTTCTAAAATACTTCCATTTCAACTCAAATTTAAGAAAACTCATATCCAAATTGAGGTAAAAGTGTGAAGCGAGCAAGCGCGAGATCAAGAAAGAATGAAGAGTGAGCATATTTGTCTATCTAGTTTAAGTAAATTATACATCCATTTATGACTCGATGAATACCCATATTATATTTAAACCCATTTATAGCTCATTTACTTAATTTAAATAACTCATAGAACAACTCGGCTTATATATATAAGTTAAGAAATGGGTTTATAATCCATTTGCTATATCTATCAATCATGTAGATCCCGGCAATTATAGAGGTGTAGGGCTTGTGCAACTTATCTAGCAAATCATAAACGACCAGACTTTCCCTAGTCAAATTAATGATTCACACCGCGTCTCATTAATCAAATCATGTAGCCAGCTTCTCCAACATGTTTTAATAGGGGCTTTTGTACTAGTCTCTGATCTAGTTCCACTTTTGTATGTTTTACATGTCGAGAGCAAGATCAGAAGAGAGATTTCGTGCACGCTTCTGTTTCGCCAAGGAATTGAGACAAGCTCGGTCTAGGTACAACCCTACTACATAGATCTCTTTGAAAACGGGTAGAAGCAGTCATGACTATAAACCCCTATTTCACATTGGAAAAATAAAACAAACTCGCTTTTACATTCCTATGTTTTGCAATTTGCATCATTTTCTTCTTTTACGAGCAATCCTCCACGAAAACGTTGACGCTTATTGGTCTCGAGAAGATAACAAAACAGGAATCGGTGATGAATCTTGGAGCAGTTGATGAGCGCGTAAAGAAATATTTTTTAAAATTTTCACCCTTTCTTGCCGGTATGACTAAGTAAGTCGAGAGAAACTTATCAGCTCTTCCCTTGGCGGTGCTCTCTAACCAATCTTCTCCTTCGTGGAAACACGGAAAAATGAGCACGTGCCTTCGAAAGACAAATGCTCATCTTTTCTTCCTTGAAGTTTCATCTGTTGTGAGGTCAAAGGGCACGTTTCTGTGGGCACTACGGCGGCTCACGTTAGTGAGACAGCGACTGCTAAACATTGAAAGAAATTTCCTATTAAATAGCCCCTTTCCATGGAAGGGGATGGTCACGAGTAGAAAGAGTAGAAAGAGAACATATCAAGTGATTGGTACAAGTTCTCCGAGAGAGAGAGAGAGGATGGGGACATTTCTAAGGTATGCGTTCACCTTGACCCTGCTCTTTTGCATAGCTCAAGGCAAAGTCCTCCACTATGATTTCGTGGTAAGTAGGAACATCCCATCCTTGAGCACTTCAAGCATGTCATTTTCAGGCCATATAGAACATTTAGAGACTATTAGCCCATTAGTTATGAGTTTTAGACTCCTTTAGAAACATTATATTCAACCATAATCTCATAAATTGTAAATGTTATCATATTACAATATTCAATGTAAGAATCAACTTATATTCAATTTCTTCATAGTTTAGTAGTATCCCGCAAATTTCTACAGTCATGTGATTTATTAACTTATTCTTTTTGGATATGGTTTCCAACCCCATTTGGAGTCTTTACTCTGGAAGAAAATTCTGCTAGGGGTTTTGAATGAATTAATGTTACTGGTAAATAAGGATCCACCAAAATGATTCTTGCATCAACTTAATAAGAGAGACCGTGTCAAATGTATGACTGCCCATGTTTTACAGGATGATTATTTTATTTGTGGTAGGTAAAGGAGACACCCATCGACATGTTGTGTGAGACGAATAAGACCGTATTGACCGTGAATGGTCTATTTCCGAGGCCGAAGATCTATGCTCACAAGGGCGATACCATCTACGTCAATGTTACCAACATAGGACCTTATGGAGTCACTATTCATTTGTCATGCCCTGAACCCCGGGCACGCAATAACCTCTTCCTTGGTCGATAGAAAGCGATGTCCCAGGACTCATCGACGACCATTCATTTTAATCTTTCATTATACATAAGTAAAAAACGAATCATCTCCTCGTCAAACAGATAGTCAAGCAATCAAACAGGGATAAAGAGATGAACAACGAGAACAACAATAACTACTCGCCTATATACATATTTTTATATTGGATTAACCAATAGAGAATCATTTTTGATTTACAAGCCTAATAAAGGGGCCGATCCATCCTCTAAGTCAGACCAAAAAGAAACTAGGCTAGGCTAATCTAACTATACACAAAAAGAACCCTCGGGTTTAGCACTACTGTCACTCGGATCTAGTGGACTTAGACTCCGTCGAGTCATAGTCGGAGGCGTATGAGTCGATCACTAGTGAAGTGGGGGCAAGATTCTCCACTACACTGTCAAGAGGGTCCAGCTCCATGGGGTCCTAGTCGGCATCCTTAGGGCCCCTATCGGGTGGCCAGTCAAAACCTCGCAGAAGACCGATTAGCATATTGCCATCTTGGATGAACCATGCCAGGAATTGATGGGGTATCCATTGCCCCAGTCCCTCATCCACCCAGATGGTGGAGAGATACTTTTCGTAGAGGTGTGCCCGACCCGAGAAGCGATGGTGCGACACGACAGTCTCCCAATCCTTGGGGATCCCGAACTGCACAGGCGGTAGAGCCATTCTAAGGGCCTGAAAGTGGTTATACAATAACTAGTGAGATAAAATCTCAGCGAGTCCTCCTCCTAAGCCGCCATTAGAACACTAACTCAACTCGGGGTATCTCTCCAGAATCACCCCACAAACAAAGCAACGACTAACGACCAACAACCAATTAGTCGATTCGCATGCAACCTTACCCGGTATGCTATACCTTGCACATTACATCTCAACACAATACATGCAATGCACATGGCCATTAGATGATACAGTTCATCAATCACATACGAGTCGCGTCACAAGTGATCTCACTTGGCCATTACCACACCTGCACATTATCGATTCATGCGTGCTTACCATAAACAATGTGATCAATTTATGCATAATCAGAACCAATGATGCCATGATTTTCATACGCTCTTGCACATTAGTATGCCACATAACACATAACAATCGATCACACAGATCCCAATTATAAGGTAAAATCATTATGACACGTCCCATTTCATGCCATATAATTTTACCCCATAATAAGATGCAATGATTTCAACACCCAGGCGTGTTCCAGTTATCACGGCCCACTGGTCACGCCCAACTCCCCAGTCGACGATCATCCAAACTCCCGCCAAGCATTCGATAAAAACCGGGCATGGTCCCGCCCCGTCGGGCACAACAACGTCTAGAACTCCCACCTAGATAGCATCCCAAAAAGGGGTAGTGGTCCGACCTCTACCGCGACCGGCTTCCGAACTCCCGCCGAGCATCTGATAAATCGAGCATCGTCCCCAAACTCCCGCTAGGTGATGGTTCAACTTTAGTGACCATGCAAGCACACCACCACAGCTCATTTTCATCTTGAACATTAGCCAAATGCATACATGATACGTGCTTGCAGGAACAATCCCTTAAACAAATGCAGTCTCAATCTCATCTCCCGAAAATCAATCAATTCCCATGTCTCTCGAACAAAACATATTTCCTTTTTTAGAGCTCCACGGCATTCATGCAAAAGACCATGTGTTTACACTATCAATGCATATCATATGATCAAAACATGTGCAATTAGACCAAATTTCACTTCTGTATGAACAGTGTCACGTGAACAGTGCGTATGAACAGTAAATTCTGAACAGTGCGCTTGGACAGTACCACATGAATAGTATATCATGAACAATGAAATTTTAGAATTTCATAACTAAGAAATTAAATTTAGAATTCAATAAAACAATAATTAAATTAAGGAAATTAATTAATTAAGGCTAAACCTGCTTAATTAAACGCATACGCCACAATTAATTAACAAAAAACAAGATTAACCTAAACTAATTTTAACCATCTTTCTAACCACCTATCTTAGGGCTAATAAAACTTAATTAAACCTCCTAAACTAGAATTATCCATAACTAAACAAGCTCTAAGCAAGTTTAGGCACTAAACGAATTATTAGGGGCTAAACTCACCCATTAAGCAAACTAGAGACATGGACGCAGCGGCAGCGATGAAGGCGATGCACGGGAACCTCAACCACAACTATCCAAGGCAGTCTCAAGGTCAAAATAGTAGCAGCAACCCAGACTTCCTTTGCAACCTAGAAAACTGGACTACTGGAGGAGGAAAGGGAGTTGGTCGGGCTGATCGGAGCTCTGGCGAGGGGCTGGTTCACGACTGGTGGCATCTGAGGGTCAAGGGGCTAGCTGGTGGATGAGCTGGGTGGAGATTAGGTCGAAATAGGAGGAAGCAAGCTGAAACAGCGAAATAGTGCAAGCAGGCAGGTTGTTAGGTGGACTAGCGAGCGGTTGCTTCTGGTCGATCGGCGGGTGAGCTGGCGGAACCGACGAACTGCCACCTTAGGCCATATGGACTGGGTCTCCTGAGCACGGCGGTGGGTGGCACAGACGGTGATTTGCACGGGAAGATAATAATTAATTATGGTTTTTGGAGGAAGGTTTGCAAGAGAAGAAGAAGGAAGAAGAAAAAACAAGAGAGAGAGGGCTGCGAATTTGCTTGGGCTGAAGGAGGGGAGAGAGAGTGATGGGAGAGCTGGTTGTCAAGGCCTCATCAAGGCCATTAATGGCTTGCTTCAACTCCCTATGCACATGACATCATATTCTTTTTTTTTTTTTTGCCCTATCCACATAGTATTTAGGGGCAAAATGGTCATTTTACCTTGCACATTTCCCACTCTGCCCTTAGGTTGAAAATGAAGGGCGGGCCTAAGAAACGGGCTAGGAAATGAATAGAGACGGGCTCAAGAATTAGTTGGGCTAGAAATGGCTAAAGGCTAGGCAATGGGCTTTGAAGGTAAAATGGTTGGTTGGGCCTAATGGGCTCACTTGCTTGCCTTGGGGCTACTATAGTGGCTGTCCCACTTTGGGCCTATGGCCTTCACTAGCCTTGCCTAGCCTACCTCCTCATGGGCTCGTTTCCTTTATCTGTAAATCCTTCTTTCAACTACTCGGCTTAACCGGCGCTATTGACTATCGAAGTAGCATCATCCTAAAGTTCGTCGAAGACATTCCTGAACATTTTAAGTCCATTCTTGGGTTCTCATGCCATGTCAATTTCGCCAGAATGCCATTTTGGTACAACTCAGACTAATAGGCGGCTTCGAGGATTCACGCTTAACTGACTTGTACCAAACCACATTCAAGGCATCTCGACACGTGGACATCCTTGACTACATGTTGTGAAGGATAGATTCTTATTTCAAAGTACGTGATTACCGAAGATCGACATAAGGTCGTTCGCGGGCTCAATAATAGTAAACAAAATCACCCGTCGTTCTATTATGTTCTGTCTGCGAATCGACTTCTAGTCATCCTTAAAATCGGCCTGTCTATCTACAGGATTGTCCTCATGCAAGTCTCATGGTCAGGTTGTTTTCCTAGGTCAAGTTCTTTATTCGCATGAGTTTTGTCCTCATTAATCTTTCCCCTCAAGGTCAGTATCTTGGGAGTGATCAATTTCGAGTGAGATCAACCAATAATGCATTGACGAAATTTACATTCATTCATCTCTCAAAGGGCTCAAATTTCAGGATGTCACAAATCTTCCCCCCTTACAAAAATTTCGTTCTTGAAATTTGTAATTATAGGTAAATTCTCACAAAGATAGGGGTGCTATCGCTTCATTGCTTCCTCACTTTCCCATGTGGCTTCCCCCCGTCCCTATGAACTTCTCTACTTTCTTCAATAATCTAGTCAAAGGCATAGCCATTCCTAAAAATCTTCCCACAAACCGTTTGTAAAAACTTGTCAACCCCAAGAAACTTTTGATCTCTATCATTATCGTCGCTTTTGGCCAATTGATCACGGCTTCTATCTTGGTTGGGTCCACAGAAATCATGTCCATGTTCTTGCAAGGTCTAAAGACTGTCCTTAAATGCCTTTCATGCTCCTCTTGACTTCTAGAGTACACTAGGATGTCGTCAATAAAAATTATCACAGACTCAATCTTCCTTTCTATGAGCAAACCAGATGATTCCTTCAAGAACGCGTCAGAAACTTCCGTACCACAACGATGCTCTCCACTTTCGACTCCTCAATTGTCATATGCACTAAAGTTGCCAAATATTTTGGCAACCCACATCCAATAACCAGTTGTCTTAAATGACGACATTAAAATAAACGGGAGTCCTCCTCGATTTTTGACAAACTCGAAACTTTCTCCTACTAATTGGTTAAACCGAATTACTGCATGACAATGATTGATTACAACAAGGTGTTCCTTGAGTCAACCTTTAATATATATATATAAGACATCAAAGATATACTTAAACAAAATAGTCAAGTATAATCATAACCAGTGATTCTTCCTGCTACAACCTCATTCACAAACTGAAGTTCCACCAACTTGACCATATTTCCTATTGCGCCACTCTGATCAAATCATCCTAGAAACACTGCCCTTCCCATTCGATGCATAGCTTGGTTCATTCATGTCTCATTTGTCATCTTAATAGTGCCCTATCTGCAGTAGTGGTGCCTGCTCTTCTCTAGACCTGTAAAGATAGTCCTTCACATGATGGTTATGCTGACCACATTCGTTACACGCTCCCGTTCTACCAGGACATGGGGTTAGTCTATGCTTCCTTTTAAAAATTTGGCACCTGCCGTTCGAAATGGATGTTGGCTTTTTGATCCTACCCTTCCTATTGGGAGGAATAGAATACTCTACTCTAGACATCGGCCTTTTCCCAAACTGATTACCCTTTCGGCTTGACTCAAACTGTGACCTAGATGCAGCGGCTCGTTCATGCAAGTTCCTCTCAATCAGTTATGTTCTCTCATACAGATCATTGTAATCCTTTAGATTAAACGGCTTTAGCGGATTCTTTATCTCCGGTCTCAGTCCATCTCGGAATCTCCTTGCTCTATCTACTAGATCCTCAATTAGTCTAAAGGCATGCTATGACAGCTCGGCGAATCTCGCCTCATATTGATCTACCGACATCGGACCCTAACGTAGACGCTGAAATTCTTCCATCTTCTGCTCTCTAGCGTAGTCAGAAAAGTACTTCCCATTGAAGACTTCCACGAAGGCATTCCACTCCGGAACCGTACCTTCTAAAAACACTCTTCCCCTTGTGGCTTCCCATCAAGTACTTGCATTTCCTTGCAACTTGTAGATAGTCAAGACTACCTTATCTTCCTCTGAGCACCTCAATAATGCGAAGACCTTTTCTAACTCTCTGATCCAAAAGGTTGCAACCTCGGGTTCACCTGCTCTAGCAAACCTTGGTGGTTTCAGCCTCAGAAATTGCTTCACTAACTTGTACCTCGGTCGTGCCTCGATCACATTCCCATGTTGGACTTCAGCAGGTGCGATTGCGACAGTGGCTTGATTTTGTGCTTGCTATTCCATTAGGTTACCCAATGTCTTAAGCGCCTAGGTGATCCTATATATTCTAGGATTATCGGGTGCTACTACCTCAGTACTGGTCTGCGGCGGTACTCTCTCTCTCTCTAGCTTGAGCCAGCGCTTTACCTCGGGTACCAACCCTAGTCGACGTCCTACCTCAAGAAACGGACTACAGAACCCGTCTTCCGATTCCACATAGAATTAGGAAAGCTAAGTGACCCACACAAAACAAACTACCAATTAGTTAATCAATCACAGGCGTCTGCATAAGGAAAAAACATTTTCTAACTATCCCAAAATCCATTACACCTTATCACTCCAAATACTAACCTTGCTTGATACCACTTCGGGCAGGGATGTCACGCCTTGAACCCCTGGCACACAACAACGCTTTCCTTGGTCAATAGAAAGTGACATCTCAGGACTCATTGACGATCATTCATTTTAATCTTTCATTATGCGCAAGCGAAAAACGAATCATCTCCACATCAAACAGACAATCAAGCAATCAAACAGGGATAGAGAGATGAACAGCAAGAACAACGGTAACTACTCGAGTATATACACATTTTTATATTGGATTAACCAACGGAGGATCATTTCCGATTTACAAGCTCAGCAGAGGGGTCGATCCATCCTTTAAGCCAGATCAAAAAGAAACTAGGTTAGGCTAATCCAACTATACACAAAAAGAACCCTTGGGTTCGGCACTACTGTCACTCGAATCCAGCGGACTTAGACTTCGTCGAGTCATAGTTGAAGGCATACAAGTTGATCACTGGTGAAGCGGGGGCAGGATTCTCCATTGCATCATCAGGAGGGTCAAGCTTCATGGGGTCCCAATCGACGTCCTCGAGGCCCCTACCGAGTAGCCAATCAAAACCTCGTAAAGGACCAATTAGCATATCACCATCTCGGATAAACCATGCCAAAAACCGATGGGATATCTATTGCCCCGGTCCCTCATCCATCTAGATGGTGGAGAGATATTTTTCGTACAGGTGCACCCGACCCGGGAAGCGATGGTACGACACGACAATTTCCTAGTCCTTGGGGATCTCAAATCGCACCGGCGATAGCGCCATTCTAACAGCCTGAAAGTGATTATACAATAACCAGTGAGATAAAATCTCAGTGAGTCCTTCCCCTAAGCCCCCGGTTAAAAGACTAACTCAACTCGAGGTATTTCTTCAGAACCACCACACAAACAAAGCAACGACTAACAACTAACAACCAATTAGTCAGTCCACATGCAACCTTACCCGATATACCATACCCTGCACGTTACATTTTAATACAATACACGCAATGAACATGGCCATTAGATGATGCAATTTATCAATTACGTACGAGTCGCGTCACAAGCGATCTCACCTAGCCATTGCCACACCCTGCACATTATTGATTCATGTGTGCGTACCATAAACAATGTGATCAACTTATGCATAACCGGAACCAATGATGTCATGATTCTCATACGCTCTTGCACATTAGTGTACCACATAACACATAACAATCAATCACACGGGTCACGATTATAAGGTAAAATTGTTATGACACGTCTCATTTCATGCCACACAATTTTACCCCATAATAAGGTGCAACGATCTCAACACTCATGTGTGTTCTAGTTATCATGGCCCACTAGCCATGCCCAACTCCCTAGTTGGCAATCATCCGAACTCTCGTCGGGCATTCGATAAAAATCTGGCATCGTCTCGTCCCGTTGGGCATGACAACGTCTAGAACTCCCGCCTAGACGGTATCCTAAAAAGGGGCAGCAGTCTGGCCGCTATCGTGACCGGCTTCCGAACTCCCACTAGGCATCTGATAAATCGAGCATCGTCCTCAAACTCCCGCTAGGTGACGGTTCGACTTTAGTGACCACGCAAGCACACCACCACAGCTTATTTTCATCTTGAACATTAGCCAAATGCATACAAGATATGTGCTTGCAGGAACAATCCCTTAAAAAAATGCAGTCTCAATCTCATCTCCCGAAAATCAGTCAATTCCCATGTCTCTCGAACAAAACATATTTCCTGTTTTAGAGCTCCACGCCATTCATGCAAATGACCATGTGTTTATAGTATCAATGCATATCATTTGATCAAAACATGTGCAATTAGACCAAATTTCACTTCTGTATGAATAGTGTCACGTGAATAGTGCGAGTGAATAGTAAATTATGAGCAGTACCGCGTTAACAGTGCACGTGAACTGTACATCATGAACATTGAAATTCCAAAACTTCATAACTAATAAATTAGATTTAGAATTCAATAAAATAATAATTAAATTAAGGAAATTAATCAATTAAGGCTAAACATGCTTAATTAAACACATAAGCCACAATTAATTAATAAAAAGCAAAATTAACCTAAAATAATCTTAATTATCTTTCTAACCACCTATCTTAGGGATAATACAACTTAATTAAACCTCTTAAACTAGAATTAACCCTAACTAAACCAACCCTAAGCAAGTTTAGGCACTAAACGAAGGATTAAAGACTAAACTCACTAGTTAAGCGGGTAGAAATATGGACACGGCGGCGGAGATGAAGGCGACGCACAAGAACCTCAACCACGACAATCCAAGGCTATCCTGAGGTCAAAATAGCAGCAGCAACCTAGACTCCCTCTGTAACCTGGAAAACTAGACTGCTGGAGGAGGAAAGGGAGTTGGCCGAGTTGATCGAAGCTTCGGTGAGGGGCTGGCTGGCGACCGATGGCACATGGGGGTCAAGGGGGGGCTGGTTGGTGGCTGGGTCGAAATAGGAGGAAACGGGCTAAAATGGCGAAACAATGTAGGCGGATTGGCGAGCGGCTGCTTCTGGCCGGTCAACGGGTCAATCGGCGGCTCCGACCGGTGAACGGCTGCCTTAGGCTATATGGACTAGGTCTCTTGAGCATGGTGGTGGGTGGCACAGGCGATGATTTGCACGAGAAGGCAATAATTTACTCTGATTTTTGAAGGAAGATCTACAAGAGAAGAAGAAGGAAGAAGAAGAATCAAAGGAGAGAGGGCTGTGAATTTACTTGGGCTGAAAGAGGGGAGAGAGAGTGATGGGAGAGTTAGCTGTCAAGGCCTCATCAAGGCCATTGATGGCTTGCTTTAACTCCCCATGCACATGACATCATCTTCTCTCTCTTCTTTTGCCTTATTCACATAGTATTTAGGGGCAAAATGGTCATTTCCACCTTGCACATTTCCCACTCTACCCTTGGGCTGAAGATAAAGGGCGGACCTAAGAAATGGGCTAGGAAATGAATATGAATGGACTTGGGAATCAGTTGGGTTCGAAATGGCTTAAGACTAGGCAATGGGCTGGGAAGGTAAAATGGTTGATTGGGCCCAATGGGCTCACTTGCTTGCCTTGGGTCTACCATGGTGGCTGTCCCAACTTGGGCCTAAGGCGCACTCTAGCCTTGCTCGGCCTACATCCTGATTGGCTCATTTCCTCGGTTCGTAGATCCTTTTTCCAACTACTCAGCTTAACAGGTGCTGTCGACTATTGAAGTAGCATCGTCCAAAAGTCCCTCCCGGACATTCCCGAACATTCTAAGTCCATTCTTGGGTTCTCATGCCATGTCAATTTCGCCAAGGTGCCATTTTGGTACAACTTGGACTGATAGGCGGCTTCAAGGATTCACGCGTAACCAACTCGTGCCAAACCACATTCAAGGCATCTCGACACATAGACATCCTTGACTACATGAAATTGCAAAGGATAGATTCTTATTTCAAAGTACATGATTATTGAGGATCGACATAGGGTCGTTCGCGAGCTCGATAACAGTAAATGGAATGACCTGTCATTCCATTATGTTCTGTCCGTGAATCGACTTCTAGTTGTCCTTGAAATCGGCCCGCCTATATATAGGATTTTCCTCACGCAAGTCTCACGGTCAAGTCGTTTTCCCAAATCAAGTTCTTTAGTTGCACGAGTTTTATTCTCATTAGGCTTTCCCCTCAAGGTCAGTATCTCGGGAGTAATCAATTCCGAGTGAGATCAACCAATAATGCATTGATGAAATTCACATTCATTCATCCCTTAGAGGACTCAAATTTCAGGATGTCATGTCATTGGTAAAAATAAAACCACCCTTCCTCCGCCCTTGATCCCCCCTTCTCTCTCGCCTTCCTAATATTGTCCACATGTGTAGGCATGGAGTGAGACAAATAAGGTATCCTTGGTCTGATGGCACGAAGAACGTAACATAATGCTCGATCCCTACGAACTCAAGCTTCCTTCATAAAGTCATTCTCACCAAACAAGAAGGCATGCTATGGTGGCACGCTCACAGCGACTGGGCACATGCAACTGTACATGGCCCTATAATCATTTTGCTTGTTGGCAACACCAACTACCCTTACAAGTTTGACGAACAACACACAATTGTGATCAATATTCTAATTTCAACTAACTTAAATGACAGAAATAAATTTTTCACTTACACATGCACAAATAACAGTTTGTTTTGTTTTTCTTAACAAAACTATAATTTGGTTTCGCGACCTACCCCTTGGGGGAAGGGAACAGGTTTAGAAGTTTTGCCTAAATGATGGATCTAAGGCCCGTGATTAGGCGTGAGCTCTCTCAAGCCCATACCTCGCATGACGTTGGGGTATTTTCAAGAATTTTGCAAAAATAAGTTGTCATTAGCCTATTAAGGTCGGCTAGAAACCAAGTAAGGTATGTGAGTGTACCTCACTTCCTATGCAACTAGAGAATCTAGGGTTATAGACTTGATTACACTAATTAATCAATTAGTGCCATTTCGGTACCTAATCTTGTTCATTTTTAAAAGAAAAGATTTTTGTCAGGCAATTTGAATTGATTTTATACCTATCCACTAATATGTGAGGTGATCATGCAGGTACACAATTATTTAAATAACAATCATAGTTACAAAGATCCTAATTGCTATAAAATTAAGCATGTGCACTTAAACATAATTAAATATGTAAATTAAACATGCAATATAATCAATATATGAGCAAATAAATGCCTAATTACACTAAGAATGCAAGACATATCAATTCCTAACCAAACCCTGCATTTTTTAGATTTTCAAAATCTTTTTTAATTATTTTAAAAATACATACAGTTAATTTTTTTACAAAAAAACAAAAAAAAAAAGAAGGTCAAAATTTTTAATGTTTTTTGAGTTTTTGAATTTTCGGAAAATTTTCTGAATTTCTATTATTTTTCGAATTTTTTAATTTTTTTGAAATTTTTTTTTTGAAATTTTTTAATATTATAATATTCGAGGGAGCGGGTTTGGACCGGATGAACCCGATCTAACCCGCTAACCCGGCCCAAACCCGGATTCGACCTAGTTGGATAAAACACTTCTTTTTTTAATTAAATTTTTTTAGATTTTTTAGATTTTTTATTTTTTAAATTTTCTTTCTTTTTCTCTCTTTTTGTCTTTTTCCCACCTTTGTCTTTTTCGGCTGCTTCATCTTCTCCTCACGCCTTTGCACCTCTTTTCCTCCTTTTTGTTTTTTGCTTTTTTATTTCTTTTTATATTTTTCTTTTGCTGCACTTTTTTTCTTACTTTTCCTTTTGTTTTTCTCCTCCCCTTTGGTCTACCCCTCTACACGTTCTCTTCTTCGGGCATACGCCTTCCTTCTTTGCAACTTCATCTTATTCTTTTTTTTTTCTTCTTTTTTTTTTTTAAACCCACATAACCAGACACTAAACCATCATTTACGGACATCACACCGCTCCACCATCGCTCCGGCCAACAGCACCCAACCTCGGCAACCACAACAACCAAAGGAAATAACCATGCCGAAACTAACATTTTCGATCCAAGTTTCCGCCAAACAAAAAGGGTACACTAAAATGGGAAGAAGTGCCAACTAGGACGGCCTTAAATCACAGGACTTGCCAGAGAGGGAACATAATTCCGTTGGAGGTCCTTCCCGCGATAGCTCAATGTTAGAATTCGAGTCGGCGGAAGACGACTTACCTAATTCCGATGTGCAAACAGCAAATAGCCCCAGAATGAACATTGAATTGCTGATGATAGGCGAACAACACTTCCTCACGTTAGTCTAGATGCAATCACAAGGAAAAACACCCGATTTCCACGGCGTAAATGCCGATTGTTCTTGCAAAAGTGAAAATGAAATGCCTTCTTCTTCTTTGGAAAGGGAGAGAAAATTTTGGTGCGAATGATCTGCCAACTGGTGCCAACGAGTGTCTACAAAAGACTTATATACGACACCCTTCATACCCTTTCAATTGTGTCTTTCCAACGTAGCATATCAAGTCCAAATGGTGCGGTCCAATCGCACCCCATCATAGACGTACCAGCTAAAGTACTACATCTCCCACTCAGACATGATGGGCTTGATAGCGCTCTATCAAGAATATAAGACATTCAACATTCATCAACTTTACAAAACAATTCATATTGGCAAATAAGCCGTGCGACCAATGAGTAAACCTGCACTTGGGAGCTCAAATTATGCACCTGTTAGGGATGACATAATGACTACAACTCCGAAAATAAATAAACAATGGATGTCTCACAGTGCTCCAGACATATTTTGTTACATCAGTCCAAGTATACCTATCCCTTAAATGCTATAATACTTGACTATTCTCAAAATACCATGTATTTACAATTATATCCGCAACCATATAGAGCGATATAATTAGTCGACCAGTAAATACTATGATAGATGTAAAACAACAATAGTCTTCCTTCGCACTCATGTCTCTCTCAATTTCAAAACAACTACTTTCCTAGACACGTCCCATAGGCCATATCCATTCATGACCGCCTGTAACATGCTAAAGTAGCAACATTGATCTTTCACTTCGAGAACATAGTCAGAAGTAACATAGGGCACAAAAAATTGAGGTAAAATACAAATTACCTCAAGGGCTCACACGATGAGTAAATAGGGATAATTTTACTCATCTTCCCTTATTGGTTGTACAATGCATATGTAGTACGAATTACATGCTATAGTGGATTACTCTTTTTATAAGAGCGTATGTCATTTATCAAGTATATCCACCATACAGATCTTAGCCTAAACATAGTCACGTGCTTCTCACGTACTCATGTTTAGCTTGAGTGCTATATCAGCTCGCTTTCTCTAGCGCCCAATTAAGTACTCGCATCCGGCATCTTTCAGACATACATGATTGTGGGAATATCACGTTCGGTCTTGTTATAAACCAACCACAAACCTCATCTTGACTCCAATCAAAGCGACATATTTTATGTATCAAACTTGCTCTTTAGCATTTATTTGTACATAACGTCTCATCTCAACGTGCTAACTACAACACTTAAGGCGATTGCTCATGTGAGTGAGCCAATCATTGCTTGCTAACATACTTTTCAATAATATATGTGTGTTTGTGCTAGTCTCATAGTGGGTTTGTACTTATTGATAAAACATTAAATCACTAATAAACAAACAAGTACAATACATCTGTCCACAAATACATAAATCAATGATCCTCTACAATAACATATATCACATTCTATGCAATCCTAGTAACATCCTATGGGTCAAGAACATGTCTCTAGGAATAGCCTTCGTAAATGGATTAACAACCATTCTATTGGTTGAAATGTATTGTAGGATCACTTCTTTCTGCGCTATAATATCCCTGATAAAGTTATTCTTTATGTCAATGTGCTTTGTCCTTCCATGATACTTGGAATCTTTCACATAAGCAATGGCTGCTTGACTATCGCAATAAACTGTCACCGGTTTTGGAATTTCAGTGATAGTGGCTAAATTTTCCAAGAAATGTTTTAGCCATACTGCTTTTTGCACTGCCGCAGAACATGCAATAAATTCTGCCTCCATCGTAGACAAGGCCGTGCATGTCTGTTTCTTGCTATTCCAAGAAATCATACCTTCATTGAGCAAGAACGCATATCCAGAAGTCGATTTACGCTCATCCAGGTCTCCACCCCAATCGGCATCTGAATAGCCTAATAGGCGTAAATCATTCCCTTGGTACCAAAGTCGATAGTCTATGGTGCCCTTCAAGTATCTCAGGATTCTCTTCACTGCTTTCCAGTGTGTTTGACCAGGATTTGATTGATATCGGCTCACCAATCCCACGGCATAGCATATGTTGGGTCTAGTACACATCATAGCATACATCAAACTTCCGACCATACTAGCGTAAGGAACAATTTCCATCACATTGATTTCTTCTAGAGTCTTAGGACACATCTCAGTACTTAGGCCTTCACCTTGCATGACAGTGGTATCAATGGGATTACAATGCTGCATATTAAAACGCTCAAGAATCTTCATAATATAAGACTCTTGTGATAAAGTAAGGAGTTTCTTTGATCGATCTCTTTCGATCTTCACTCCTAATATATAAGCAGCTTCTCCTATGTCCTTCATTTCAAAATTGGAGGACAACTATTCTTTTATGGTGATAACCAAAACCTTGTCATTTTCAGCCAACAGAATATCGTTCACATAAAGTGATAAAATCATAAATTTATCTTTGAACCGCTTGACATATACACAGTGATCTTTTTCGATCATCGTGAAACCAAAAGTTATTATTGCTCGATGAAAATGAAGATATCATTGTGTAGATGATTGCTTAAGGTCATATATTGAGCGATGAAACTTGCAAACCTTATGCTCTTGACCTTTAGCTATGAAACCTATTGGTTCTTTCATATAGATTTCATCATCTAATTCTCCATTGAGAAATGCCGTCTTTACATCCATTTGATGTAATTCAAGGTCCAAATGTGCAACGATGGCTAAAATAATGTGTATTGAGGCAAACCTTACAATTGGTGAAAAATTTTCCTTATAGTCTATACCCTCTTGTTGAGTATAACATTTTGCCACAAGACGAGCCTTATACTTTTCAATGGATCCATCCGCCCTACGCTTAATCTTAAAGACCCATTTGTTCCCAATGGCCTTACGATTGGGTGGTAGATCAACCAAGTCCCAGACATGATTTGCCCTCATTGACTCCATCTCATCTTCCAAAGCTTTTCTCCATTCTTCTTTATCAGAAAACGAGAGAGCCTCTTGAACAGTCTTAGGCTCGACATTGTCTTTTTGAGCAATCATAAATGCTTCACCTTCAATCTCAAAACGACAACGGGGAATACTTTTATGATTGCTTTTACGCAATTGAATTTCTCTTGAATTCAATTCATCAGGCGATGCAACACTCCCACTAGGTCTTGTGTGTTGAGGTAAATCTTCATTTCCCTCTACAACATCAGTGGCTGTGTTATCAGGATCTTCCATTTCATATAATTGGAAGTACTTATCAATCTCACCTCTATTAGGAAAATATTTCTCCAAGAACGTGACATCTCGTGACTCCATTTCGGTCACACTTCCATCAGCTTGTTCACCTATGAACACGTACCCTTTTGAGTGTTCAGAATATCTTATAAAGATACATTTCTTCCCTCTATGACCTAATTTGCCATGTTTATGGGAAAAATCATGAACATAAGCTGCACATCCCCATGGACGTAGAATACTCAAGTCTGGTTTCCTACCAGTCCATAATTCATAAGGGGTGAAAGTGACCGATTCTGAGGGCACACAGTTAAGTATATAGGCAGCAGTCAATAACGCATCTCCCCAATAGGAGATAGGTAAATTTGCTTGTGCCATCATAGACCTAACCATTTTCAATAGGGTTCTATTCCTTCTCTCAGCTATCCCATTTTGTTGTGGAGTACTAAGAATAGTCAATTGTCATACAATTCCCTTTTCATCACAAAGAGCCTTGAGTTGTTCTGATAGATACTCATGTCCACGATTAGTTCTCAATGCCTTTATTGTTTTGTTCAACTGATTCTCTACCATCGCTATATATCGTCTAAAGCAGTCTAATGCTTCTAACTTATGGGAGATCAGAAAGACATAACTGAAACATGTGAAGTCATCTATAAAAGTGATGAAATATGAGACTCCATGCCTCGCCCTCACATTCAAATGACCACAAATATCAGAATGTATGAGATGCAATGGAAATTCAGCTCTAGTCCCTTTACCGAATGGTTTTCTAGTTGTTTCTCCCGCCAAACAATGTTCACATACGGATAGACTAACATTAGTGAGTGACCCTAAAAGGCATTCTCTAGCTAATCTTTGCATTCTGTGCAATCCAATGTGACCTAATCTAGCATGCCAAGTACTTGCATCAATCTCAACGTTATTAGAAGATGCAATTAAAGAAAAACAACCATCAACATTAATATTGTACTGATCATAGTCAATGTCTAACATCATAAAACCATTCGATACATGACCTAAACCATAATAAACTGTTCCATACAAAATGTCAACACAATCACCATGGAAATTCAATACATAACCTAAGCTAAGAAGAACAACTACAGAGACCAAGTTTCGTCGAATATCTGGAGCATAAAGGACATCATGTAAGAATAGGTTTTGACCACTATGTAAGATTAATTTACATGTATCGATTCCATTCACTTCAATTCTTGAGTTATTCCTAACATATATCCATCTTCTTCCAGGCGGTATCCGACGATACTCCACAAATGCTTCTTGGTCTCTAGCTACATGGTCTGTTGCTCCTGAGTCTACAGTCCACATTAGATGAGATTCAGCAAGCATTATAGTACTAGAAACAAAAGCATTACTCAAAATAATTGAGTAATATGGTACCTTTTTCGGCTTAGTGCATTCACGAGCAAAGTGACCCATCTTGCCACAATTGTGGCATTTCATCTTGGCCTTGTCCTTCTTCCCACCACGCTTCTTGCGTCGGAAGGTCTTAGCCCTCTTGGGTGCCTGATCAGTCATCTTCCCTTTATTGTTGAACTGAAGATTCCTCTTGCGCTTGAAGCTCGAAGCTTTGCGGGAACTCGATTCAGCAACATAAGCATGGGTAGAGGATCTCGTAGCATTTAGGTGCTCATCCTCTAATTCCAAATGACGCGCAATATCATCAAAAGTGACAATATTCTCATTATGCGTCATATTAATCTTCATATGCTCCTAATTGTCAGAAAGAGACATTATAACAGCTTGAACTTGCTGTTCATCAATAAGGGAGTGACCTGCCGACTTCAGCTCATGGATCATATTTGACATCTCTCGAAGATGTTGCCTCAACGTTACATTTGGGCGTTTTCGGAATGTGTCAAATTTGATGGTGAATCTCCTCAGCTTAGTGGCAGATGTACCCCCAAACTTGTCCTTCAAGGCAACTCACATAGCTTGAGCTTTATCATAACTTTCAAACTCACACATGAAATCATCTTGCATACAGCTTAGCAACGTGATGCGAGCAATGCTATTTTTCTTTTTCCAAGCTTGATAAGCTTCCAGATCTCTCCTGTGTTAAGTTGAAGTTCCATGCTCAGGTTCATCCATGCTTTGGTTGAGGGTTTCCGAAACCTCTTACTCCTCAAGGATGTACTAAACCTTTCGGTGCCAAATATCATAATTGTTACCGTTCAGCTTCTCACCCTTATTGAGGTCAGCCACAATGGTCTTGGATGCCGAAGTCATAATCAATTGCTATAACACATTAACATAACAAACGTAGAATCAATACTAGCACACTTTACAGAGTAATACACATTTAATTTTCAGTAAACACAAACTAAATTAATGATAATTCAACAAAAGACACAAAAGCAAAAGTTCACTATGTTCCCAATCAACTTTTATGTACAATTGTTCTATTATTATTAATTAGTTTAATTTGCACAAATCTTAAATTCTAGGTGAGAACTATTTAAAATTCTACCAACCTACGAACTCCCACTAGGAAAAATAATTACATGACCTTATGTAATTTTTTACATTTTTCCTTAAAACAAAAACATAGCATGATAATAACCAACGTATAAACAACAATCATGCTTCAATTATAATCAAAATTGCAATTCAACATGTAATGGATTTCCTACCATTGTTCTAATTTCTAGCAACTAGAAAATTGCAAGTATATTAAAATATATACATCATATCATTGAACCAAGCTCTACACAGCATATATAACATCATTTGCACACAAGCTAGCTATTGTATTTCCTAAATCACAAGAAAATACAAGCCACAAATGAATAAGCTGTATTAAACCCCAAAAAATACGAGTACATAGGGTTTCCTACGCATTTTCATACATTTATAAAATTCAAAAGTATAAAATAATTATATCACTGTGTAGAGGACACTCATACGAACCAAACGCCATCGACCACGCTCCAATCGAAGCTCACACGCGCCCCCACGTGCCGCCTGAGTGCACGGCGCGTGTGGCGCACGCGCCAGCGAGCTAGACGGCTCCTGACCGGTCCGACCGGTTCGACCCGTTCGACCGGTGACTGGTCCGACTCGTTCGACCGGTGACCGGTCCGACCGATTTGACCGCTGGACCGGTTGACCAGTCAACGGTCGGGTCGGGTCGGGTCAACGGGTCGGATCTTGGGTTGGGTTGGGTTGAGTCACGGGTCGGGTCGCCGGTTGGGTCGGGTCGCTAGCTGGTCACCGGCCGGCCAACTGTCGCTGGCGATGATGTCATCGATGACGTCATCCGGCGACGTTATGGTGACGTCATCACGCACCAGTTCGCCGGCTAGCACGCGTCGTGCACGTGCCGGTTCGCCGACCAGCGCGTGTGGCGCACACGCTGGCTGTGCTAGCGCTTCAGGCGCGTGGCACCCACGCACAGCGGCTTCTGGCCGCCCGTGTGGGCGCGTCTGGCATCTCCCGGCGGCACTCGACCCATCGTCGGACTCGTCTCGACAAGCTCTTTCACCCTGTATATTCAAAAATTAATTTTGACCAAAAAATTATTTCGAAAAATAGCCAAAACCTCACGGATGCATGCGACCCCGAACCCATTCTTTGCTCCGGTTCAATTTCGAGTTTTTCATATGGCAATTCCGACTATCAAAGATCCAAACAGTGTAGATTTCATACTCTCGATCTCAATATCAAATGGTAAATGAGAAAAACTCGATGAAAAACAAGGTAGAAATCACGACCAAGCTCTGATACCAATGTTAGAATTTGAGTCGGCGGAAGACGACTTACCTGATTTCGATGTGCAAACAGCAAATAGCCCCAGAACGAACGATGAATTGCCGATGATAGGCAAACAACACTTCCTCACGTTAGTCTGGATGCAATCACAAGGAAAAACACCCGATTTCCATGGCATAAATGCTGATTGTTCTTGCAAAAGTGAAAATGGAATGCCTTCTTCTTCTTTGGAAAAGGAGAGAAAATTTTGGTGCGAATGATCTGCCAACTTGTGCCAACGAGTGTCTACAAAAGACTTATATACGACACCCTTCATATCCTTTCAATTGTGTCTTTCCAATGTAGCATATCAAGTCCAAATGGTGCGGTCCAATCACACCCCATCATGGACGTACCAGCTAAAGTAATACACTCAAAAAGATGGTAGACATGCCATGGAATCACAATAAAATATACCAAAAAAAAGTGACAGCAGACATAGTTCAACAATACAAAGACAAAACAATCATCAAACTAGATTATTGAACATCAAGGACTTCGGCCATTCACTCAAGCATTTTATCGAACACCTAGTAGGCACTACTAAAACGACACATTTTGACTCAATCAAGACTCGAACACACAATAGAGCATAACCCTAACACACAATAGAGTCAACGGAGGATCAACGAGACTGGAACTTGTGCAAACTGATCACCATGAGCTCCAGCCCGACACCTCTCAAAATGGAGCACCTATGGTTCGAAGGACTTACTAGTTTGGACAGTGAGCCACGAGCGGACCTCAAGCAACATCGACACTCTCTCAATTTCACTCTCTCTAGCTCATGGCCATCTCCTCTCCGTGCGTCTTCTCTTGCCGCTTCCCTCTCACTCACTCAAACCCTCTCTAGCTCTCCGTCCTTCACTTGAACCCTCGAACCCCCCATGACAAATGAGCAAGCCCCTCTCTTTTAAGGGTGACTAGCTGGCGCACATGGCCTCTGCAGCTGCCAATTTGTCGGCCGTATTGCCCCCGACCTATGGATCACGCTGCTTGCTTGCCACATTGATCCCCTTGCTCCTCTATCACTGCTCCTCCTTTCTATTCTGTTTTGCAGGTCGCGTGCGGATGAGGAAGATAGTTGGGCGTGGGCTGGGCTGAAGGGAGAAGGCTGGACCGAGCCCACTGCGAGGGAGAGAAGAAAGGAAAAAGGCTAGGCCACGCATGGAGGGAGGAAAAGGGAGAGGCCAGTTGGGCTAAGATTGGATTTGGCCCAACCTAGGACCCCTCGAGTTCTCTTCTTTTTTCTCTTTTCTTCTCTTTTTTTTTTTCATTTTTTGTTTTTTTAATTTTAATATTTTTGTGATTTTTTTTATAAGTTTTAAAACTAGTGACGCAAATGCTCCTAATGTCTATATGTGATGCAATTTTAACGAAATTTTTTTTGTTAAGGGGTTAGAAATTAATCTCTAATTTTCCAATGTAATTAATAAACATTTAAACAAATCGCCAAAATTTAGGTGTCAATAGCTACCTCTCTTTGAATGGGAGCTCGAGGAGAGATTCCTTTCAAAGATGAGAGACACCTAAATTTTGTCCATGGACGATGACGATCAGGGGTTGCCGATGAGAAAAGGGGATGAAGGGACGACCTTACTTTGTAAGAAAATAGCCTTCAACCGAGATGGGAAAGTCTTATTATGTGGTAACTAGTTCCCTCTGAAAGGGAGGTCTCACCGTGTAAAAATGGGTTTCGACCAGAAAAAAAAAGAAAAGGGTCTCATCGTGTACAAACAGGTTTCGACCAGATGTGATAGTCTCAATGTGTAGAAATGGGTTTCAACTAGGTATGATAGTCTCACCATATACAAACGGATTTCGATCGGGTATGATAGTCTCATCGTGTACAAACAGCTTTCAACCAGATGTGATAGTCTCATTGTGTAAAAACGGGTTTCAACTGGGTATGATAGTCTTACCATATACAAACAAGTTTCGACTGGGAAAAATGTCTCACGGTGTACAAACGGATTTCGACCAGGTATGATACTATCACCGTGTACAAATGGGTTTCGATTGGCTATGATAGTTTCATCGTGTATAAATAGGTTCCGACTAGGAGAAAGGTCTCACTGTATACAAAAGGGTTTCGATCGGGTATGATAATCTCATCGTGTATAAATGGGTTTCGACTAGGTATGATAGTCTCACCATGCACAAATGGGTTTCAACTGAGAGAAAGGTCTCACCGTGTATAAACGGGTTTCAACCGAGTATGATAGTCTTACCGTATACAAACGGGTTTCAACTGGGAGAAAGGTCTCACTGTGCACAAATGGGTTTCGATCAGATGATAGTCTCACTATGTACAAATGAGTTTCAACTGGGAGAAAAGTCTCACCGTGTATAAACGGGTTTCGATTGGAAGAAATGTCTCATTGTGTACAAACGGGTTTCGACCGAATGATAGTCTTACCGTGTACAAACGAGTTTCGACTGGATGCGAACAAGTGTGGTTTACGGATGAACCCACAAGCCGTGTGGTTTAGGAAAAGCCACCAACCCCGTGGTTTAATGATAGACCCACCAACCTCGTGTTTTAAGGATGACCCACGAACCGTGTAGTTTAGGAAAAGCCACCAACCCCGTGATTTAAGGATAAACCCACCAACCTTGGAAATGGCATGGTTTAAGGCTGACCATGACCCTTTGATTTTTAGGGAAGCACCCGCTAACCCCTTAAAAATTGCATGGCTTCACTAAGGAATCTTGTCAAAATCAACTTGAGCAAATGTCATTAGAGACGTCATCAAGAGATGTATTGGTAATATTGCAGCATTAACTGAACAAGCTAATTAAGCTAAGTCTAATTGCCTTAAGAAACATTCAATGTCAGTTATCATCATGTGGTGCAAAACTATCATCTTGCTCAAGGATATATCATTAATCATTAAATTCTCTAGGAGTAAAATTCTTATCAAAATGGCTACGACTCATGAAAAAAGCTCATTAAGCATGCAAAACTAGAGCTTCTTATTCAGAAAGGGTTTCTCATATACTCTTAATAAAATGGCTGCTTGATCCTATCTATTTGTGTGGGAAGTAACTAATTGTTAAGGGTATCTCACATAACCCATGTCAAAGGCCTTCCGAAACATTCGCGATGAGTATAATCTAATCGATCAAAAGGGTCTTTTGAAAGGACCGTAATATAGGCTCAATTAGGGCTTACATAAAGAAATCATTGCTTTGAGGCTAATAAAAGAACATTTGTTGCTATCTTCATCGGGTTTACAAGTCGAGAACTTGGAAGATAAGATAAGATAGAATTTTCTCCACTCCTTCAAGCAGTAGTTTCTTTGTGGCATTCTCATTTTCACTCAAACCATCCCATTTAGAAGAGACTTTGGAAGAGGGTTGTAGTGTTGGCTTTGGAGAGGCTTGAAAGGCTTAAAATTTTCAAAAGGTTTTTAAGAGTTGGTGATCATCATGTAAACATGACCAAGTCACTCGATCTTTCAAAATCATTTGGCTTTTGAAACATAGCGCATGTCAAAAGTTCATTCACTCATCATTTCTGCAAAGAAGCTTTGCTCCTTTTTCTAATTTCCTTTATACTTGCGATGATTTTTACGGAAGCATTAAGACTTTGATAATTTTTCTTTCACATAGGATGCAGCCTTTCAGCTTTTTTTTTTTTTTTTTTTTTTTTTTTTTTTTTTTTTTTTTTACGGACATTGGCCTCACTTTTACTAGGCACACTACTTCTCATGCCCCCTAATTTTGTTGAGCTTTTGCTCTTTGAACCTTTAGAGCTCTTATGCTTTTTGCATTTCCTCATAAATGTCAATTGTATGTGGTCAATCCTCAGGCCTTGCCCTAATGAAGGGAGATGATCACTACTTGAGGTTCAGAAATGAACAATCAAGCCCAAATTGGTTAAACCAATGGGTATCAGTGTTTGGGTAGAACAGCAAATGCTCTTCTTTACCTTGGGATGAGTTAAGCTCTGATGAGAATTCCTTTGAAGCTATCACCAAAAGATTGATGCAAGTGGAAGTAATAAAATATTTCTTAATCTTTCGCTCTACAATACGACCGTAACCTCTTATGCTGCCCCGATATAGGGTCGTTCTCGACAGGGGTACTTTAAAGGCTCATCTTTATCTGGCCTAAAGGGCTAGCAAGATATTAGTATGGTGCTTGGGATTGATAAAAGAAATGGCTTTATCATTTCGATATTTGCGCTCAATGCAACCAAATCCTTCGTCCTAAGAGAAGGTCGTTTTCCATTCAACGGTCTAAAATATTGAGAGCATTGGTCTAAAGCAATGTTGTAACACCAATGCCCTCAATATTTTAGACCATGTTTTGTTGAAAAGTGCTATGATCGAATCACCCGTGCTGTAGGAGATCCACGGCCTGTCCAGGGGCGTGTTCCATTTCATTTTTTGTAAAGAAAGTTGACCACTTGCATCTCGTCCAATCATCTATATCCTAGATATTATAAAGGTGCGGGGCTTGTCCAACTTGCAAAATAAAAACAAATGATTAGGTAATAGTTTTTAATATATGGTGAGAATAACAATCTATTCTAGATCACAAAAAATTAAATAATAAATAATTATATATTGTTGTAAAATCCACTCTTTTAAAATTTTGTGATTCATAACAAATCGTTATACTTATAGTAATCCAGAGACTGTTATACTAGCAAAATCCCAAAATAAATCATTGGAAAAGAATTAGATGGCTGCATTGTTACTCTGCCAAGAGTAACGGCAGTCTTGACCCCAGATTTTCTCAAGGAAATTGTTAGGTTTTGTCTGTTTTATTGGGAAATCAAAATCCAAATCCCATCGCCTAGGATTCCATTAATTTTTTATTTGAGAATTAACTTTGCTTTTCAACTTTGCTACGTGAACTTGAAGTTGTCTCATATGGAACAGATTTTATATCGATATTTTTAAAATTAAACAAAATTGTTCATTTCTCTCTTCCATAAAATGCTTGCAATTTTGTTCTGATTAAGCTAAATTATTAATTAATAAATGTTCAGTAGCCTATTGCTTTTGAAGTGATACTAAAGGCTCAAAATGCACCATTAATTTGAAGCACTTATGGCAACTTTAGGCTGAACTTATGAAATTTTATGTAGTATTCTAATAAATCATATGGATTGTGTGGTTAGAGACATTTTTGATATAGAATATTATCTCAAACATATCATGAATGGCAGATATGTATTGTTTAATGAGATATGATATAGGGATTGGGACGCATTATTTGCTAGATAATCAATGTGTTATGCTCTAATTGTTCTTTCTAATGTGATTGATTATAGTAGGCGTGCTTCCAACGGGACTAATGTTTTGTGAAATTTTTTCTTTGGGCGGGGAAGTACTTTTATAAAAGTAATATTTCTAGTAGGTCCCTAAATCATAAACACACCGACTAAAACCCTGGTCAAATTAATGATTCACACCACATGTCATTAATCAAATCATATATAGTCAGCTTCTCTAACATATATTAATGGGGGCTTTTGTAATGTCTCTGATCTGGATCCACTTTGGATGCTTGTATATCAAGAACAAGATCAATAGAGAGATTTCGTACAAGTTTCTGTTTCGGGAAGGAATTGAGACACCTGGGTCTAGGTAAACCCCTAACATATAGATCTCATAGAAAATTGGTAGATATCTTCAGGAGAATGGTAATAGAAAGAGAAAAGAAGTATTTACACGCTTTAAAAGAAGTAGCTCATGTTACTATGAGCAATTTTCAGAATCAATTGGTATCTGTCCCTTCATGGCTTGAGTTTCTCGGTTTACTTTCTTCGGGACTCTTTAGAATTCATATTCACCAATATTTATACCAAAAATTAACATTTCGGAAACGGTTTGTACCATAGCATTTTATCATATGTACAAAAGCATATGTTAGGCATTTATGGATGATTCCATTGGGAGTCTGTACCGCGCAATCACCAAGTCTCAAACTGAAGGGTTTTCATAAAATTAAAAAAAAAATGCATTAATATCGCGACGGTGGTTAAGGGTTTTTTCAAATATTAATGTTCCGTTGGCAATGTTTATGAAATTAACATAAATTACTCGAAAAACGGTCTTTCACGTCTATGAAGCAATGATAAACAACAAAACCCTCAATCTCGTGGACCGTGTTTTTGTTGAAAAATGCTGTGAGTGAATCATCCCTTGCCGATCCACAGCCTGCAAAGAAAGTTGACCGCAGGCATCTCGTCTAACCATGTAAAAGAAAGATCCTGGCTCATCTAGTCAAACAATGATTCGAACCGCGTGCTTATCGATCATATAATGCACTCACCTGCTCGAACATGTTTTTCTCGAGCTATTGTAGTTGTCTCTTATCTGGATCCACTATATGTGCTTATATGTCAAGAGTAAGATTGGAAAAAGAGATTTTATATGGTGCATAAAACATTTTCGGCATCAAAAACCAACACCCGGTATTTTTTTTTTCTATTTAAATACCATAAATCAAATTTTGTAATAATAATTGCCAATCACCATCAAACACTTAATTTCACATATAAGCATTCAATTTCACATATAAATTCAACCATGACAATCAGCGTAAAATTTTAATAAACGGTTATCCAGTCACAATTTACGCTAATTATAATTAATTAAATAAATTGCGTCGAATTAAACTGAACCACTTAATTAACTTAACCATATAGGCACATCATCAACCAAGCCAACCCTTAGGATGCGCATGACAAAATTTCTGGAACAGAAATTGATTTAGGGTCAAAAATTGATTTTTCAATTTCTATTTCAGAAATTGAGAAGTTAAAAATTTTAACTTCTGATTTCTTTTTCAAATCTATTTCTGGAATAGAAATCTATTCTAGAAATAGAAAAATCAAATTGCATTACCAAACGAATTTCTATTGCAAACCTGTTTCAGGGAAAGAGAAACAGAGAAATAGAGAAGTTGAAATTTTATCATGCGTGCCCTTAGCTTCCATCATATAGCCAAAACACCAAAAATCCCTTTTTAAAATTCACTTGGCACCTTTTTTTGGGGGGGTAGAAATAAGTAGTATATTGGGAATGACCAAAATGTACAAAAGATCAGGGCACCAAAACTTACACTCAAGATGAGTTAAATCATTATGAGTGGAAGGATGCCGAGATGTAAAAGAGCTAAGCAACTAGGAAGCTACATGCCTAGAAAAGACTAAATAACACTAACTCGGCATGAACAACCATCAAATAGATACAACCAAAACACAACCACCCGGGCAGGAGAGATGACACCTCCCGCAACAGGCCGCAATAGCCTTGGACTGAGAGGTATGAAACCGAGAGACACCAGCACCAAGTGAGCCTTAGATAGGTGGATCAAGATTTCCAAAAGAGAAGATAATCAGGTCAATACCCTAGGTACGCTACAACCTCCTATTCCGTGTAGAATCCTCCACATTCCTAAAGGTGACTGCTTTGTCCTTAAAAACTTTAAAGAGATGGTTCTTCATGGCTGGGATGGTAAGAGGCTCATCTCTAAGAAGTATGTTGTTCCTATTTTTCCAAATAATATGACAAAGCACCCCAAAAGAAAAGCGGGCAATGCACTTATAAAAATCCTTGCTCAAAAGCAAGGTAGTGGCCAAGCGGAAATTCTCACCCCAAGATCTATTACGCTATGGAAGATTGCATCTGGCCGCCTAAAAGAAAGTGATGCCGGCTATGACATGACACCCAAAAAACATATGATCAATAGAATCAGGCATATCATTGCAAAAAGGACATGAGCCACTATTTATTCTACCATAAGACTGAAGGAGAGTTTGGGTAGGAAGTCTGCGATTTGCCATAAGTCAAAGGTTAACCTGATACCAAGGCGTGATGGCATTGTTCCAGACGAACACATGCCAAAGGACCCGAGGCTTCTTCCGTCTGATGGCCTCCCAAGCCATCACAACTGTAAAATGGCCCGATGAGTGCTCCCTCCAACAAAAACAATCTAGATCTTGAGACAAGGTTGAAAAGGGGTACTCCCACGATTCTAACACCATCTAAATGGCTTGACCATTATCAGAGAAAAGGTCTGCCACTATAGCCTGCCTAGAAAGGCCAGATATATAGATAATCGAATCCAAAAAGAATAAGTTCAAAGGACCCCTAGGGTGCCAGTTATCAAACCAGAGTGACACTGAGAGGCCATCCCCTATTCTCCAAAAGAAGGCGTGTCGAATCTCCGTCCTGAGTTGTAAGATTTTCTTCTAGGCCCAAGAATAGTAGGTTGGTTTTTTAACGACCCAGAAATTACTCCTTTTTAAAAAAGTCGAGTGGACCCAATTGCACCACAGGGACTCCTTATCTTAAAATAGAAGCAAGATATATTTCAGCATGACAGTCTTGTTACAATCTCAGAGCCTTCGAATACCAAGACCTCCCTCCACTTTCGGGAGGCAAACATCATCCCAGGAAACGCCCCTCCTCTGCTCAATTCGGGACATTTCCAAAGGGTTTGAGTATATGCTTAATCTGGTCCAACACAGCTGTAGTTTGAATGAAAACACTCGCCCAATAAACTTGGATAGCATGAAGGACTAACCTGATCAATTGAAGCCGACTAGTAAACAATAAAAAACAATGTGCCCAAGATTACAACCTCGTAGTAATGTGACTGACAAGAGCACAAGAATCCGTCTTCTGAAGCCTCGATGTAATAATTGGAACCCCCAAATAACGTACCGGTAAGTTCCCTTCATGGAAGCCAAGGTCAAGAAGGATTTGATTCCTTAAGGTAGCCAGGCTCCCAGCCAAGAAAACCTCACTTTTGTTCGAGTTCGGGTGTAACCCACTCCAATCCGAGAATGTCTGGAGGCCTTCTTTAAGGAGAGTCACCCAAGGCAAGTCGGCTTCACAGAACAGGAAGACGTCATCCACAAAGAAAAAGTGCGAGAGGTTGGTAGCCATGCATCTCCAAAAGAATTTAAAGTCCGGCTTTAAGGAGCACTTAGTAAGTATCCTGGAGAGTACCTACATAACCAATGTAAATAACTAGGGAGATATAGGATCACCCTACCTAAGGCCACGACCACTAGCAAAGAACCCATGTAACTCCCCATTTCATACAATGGAAAACTTAAGAGTCCAAACACAGGTCATGATAAGTTGAACCAAATGTTCGGGAAACCTAAACGCAAGGAGAACACTCTAAAGAAAGTCCCAATCGACTGTGTCATAGGCTTTTCTGAAGTCTACCTTAATTGCACACTTAGGTGAATAAGGCTCAAGATGGAAACTAAAAAAAAATTTCTGAGCCAAAACGATATTGTTCCTAATCCGCCGGCCTTTAACAGACGCACTTTGAAAAGGGCTCACCAAATCCTTCAACGCTGCAGCAACCTTATTAGCTAGAATCTTAGTAATACACTTGTAGATAGTATTGCAATAGACAATAGGCCTGTAATCATTGACAATAGTCACACTAGGAACTTTCAGCACCAAAACCAATATGGTATTGTTGATCTCTCTTAAGAGCCTTCCCGAGGTGAAGAAGTCTCTCACAGCAGCCGTGACCAAAAGTCCAACCGTCCCCCAGTTTTCCTTAAAGAATTCAACTGTGAAGCCATCTGGCCCAAGGGCCTTACCCCGGGCTAAAGAAAATAGTGTCCCAAACCTCTAGGTCAGAGACGGGCCTTGCAAGAGAAATAATCTAGTCGTTGGACAACGGACATCAGATGACATCCTGGATCTCCCGAACCGAAGGCCTTCCTTGCACATCCTATAGCGTGAGAAGATCCTGGAAATAATCAACAAATTGCTGCTGGACCAGCTACAAATCAGTGATTTGGTTACCCTGTGTATCCATGACCGAGAGGATTCCGTTTCTCAACTGTCTCTTGTTGACATAGTGGTGGAAGAACTTTATATTGCGGTCCCCCCCTTTAAGCCACCTGACTCTTGCCTTTTGCCTATAGAAAGACTCCTCCTTAGAGCGGAGGTCCAAGAAGGCGAGCACTGATTCTTCTCCAACTCAGCAAGTTCAACCCTAGAGGGGTCCTGTTGAAGGCTAATCTAAGTGATCTTTAAAGCCTCCCTCGCTTCTGACGTCCTGGCGGAGATGTTGGAGAAATACTCTATTTTTAGCTGCTTGAGGCAACTTTTAAGGGACTTAAGCTTGTAAACAAGCCTATACATGGGCACAGCCTCCCTCGGATCCTCCCAAACTTGCTTCACGATTGTCTCAAAGTTTGGGTGCTTCATCCAAAAATTAAAAAACTTGAAGGGTTTCCTCCGAAGCACTGGGTTCACCACCTTGACCACCATAGGCAAATGATCAGAGATTCTCGGTGCTAGGAAAGACGCTTCTGAATAGGAAAAAACTTGGCTCCAACTAGTATTCACAAGGACTCTATCTATCTTTCTTGCCTTGCGAGAAAATCCAGAAGATGTAGTCCAGATGTACCGAAAGCCAATATACTTGAGGTCATCTAGCTCAGACTAATCTAAGCACTGGCACTCCTTTTTTTTTTTTTTTTTTTTTTTTTTGGTGACTCGGGAACCCCCGTACAACCGGTAGCCGGCATCCCTTTTTTTTTGTTCAAACTTTTTGAAATAAATTCGTACGGGGTCCCGTATTTGAAATTAACCTGCCAAACTTTGCAAGTATCTCGTATAAAACCTCCTCGTTCTATTGAGCACATAAAACTTGGCATCCAAACCCAACACCATATTTCTTTTCTAATTTCTTTTCTAACCACACTCTTTTAAAAACAAACCTTAGTAACCCCTCTCTTGTTTTGTTCAAAACGTTTAGAAATAAATTCATAGGTGCTCACGTACTCAAAATTAATCCATCAAACTTTGCACGCATTTAGTTTAAAACCCCATTGTCTTATTGAGCAAATAATTTTTGGTGTCCAACCCAACACCTAATTGTTTTTCTAATTAAAAGCTCATAAGGTTACCTTTTTCAATAATAATAAACCATCACATAATACAACCATTCACATGTCATCACACATAAGTTCTAAGCATGTCACAAGTCAACCATATCACCAAATATGCATGATCCAGCAAGCACTACGCCAAGAATAACCACAAAATCACAACCGGCCCTAACCAACATAAATTGGGCGACTCGCACGTCTTCAAGTTTAAATCCAAAATCATAACCAAACGAGTTCAGAAAATTCTCAAATTTGAATATATTATGAAGGACATACAAAAATATTTTTTTTTATGAAAACACCTTGACCTAGATCTTTCTATATTAAGAGCAGTAAATCGCTCAAACTGTTAAAAAACTGTGTTCGTGTCTAGAAATTTTGTTTTCAAAACCAGCTTGTTTCAAGGTCCAAAACTTGTCCGTTTGATCTAAAATTTGAATATGTTAAATTAAAAGATATAAGGAAAAACTTTTGTGAAAGAACTCTTTCAAAAATCAAACAAGTTGCGGACCCCTGAAGTGCCATAATTTTGCCGAAAGGGACATTTAAGTGTCATAACTTACGAAAGGTACACTTAAGTGCCAAAATCGGAGCAAAGTGGATCACTTGAGTGCCAATCTGATCAAAATCCGGCCAAATTGCATACGTGGCATTTTCCGGTGACTTTTTTTACTGAGGTGGCAAATGTTTAAAAAAAAAAAAAAAAAGCCCACCTGGACAGCAAAAACAACGTCGTCCATCCACATTGAGTGAGCTGACTTAAACGACGTCGTTAGGTTATTTTGGCTTAAGCACACCTGGCCATCACCGTTCCTCCCTGTTCGCGTTCACACTAGATCTCAAGCCATTCTCTCCGGCGCCATTCACACCCAAAGGTGGTCATCAGTCGCCATTGTCAGTCGCTGTTGTTGGTTGTCATCGCCGCTCATCATTGTCGCTCCTCCAGGTTCAGCCCCTTCTTCCCCTCCCCTGTGATGAAATTAGGGTTCGATTATTTTATTAGGGCTGGCTCGACCCCTTCTCCCCCTCCCTTGTGATGAAATTAGGGCTCGATTATTTTATTAGAGCTGGCTCGACCCCTTCTCCCCCTCCCTTGTGATGAAATTAGGGCTCAATTATTTTATTAGGGTTGGCTCAACCCCTTCTCCCCCTCCCCTGTGATGAAATTAGGGCTCGATTATTTTATTAGCGCTCCGATGGAATTTCTGTTGAAATGCACGCGCTTTGTTTGGCTACTCCCTTGTGTGGAGATGCTCGCCTCGGTCGATGATTTTTGTAGTCAATGCTCAAGTGAAACGAAATATTGAATAAGGTGGAACTAGGAACTAGTGTGTTTGAGGGAAACGAAATATTGAATCAGGTGGGATATGATAGATAGATTAAGGTGGAAGGTGTGAAATAATAGCCCTCAAGTGCTCTGCAAAAAGCACGCAACTTTGCTATCAATCTACTTTTGTTATTTTACTCTTCTTTCCTGATTGTTGTTTCTAATCAAATAGTCAACATATATGCAGGGAACATTGAGGAGTGCAAAATTTGTTTTGATACTTTATGTAAGCTCGTTTACCTACAAGGAACATATTTGGAACCACATGTAAGTACCTCATTTTAAAGTTTATATTAGCTCTTTTGACATGCAGTATCAGTCTACTGTGCCATGGATAAATTCAAGACTTGGATTTTCCTCTGAATTTCTCTTGGTTTGTGTAATGACCTCTTGATACAATATATTAATGGCCAAACATCATAGAGTAGAGTATGATTTCTCCTAGTTGGATGAGAACCAGAACTTTCACCCTATTTTTTTACATCAAGCTTTCCTTAATTTTTATGTGTTTTCACGGGAAACTAGATTTGATTTAGTTGATGTACATTATCTCACATTGCAGGTTTAGTTCAGCAAAAGATAGTAGACAAAATTGCTTAGGTTGTGCTTGTTGTGAGGACTTCTGTTTTTGGTTAATATTTTAGATGAATGGAAGACAAATAATTAAAGTGGCAGACCTCTTTTTTGGCTCTCATGTAGGGGCATATTGTCAGTGTGGGGACCTCTGTTTAATAAAGTCCGTGAGAGTGGGAGGACTCTCATGTGCAATTGTCTATTGTCTATTGTCCTTTGTGGATGTGGTCCCAAAAACTAATTATTCTTTTTCTTGTTTTTGGTGCAGAAATGGCTTATGATAAGGATTATGTCGCTGTCATAGTTTGCTATGGTGAGGAATTTGTGATTGGGGAGAATGAGTGGGAGTATGAGGGTGGAAATGAGGGCACCATCTTTGTCGAGATAAATAAGGCATCTTATATAAGATTTGTTAGGGATATAAGGACTTATTTGCCTTGTAAAATTCATAAGTTGCTATATTGTATTCTTGGGAAAGACTTAAGAGATGGTTTGAGATGCTTAAAATATGATAATGGTTTCAGGGATGTTCTATACCATTATCTTCATGGTGAAGAGGTAAAAATATATGTTGAGTACGATAGTGAAAGTGAGGACGAAGATGATGATGGAGAGAGTGCCCAAGTAGGATAGACAGGAGATGGTTTTCAAGGTAGTATTGATGTTAGGGTCGAAAGAGGGCAGGATAGATATGATGGACAGGAGAGGAGCGCAGATGCAGTTCACCAAAGTGATGATGACATAGGTGATGTCACAATCACTGGATTAGAGTGGGAAGTAGCTGAATCAACCGATGATGATGATGAAGGGTTGCTTGCTGAAAATTTCATAAGTGGTAACGACGACGAGGAGCTTGTAAAGTCAAGAAAAAAGCGAAGGGATTTTTTAACAAATAAGTTTGCAGCTTTGAAGGTAGCTAATGAAGTTCCAAACAGGGCTAAAGGCCCTGCAGATGCTGGTGCTGGTGTTGCTGGCGAGGAGACTAATTATGAAGAAAGCGTCGAAAATGCTACTTCCCAGGATGAGCTGATGGCTGGTGCAATTTATAGAGGAAATGTACAAAAAAATTGGCACTTAACTTGCACTTAACTGATCACATTCTAAAAAAGCTAGCACTTAAGTGTTCACTTTTAATCACAAGTGGCACTTAAGTGATCACTTTTACTAATAACTTGACACTTAAATGACTTTTTTTTTTATCACGACTAGCACTTATGTGATCACTACATACAACTTATAGCACTCGAGTAATCACTCGTGTCTGTCCTATGTATATGGTGGTTTGCAGCAAACTAGAGAAGTTGTTAGTTTAATATGGCAACTTCATTCAATTCAATGTTTGCTGCTGGTTTATATTCAGTTCAAGTAAAGAAGTCACCACAACACATTGACCTAATATACATTCCATCATCACCGATTTATATTCAAAAATAAGTAAAATTACATAATACAAACATCTCATTCATTCATTCATTCATTCATTTATTCCGTTTCCTTGACCTATCCACAAGCACAAGAAGTAACACATAATACAATGACAGCCCAAAAAATAAAAAGCCACAACAATCTTGTAGACAACACAAAACTTCTTTTCATCTTCCAAAAAGATAAGTTACATTTCATTCAAAACAAGTACATTTCTTTACTCATTTACAACTATGGCAGTCGGAGAAACTTCTTCTCAGCTTCTAGTACTTTACATTTCATCATAAAGTAGGATAGACAAAAAAACAGCAACATAATAAATGCTCGGTAACACTTCCGTTCAATTTTCATCATTGAAACTTCATTCTTCAATTGGTTAGCAGAAGATGCTTGAGCTTGTATTGAGTCAACATCTTCTAAGTTGTCCACAAGCATAGATGGAGGTTGATGACATCCATCAAGTAGGTCTAATATCACCTCTGTAGCTCGGTGAGAGAATTTCACACCGACCCATTTGAAATATTTGCACTTCTACCCTTCTTTGTATCAGGCACATCCATAGATTTTCTCTTGGGATTCGTTCGAGTCCACGATGTTCTTGTTGGACTTGGTAACCCACAAAAACATAAACGCTCGCCTTCTCCTTCGCTTCGGCAAGAGAAATTTGAGCCGTTGCTGAAAGTCCTGCTCTCCATTTCCAATATTCGACTGAAGAATTTGGGGCAAATCGAATTAGGGTTCGGGACTAGGGCTCCAACGCTTCAATGGCATTTTGCCCGATCTAGGGTTTTAGATTTAGGGCAATTTGGGATACGACATCGTTTTGGTTGATTTAAGGGCTTTATTTTGGCCAACTATCGAAACAACGTCATTTTGGGTGAATTAGAGCTGAGTCAGCTCTCCGGTGGAAGACCTTGGCGAGAAATATTAATATTTAAATGATACGTATGATTTCCGGCTAGCTTCGCCAGAGATGGCACTCGAATGTCTCACTTTTCTTCAAATGTGGCACTTAAGTGTACCTTTCGTAAGTTATGGTACTTAAGTGTCCCTTTGAGCAAAGTTATGACACTTGTAGTGTATTTTTCTCAAAATCAAACCCTAAGAGTTGATAAGAATCTTTTGAACACCAAAAGATTACAAGTTCCAACACAAACTAAGACTCTATTTTGCAAATAATGAGGCTGAAACCTTATTCTTTTAAATCCCTAAAATCATTAGTATATGTCATAGCTGAAGATGTTTAGAGCATTTTTCAAGAAGTAACTTCAAAATCACAGCACATTTTTTCCCACAAAAATAGCAAACGGCGAGGGTCGAATGACCAAATCCGAGGGAAATCCACTAAATTAGACTAAACCACCCTCATTAGTGCTAATCCAACCAACTAGATTAACAATAATCCATCTTAAGAATAATCTAACCAAACTAGATTAACATTAATCCAACTTAAGACAAATCTAACTTAATACTAATCTAATCAAGCTAATTAACATTAATCTAACCTCTAAGCGTAATTGACAACCTCATCAAGGATTAGGGAATTAACTCACTGGAATTTGATAGCAAGCTCTAACGACAAAGGAAAACAGCCCACAAGCTCACAGCTTGTGGCTGGTTCGATTCTATGGAGCAGCTGGTCGCGGGGGCTGCTGGTGCGGACGGTGAGGTCAGGATGGTGACTGGACATGGCTATGGTGGTGCGGAAGTGGAGAGGCAATGGTTGTTCTGGTGGGTTGGCGGTAGCAACAAAAATAAAAGGGAAGAAGGGGCTGCTGGAGTTGGATAGTGAAAAAGAAGTGAAGAAGAAGAAGTAGAAGGAAAAGAAAGGGAGCTAGTCTGTTGCTACAAGGGGCTCACACACGCCTAAAGGAGGGAAGTGGGAGAGGAAAGAGAGGGAGAGAAAGGGAAACCAAATAAGTCAAAGCATTGGCCAATGAAAAACCTTGCAAAATATCAAAATGATGATGAAAATGCCCCAAAGTCTTCAGCCAAAAAGTCTTGTTGCCAACCAATGGGAAATTAGCTCAATTTCTCCACAAATAAGCCATTTTTGGACAGCAAAATGGCTCACTCTTCATCCCATCCGAATTTCCAATGCTTTTCCGTTTTGTCTGAAATTGATTTTCCGCAAAAACTTTGGACTTAACGAAATTCCTCTGAAAGATGAGACGGTGTCCTAAAAATGAATCGTGACATGCTCGAAGATCTGATTCCCAAAATCGAATTCGATTTCGGGGTTAAAATCGACCAAACGCGATTTTAGTACAACCTAACCTATCGGGTAAAGAATTTTAGCACGTTTACCTGTGGTTGATAATTTTCGATCCACGTTTGTGCATTTTCGACTCGTTGACAACTTTCAATTGTCGTAAAAATCACAAGGTTTCAATTACGAATACCGAGTATAAAATCGATAGAAAACCGGGTTAGTGCCGTTCGATGTGAATTTCGTAATCATGCGAAATCACCCGCAATTCAATTACATGATTTCATCAAATCGACCTATATCCGAACACAAATCAATTATAACAGTGTTGTATTGACCCTTGCCGATTATCACGGTTGAGCGATCAATTTCCGATCGAATTCTCTAGTCTGTCGCATTTATATCCTTTAACAGCTTCACCTAATAGATTAGTTAACTTGTAAGTGACCAACTCATAATAAAATGACCATAGGCGCGTCGACGAAATGTCAATTTCATATATTCGAGACGAGGTCAAAATTTCAGATGTCACAGTGTCTTCATCTGAATGTTGTTTGCTTTGAGTTCATTGCTAGTGCAAAAGGCTATAGACATCCCAATGGGAATAAATCATCTGTATTTGATACTGAATTATGCGCTTTTGCATCATCCTAAAAAGTTTCAATTGTAACGCATGTTTGGAATCCAAGAAGTTATTTGATTTAAAATATTGAATTTTTGTCAGATAAAATGATTTGAAATGTATTTTGTACATTTCCAACCTTGACTCCAAATTTAATTGATTGAGGTGAAATTCTCAACGATATTGACTAAAAGTATCATTTACTATCCAATCATTATAACTTCGTCAAACATAAAGTGGCATAATTATATCACTTCAACACGTCAGAGAACATAAGTAAGAACCATCGTCAGCCACCTTGCAATTTTGACATGAAAAAAGTGAATACCAGCAGAGCCGATTAATGGCTGGATCAATTGTCCTTTAAATTACCTCGTAGTACCGACCAAGGATGATAATTAATTTTAGTTAGTCGGGATTATCTATTTTGTGAATTAATTACGGCAATTTTTCAAGATATCTATCTATTTGATATTATTACCATGGTGCTTTCTCATTTGTGCAATTAAACATTAGGAGTTTGTTAACATTAAACTTTGACTAAATATTTAAGATTAATTTGCATAGAAAATTATGGACGAATTTGCCCCTAACAAAAAGGATTTTTGCATGACATAGGTAATAATATTATTTACATCGATTAAGTTTTTTTTTTCTATTTTTCTTACCCTACTTTCTGATAATTTAAAAAAAAAAATAGCCCACAGGGCCCCTTAGGGCGTGCATGGTTGTATTTCTTTTTTTTTTGTTCATGAACAGATTTTCTGTTTTTTTGTTCCCGGGAATAAAAAAAGAACAAAAACGCGTTTGTTTGCGTTTTTGTTCAAAATTTATTTTTTTGTTCTGGGAACAAAATTAGAACAGAAATAAGAAACAAAAAAAAAGTTGTTTTTTTATTCCGAAACACTTTTGAAGAACAAATCTCTCTCATTTCTTTTCTTCTCTTTTTTTTTTCTTCTTTTTTCTTTGGCCAGTCGCCGGCTATGGGCAACCGGCCGTCGAGGGCCGAGCTCGCCCAACCATCGGCGAGGCTCGACCTTGCTGGATGGGCGAGCCTGATCTCGCCCAACCAAGGCGAGGTTGAGCCTCGCTGGTGCGGGGCGAGGCTCAGCGAGCTCGGCCTCGCCAGATCTGGGCGAGGCCACCGGCCCTCGTCGGCCGGTCGTCGGCCATGGCCAAGGCCGGCGACCAGCCAAAAGAAGAAAAAAAATAAAAAATAAAAAAATAAAGAAAAAAAGGAAAAATAAAATAAAAATATTTAAAAATTAAAAGAAAAAAACAAATTTATCAAACATGTTTCTATTCATTTTTTATTCCCGGAACATGTTTACCAAATGCATCTTTCTAGTAAAAAATTGTTCTCCGGAATAGAAATAGTTTTTTCTATTTTTGTTTCCTAGAACAATTTTTGAACAGAAACATAAACAAACGCGCCTTTATTCTTTCTCCTTCCTTCCCTTCTATGCAACTCATGCATGCAGAGGTCATTGACATGCATGCGGAGGATGATTGACGGCAGAGAGAGGGGAGTAGGCCAGCAACGGATGGGACACGCTTTCAATGCTGAGATGAGACGCCAGTTCGGCCAAGGGGGAGGCTGGTCAACACGCCTAGGACCGGTGCCTGAAGCCTCCGTCGTTCAGGTCGTATAAGTTCCGACCCTGACTATGTCATATGCTTTCTAGCTGTTAAGCCCCGGTTTATCCCATGCTGTTTGTGCCGGTCTTCGATTGAGGTCCCGTTTCAGCTGCTGCTCGTTGCCCAGGAGGTCCCACGCCATGTGCTCGATGAAACGCCTAAGCTAGATGCGCGTTCGTGTCCTTCATCTAAGGCCGAGACTTGCTATGTTTCGTTCGTGCCTATACTGAGGTCGGGTCTCGCTTGTCCATTGTCTGTTGATTTCGGCATGAGTTCGATAGTTTGTTGAGCCTGACATTTGCAGAGGGCCTTCAAGAAGAAGACCGCACGAAGAAAAAAAAAGAAGAAATAAGGAAAAGACAAAAGAAAAGAGAAAGGGAAAAGTAAAAAATGGGAGTAAAAAGAAAAGGACAAAAGATAAAGTGCACCTACTGCTTTTAAGTGAAGTGGGAGGGTGGTGTTGTTGAACGATAGTTTGCTCAAGAGAGAGAGAATTTGACTAACTCATATTTGAATTGATAGGCTTTGGCCTTTTATGCTCTCATACCAAGATAAAAATAAAGAATAGAGAAGATATAAGAATTGTATATTTTAATTTTTGAATTATGTATTACAATCAGTGGTGACTCATATATACATATACTTAGAAAGAATCTTAGGAGATATACATTGACAATAGAATTAGTAACCACCAGTGAAAATATTTGAATCAATCTCAAATATTTTGATTGTGCTCTAGTTCTCGTGTGAGATGGAGATAACATTATCAATCTCAAATTACCTATCATTATGGATATTTTGATTGTGCTCCGATTCTAGTGCGAGTTGAAGATAAGTTTAATTTCGATGTGAGCTGGAATAATTGGCAGTGAATTAGGTCAACACAAGACTATAATGAAAAAGTGGCTGAGCTAAACTCTTAATAATTTTCATAGTCATTATAAGTGGAGTATTTAACTATAGAAAACACTTGATGGAATTATAAGCACTTATATAAATGTAGAGTGAGGCTGCTTTTATAAGAATTATTAGCGATAATCTTTTAGAGCACTTATGAATGAACTAAGCACGCACATGGCCTACTAGCACAAAATTACATAGAATGATAATATTTGTGGGAGTGTAATGTGATTAGAGTAAATTATAATTCATAAAACGAAATTCTTAGTTCATAGAAGTTTCAAACTTTACCAATGATTTCATGAATTATATATAATTTTTTCTTGGTCCGATTTATAACCTAACAATTACCAGTTCCGATGCATTACACTTTAACAACCCATGATTATTTTGTTTTTTTCTTTTCAAAACTTTTGAAAAATTTGAGGGGTTGTTAGATAGAATCAAAAAGAGAATTTTCCTTCCCTTCTCATATCTTTAATTTCTTTGCTCGATGATACATATAACATGAGACTTCAAACCACAATTTAAAAAAAGATACATAGAATCAAAAAGAGAATTTTCCTTCCCTTCTCATATATTTAATTTCTTTGCTCGATGATACATATAACATTGTTTCTATTTCTTTTATTTTTTTAATGGAAGAAAAAAGAAGGTTTATTATATTTTGAGAGGATAGTCCTCGAGTCTATTGCATTGGGTTTCATACTTCGAATGATGGAATTTTCCTTAAGCTTGCACGCGTAAGACATTTTATCTTATTTTTTCCATCCTTTTCAACAAATTTCCAACAAATCTTATATTTCATATCATCTAAAATTTATCCAACACTTCATGCATCAATGTAAACAAATCATTAGGGGATCTTTAGTAACGTGTTGAAGAACTTGTCTTTAAAATTTATGACAGTGACATATAGTATAACCTAGACAGCCAATAGCAACCGATTTATCATATAAAAGGGCATGTCTACTATTATTTTAGTATCACTCTGCAATAATAAATGAAATTCGTGCGCTATTTTCCTGCCCGAGACTGTCCTCATGCAATCAATTGGACATATCTTTGATCATATCCACGCATTTAAACGTCTGAATGTACACAAATCATGACAAATGACAACTAATCAACTGGCAATTACTTATTTCTTTATACCACGTGCAATTTTTTTTCTTTGGGAAATATATGTCTAAAATATATGCTGCGGCATTGTGCAATGTGAACACGCCAAACTATGTCGGACTGCATCGGGTTTGGTAAGGAAACAAGAGGCATCCCTCGAAACGTGTGCTGCTTCCGGAAATAATAAAATAGTTTCTGTTGAAAAAAAGGCGAGCGATCGAACAATAATATAGATAAAAGAAGAAAATATATTGGACACCGGATTTACGTGGTTCGGTCGTAAAGACCTACGTTCACAGAGAGAGTAGAAACGAATTTCACTATAGATCAAGCAATACAAAAAGATTACACACTTAAGTCACTCAAACACTCTCTCGGTATTTTCTAAGCCCCAATTACACTCAATAATGCACGCAGTTTTTAGTTCCGAAATTCCTCAAGAAATAATCTCTCAATCTCACGAAGGAATTACACGCAAATCTTACCACAAGATTTAATTGGCTTAAACACTAAATCTTTCTTGGATATAATTTACGAACAAGAATGACAAAGAAAAAAATCCCTCCCAAACACTCGATGACTAGACGACGCTTTAAGACCAATTCTTCACGATCAATCTTCTTCCATCCACAGCCACAAGTCTATATATATATAACTTTTCATAGGATTCTGCTTCTTAACTTGCCTATTTTAACCAAAATATATCTCTATATATTTTAAACAAAATCCAAATCTAAATGAAAGTTGGACTTTTCTATTTTAGTGGCCAAACTCTCCAATGCATATTCGAATTTTGGGAAGTTGATCTTTGGATCTTCTTTGCTCGATTTCGAACGTCTGCAACATATCCAATTCGAAATATTCGAAATTTCACATTGGACTCAAACTCAAGACATATTTTAACAGTTTCCTTGGTAAGAGGTCGAGCAAAAAAGAAAATCAGGGTTTAGGGTTTAATGTTTTAGGGTCAATACAAAAGGACCTTAGTCTGTTTAAAATTCATACTCTCCATATTGCCCCATTTTAATTTGTCAATGCCCAGATTTTTATCAGTGTAAATTGTCGTTATCATAGACCAAGTCAGATCTACAATTCCAACTTGATTAGTATATAAACTTATATTTAAGAGTTGGATAGTTACTGATCGTATATTTTTGCATATTTGCAACGCTAAGATGTTAATACATGGTAGCGGAGCAAGATGAAGATTTGGGTGTGCCCCAAGAAGAGTGAAAAAGGAAAAGTTTGAGGATATGAAAAAATGGATTGACAAAAGAAGTGTAATCTTATATGAAATTATAAATCGAGTAAGTGCACATGGAATAAATAACATATTTGCTCAAAACGCACGAGACGTCAATCTAATTGGGGAAAATGAAGAATGGAAAATGATAAATTAATTGCTTAAGCCCTTTTGAATGATGCTGAAATCAATAATACTGTCAGCGTGTCGATTTGGATGAAGATGAATATCCTAACAGTAAGACATTTATGAATGTGGGTGCATCGAATTTATATCCAAGGCACAATCCATTGCAGACTCTATTGATCCTTATGTGGTTGAGAAGCCACGGGGTGCATTATCGGCTTGTCTATCTGGGCGATGAGCAAGTTGGATAAGCTGCACATATGGGTTTTCCATGCGCGCACATCAGTTAAAGGACATATCAATTGGACCACACGACATGGATAAGTGGAGATAGGATAGCCCGAGAAATTGAACCAGTGGAAAACAAGACGAAGAGCGTCCCTTTCATTGCCATAAGATGCAAAATGGTGTATGGAGATGTGCCTACCCAAGACCTCATATAAACGAGAGTGCGAGGTGACTGAGGAGCCTGATCTACCATGATAGAAGTAGGAGAAGAAGAGTTGAAGAAGATCTGCACTTCATTACAAAATCACACTAAGAAAACAAAGTAGTACATGTACATCCCTGTGTACTTTTTCCTCACCTTCAAGATGGGTCATCAAGATCTTTTTGTTTAGTACACTGATCATGGTTAGAGTAATGGTCATCATACCTCAAATTTAGGGTTTGTCTTCTAGGTTGACTTTAAGAACAATCCTCCGCTGGTTGTTTCCTTTTTAGCAATTTCTCTTTTTGTTATATGTTCTTGAAGATGAAACTATTCTGCCATGGAAAATAAGACATTTTCCTCCTTGAGGAGCGGTTTGTTTATAAGACGTCTGATTGTTGTGCATTTGCTGAGATATTAAAAGTACTCATATTTCCTACATGGATTTTGTTGTTCCTGCGAAAAAAAAAAAAAAAAGATTTCTTTTGGTGCTGGTATATTTTAATTAGTATTGGTAAATGTCAACAAACTATTGATTAAAAAATGATAGCGAACTCTTTTTTTTTTTTTTTTTTCCGGGTAACTTGTCATCAACTTATCTATAGATTTATGAAAATTACCACCATTTTCTATGTCATTTTCAGATTACCGATTTATGAATTAACTTATCAAATTTTATTTGTATAACTTACTAATGCTTTAAATTTATCAGTTTTAACATTAAATTACTAACGTTGGAATTCATTATTTGTATAATGGTTTATGAGTTTATTTAAATGCCACGCAGAAGGTAGGTTTAGATTCTGCAAACTTATGAGTCCAATTTTGTTATATTTGGAAAATTACATAAGGGTGTAGAACCAAACTAGATTATGCAAAACAGTTCAAATGTGTGAAAAGACATTTCCAAACTCATGAGCTAATTCACCTGATTGGTGAAATGGTATGATCATGATTGACAATCCAAATTAAAGCAAGGTTGCGTTTTCCAAGGAATTTTGTTGAGATTTTCAAAGAGGATGGGACAAATATCATGGCTACAAGGTTCAACAGCAACATTCAAATTTGGAGCTCTATAAAAAGGAGAGAATTGGCCAGAAGATAAATAGTTGACAAGAGCAAAAAAAAAAACAAGAGAATTTGAGTACTTTTAAGAGGTTTTCATAGTCCGTCTCTTTTATAAGCTTGTAATTTCCATTCAATTGTTGCTCCTATGATTAGTAAGAATGAGAAACTCAGTTTTTAAAGACACGAGAGAAGTTATAAATAAAAAGGCCTTTATCTAGGTGAATGAGAAATTGTGCAATGGACTCTTGGTAAACACTTAAAAGTGTCGTTTATGGTTTAGGGTGAGAATTTACTATCTTTTGTGCTGGGTAGTGAGAACAACTATTCAAGACTCCAATAGTTACTTAATCTATAGTGAGGTTGCTCTAAAAGGACAAGTTTTGTGATAGCAAATTATTTATTTGTAAACCACTGGGGGTTCGCCCCAGTGGCCACCCTTCCAACATGGAAGGGGGAGGTGAGGGGTTCAAATCCCCACCTTCTCAGGAGGGAATGGGGTGGGGACGCGTAAGTTTCAGGAGTGGGTTTCGACTCCCACGCCCTACAAGAGGCAGGGCAAAAGTCTAAGAGTGAGTGTAAAGTAGGAATAAAGTAGGACTGACTAAAAAAAAAAATTCTATATTTGTAACAAAGTGGTATTTATACGCTTGGCGTACTACTTGAATTCACCCTATTTTGGCTATTAGAGTCGGAACAAAGGAGCATGCACGTTCAAGCCAAACCTTTATAAATCTTGCTTGCAATTTCTTTTTCCCAAAAATACGTCAGTTTTTGCTATTTTTATTTCTAGTTCACTTTGGGTGTGTAGAAGTAGAACTTGAGGTTGGTTCCACCAAATTAGTTTGCGTGCACATAAAATAAAATAAAAAAGGAGATTTTTACAAAGAAATAGGAATTGGATAATTATATTCGGAAACAAATTTTGGAAAGTTGATTTAACTTAGAATCTATAGGAAATTTTGCGGAATAACATAATATTGTTGGCCTTTTAAATTTATCACTTTGGCAATGGCCTAACAAAATCATAGATATAATTTATAATTATATTTCTTATTTTTAACAATTAGTAAAGTGTAATGTTTATTGAGATTTTGAATCAAATTAGATCTATTTCTACCTTGATCTCTGTTTAGCTCTAATTCCACTGACGTCAGCAAACATTGTCTAATTTGTATGCCCATATATCTGTTTATTAAAACACCCACATCTAATTTATTGTTTATGTTTTATGGCCCAAAACAAAATTGCGATGTTTACTCAGCAATGATTAAATAAATGGTTGGATGGAACTACTACAGAAAATATATATTTGGAGAAAAGTATACCTCAAATACCAAAACTTTGTGCAAAAGGAACACTTAAGTGCCATAACTTACGAAATGTACACTTAAGTGCCACATTCGAAGAAAAACGGATCACTTAAGTGCCACTCCGGCCAAATTCCAGCCAAAGCGCTAACGTGGCATTTTTCCGACGAAGCAAGCCCAAAACGACACCGTTTTGTACGTTGACGTGGCCAAATAATGCAAAAACGACGTCGTTTTGGAGCTGACATAGTAAAGAAATAATATAAAAATTAATTAAATTAAATTTAAAATTAAATTTAGTTAAAATATTAAAAATAATACTTTCAAAATTAAATTTAGTTAAAATATTAAATAATAATAATAATTTTAAAATTAAATTTAGTTGAAATATTAAAAATAATAATTTTAAAATTAAATTTAGTTAAAATATTTTAAAAAAAAATGAGCCCTTAGCCACCGCCCCCACTTTTTTTTTTTTTTAATTTTAAAATTGTTATTTTTTAATATTTTAACAAAATTTAATTTTAAAATTATTATTTTTTAATATTTTAACTAAATTTAATTTTGAAATTATTATTTTTTAATATTTTAACTAAATTTAATTTTGAAAGTATTATTTTTAATATTTTAACTAAATTTAATTTTAAATTTAATTTAATTAATTTTATATTATTTTTTTTTACACGTTAGCCCCAAAACAACACCGTTTTTGCATTATTTGGTCACGTCAATGCGCAAAACGGCGTCGTTTGGGCTTGTTTCACTGGAAAAATGCCACGTCAACGCTTTGGCCGGAATTTGATCGGAGTGGCACTTAAGTGATCTGTTTTTCTTCGAATGTGGTACTTAAGTATACCTTTCGTAAGTTATGACACTTAAGTGTCCCTTTGCGCAAAGTTATGGCACTTAAGGGGTCTGCAGCTCTATATATTTGGGTAGGATGACTGGATTTTTTAAGTAAAAGGCGAATATCTCAATTAATTAAGTTAGATTCTACTATACTAAATACCTGTCACGGATATATACGTGGACGATGACAAATAAAATAGAATAAGGTCCCCCTTTTTTTTTTTTTAATTAATGACGTGCGTTGCATGTATAAAGTTAGGAAACTAATTTATTATTTCCGGAAGCGGCATACATTACGAGGGACTCCTCTTGTTTCTTTGTAAAAATTGATGCGGTCCCAATTAATTGGGTGTGTCCACGTTTCATGGCACTACAGCTGATACTTTTAAAAATATTTTTAAATAATGCACGTGGTATAAACTAATAAAAATTCAGTAGCAATTATTTATCAATTCTCATTATATAACGTTATATCGAATTGATGGCATAAGAAGGACAGTCTGGGGCAGGAAAATGGTGCGAGTTTCATTGAATATTGCAAAGTAATATTTAAGTGAGAGTAGACAAGTCCTCATAATTAATAAATCCGTTCGAAGTTTGAACAAGGAATATGGTTGGTGAGAATTCGACTTTCATATTTTTGGCATCGCAATTGTTTATAATTTGTATCCTCCACAGGCCACAATAGCCATGGTTTTGGGGCTAAACAAAAAATCACTTCTATTTCATAGAAAATAAATGATTTCAAAATTATTTCTCTGAAAATAATCACTTTTTTCAGTTACAAAAATAAATGATTGAAAAAATATTTTCATTTTTCACGAAAATACTTAGACATGATTGAAATATTTTAATTGACTAATTATTCAAGAGACACAATTATAGAAAAATATTTTTCCAATCATTTAAGTTTACAAAATAAGTTGAGGCAAAGGTCCATAAAAATTCTCTAAACAATATACACAAGACGGGTGAAAATCTTGATAACCATCTTAAATTGCAAAGATCTGAAATAAACTATATTTCTGATTAACTGCCAGAGATAGTTTCGAATAATTCAAGATCAGAAAAAATAAACTATATTTCTGATTAACGCCCTCGAGGGCAAGACTTTTCGTTCCCAAATCTCGGCATTTCCGGTGTGTTTCCTTTTGGTTCAAAACCGTTCGTTCCCAAGGATCTTAGCTCGGAGATATCGCAAGGTGGTCGACTGAATTTCGATTTGTCTCAAACTGGCCTTCGCGCCACCATCTTCGAGCCGAATAGGGGTTTATGACTGAAACTCATCCCCATGAACCCTCTTGGCACTGCCCTATTTTGGTAATAGAATAGCCAAGCGAGTTTTCTCTGATTCTTGAGTTTATTGTGTCCAGCTGAGTCAATTTGTTTGATGTTGAGCATTTGCTTGAACAAAAACTGTGTAAACCTGTCTTTGTGCTATGCATTCTAGCCGACTACCGTGTGTTTGCGATAATGCCTAAGCGAAGCTGCGTCCTCGTTCGAAGAGGGTCTTTCAAATCAAAACATCTAATTTTTTAGAAAAGTCATAACTTTTGACTTTAGTTCATTCAGTCCACGTCTGCTTACCTAAGATTCAAGTTTACGGCCATGCATTTTTGCTGTTTGAAAATCGAATGTGTTAGTTTGTAAATCCATGGGCGTTCTCCTTTTACTGGAAAAAGTGTGCAAATATTCATGAGAGGAGAAGTTAGCATTGAAATGGCCGTGAGTTGTGAGCAATGGGCTTGGTAGGTTTAACGAGATTTGGGTTTTTGGTTGATTGAGAGAGCTTGGGTTGGTTCAGGCTCAAAGAGATTCTAGGCCTTAGTTTTAGACGTAGGCGGGAGCTCTTCGGTGAGAGTCCAGGAGAGAGAGGTAGACAGAGAGCTTGAGCGAGACCGGAGAGCTCGAGAGAACGGAGGGCGAGCCAGAGGGAGAGAGTGAGACCGAGAGAGCATTTCGGCATTTCTTGAGATCCGCCCGTTACTCATCATCCAAACCGGGTAAGCCTTCCGAGCCGTAGGTGCCCCGTTTTAGGAGGTGTCGGACCAGAGCTCGCGACCGACCAGTTCGCACGAGCTTTGGTCCCGCTGGTCCTTCGTTGATTTTGTTGTGCGTTTTGGTATGTTTCGATAGGAACTTAGGGCTGTGTTTGAGTCTCGACCGCGTCAGAAATCTCTTGTTCGAGTCGCGCATGCCAACTGTTTGCAGGGATGCTTGAATGAAGTCCGAGTTATCTTAGTTGGTCTTGACCGAGCCTTATCGTCCTTGAGTTCATACCCATGTTAAATTTGATGTGATCTGTCTCTGAGTTGGTTTGGAATGTTGTTTGTGTGTCGATGATTGTTGCTTGGTCCAAACAATAGCCCTGGGCGAGCTTGGTTCCTCCCTTTAGCTGGTGCATTCTATGCCTTTTGATGAAATGTCAAAATGAGATTTGGAAATGGTTTCTGCGAGGTTCGTTGCTGTGATATTGTCTTTGTTCGAGTTTGAGTCCCTTCCATCGTGTTGTTTGCTCATGCCGGTGTTAGTACTTGAATCGACGGAGTTCAAAAATCTAATCTTTAGCTGGAAGCATTCCGGCAACGGTGATCATCTCCGGCCAACTAGCGGCCGATGGAAGTTCGGCGGTGGAAGGGGATGCACGAGGGAGAAGAAGACCAAAGGGGAGGAAGAATAATAGAAAAAAAAAAAAAATACAAACAAACAAAAAAAAAAAAAAAAAAAAAAAAAAACAAAACAAAACAAAACAAAACAAAAGAAAAAGTAAGAAAAAAAGTGCAGCAAAAAGTTAAAAGAAAAAAAAAAAGAAATAGGGAAAAAGAGAGCAATCGCAAAGAGAAGTTGGCTTCGGGAATGAGGAGTGCAAAAGATGGAGCAGCAGAAAAAGACAAGGCAAGGATAAGACAAAAAGAGAAAAAAGGAAAGGAAAAATATATATTTAAAAAAAAATTCCGACGTGGGTAGGACCTGGGCTCGGATCAGATCAGCGGGCCGGATTGGGTTTACCGTCCGAACCCGTTTTTCCTGAATATAATAATATTGTATTAAAAATATATTAAAAATTCAAAAAAATTTCAAAAAAATCGATAATTTCGAAAAATAATAAAAATTTAAAAAAATTTCCGTAAATTCAAAAACTCAGAAAAATTAAAATTTTCGACCATTTTAAAAAATTTTAAAAATTTCAAAAAATATTGAAAATTCGAGTTTTTTCAAAGATAATAATTAAAAAAATTGAAAAAAATTAGAAAATTTAAAAAAATAAAAAAATGTCAGAAAATTCAGAATATCATTTGAAAAATTTTAAAAATGAACTTTCCGAGCTATTTTCTTAAAAAGTGGGAGTTTCTTAACTCTAAAGTGTGCTAAAAAATTGAGTAAGCCCTTAGGGCTCTATCTTAGGGTTTCAATTGTCTTCAAAGACAATTACTCTTGTTTGCATGCTTTTGCTGTTTTAATCCCTTTAGTCCAGTTAATATTAGCATTTATCTTCTCCTTAATGTTAAATATTTGCTCTCTCATGCAATTTATTTAAACGCTTTCCTTGGTTACTAACTGTTATTTTAATGATCGCGTACTTGCATGATCACCTCACATATTAGTGGATTAGTCTAAAATTAATCCGAACTGCTAGACAAAATTTCTTTCTAAAATGAACAATATTAGGTATCAAAAGGGCACTAATTAGTTAATTAGTATAATTGAGTCCCCGACTCTAAGTTCTCTAGTTGCGTAGGAAATGAGATATACTCTCATGCCTCCATTGGTTTCTAGCCAACTCCAATAGGCTAGTGGCGACTCCTTATTACAAAATTCTTATGAACATCTCAATGTCACGCAAGGTATGAGCTTAGGAGAGCTCGTGTCTAATCATGAACCGTAGGCCCACCTTTTAAGCAATACCCCTAAACCTATTCCCTCCCCCGAGGGGTAGGTCGCGACACTATTAAGCTAACTATGATAGATGAATTAAATTAAATATCTTGAGGACCCGATTTGAAGGTGAAGGGAAGTACATAGTACTTTCTAGTACCATTTTTCCAAAGGCATGTACATGTACTACTTAGTTTTCCAGTGTGATTAAATGCAATGAAGTCTGAAGATCTTCTCACTCTTCTGCTCTTGCTTTTATCATGACACATCATGGCTCTCAATATCCTTCGACTCTGACTTATATGAGGTCCCAAGTTAACACATATCCATCGACTAGCAGGTAAGCTTTTTTGTCTTGATTTCGACTAGTTCAATTTCTTGTGCGGCTTCATCTCACTTAATTCATCTCGTATAGTGTATCCAATACATCCCTAGTTGGAGCGTGCACACACAGAATCCATATGCACAGTTAATGCCACCTGACCATTGCCCACATAGACAAAGTCATTATTGCAAGTACCAGGTTGTGCATTGGGGATTCTCTACTTGTTATATCACATGACTCTTACATAAAGTCTACACTGGAATAGGGCAATCAAGCTTCCTTCTGCTTGTGAATTACTACTCTTTATGAACTCTAATCTTGTGCAACAACGACAAAAGAACATTTTACTTATACGGGTTTACTTACGTGAAGTAGGCTTTCTTATCATTAGATGACAAGAATGTTGAGGAATAGTCAAGACAACATATGCAAATATGAAATGTCGCATGGTTGTTCATGAGTTTAAAGGTGAAATTGTCCAATCAATCCTAAACCTAACATATATATGCCAATTCAATACTAAATTTTTCAATATTGCATTTAAGGGATGAATTGTCTAATCAGTCAATTTTTGCTATGAATTGCTAAAGTGGCAATTTATTTATTGTTGGCTGTCTGACGCGGCATACTACCATGTTAGTGATTTTCAACAAAATTGGCCAAAGTTATTACATTAGAATTTTGTGTAAAAATTTAGGACTAAATTGGCATCCGTATAATAGGTTTATGATTGATTGAATAATTTTCCCTACCTTTAAGCTCTGTGTAGTTCATTTTCTACTAATCTTAATGCATATCAGTTTGTTGAACTCATCTATTTATGGTTTGGTTATGCCAACACTCCTCCACTAAATATTCCTCGCCAAACAAAATCTAACTATTTCAGTTCTTCTACTATTAGGATGTCTATCTTCATGCAAAGCAACAGACTGGTAGTATCATCTAATTCAACATCGTTCAAGATGCTTAACCAATTATTTCAACATCGCCCCAAGTGGGTCAACCTCTAATGCGTTTGCCGTGATCGCAATTATTTCCATTCGGTGGGACACGGCCAAAAGCACCATAATGAACTCCACCATGCCAATCCATTTATTCTACATCATCAACCTTTCTTCTTTGGCACAGCAAGCATTCTTCTTACTCCTCTGCTAAGTTTATACATTTTCAATATTGAAAACATGAGCAAACATGAGATGGGAAAATTACCAAGAAAAAATCTTAAATCTATTGCAAGGGCCAATTTGGTCCTAAACTTTTCAATTTATATTAATTTAATCCTAAATATATTGACGAATTGTCAGTGTAGTCATTTTAATCAATTTTGGCTAGAAATTATTGATGTAGATATCAATAATTCAATATGACACGATCACCGTTGACATGAATAACTTCTTTTTTTTTTTTAATTTTTAGATTTTTTTGGTTGAAATTTTCAATTTTTTTTAATTTTTAATTTTTTAATTGTGACGACACAATGAAAAAGAAGAAAATCAAAGAAAATCAAAAAATCAAAGAAAAAGTAGAGGCTGCTATACATTTTGCCATGATTCGTCCAATAAATAATTTGGAACCTAGAATCGAGGAGATCCTTTTAGGTAGAAAAAGGAGATTTGTTTACCAATTAATTACTCCTTTCTACTTAATTATTTGGCGTAACTTTTGTTTCCATCTATCTGGTCGAAATGAACTGAGAATAGGTTAGAATTGTTTACCAATTAATTACTCCTTTCTACTTAATTATTTGGCGTAACTTTTGTTTCCATCAATCTGGTCGAAATCAACTGAGAATAGGTTAGAATGAGCCGTCATCTAGCGTGCTAGAGCTAGGCTCCTCTTTGCTCAATCTCTAAGCAAAGCTAATTCATGCACGTTTCGCTGTGTATCAGCTGGTCAAAAGTGAGCAACTTATAGAAAATTAGGATTATCATCAATCGATGTGACGAAAACGACAATACTTGACCTTCTGCACTAACTTTTTTTACTGATTCTTTGATGCATATCTGTAACATGAGACTAGCAAAACTATTTGTCCATGAAAAAGGTGATTTTTCATGATTCCGTAGTTATTTATTTCAGGTGGAAAAGCTTTCTCTTTTTAATTTAATAGAAAATATCACAGCCTTTTGAATTGCCTATTGGGATCGTGCTAATGCTTATTCTGCTACCACCTCGAAGGGATTGATCTAATAAAGGCTTTAAGGCTTATCTAGTTGCCTATAAAGATCACTTTTCTTATTAATATGTTACACGTCATCATTAGTGATAATACTCGAGAAGTCATTCTATGCATATTTTTATAAATGATGTAGACCAATGTCATCTCAATTGTTAATTGTTGAGCCCACATAATTAATAATAGAGATGAGCTTAATTTACATGATCTTTGAGCACCGACTGCTGGGAGGCAATACCCTAGTGGTGACTCAAGCCCGTTAACTACCTAGTATGTCCATTTCCTGAACCGTACGGCGGCTGTTTCCATTTTTTATCTGGCCGTCTAGAACCCGGTTCATGCACGCCACTGTTTCTTGTCAAAGTCATATTCTCTTTAATTAATTCATAGTTAAGAAAGGAATTTTGATTTCGTCTCAGTAGACTAATTCCCGGCATTCTAGTAGTGGATCTGTTTACCTTTGGGCAAATATAACGTTGGACTGAATCACTGGTTTCCCCCTAACCAGGATGATCTCATTCATATCGTCAGGTTCTAGATTGTTTACCGTAAAACGTGTCATTATAGCAAAGATAATTATCATATGAAACAGAATATGGTTAAATGTACCTAGTCGGCCCACGGGATATTGTAATAAATCTAAAGAGCAGGGTCGCTGCCATGCATGCAACAAGTTAATTTAGTCCGTGATTGTAGTGATTAACAGATTGGCCATGTTACGCTTGTCTTCTATAGCCCCCACATGACCTACTTTAATGATTTAATTGGCGATTATGCAAGATAATTCCAATAGTACAAGCTTGACCAATATGACTAGGCCAGCTTGTTTCCAATCTTACAAACTAACTTTGTTTTTGCTTTCGCGTTCTTATTATCATGTGATGGACGGTGAACACAAGGGAACATCTCAATTGAAAAATGATTGCTTGATAAATAAACTACTTGCCAATGAAATGGTATCGAAATTGGCAACAATTTGAGGAAAGTGTCTATATGCCTTGAACATAAACATTTTTTTTTTCATTCTTCCAATGTTTGTTTGTTGATTTGTCGCCAAAAGCAGATCTCACACGAGGGAGATATCTTTAGATGCAATGTAAGACATTCTTGTCATACCAAGTTGATAATTACGTGTCAAAGTTTATTTGTCAAATTTTGTGGGACCACTGCTAACTATTCTAAAAACTTAAACTATTAAATAAATATATAGTTTAATATTTAATTACTTTAATACTCCCCCTTATGCTTACTCTGATTTTTTTTTTTATTAGTACTAAGCATTGACATATTTAATTGAGGAGGCAATGGGGGGTTTGGAAAGATTTGAACTCAAGATCTCTAACTTTGATACCATGTGAAATTTTGTGGGACCTTGCCAATTGTTCTAAAAACTTAAGCTATTAAATGAATGTATGGTTTAATATTTAATTATATCATCAATTGGAAAGAAAATGAGAAAATACATAATACTTATAGTCAGTTTATTTCATGAAAAAATGAACAAATTAGAAAACATTTTGCTAAAAATGATCTTTTGTTTCACCTGAAATAAATAGTCATTGGAAAATGTTGTTGTATCCATGATAATTTATGTTTAAATATTTATGTGAATGATTATAATATTTTCTTATATTTATTCATTTTTGTAAGTGATATAAATAATCATTTTTAAGAAATTATTTTTTAGATCACTCATTCTCCTCGAAAGTTACATAGGTTTATAAGTAATGAATAAGTAATAATTCATTTGATTGACCGTTGATGTTGTGCAATTAGAAGTGTATAAAAGTTTCCATTAGCGAGGTGGAGAGGCTGTGATGACCGGTCTTAACTTTTTTATTTATGGATGTAACTTCTTCTCAAGGAAGGAAAAAAGAAAACTTGTTTGCAGTTTTTTAAAAGTGAAAATAAACTATTTTTCATGTCAAAACTTGTAATTTTACTGAAATTTGAGAAAATCATGAAAAATATATATATATAAAGCTCTAAATAGCTGGATCTCTGCAGTCGTGTCACAAGATTATCAACAAAAAAGTAAAATGTAAAATGTCTATCAAGACATGCCTTTCAGATTTGCAGAGGTGACATCCCAACGTCCATTGTCGAAGCATTAATTGCATGATCACACAATTTTTGTTTCCTTTCGTCTTTATTGGCAAATCGGCCGCCCGAATTAAGTCATGCTTTAATGAGCAATTTTCAGAGTCAGTCGTTGTCTGTCCCTTCATGGCTTGAGCTTTTAGTGTTACTGTTTTTGGGACTTTAAAATAATTATTGGACAACACTTAACAAAGATTTACATTTCGGAAACAATTTGTAGCCTAGCATTTTCTCATATGTACAAAAGTGCATGTTAGGCATATCGTGGAGATAATATTTTCTCTGCATATGGGGAAAATTACAAGAAGAGAGAAAGTAGGAGATCGAATTCTTTTCCTTGAGGCATTAGTTGATGATTCTATTAGGCAAATACCACATAGCAAGTTTCAAAGTGAAGGGTCTCATAAAAATGTATTATTCTTGCGACTTGACCTTCTGTCATGAAGCTCATAGGCTACAAGTCTCACTCATGAAGATTACCCTTGTCCTTACTCCTTCAGCTTTACTTGTGAAGATTTCCCTTCATTTCAAGAAAAGAAACCTAGAAAGGAAGAAGATGAACAGTAGCACGAAAAAGGAAAAATAAGGATAAATTGAGAAAAAGTAAGAAAAAAATTAAAGAAAATGATGTGCTAGCGATTGAGTTGTACGTGTTAAATCGCCAATCATATCATGTAGGAAGGTTGGCAATAATGAAATCATCATCTTAGCGATTTTGCAACAACTGGCGAGAAGAATTATATAAGAATTTCTATCACAATTGAGGACTATATTAATAAAATTGAAATATATAGAATTAAATTGACAATCATATAGCATGTTCAGGATTGATTGGATAATTTTTCTTAAGATTTTGTGTAACCCTTTTATGAGATTAGGAGATTATTTTATGACAAATTGTGAGGGCTAAATATGGTGTGCATTATTGAGTATAATCATTAGCTGGAAAACATTGAAAGTCACTCGATTGTGATTATAATTTTTATTTTATACTTGATTTACAGTGGAATGTTGTGACGCTCTCCCGTGATGTAAATCACATCAAATCTAACCTCGTAAATTTAATGTCTTATTAATTTTTTTTTTTATTATTCGATTACTTCGTTAATAACAGCATGGTCAACTTTTTAGGCAAGTCTTGTTGAAAAATGCTTCGAGTGAATTTTCCCTCGCTTTAAAACGTCCACGGCTTGTCGCGGGGGGGGTCCATTAATTGCGGTAAAGAGAGCCGACCAGATGTCTTTGGTCCAATTACGTAGATCCTCGCTGCAATCCGGTCCAAGTAATTCAACAAGGGTGTGAGTAGGGCTCGTGCAGCTTGCCAAACGAATCTTAGACTAACCCACTAATACCCTAGTCACCTCATGATTGAAACAGCGTGCTTGTCAATCAAATCTAGGGAAAACCCAAAATTATGCAGCACCTCCAGAGAAAATTTGGGAGAAGCAGCCATCACTATAGGTCGTTATTGGACATTGGGCAAATAACATGAACCGCACCCAAATTTGGCACATTCTTCTTCTTTCCAAGAAGATGATTTGCACCAGGAAATGTCGGAAAAAGAAAACATGCACGTTAAGGGATGTGCAAAAGAATCGAGACCTGCCCGGATCATCTGGAACCGGATCGGAACCGGACTGGAACCGGCTGAAACTAGACCAGAACCGCTCGAAACCGGTGGTTCTTAAGAGAACCAGTCCGGTTCCCGATTTCAATTCATGGGAACCGGTGGGTACCGGTCCGGTTCCGGTTCCGATTCCATGAGCGGATCCGCCCACCCACTCACCCATCTGAACCGAACCGTTTATATTATAATAATATATTAATTTTTAAATTTAAAAAAATTTGAAATTAGCAAATCTAAAATTTAGGGCTCCAATCAACATATTGTCTTAATTCACTACTCTCCTATTCCATCTCGTCTATCTTAGTTCAAAATCTCCCCAAGCTTAATCTTCCTCTCCAATTCACTTCCAGATCTACTCATCTCCTTTCGAGTCCTAGTCAGAACTCGGCGAAATAATGAGTTGATTCTCTTTCCTCACCTCGAACTTGAACTCTCTCTCCATGTCGTCGTCATCCTTGTTGCCACCTCCACATTCACTGTCACTATTGTCCTCTTTATTGTTGGGCTTGTCCTGCTTCTACCTCCCCTCTTCCTCCTCCCTCTCCTCAGACCTCCCCCTCATTATCCTCATTTTCGAGGACAAGGGCGAACTCCAAGTTTCAGGATGGCTCATCGTCTTTGTTGTCCTCATCATTGTCGGTCTCGAGGGCGGAGCAGGAGACAGTGGAGGTAGTGGCGAAGATGGTGGTGGTGGTCGAGACGGAAGTAGTGCAAGGGTCACGACTGCCGCTGCCACAACGCTAGTACTTGAGAAGAATAAAGCTACCATGGTCGATAGAGCCAAAATAAGTAGATGTGAGAAGGGCGAAAAGGGGAATGCGCGGAGGTTGGATCAATTCTATGGATCCACCCGGGAAACGGACCGGACTGGCGGTTCGGTTCCTGGGTGGATCCATGCAACTAGCGGGCGGTTCCCGGTTCCAATTTTTCAGAACTGGTTCTTAGCGAACGGTTCCCGGTTCTAGTTCAGGAACCGCCCACCCGGACCATGCACACCCCTACGTTGGAGCCTAAAAAAGCATAGAAAATCTAAGGGTGCCATAATGGAAATTGGGGAAAAGGAAAAAGAGACAGTCAAGTATAAAGTGAGGAGAAAATTGAAGATGATTTTTTTTCAAAATTCCTTTCTGACCTTTTTTTTTTTTGGATACAGGAGAATGGTGATTTTTGTGTTTTATTTTTACCTCAATAATCTAGGCATCCTTTGGCCAAAAGAAAAAAAAAACTGCTTACCAAGATTAGGGTTTTTGAAAAGGCAGTAATGCATTTTAAGGAATAATTCGATTTGCAAAAAATTTTATTCACACGTCATAGGGAAGTCACCTCTTAAAAAAAATTAAAAGTTTTCTTTTTTGATTGCTGAAGTCGACTAAACAAATGCTCTCAAAAGATTCTCTGAACAAGAGAAAACGTCACATGTAAAGGTGTCTGCATTGCATAGCAAGCGAGCGCAATAAGGCACAACTTGCCTTTTTCGCTAGAGCACCTAGAACATCAACAAGAATTGCATACGAGTTATTCTTTTTCTTTTTTATATTTGATAAACCATTTAAAAAGAAAATGTTTTTCTCTTATCCTTTCATTTTCTGTGCTGAATATCTCTTAAAATCATTAAACCCATCAAATAGATGGGTTAGATTGGGTTGAAAATGATTTGATCCAAATAAACCCTTTTAACCCATTTTGACTCATTTCCATATAATACAAGTTTAGTAACAATACCTAACCCAACATTTATTTCTAAAATACTTCAATATTAACCAAGATTTAAGAAAACTCATATCCAAACAGAGGTAAAAGTGCGAAGCGAGTAAGCGTGAGATCAAGAGAGAATGAAGAGTGAGCATAGCTGTCTATCTAGTTTAAGTAAGTTATACATCCATTTATGACTCGATGAATACTCATATTATATTTAAACTCATTTATAACTCATTTACTTAATTTGAATAACTCATATAACAACTCGGCTCATAATATATAGGTTAAGAAATGGATTTATAATCCATTTTGCTATGTCTACCAATCATGTAGATCCTGGCAATTATAGAGGTGTAGGGCTTGTGCAACTTATCTAACAAATTATAAACGACCAGACTTTCCCTAGTAAAATTAGTGATTCACACCGCGTCTCAATAATTAAATCATGTAGCCAGCTTCTTGAACATGTTTTAATAGGGGCTTTTGTACTAGTCTCTGATCTAGTTCCACTTTTGTATGTTTTACATGTCGAGAGCAAGATCAGAAGAGAGATTTCGTGCACGCTTCTGTTTCGCCAAGGAATTGAGACAAGCTCGGTCTAGGTACAACCCTACTACATAGATCTCTTCGAAAACGGGTAGAAGCAGTCATGACTATAAGCCCCTATTTCACATTGGAAAAATAAAACAAACTCGCTTTTACATTCCTATGTTTTGCAATTTGCATCATTTTCTTCTTTTACGAGCAATCCTCCACGAAAACGTTGATGCCTATTGGTCTCAAGAAGATAACAAAACAGGAATCGGTGATGAATCATGGAGCAGTTGATGAGCGCGTAAAGAAATATTTTTTAAAATTTTCACCCTTTCTTGCTCGTATGACTAAGTAAGTCGAGAGAAACTTATCAGCTCTTCCCTTGGCGGTGCTCTTTAACCAATCTTCTCATTCGTGGAAACACGGAAAAAATGAGCACGTGCCTTCGAAAGACAAATGATCATCTTTTCTTCCCTGAAGTTTCATCTGTTGTGAGGTCAAAGGGCACGTTTCTGTGGGCACTACGGCGGCTCACGCTAGTGAGACAGCGACTGCTAAACATTGAAAGAAATTTCCTATAAATTGCTCCTTTCCATGGAAGGGGAAGGTCACAAGTAGAAAGAGAACATATCAAGTGATTGGTACAAGTTCTCCGAGAGAGAGAGAGAGAGAGAGAGAGAGGATGGGGACATTTCAAGGGTATGCGATCAGCTTGACCCTGCTCTTTTGCATAGCTCAAGGCAAAGTCCTCCACTATGATTTCGTGGTAAGTAGGAATATCCCGTCCTTGAGCACTTCAAGCGTGTCATTTTCAGGCCATATAGAACATTTAGAGACTATTGGCCCATTCGTTATGAGTTTTAGACTCCTTTAGAAGCATTAGATTCAACCATGATCTCATAAATCGTAAATGTTATCATATTACAATATTCAATGTAAGAATCAACTTATATTCAATTTCTTCACAGTTTAGTAGTATCCCGTAAATTTCTACAGTCGTGTGATTTATTGACTTATTCTTTTCGGATACGGTTTCCAATCCCATTTGGAGTCTTTACTCCGGAAGAAAATTCAGCTAGGGGCTTTGAATGAATTAATGTTACTGTAAATAAGGATGTGCCAAAACGATTCTTGCATCAATTTAAGAAGAGAGACTGTGTCAGATGTATGACGACCCAAGTTTTACAGGATGATTTTTTTATTTGTGGTAGGTAAAGGAGACACCCATTGACATGTTGTGTGAGATGAATCGGACTATATTGACCGTGAATGGTCTATTTCCGGGGCCAGAGATTCGTGCTCACAAGGGCGATACCATCTATGTCAATGTTACCAACATAGGACCTTATGGAGTCACTATTCATTGGTAAAAATAAAATCACCCTTCCTCCACCCTTGATCCCCCCTCCTCTCTCGCCTTCCTAATATTGTCCATATGTGCAGGCATGGAGTGAGACAAATAAGGTATCCCTGGTCTGATGGCCCGGAGAATGTCACACAATGCCCAATCCCTACGAACTCAAGCTTCCTTCAGAAAGTCATTCTCACCGAAGAAGAAGGCACACTATGGTGGCATGCTCACAGTGATTGGACACGTGCAACTGTACACGGCCCTATAATCATTTTGCCTGTTGGCGGCACCAACTACCCTTACAAGTTTGACGAACAACACACAATTGTGATCGGTATTCTAATTTCAACTAACTTAAATCACAGAAATAAATTTTTTACTTACACATGCACAAATAACAATTTGTTTTGTTTTTCTTAACAAAACTATAATTTGGGACGCAGCTGAATGGTATGCGAGAGATACGAAGGCCATAATTGATGAGGCTCTGGCTACTGGGGGCGATCCAGACTTGTCTGTGGCCTATACCATCAATGGTCAACTAGGAGACACTTATCCATGCTCTAATGGTACTAATTCTGGTGTGTATATATGAGTGTGATATATGCTATTTTTCAAAAAGAAAAGCTTTTCCTTTTTTCCTCGGTTTGTTAACACCTTTTCTTTTGCAGGTTTGATGTACAATATAACAGTTGTGCAAGGAAAAACGTATCTCTTTCGGATCATCCACTCAGGGATGAACGAAGAGATGTTCTTTGGCATAGCCAAGCACAATCTCACCGTAGTTGGAATGGATGGAGCTTATTTGAAACCACTTAAGACCAATTACCTCATGATAACTCCTGGTCAAACAATGGACGTTTTGGTCGTTGCGAACCAAAGCCCTGGTCGCTACTACATGGAATTCAGTCCATTTGTGGACACCGATGCCCCAACCAACGACAACGTCACAAGGGGGATATTCCAATATAGCGGTAGTTACAACCACTCGGAGACTCTCGCGTTACCCAAGCTTCCGGGTTTTACCAACAAGAGCGATGCTGGAAACTTCACTATCCAGTTGAGGAGTTTGAACAGCAAAGAACATCCAGTCACGGTTCCGACCAAAATCACTAGGAACATTACGATCACGGTATCTGTGAATCAACAGCCATGTGCTGCTAATAAAACATGTCTTGGTCCACAGGGCTCTATGCATTCGGCGAGCTTGAACAACATAAGTTTTTGGACTCCATCAATTAGCATTCTCCAAGCATACTACAAGTGAGTGAATCACTAGACGTACCAACTTTGATCCTATTTGTTCGGATTGAATATTTTTCTTAAACCAATAGAGGTGATTTAGGTTGAAATGTTTTCCAAACCGAACCAATTTAACTGGTTGAAACCTTCATTTTCTTGGAGTGAAGACGTAATTCAACATCCAAATGTGTCTATAACATTATGTTCATGTGGTGTTTGCAGCAATATAAGTGGAGTCTACAACGATACTTTTCCAGATAAACCACCTTTTGTGTTCGACTACACTGGAAACGTCTCGGCCTTAGGGGAAGCTGCCTTTGTGAGCACCGAAGTGTTGATGATCAAGTATAACGAAGAGGTTGAAATAAGATTCCAAGGGACCAACTTCGGAGCAGCGGAGAATCACCCCATGCATTTGCACGGCTATAGCTTTTATGTCGTCGGAATGGGCGATGGAAATTTCAGTGACTCCTATGTATCGCAGTATAATACAGTGGATCCGCCCTATATTAACACCGTTGGACTCCCCAAAAATGGCTGGACAGCGATCAGATTCAGAGCCAATAATCCAGGTATTAGGATTTCATCAGGAGAAATGCATGGAAAAATATATTTCTTATCCATTTCGCCATTAGTTTTGCATGAATTTAGTCATGTAGATGAATGCATAATTGACAGATTATTCTTTCATTTGTGCTTGTAGGGGTGTGGTTCGTGCACTGTCACTTAGATCGCCATGCAAGCTGGGGAATGGACACGGTCCTCATCGTTGGAGAGGGGCCAAACAAGGACCAGAAGTTGCTTCCGCCGCCCCAACACATGCCTCCTTGTTCTGGGCTTTAATCATGACGCCGTTTGCTTTGGGTTCATAAGCATATTACTATCGAAGATTCGCAACTTTAGATCATTCTAATAAGTTTCAATTGTGATCTTCATTAAGAATAATGTAATTTTCTTTTGATAAGTAATTCGAAATGTATTTGCACGATTAGTCCAGGAACTTGATGGATCGTACATACAAAGATATGCTTTAAATCAGATTTTTATTCTGGTATTAAAGATGGGTACCGGCTATTAGTTTATGAGATTGGCAAAATAGTGCTTTTCTTAGCTCCCATGTGGTTCAGCTGACGGAGGAATGAAGAAACCATTTCGTACACTCTATGCTGAGAAAGAAAGCTAGTAAAAGTCGCGATGCCTCTTTCGCAACACAACAAGTTGATGAGTTCAACATGTCGTATGTCCTAGGATAACCATTATCTTTAATCAGATCTTTGTTTTCAATTTGATTGTGATGTTAGGTTGATAGATGTAATTCGGATAAAGAATTAATCATCAAGATTGTGTGACTTGGTCTTTTGTTTGGGACCTTATTCTAATGAAGGTCTCGTAATTCCTCGAAGTTTAGATTGACCGTTTCAGCTGGAATTTGTCGCACAAATCTTTTACTAACTGTTGGTTAAAATCTTCCGCATCTGCGTAAGTTTCTACACAAGTGTATTTGCAAGCATTCCATGAAAATGTTTTAGGTTTCTTAAAACAACCTATTCACCCTCATTTTGATCGTTGTGGTAGCCTCTTTAATTGGCATTGGAGCAAGTTGCTCAAGAGCAAAAAAATCTTTTACGGCAACTTTACAGGAGCTTATTTGCGAAGAACATTCTATTATTCAACTTCCTAGGTTTGAAGGAGCTAATTATACTTATTCGAAATGCATAATGAAAATGTTTATTCAATCCACGGACTATGTGTTATGGATTGTGATCGAAAGAGGTTCATATATTCCAACAAAGAAGTTAAGTTGCTGATTCTTTATTCGCGGATAATTCTACACAGATTTCGGAAGAAACGAGATAGTCTAAAATCAAAAGTCGTACATATTTGTGTTGTACTTTAACGCCTATTGAGTTTAATATAATTTCTTTCTTTTGGTCGGCAGGAAATTTGGGATTTGCCCTATAAAGGCACCGATAATTAAAAGAGACCGAGATGAACATATTGCTTGGAGATCACGAGACATTCAGAATGGAGAGTCCCATGAACACACAAAGGAAATATTCGTGCACTACAAGTACATCATGGGTAGACTTGCCACGCATGGCATGATCTACAAAATAGAGAATCATAAAAGCAAGATATTTCGAGCATTACCAACAGAATGGACTTACGTGAAAATATCAATTCCTTAAGCTCAAATACTTCAATTCTTTGATTCAGATGAACTTATTGCAGCTTTCATAACTTATGAAATCAAATTCAACGAAGATCCTAAAATATTCAAAGGTAAAAAATCTATGGCGTTTGAAACTATCAATATACAGATAGTGAAGAATCGTCATCTCACCATGATGTGGACGATGATGTAGCATTCTTTCACTTATCTTAGCAACTTCATACATTGACATCAACAAATCATCAAGTGGATCCCATAAAAAAAGTTATTGAGTGAATTAGTGAACTTGGCTTTTAATATTCATTATGATAATAAATAACTCAAAATAATCTGTTGCAATTAATAAGAACTATAGTTTATTCCTGAGATTTCCGACCCTTCTTATCTAAATTGTTTAAAGAAACTTTACGGAATTTTAGCAACGTGTTGAAAAACTTTTGATAAATTCCGTTTAGGATTTATGAAAGTGACATATTGTATAACGTATAGCAACCAATTTATTTCTTAAAAGGACTCGTCTACTATCGTTTCATTATCACCCTCCAATACTCAATGAAATTTCGTGCACTATTTTCTCGACCGAGACTGTCCTTCTCATGCAGTCAATTGGACATATCTTAGATAATATCCACACATATAAACGTCTGAATGAACATAAATTACGACAACTGAAAACTAATTACGGGCAATTGCTTATTTGTTCATACCACGTGCATTTTTTATTTTATTTTTTAAGAAATATATGTCTAAACTGTAAGCTGCAGTACTGTGCAGAGCGAACCCACCAAACCATCTTGGACTTCATCGAGTTTGCCATAGAAACAAGAGGAGTCCTTCGGAATATATGCTGCTTCCCAAACTAATCCTATTGGCTATCGACGGCAATTTCGACGTCCGGAAACTAGTCCTTGATGTTGGGCAGCCCTCACAGACGTTCCACCGCTCCTTCACGATGGATCGCGATCGTCGCACCGTCACCCTCCATGGTTCCTTCACCCAGACCCTCTTCACCTTTTCGAGTGATCTCAGTTTTCGTGGCAAAGCTGAGTTACCACTATTCTCTTGGCTCCTTCAACAAAAAAATCCAGCCAAAATTGATTGAATGAACTGAATTGGTACGATTATAAAATGTTTATGATTGAATTGGCTAGAAAAAAAAAAGGTTTATGACTAAATTGGAAAAAAAAATGTAATAGGTTTAGGATTGTTTGGGTAATTTTTTCCCTTTAAGAATTGATTTAGACTGAGTATGATTTGTTCCAGCTGACCATATTCTGTTGGATGCAATTGCGTGGTGTGAGGAAGTGATTGCTTGAATGGAGTTTCTGCTTGAGTATTAGACAATTAGATTTCATGTAGTTGGGTGCAACTTGACATATACGCTCGACTTTTCATGAATTTTCTTAAAACGTGAGCCTTTTTTTTTTGGGGGGGGTGGTGGTGGGAGGGAGAGAGAGATATTCAAGTTCTCCTACTACGCCATTTGATATCAATCCATGCTTAAATCTTTATCTTTTTAGTTAAGTCTTGGTAAGTCGAATTTCGCAGTGTACATATTTAGGATTGATTAATCTTTATCATTGCCATGCTTTAGTTTGACTTTGATTCCCTTATTTTATTTTCCTTGCATTAGTCTATACATATTAGGGCTTCGAACTTTTACTCCCTCGGGTTGGACCCTAATATTTTCTCGTGTGATTTGCTATGATTGATTTGATTAGTTAAACCTTGATGGCCTTGAAATAGCATATTATCAATGACATGGTTAATTCCAATCTTAATTTGTATTTCAATGCATCATGATAGTATCTGTTGGAATTCGAGTCGGCGGAAGACGACTTACCTGATTCCAATACGCAAACAGCAAATATCCCCGGAACGAACGTTGAATTGCGAATAAATCACGAACAACACTACCTCACTTTAGTCTGGATGCAATCACAAGGAAAAACACCCGATTTCCACGGCGTAAATGCCGATTGTTCTTACAAAAATGAAATAGAACGCCTTGATCTTCTTTGATAGAAATGGAGAGGAAATTTGGTGCGAATGAATTGCCAACCATTCCAACGGTTGTGTTCGGGAGGCTTTTATACGTCTCCCTTCGTATCCCTCCATTAGTGACTTTCCATCGTAACGCATCAAGACGAAACGGTGTGTTCCGTTCGCACCCCATCATGGACGTACCAGCTAAAGCTAAAGTACTACATCTCCCACTCGGACATGATGGGTTTGATAGCGCTCTATCAAGAATATAAGGCATTCAACATTCATCAACTTTACAAAACAATTCATACTAGCAAATAAGCCGTGCGACCAGTGAGTACACCTGCACTTGGGAGCTCAAATTATGCACCTGTTAGGGATAACATAATGGCTACAACCCCAAAAAGAAATAAACAATCGATGTCTCACAGTGCCCCAGACATATTTTGTTACATCAGTCCAAGTATACCTATCCCTTAAAGGCTATACTTGACTATACTCAAAAACACCATGTATTTACAATTACATCCGCAACCACATAGGGCAATATAATTGGTCGACCAGTAAATACACGCAATAGATGTAAAACAACAATAATCTTCCTTCGCACTCATGTATCTCTCAATTTCAGAACAACTGCTTTCCTAGACACGTCCCATAGGCCATATCTATTCATGACCGCCCATAACATGCTAAAGTAGCAACATTGATATTTCACTTTGAGAACATAGTCAGAAGTAACATAGGGCACAAAATTGAGGTAAAATACAAATTACCTCAAGGGCTCACACGATGAGTAAATAGGGATAATATTACTCATCTTCCCTTATTGGTCGTACAATGCACATGTAGTACGAATTACATGCTATAGTAGATTACTCTTCTATAAGAGTATATGTCAATCATCAAATATATCCACCATACAGATCTTAGCCTAAACATAGTCACGTGCTTCTCACATACTCATGTTTAGCCCGAGTGCTATATCATCTCGCTTTCTATAGCGCCCAATTAAGTACTCGCATCCGACATCTTTCAAGCATACATGATTGTGGGACTATTATGTTCGGTCTTATTATAAACAAAATCACAAACCTTATCTTGACTCCAATCAAGACGACATATTTTATGTACCAAACTTGCTCTTCAGCATTTATTTGTACATAACGTCTCATCTCAACGTGCTAACTACAGCACTTGAGGCGATTGCTCGTGTGAGTGAACCAATCATTGCCTGCTGACATACTTTTCAATAATATATGTGTGTTTGTGCTAGTCTCATAGTGGATTTGTACTTTTTGATAAAACATTAAATCACTAATAAACAAACAAGTACAATACATCTGTCCACAAATACATAAACTAATGATCCTCTACAATAACAGATTTCACATTCTACGCAATCCTAGTGACATCCTATAGGTCAAGAACATGTCTAGGAATAGCCTTCGTAAATGGATCAGCAACCATTCTATTGGTTGAAATGTATTGCAGGATTACTTCTTTCTGCGCTATAATATCTCTAATGAAGTTATTCTTTATGTCAATGTGCTTTGTCCTTCCATGATACTTGGGATCTTTCACATAGGCAATGGCTGCTTGACTATCGCAATAAACTGTCACCGGTCTTGGAACTTCAGCGATAGTGGCTAAATTTTCCAAGAAACGTTTTAGCCATACTGCTTCTTGCACTGCGACAGAACATGCAATAAATTCTGCCTCCATCGTAGACAAGGCCGTGCATGTCTGTTTCTTGCTATTCCAAGAAATCGCACCTCCATTGAGCAAGAACGCATATCCATAAGTCGATTTACGCTCATCTAGGTCTCCACCCCAATCGGCATCTGAATAACCTAATAGGCGTAAATCATTCCCTTGGTAACAAAGTCGATAGTCCATAGTGCCCTTCAAGTATCTCAAGATCCTCTTCACTGCTTTCCAGTGTGCTTGACCAGGATTTGATTGATATCGGCTCACCAATCCCACGGCATAACATATGTCGGGTCGAGTACACATCATAGCATACATCAAACTTCCGACTGCACTAGCGTAAGGAACAGTTTCCATCACTTTGATTTCTTCTGGAGTCTTAGGACATATCTCACTACTTAGGCCTTCACCTTGCATGACAGGGGTATCAATGGGATTACAATGCTGCATATTGAAACGCTCAAGAATCTTCATAATATAAGACTCTTGTGATAAAGTAAGGAGTTTCCTTGATCGATCTCTTTCGATCTTAACTCCTAATATATAAGCAGCTTCTCCCATGTCCTTCATCTCAAAATTGGAGGACAACCATTTTTTTATGATGATAACCAAAACCTTGTCATTTCCAGCCAACAGAATATCGTCCACATAAAGTGATAAAATTACAAATTTATCTTTGGACCGCTTGACATATACACAGTGATCTTCTTCGATCATCGTGAAACCAAAAGTTATTATTGCTCGATGAAAACGAAGATACCACTGTCTAGATGATTGCTTAAGGCCATATATTGAGCGATTAAGCTTGCAAACTTTATGCTCTTGACCTTTAGCTATGAAACCTATTGGTTGTTTCATATAGATTTCCTCATCTAATTCTCCATTGAGAAATGCCGTCTTTACATCCATTTGATGTAATTCAAGGTCCAAATATGCAACGATGGCTAGAATAAGGCGTATTGAGGCAAACCTTACAACTGGTGAAAAAGTTTCCTCATAGTCTATACCCTCTTGTTGAGTATAACCTTTTGCCACAAGGCGAGTCTTATACTTTTCAATGGATCCATCCGCCCTTTGCTTAATCTTGAAGACCCATTTGTTTCCAATGGCCTTATGATTGGGTGGTAGATCAACCAAGTCCCAGACATGGTTTGCCCTCACTGACTCCATCTCATCTTCCAAAGCTTTTCTCCATTCTTCCTTGTCAGAGGATGAGAGAGCCTCTTGAACAGTCTTAGGCTCGGCATCGTCCTTTTGAGTAATCATAAATGCTTCCCCTTCAATCTCAAAACGACGACGTGGAATACTTTTACGATTACTTTTATGCAATTGAATTTCTCTTGAATTCAATTCATCAGGCGATGCAACACTCTCACTAGGTTTTGTGTATTGAGGTAAATCTTCATTTCCCTCTACAACATCAGTGGGTGTGTTATCAGGATCTTTCATCTCATATAATTGGAAGTCCTTATCAATCTCACCTCTACTAGGAAAATCGTTCTCCAAGAACGTGACATCTCGTGCCTCCATTTCGGTCACACTTCCATCAGCTTGTTCATCTTTGAACACGTACCCTTTGGAGTGTTCGGAATATCTTATAAAGATACATTTCTTCCCTCTAGGACCTAATTTGCCATGTTTAAGGGGAAGAATCATGAACATAAGCTGCACATCCCCATGGACGTAGACTACTCAAGTCTGGTTTCCTACCAGTCCATAATTCATAAGGGGTGGAAGTGACCGATTTTGAGGGCACACGGTTAAGTATATAGGCAGCAGTCAATAACGCATCTCCCCAATAGGAGATAGGTAAATTTGCTTGCGCCATCATAGACCTAACCATTTCCAATAGGGTTCTATTTCTTCTCTCAGCTACTCCATTTTGTTGTGGAGTACCGGGAATAGTCAATTGTCGTACAATTCCCTTTTCATCACAAAGAGCCTTGAATTGCTCTGATAGATACTCACGTCCACGATCAGTTCTCAATGCCTTTATTGTTTTGTTCAACTGATTCTCTACCATCGCTATATATCGTCTAAAGCAGTCTAATGCTTCTGACTTATGGGAAATCAGAAAGATATAACCGAAACGTGTGAAGTCATCTATGAAAGTGATGAAATATGAGGCTTCATGCCTCGCCCTCACATTCAAAGGACCACAAATGTCAGAATGTATGAATGCAATGGAAATTCAGCTCTAGTCCCTTTACCGAATGGTTTTTTAGTTGTTTTTCCCACTAGACAATGTTCACATACGGATAGACTAACATTAGTGAGTGACCCTAAAAGGCATTCTCTAGCTAATCTTTGCATTCTTTGCAATCCAATGTGACCTAATCTAGCATGCCAAGTACTTGTATCAATCTCAACATTATTAGAAGACGCAATTAAAGAAAAACAACCATCAACATTAACATTATACTGATCATAGTCAATGTCTAACACCATAAAACCATTCGATACATGACCTAAACCATAATAAACTGTTCCATACAAAATGTCAACACAATCACCATGGAAATTCAATACATAATCTAAGCTAAGAAGAACAACTACAGAGACCAAGTTTCATCGAATATCTGGAGCATAAAGGACATCATGCAGAAATAGGTTTCGACCACCACGTAAGATTAATTTACATGTGCCGATATCCTTCACTTCAACTCTTGAGTTATTCCCAACATATATCCATCTTCTTCCAGGCGGTATCCGACGATACTCCACAAATGCTTTTCTGTCTCTAGCTACATGGCCTGTTGCTCATGAGTCTACAGTCCACATTGGATGAGCTTCAGCAAGCATTATAGTACTAGAAACAAAAGCATTACTAAAAGTAATGGAGTAATAGGGTACCTTTTTCGGCTTAGTGCATTCACGAGCAAATTGTGGCACTCCATCTTGGCCTTGTCCTTCTTCCCACCACGCTTCTTGCGTCGGAAGGTCTTAGCCCTCTTGGGTGCCTGATCAGTCATCTTTCCTTTGTTGTTGAACTGAAGATTCCTCTTGCGCTTGAAGCCCAAAGCCTTGCGCGAACTCGATTCAGCAACATAAGCATGGGTAGAGGATCTTGCAGCCTTTAGGTACTCATCCTCTAATTCCAAATGACGCGCAATATCATCAAAAGTGACAATGTTCTCATTATGCGTCATATTGATCTTTATATGCTCCCAATTATCAGGAAGAGACCTTATAACAGCCTGAACTTGCTGTTCATCGCAAGGAGTGACCGCCGACTTCAGCTCATGGATCATGTTTGACATCTCCCGAAGATGCTGCATCATCGTTACATTTGGGCGCTTTCGGAATGTGTCAAACTTGATGGTGAGTCTCCTTAGCTTAGTGGCAGATGTACCCCCAAACTTATCTTTCAAGGCAACCCACATAGCTTGAGCTTTGTCATAACTCTCAAACTCACACATGAGATCATCTTGCATACAGCTTAGCAACGTGATGCGAGCAATGCTATTTTTCTTTTTCCAAGCTTGATAAGCTTCCAGATCTCCCATGTGTTGAGCTGAAGTTCCATGCTCAGTTTCATCCATGGTATGGTTGAGGGTTTCCAAAACCTCTTGCTCCTCAAGGATGTACTGAACCTTTCGGTGCCAAATATCATAATTGTCACCGTTCAGCTTCTCACCCTTATTGAGGTTAGCCACAATGGTCTTGGAAGCCGAAGCCATAATCAATTGCTATAACACATTGACATAATAAACGCAGAATCAATACTAGCACACTATACAGAATAACACACATTTAATTTGCAGCAAAGACAAACTAAATTAATGATAATTCAACAAAAGACACAAAAGCAAAAGTTCACAATGTTCCCGATCAACTTCTATGTACAATTGTTCTATTATCATTAATTAGTTTAATTTGCGCAAATTTTAAGTTCTAGGTGAGAACTCCTTTCAATTCTACCAACCTACGAACTCTCACTAGGAAAAATAATTACATGACCTTATGTAATTTCTACATTTTTCCTTAACACAAGAACATAGCATGATAATAATCAACGTATAAACAACAATCATGCTTCAACTATAATTAAAATTGCAATTCAACATGTAATGGATTTCCTACCATTGTTCTTATTTTCTAGCAACTAGAAAACTGCAAGTATATTAAAATATATACATCATATCATTGAACCAAGCTCTACACAGCATATATAACATCATTTGCACACAAGCTAGCTACTGCATTTCCCTTATCACAAGAAAATACAAGCTACAAATGAATAAGCTGCATTAAACCCCAAAAAAAATACGCGTACATAGGATTCCCAAAGCATTTTCATACATTTATAAAATTCAAAAGTATAAAATAATTATACCACTGTGTAGAGGACACTCATACGAACCAAACAAGACTGACCACGCTCCAATCGGAGCTCGCACGCGCCCCCACGCGCCGCCTGAGTGTGCGGCGCGTGTGACGCATGCGCCAGCGAGCCAAACAGCTCCTGGCCGGTCCGACCCGGTCCGACCGTTGACCGGTCAACGGTCGGGTCAACAGGTTGGATCTCGGGTCGGGTAGGGTCTCGGGTCGCCGGTCGGGTTGGGTCGGGTCGCCGGCTGGTGACCGGCCGGCCAACTGTCACCGGCGCTGACGTCATCGATGACGTCATCCCGGCGGTTACCGACCGTTGGATGACGTCACGGTGACGTCACCACGCGCCGGTTCGCCGACCGGCGCGTGCCGGTTCGCCGACCGGCGCGTGCCGGTTCGCCGGCTAGCATGCGTCACGCACGCGCCGGTTCGCCGACCGGCGCGTGTGGCGCATGCGCTGACTTCGCCAGCGCTTCAGGCGCGTGGCGCCCACGCGCAACGGCTTCGGCCGTGCGTGTGGGCCCGTCCGGCGTCTCCCGGCAGCGCTCGACCCATCGCCGGACTCCTCTCGAGGAGCTCTTTCACCCAACATATTTAAAATTTAATTTTGACCAAAAAATTGTTTCGAAAAACGGCCGAAACCTCACGGATCACGCGACCCCGAACCCGTTCTTCGCTCCGGTTCAATTTCGAGTTTTCATGGGGCAATTCCGACTATCGAGATCCAAACAAAGTGTAGAATATAATCTCTTGATCTCAATATCAAATGGTAATCAAGAAAACTCGATGAAAAGCAAGGCAGAAATCACGATCGGGCTCTGATACCAATGTTGGAATTCGAGTCGGCGGCAAACGACTTACCTGATTCCGATGCGCAAACAGCAAAGATTCTCGGAACGAATGTTGAATTGCGAATAAATCACGAACAACACTACCTCACGTTAGTCTGGATGCAATCACAAGGAAAAACACCGATTTCCACAGCGTAAATGCCGATTGTTCTTGCAAAAATGAAATAGAACGCCTTGATCTTCTTTGATGGAAATGGAGAGGAAATTTGGTGCGAATGAATTGCCAACCATTCCAACGGTTGTGTTCGGGAGGCTTTTATACGTCTCCCTTCGTACCCCGCCATTAGTGACTTTCCATCGTAACGCATCAAGACGAAACGGTGCGTTCCGTTCGCACCCCATCATGGACGTACCAGCTAAAGCTAAAGTACTACAGTATCAATCATCATTGGTCATCACTATCTCACGCATATTTAGAGCTTAGCGCAAATAATTTTTGGTCTTTTAATTAGGGCAGATGCATGTTAGTTTTAGAATGCATATAGTTTTAGAATAATACATATCTTTCATAAATTTGTTCAAACAAAAAAAAAATGTTATCTTGGTTTCATTTAGATAACATGTAAACCTAAAATTAATTAGGCTTATGTTATATAATGCATGCCAGTTACATTAATTAGGCTTATGTCGGCCTTCTCACTCTGCCACTGTCATATATCACTCGTTAGTTGCCTTCCCCCAACTCACATTTATGCCTCTCTCTCGCGCGCGCGCGCACGCCTTTGCCCTTCACCACAAGCCCTCGGTGCTGCAAGATCCAAGTGCAAGCCATTGTGATTGCTCAGATTGAGGCTATATGAGGTATTCAACCTTAGATCGACCTAGAATTGAGGTTGTAGAGGTCTTGGCGACAACTTACATCATCAAGCGAGATTTCAATTTAAGGGATTGCTAACAAAACAAAAAAAAAAATGATAACTCCATAGAAAAATTCATATGTTATAAAAACCAATTCAACATTGGTAAGTAATTCAAATAAGACCTGATAACTTAAACGTAGTTGGGAGTTTATCCTATTTTAGATTGGTACCTAATTATTATCGATTAAGAAGTTTGAAAAGTTCATAAGCTATCCATATAAAATTTGATAAGTTAGTACAAAAGTTGGTATTTTTCAAATTACAAAAAAAAAAAATATCGGTAATTTCAAAAGCCTAAGCAAGTTACTAGCAAGTTACTTGGAGAAAAGTCAAAAAGAAAAAGTCATATATCAATTTATTAACCAATAAATCTTTGACGTTTACTGGGACTTATTGAAATTTATTAGCATGGATAAAAATTCGTATTCATTTGTTATGGAATAATAAAATTCTGCACATAAAATAAATAGTTTCCTTTTTCTTTTTGGTGATGTCTTGTTTCCGTGGCAAAAATATTTTCGTGTACAAAATATATATAAAAAAGAAACTGCTAAAAATAGAAACGACCATCAGAGATTAAGTTTGGGGTTTGCCCTCCATTCTTACCTAAACTCCTAGAAATTAATAAGTATGATATATGACATTAACTAATAGATCTTGACGCCTCACGCAAGAGATAGTACACACTATGTAGTACATCTTATGCTCCTAAAGGTTTGTACATGTACTGCTTAGTTCTCTAAGTTGATGATTAAATGCAATGAAGTCTCGATCTTCTTCCCTCCCTTCTTCCATCAAATGCCTCGGGCAAGCTCTTTCATCGACGGATGATCTTTTGCTCCCAAGAGTCAAAAGTCAGGAAAGCCAAGAGATGAATCAACTCTTGGAAAGTGGTTTAACAGGCCTTCAATCACAACACATCATGCTTCTCAATAACCTCCCATTCCCATTTATAGGAGTTCCCGAATAGACACATATCGATCGATTGCACCGTGGGTTATGGAACCAAGAGGTAAGCATTTTGTCTTGTTTTCCACTAGTTCAATCTCTTGTGCTACTCCATCTCACTCATTCAGGTCGAGTAGGATAGCTGATACATCCCTAGCTAAAGTGCGCACGCGCACAAAATCCATGAGCCATTATTGGGTGTACTGGATTTTGTACTATGGCTTCTCACTCATTGTATCGCGGAAGCCCTACATAGAATCCCTACGAGAATAGTGAAATCGAGCTTCGTTCCGCTTGTCAACTACCCTTTATCAACTCTATTATTGTGCAGTAGATATAGAGGACTATTTTACAGTTGTGGGCTTATTTACCTAAAGCAGGCTTGTTGGACATCGTCTCGGTTTCTTTCTGGTGTAGTTCTTTTAGTGATAATTCCGAAATAGCCATTTTATTTTTAAATCTTCGCATAAAAGTTCAATGTAATTCTTTTGGTCCATTTTCGTCGACAATCACTAACGTAGCGATTCAATGATTGTTTTACGTAGCACATTACTACATTAGCAATTTCAATTTCAATTGATCGAAATGATAATATTAAAATTTCACACAATTGAATTTATGACTGAATTGTTTCTTGTACAATATGTTTAGATTGATTAGACAATTTCTCTATATCTTTATGCGTTTGGAGTGATTGCACTTATTCAATTCATCATTTCATATAAAATACAATACTAAAAACATCATAGACTTCACTATGCCAATCGTCCATTATTGCATGTCATCAGCCTTTCGTTTGTCCTTTTTGACTCTTTGGCACACCAAACTTTCTTCTTGCTCGTCTACTTTAAGCAATCCCAACATAAGGACAATGACTCTGCTGCTCTTACCATGTGCTTTCATTTCCTCTTTCGAAGAGCCCCCCTCAAGTCCTTTCTTCAAGTGCTGTCCCTTCTGTCAGAAAAGGACTCAATCATTCAAGCGCTTGACGCGTCTGAATTAATAATTGTATTACACCTACACCACGTGCCCGTACGATAAAGTAGAGGATCCTAAACATTTTGCCATGGTTTATGCGCTGAATAAATTCGACGAGGACAAAGGTGGTCCATGACCAGCGGAGATCGAGGAGATCAATGTGGGCAGAAAAAAGAGATATCTTACACATTAATTAAACCTTTTTTAATCAATTATTTTTACGACTTTTGTTTTACATCTATGTGGTTGGAATCAACAAAGAATGGTTACAGCGAGCACGCACGCATCTAGAGTGCTAGAGCTAGTTTCCTCTTAATCAATCTCTAAGCAAGCTAACTGATGCACGTTTGATCCGTGTGTAAGCAGGTAAAAAACGAGCTAATTCTAGAAATAGGATTATAATTTGACCTGATGAAGAGCAACAATATTTTAAAAGCTTATTTTGCAGTAGTGCTAGAGAAGTCATTGCATATATGTTTTTGTACATAGCACAAACTAATACTATTTCAACTAATCAATTGTGGATACTGCATAATTAATGATAAAGATTGACTTGATTGATATAATCTATATGTAAGTCACGCAATGTTTTGCTTGGGTCAAGAGTGACAATGTTTGACCTATACACACCAATTGCTTAGATGCAAAACCTAGTCGTGACCACTGAGCTGGTTTGTTGCCTAGTTCCTCAATTTCCTTAACTAAAGCCCTTTGCTTTTGCGGTCAATCTAGCCTTCTAGGATCCGGTTTTTTCACTAAGTCGGACAGAATCATTGGCTTTGCTTTCACCAGCACGATCTCATTCATGTTGTCTAGTTCTGCATTATTTACACTAGAAATGTGTCCACATAGCAAACATAATTATTACATGACTGTACCTAGTCGTCCCATGGAACATTATAATAAACTAAAGAGCAAGGTTACTTCCATGCAGGCCGCATGTAAATTTAGTCCTCAACCATAGTGATTATCAAGTTAGCCTTGTTATGATTATCTTCTAATTGCCCCCACATGACCTTGTTCTGTGATTCAATCAGTGATGACCCAAGATAATTCCGCGAGAACAAGCTCGATGATACGACAACGGAAGCTATTTTAAATCTTCCCAACTAACTTTGTTTTTGTCTTCACATTGTTATTATTATGTGATAGTACGATCATCAGTGTCCTTCCGAGACTCAGAAAGCACTCGCTCTGGTGGAGTTCCGCTAAAAGTTAAAAATTTCATGCCAAAAAAGTAGTACACTCGTGAGGAATTATTATTATTATTTATTTATATTCGTGAGGAATTATATCCTCGCAACTTAATTAGAATCTCACATTTTGTGAGGCCCGTGGTTTTTTATTACATTACGACACTACTAATTTTTTGAATAATCTTTCATCCAAATTCCCAATTTATAATAAAAATGATTTATATAATCACCATGGTAAACTCCAGTTTACATCATAAAGATATCTTATTATTATATGCTTTGCTATTAAGCTCCAGTTGTTCCATCAGTCTCACGGTACTTTTGATAATTTTCGTAGCGCGTTGATTAATTAAAAGATGCACCATTGTTACTCATTTCTGCTCTGGTACATTGTTTGTATCCGAGGAAAATACAAAGCTCCAAACATGGCGTTCGTGTTGTGAGAAATGTGTTTTTCGGTTTCTTGTGCGAACATGAAATCACGCCTTGTGTATTACAGGGAATTATGTAAATTAAAAAGTGATCGCTTAAGGAGTGAGCTACATGACCATGGAATGGTGTAGAAATACGCGAGGAAACTTCCACAGGAGCAGGATCTTGTCCGGTTATGGGGGCTACATCATGGGAACAACATCAAATTAAGGAAAGTGTCTACACGCCTCAAACGTATACACTAGGTACTGTTCTTCGTCGATTAACCAGTCGAAGCAGAACTCTGATGAGGGAGATATTCTTAGATGCAACATAAGAAGTTCCCGCCCTCCCAAATTGATGATTATGTGCCAAGGTTCATAGGCTCAGAAGAAATAGAAAAATACCCAATATTTAGTATATAATGATTCATACGGATAAATTGTTGATGTTGGGGCAATCGGGAGCGCATGTATGTTTCTATTAGCATAGTGTAAAGGCTGTGACGACCGGTGTACTCTCAAGAAATAAATAAAAAATATTTGTTTATGTGTTGAATTCTATCCAACTTTTAGAAAATCACGAAAACATTATATGTGAGTTTACATGTCAAATTTGTATATTGTGAGAGTATTAGATATTTTGGAATAAGAAAAAGTCTAAGGTGTCCATCACAATTTTAGATTATGCAAAAAGAAAAAGGTAAAAACTAGAGAATTTTCAATTTATTGGGGGTATTAGGAAATTTTAGCTGGAAACTGGGGGATACATATTTGGCTTCCGCTAATTGTGTACAAATTACACTTGATCAGGGCCCTTGCATGGGCCAAAGGATTGGAAATAACTAGTTCATGAGATCTAGAGCGTGTTTAATGAATCTTTAATTAGCTAGAGATCATAAAAGAAGCGGAAAAGATAGAAATAAAAACATTTAGACACGCCCTTTAAGATTTATAGATGTGATATCTTGAGGTTTACAATTGAAGTATTAATCATGTGGACCACACAATTTTCATTTCCTTTCATCTTTATTGGTCAATCCACCGTCCAAAGTAGCTCATGCTACTATGAGCAATTTTTAGAATCAATCGGTTCTTGTCCCTTCATGGCTTGAGTTTCTCGGTTTACTTTCTTCGGGACTCTTTAGAATTGATATTCACCAATATTTATACCAAAAATTTACATTTTGGAAACAGTTTGTACCATAGCATTTTATCAGATGTACAAAAGCATATGTTAGGCATTTATTGATGATTCCGTTGGGAATCCGTACCGTGCAATCACCAAGTCTCAAAGTGAAGGGTTTTCATAATAAATGCATTAATATCACGAGGGTGGTTAAGGGGTTTTTCGAATGTTAATGTCCCGCCGGCAATGTTTATGAAATTAACTTAAATTTCTCGAAAAACGGTCTTTCACGTCTATGAAGCAATGATAAACAACAAAACCCTCAATCTCGTGGACCGTGTTTTTGTTGAAAAATGCTGTGAGTGAATCATCCCTTGCCGATCCACGGCCTGCAAAGAAAGTTGACCGCAGGCATCTCGTCTAACCATGTAAAAGAAAGATTCTGGCTCATCTAGTCAAACAATGAGTCGAACCGCGTGCTTATCGATCAAATAATGCACTCACCTTCTCGAACATGTTTTTTCTCGAGCTATTGTAGTCGTCTCTTATCTGGATCCACTATGTGTGCTTATATGTCAAGAGTAAGTATCTGAAAAAGAGTTTTCGTACCCACTTCTGTTCCAGGGAGTAATTGAGACAGCTTGGTCTTAGGTAAAACCCCTCAGTAGAGACCTCGTAGAAATTTGGTAGAGGTAGCCATGACAATAAGCCATTATTTCGCATTGGCAAAATAAACCAAATATACTTTCACATTCCTATTTTTTGCAATTTGCATCGTCTTCTTCTTTTGGAGAAAATAATTTACTCCATAAAATTCTAGAAAATGCTTTACTTCGATAACTTACACATTCTCTGGAAAAAAAAAATGCATTTGCAAGCATTATAAGATGGGTGTGTTTGAAAGAATTTCTCAAATGACAATCAGACATTTTAAAGAATGATTCGAATTGTCAAATTTTTGTTCGCACATTCCACGAGAAAGTCACATGTTGAAAAGTCGGAAAGTTTCAAAGTTGACTGAATAGGCTACGGAAACATCATGGGAAGTGTTTGTAGTGCATTATAGGTGGCGCTGATGGGATAGTCCGCATGAACTTCGGTGATTATTCATTCAACTTAAAAAATCATTTATTTCACACAAAATAAATTATTTAGAAAATATTTTCAAAGAATAATCGGTTATATCCATTGATATAATTAATCAACGAAAAATATTCTCATTACTAATAAAAATTTATATGTAAAAATGTTGGTCAATGATAAGAATATTTTTTCGTCCATTCATTTTATTTTATAACTGATTTAAGTGTTATTCGTATCATTAATTTTTTGTAAAACTAACCAAGCCCAAGGCAAAACTTGCCTTTATGACTAGGGCACCAAGAACATTAGCTGGACTTTCTGTACGAGTTATTCTTTTTTCTTTTCTTCGGTCGGCAAACTATTAAAAAAAAAAAAGAAGCAATTTTCTCTCTCTTTCATTTTTCTCTGCGGCATATCTGTAGTGTTGACTCCTAGCGCCTCTGTTCACCCCTGAAACAGGGGACTGATCGACTTGTGTCCACGAACATGACACATGGGATGTGAAACTTCATTCACGAGCATTTCTCCCAGAAAAAAGTGGACGCCTCCTGTCTCCAGAAAAGAACAAAATAAGAATCGGTAATGAATCTTGAAGCAGGTGTTGACCGTGTAAGATATCGTTTGCCTTTAGGTTCTCTCTCTTTCTGGCCGGCACGTCTAAACAAGTTGAAAGAAGTTATCCAGCCCGTTCCTTTGCGGTGACCTTCAACCAATCTTCTTCTTCTTCCTCGTGGAAACACGGGTAAAGACGAGCACGAGCCTTTGAATTTTTTTTTTTTTTTTTTTTTTTTTTTTTTTTTCACGAGCCTTTGAATTTCAAATGCTCATATTTAATGTAATTTCCATTTGCCGTAATGCAATGGGACACGTGTTTCTGTGGGACCTACGGCGACTTCGTTTTAATGCGGGGACAGACAGAGACCGTATAGTCAGAGATCACCAAACATTGAAAGATGTTTCCTTTAATAAAGGCCCCCGTCAATGGAAGGTGAAGGTCACAAGAACAAAGAAACAGAGCACAAGCCAAGTCTCCTCTTTCCTTCTGGATCGAGTGATTAGTACAAGTTCCATTTTGTATCAGGGAGAGAGAGGGACGATGGGAACATTTCTAGGGTTCGCGGTCACTGCGATCCTTCTCTTCTGCATGGCTCAAGGCGAAGTCCTCTTCTATGATTTTGTGGTGAGTAGGAGCATTCCCTTGGTGAACATTTAGTGACTACTCAGAGCATTTGATTGTTACCAGTTTTAGCCTCTTTCAGAGGCATTATAGTTGACCACGATCCCATCAGGTGTATTCAACACAAGAATCTCCTTATTTAAACAATGATCTTTACGTCTAAATCTCTTGGCTAGTTAAATCTTGGAGAATGCTCAAGGCTGAGCACTACAGCATTCAAATACCAAACTAGATGCAATTTTTCTGAAGATTTCGACTTCTTGAGAGTTTAGTAGTAATCTATCTACGGTTGTATGATTTATGCATTTTACTCTTTTTTGGGAGGCGGTTTCCAACCCCGTATGGAGTCTTGATCCATAAGAAAGTTCAGCTACAGGCCTTGCGTCAATTTAATAAGGCAACTTATTTTATGGGTATAATGGTTCAAGATTCATAGGATGATTTTTGTTGCAGGTAAATGAGACACCTATTGAGATGCTATGTGAGACAAATCGGAGCGTACTAATCGTGAACGGTCTATTTCCTGGGCCGGAGATCCGTGCTCATAAGGGCGACACTATTTACGTTAACGTCACCAACTTAGGACCTTATGGAATCACTATTCACTGGTAATAATACAACCATCTCTCTCTCTCTCTCTCTCTCTCTCTCTCTCCCCTAATACTATACACATGTGTAGGCATGGAGTGAGACAAATACGGTATCCTTGGTCCGATGGCCCGGAATATGTCACGCAATGCCCCATCCCTACGAACTCAAGCTTTCTTCAAAAAATCAAACTCACCGAGGAAGAGGGCACGATCTGGTGGCACGCCCACAGTGACTGGTCACGTGCCACAATACATGGTCCTATAATCATTTTGCCCATCAACGACACCAACTACCCTTATGAGTTTGACGAGCAACACACAATCGTGATTTGTATGCTACTTTCAACTAACTTAACTTTCAAGAATGAGTTTTTCACTCAATCAAACACATACGCACACAAATAACAGTTTGCATTGTTTTTCTTAAACAAAATTATATTTTGGCATGCAGCTGAATGGTATGCAAGAGATACGAAGGACATAATCGACGAGGCTCTTGCATCTGGAGGTGATCCAGACTTGTCCGTGGCCTATACCATCAATGGTCAACCGGGAGATAGTTATTCATGCTCTAATGGTACTAATTCTAGTGTGTGTGTCTATATATGCTATAAATATAAAAGAAAAGGTCTTATTCAAAGGTAATGAAATAAAACCTTACTACTCTATGATTAATGAAATGAGATCTTTGCGAAATTATTATGCCTCAAAATTAATTAATGATGATTGATATACAGTACGAGTAATTTTAGGATCTCCATAAGTACTATTTAATATGGTGTGCTTTGTTTTTTTTTTTTTTCTTTCATAGGTTCGGCGTACAATATAACGGTTGTGCAAGGAAAAACGTATCTCCTCCGGATCATCCACTCTGGGTTGAATGAAGAGATGTTCTTCGGCATAGCTGAGCACAATCTCACCGTGGTCGGAATGGATGGAGCTTATTTAAAGCCGCTTAATACTGAGTACCTCATGATAACTCCCGGTCAAACGATGGATGTTTTGGTCACTGCGAACCAAACCCTTGGTCGTTACTATATGGTTTTTAGTCCGTTCGTGGACACATCTGCCCCGTCCAACGAAAACGTCACAAGAGGAATATTCCAATACAACGGCACTTATAACCACTCAGAGACTCCCGCGTTACCTGAACTTCCGGGTTTTACCAATAAGAGTGACGCCGGAAACTTTACTATTCAGTTGAGGAGTTTGAATAGCGAAGAACATCCATCCACGGTTCCAGCCAACATCACAAGAAACATTACAATCACAGTGTCCGTGAATCAGCAGCCTTGTCCTACTAATAAAACGTGTACCGGTCCAGACGGCTCTATGCATTCAGCAAGCTTGAACAACATAAGTTTTTCGGCTCCCTCGATTAGCATTCTCCAAGCATACTACAAGTACGTAAATCGTTAAACCTACAAAATTTGATCATATTGTTTGGATTGAATATCTTTCTCAAACTGATAGAGTTGATTCGGGCTAAAACATTCTTTCAATCGAACCAATTTAACTAGCTAAAACCTCCGTTGTCTTAAAGCGAAGGCATATTCAACATCTGAATGTGTCTCATAACATTATATTTGTCTGGTGTGTGCAGCAATCTTCTAGGAGTCTACAACAAAACTTTTCCGGATGAACCACCTTTCGTGTTCGACTACACTGGGAATGTATCGGCCTTAGGGGAAGCTGCCATTGTGGGTAACGAAGTACTGATGATTAACTATAATGAGGAGGTCGAAATAAGATTCCAAGGGACCAATTTGGGAGCAGCAGAGAATCACCCAATGCATTTACACGGCTATAGCTTTTATGTTGTTGGGATGGGCGATGGAAATTTCAGCGACTCCTATGTATCAGATTATAATCTAGTGGATCCGCCCTATGTTAACACCGTCGGACTCCCCAAAAATGGGTGGACATCGATCAGATTCAAAGCCGATAATCCAGGTACTATAATTTCATCGGTAGAAACGCATAGAAACATATCGTTTTTGTTTGCAAATGAATAGCATCTATTATCATGTATCTACCATTTTGGCATTAGTTTTGCGTGAATTCAATCTTGTATATGAACGCATAATTGACTGTCTATTCTTTTACGGGTGGCTGCAGGAGTGTGGTTCATGCACTGTCATTTAGAACGCCATGCAAGTTGGGGAATGAACATAGTCTTCATCGTCGGAGACGGCAAGGAAAAGCATCAGAAGGTGTATCCGCCGCCCAGTTACATGCCTCCTTGTACCGTGTCTTAATATGGATGTTGTTTGCTTTGAGTTCATTGCCATTGCAAAAGGCTGTAGACATCCCAATTGGAATAAATCATCTGTATTTTGTACCCAATTATGCACTTTTGCATCATTTTTAAAAGTTTCAATTGTAACACATGTTTGGAATCCAAGAAGTTATTTGATTCAAAATATTGTATTTTCGTATGATAAAATGATTCAAAATGTATTTTGTACATTTTCAACCTTAACTCCAAATTTAATCGATTGAGGCGAAATTCTCAACGATGTTGACTAAAAGTATCATTTACTATCTAATCTTAATAAGTTCGTCAAACATAAAGTGGCATAATTATATCACTTTAACATGTAAGAGAACATAAGTGAGAACCATCGTCATAGCCAAAAATGCTTGCCAACTTGCGGTTTTGACATGGAAAAAGTGAATACCAGTGGAGCCGATTAATGGCTGGATCAATTATCCATTAAATTACCTCATTTTACCGACCAAGGATGATAATTAATTTTAGCTAGTGGGGATTATCTATTTTGTGAATTAAGTACTGCAAATTTTCAAGATATCTATCTATTTGATATTATTACCATGGTGCTTTCTTACTCGTGCAATAAAACATAAGGAGTTTGTTAATACTCAAACTTTGACTCAATATTTAAGATTAATTTGCATAGAAAATTATGGACGAATTTGCTCCTACCAAAAAGGATTTTCGCATGATGTGGGTATTAATATTATTTGCATCTATTAAGTTTTGTTTTCCATTTCTCTTACCCTACTTTCTGATAATTTAAAAAAATAAAAAAAATAGCCCACAGGGGCAGGGCGTGCCCCTTATTCTTTCTCCTTTCTTCCCTTCTCTGCAACTCGCGCGTCGCGCGCAGAGGTTGTCGACGCGCGCGCGGAGGACGATCGACGGCAGAGAGAGGGGAGTAGGCCAGTAACGGATGGGACACGCCTTCAGTGCTGAGATGAGAGACCGGTTCGGCCAAGGGGGAGGCTGGTCAGTACGCCAAGGACCGGCGCCCGAAGCCTCCGTCGTTCAGTTCGTATAAGTTCCGACCCCGACTATGTCATATGCTTTCTAGCTGTTAAGTCGCGGTTCGTCCCATGCCGTTTGTCCCGGTCTTCGATTGAGGTCACGTTTCAGCCACTGCTCGTTGCCCAGGAGGTCCACGCCATGTGCTCGATGAAACGCCTAAGCTAGATGCACGATCGTGTCCTTTGTTTAAGGCCGAGACTTGCTGTGTTTCGTTCGTGACCGTACTGAGGTCGTGTCTCGCTTGTCCATTGTCTGTTGGTTTCGGCATGAGTTCGAGTCTGGGATGGGCCTATAACAGCGTCTTAACCGGCGCTCTCCGCGCGTTCGATGAAATGCCTAACTTTAATGTATGCGCTTGTCGTGCTTTTCGTTGGTCCTCCTTCCATTTTTTGGCGTTCGTGGTTTGTTAAATGCGTCTCGGTAAATTTCCAACGCAATCCCTTGCTTTGTATGTCCTTCTTTGGTGGTCTCCCTCGGCATGCGTCATGTTTCCGCGGGTGACGGTTCTCGGCGTCTGCAGAATGAAGAAAAGAAAAGACGAGAGGGAAGAAAAAATATTGAAAGAAAAGTAAAAAAAAAAAGGAGAAAAGACAAGAAGATAAAAGACAAAATGTGTCTCTCCCTCTCGGAAAATATTGGGTGGGTCTTAAGCCTGACATTTGCAGAGGGCCCTTCAAGAAGAAGACCGCACGAAGAAAAAAAAAGAAGAAACAAGGAAAAGACAAAAGAAAAGAGAAAGGGAAAAGTCAAAAATGGGAGTAAGAAGGAAAAGACAAATGATAAAGTGCACCTACCGCTTTTAAGTGAAGTAGGAGGCTGGTGTTGTTGAACGATAGTTTGCTCAGGAGAGATAGACTTTGACTAACTCATATTTGAATTGATAGGCTTTCGCCTTTTTCTGTTCTCGTACCAAGATAAAAATAGAGATGTAGAAAAATAGAGAATAGAGAAGATATAAGAATTGTATATTTTAATTTTTGAATTATGTATTACAATTAGTGATGACCCCTATATACATATACTTAGAAAGAATCTTAGGAGATATATATTTTGCAATAGAATTAGTAACCATTGGTGAAAATATTTGAATCAATCTCAAATATTTTGATTGTGCTCTAGTTCTTGTGTAAGATGGAGATAACATTATCAATCTCAAATTGCCTATCATGTGGATATTTTGATTGTGCTCCGATTCTAGTGCAAGTTGAAGATAAATGTAATTTCGATGCGAGCTGGAATAGCTAGTAGTGAATTAGGTCAACATAAGACTATAATGAAAAAGTGGCTGAGCTAAACTCTTAATAATTTCCCAAGTCACCATAAGTGGAGTATTTAATTGTAGAAAACACTTGATGGAATCATAATCACCTATATAAATGTAGAGTGAGGCCACTTTTATAAGAATTATTGGCGATAATCTTCTAGAGCACTTATGAATGAACTAAGCATGCGCATGGCCTACTAGCATAAAATCATGTTGAACGATAATATTTGTGGGAGCGTAATGTGATTGGAGAAAATCATAATTCATAAAACGAAATTCTTAGTTCATAGAAGTTTCAAACTTTACCAATGATTTCTTGAATTATATATTATTTTTTCTTGGTCCGGATTATAACCTAACAACTACTAGTTCTGATGCATTATGCTCTAACAACCCATCATTATTCTAATTTTTTCTTTTCAAAACTTTTGAAAAATTTGAGGGTTTGTTATTTATTTCAATAGTCTAGAAATATTTAAAATCAAGAGCTTTTATAGAAGTTACAAAAAATATTGTTTTTGTAATGTTTTTTATCGTCATTAATTTGTAATGGTTTTTGTCTGTCACTGATCTATAGTGGCATTGTAATGGTTTTGTAACGTTTGATTTATCTTTTTATAAATCCTCCATTATTTTATCACAACTTATAACAATCATCATTGTTATAATTACCAATTGATTTATAGCGGTTTCTTAATGGCTCTCTCTTTCATTTAATATAAAATGAAACTTCAAACCACAATTAAAAAAAAAAAAAAAAAGATACTATCGCGACCTAACCTTGGGTGCATTACTAGCGTTTGACTAATGGACTATTAAGCCTAAACTTAGCTTAAGCTCTCCCAAGCCCATACTAATTCACGACTTAGGTTCATGTTCTTAACATGCAAATGATTTTTTAATTAAGAGTTGATACTAATCTATTTTTGGTGGGTCGATTAAAAACCAAGTAAAGTAACAAGAGATTTACTTTATTTCTACGAATCAGAGATTATGAGTTCGGGGACTTGATTATGCTAAATTTTTCTAACGCCCTTTTCGTACATTTCTCTTTTATTTCGAAAAAAAAAATGTTTTGTAGGCAGTTTGAATTGATTTTAATTTACTTTCCTAACATGTGAGGTGATCATGCGGGTGCACAAATCACTAATTTAACACCTAAATGAAGCACTAAATATATTATGAGACTTACCTCATAACAACGAAAGTATCTATAATGTTAGATTATAATTCACATTAATAGTCATAGATATGATTTTTAATAGACATGCAATCACTTTATATTTTTCAAGATTTTCTTTTATTTAAATGAAGCCTAGAAATTACGTGCAATGCAATGCAATGACGTACAAAATTATTTTAACTAAAATGACATGCAACATGCAACCTAACATGTGAACTATACGTCACGCGACATTTATTAAATGACCTGATTTAGTAATAGGAAAAGATTAATGCTACTATTATAACATTTACACATTTATATGACATGCAATGGATGACCTAATTCTACATGACATGTGCATGATAATTTTTACGTTTTCTTTTATTTTTAATTAAATTTCGAAATTTAAATTACTCAATAATTAAACATGCAATTTAAATTAATGAAAGGAAAAAATAACATCCTAAATTAATGTTTCTTTTGGGACTTTTATTTAAAAAATTCGAAATAAATAAATTTCCTATTCTAAACATGCAAAATAACCTTAAAACAAGCAATATTCTAACATGAACCTAATCTAGCCCAAATATTTTTTTTTTTTGGGTTTTCTTTTGCGAAAAGAAAATCAATTCAAACAACACGACAACAAATCAGACAAGATATGATTGCTATCTATATAGTAAATTGATGAATCGTATTTCACGTATGAGATTGGATTGACCAATTTTAACAAAAATTGCAAATCGTATCTCGAGTGTGAGATTTGATTGGCGAGTTTTCCGTGCGATTGCGAATCATATTTCAGGCATGAAATCGAACTGTCAATCGTATGCACGTTGTGAAATTAGGAAGATTTTCCAATTTAGAAGGCTACTCGAGATTACAAATAAGACTATATATATCATGAACTTCGAACATGTGTATTGAAATATGTTAAATAAGGAAACGGAATATTCGAAAATCAAATTAGACAAAATTTTTACATAATCCGAATATTGGCTTTTAAATTTGGACTTTGCGCAATCGGACCAGGATGGCAATCACCTCCACAAATGGTGAACAATGGCAGAGCTTGCACCGACAAGGCTAGCGGGCAAGACTAGCCGTCGGGTCAGTGAGTTTGGCACGGCCAAGAACTCGACTAAGGACCTACAAAACAGAGACAAGACGCCTTGGGTCGGTCACGGACCATCAGCAAGTGAAGTGGCTTTACACGCGCTAGCCTAGCGCGACAAGGCCCCACGGCGAACTGGGATGTCGTGGGGCAGCGAGCGTGGGCAGCAACAACTCGTCGGGACGGTGTTGAGTGGTAACAGGCTCTTGGGGACGGCGAGCAGCGGTCAGTGGACTTGCGGGTTAACACGGCGACGGCGAGCTGTGATAGTTCACGAGGTGGTTCTGGATCTCGTCAACACTGGCCTGGATTCTCGATGTGAGATGATTGGCGATGCTGTCTCAAGAAAAGAAAGAACCCGCTAGAACTTCGTTGGACATGCTACGACAGATTAAGACTGAGGAAGATCCGTGGTGAAATTCCCCGAGCCTTTTCTTTTCCCTCTCCACGTGATCAGAAAGTGGCCATCTTCTTTGTGGCAGAGCACGTGTTCTCCCTGTTTTGGCCGTGAGGATTATTCAAGCTCTGCACTCACGATTTCACCTGGTCCATGTGCAGGACCTCTCTTCTTTGTTTCTTGTCTCACGTGTATCTCTATGTGCTCTTGGATTTTAATTGCCGACCCCCGTTCCCAATCGAAAGAGAGCGCCCCTTTTATATGCAAAGGAAAGGAGCCCACCAAGGAAAGAAACAAAATCACATATTGCATGGTCAAGACGCCATTTCTTTTTCAATTTCTTTCCACCTTTGACCATGCAAAAATTTTAACCCATCCACATCCTTTTCTTTTCTTTATTTCTTTTCTTTCCTACAAACAAGAGAATCGGTTGCCGCACGTTTACATTCACAGGATCAGTAAAAAATTATTTTTCATTGGATCATCCAACAACCCAAAGATTGACTGAATATTGCCAAAAGTTCTTGATCGTAATAGAATTTTCCCGATTCCGAATCTTGCAAAGATGAGCTTGCAATATCTCCTTCTCGTGCCGGTCCTTATTGAGAATATATGAATAGATTGCACGAATATACAAAAAGTCCACCATCATATCGCCGTTCCTCATAAGTTAATTTTCGTCATCAGAAAATAATAGGCTCAGGCTAATTCCCTCTCTTCATGGGCTTAGCGCAACTCATCAAATTAAATCTTAGAACCATTAATTCAAACCCATTTGTCACTAGTCCAATGCAATAAGAAAATGCTATGCAATCTCGAATTTTCTATGCAATAAATGATTGGATCGCCAAAATTTAGGTATTAACAGTTGCCCTTCTTTGAAGGTGGGCTCGTGAAGGTTGCCTTTAAAGACATATTGAAATCGAAATTTTGATCATGTACATTTAATGAATGATCTTTTTGTTGGAAAATGAATCACATTTTAAAATGCGATTTATATGATGCATGGAAATGCTAGTGCAAAGATATGATGCAAAAGGAAAGAATGTACTTGTAGTTACTTACCAATCAGTGCAATAGAGCATCTTGAGGTATATGATAAATCTTCATTTACTCCACAAGTACCTGGTCTTCATCGGGTTCCTTGAAGAGTCTAATGTTTATCATAATACCATAGATTCAGACTAAGGTATGATGAAAAATATCGAAGATATTTATATCCAGAATGAAATGTTTAACAAAATAATTTAAGACATTCAAATCCAAACTGAAATGTCAAGATTTTGGGAACTCAAAATACCTAGATCCAGACTAAGGTATAATGAGAAAGACAAAAAAAAAAAAAAAAAAACATTCATATCTATAATGAAATGTTCAACGAAAAGAATTAAGATATCCAAATCCAAACTGAGATGTCAAGATTTTGGAACTCAAAATACCTTGATCCAGACTAAGGTATAACAAGAAAGATCGAAAAACATTCACATCTAGAATGAAATGTTAAAATGAAAGTATTTTGTGACATTCATATCTAAATTGAGATGTCAATAATGGATTGAAAGATTTTGGTGAGATTCACATACTCTCAATTTTTGAAAATTGGAGGAGATGCTCAAATTTTACCTTAAGCATTTAGATCTAAATTAGAGGATGAGTTACCTGAGTTTTACCTCAAGTACTTTGAAAGATTTGATACTTATCTAGGGTACCCTACTTGAAGGCTTAATTGGATTGCCAGATGGTTTGGACAAATCCTAATGCTCCAGGGCAAACTGTTGCTTGACTTTCATGAGAATTGCACTTGTCAAACATGGTTAGCAATAACAGGTAGATGCATTCATCACACATTTCAACTCATTTCTATTATTACCAGAATTCCATGTGGAGAGTCGTAACCAAGACAATCCACTCTTGTAATGTAGATATTCTTGGAATGTCACTGCCTCTCTTTGAAGGTGAGCTCACAGAGATTGCATTTAGAGACAAATTGAGACCTAAATTTTGACCATGCAAATGCAATGTGATGAATTTTTTGTGGAGATATGTGTTTTGATGAACCCATTCCCATTTTCTAATGCAATGTAGCAAAATATGATGCAAATGCTAATATAGAAATAAAAAACATACCTTTAGTTACTTACCTAAGGATTTGAGAAAGTAAACTTGGATACGGAGGGATTTCGTAAATCATGGGCTGCAAAAGCTCGCCGTGCAAGAGAAGAGGCTTTGGGCTACAAAAACTCACTGGATCGATGAGGTGACTCTGGGTTGCGAAAGCTCGCTAAACCGATAGACAGAAACTCTGAGCTACTGAAGCAAGTCATGTCAATAAAAGAAACTCTAGGCTATAGAAGCACACCGTGTCAGTTAAGAAGGATCCAGGCTATGAAAGCACGCTGATTTGATAGGAGAACTTTGGGCTACAGAAGCACTCCATGTCAATGAAAAAGACTCCGAACTATGGAGGCACACTAGGTTAGCTACAGGAGCACGCTGTATCAATTAAGAGAGACATCGGGCTATGAAAGCACGCCGAGTCAATGAAAGGGACTCTGGGTTATAAAAGCACACCGAGTCAATATAAAATAAAATTTGGGCTATGGAAGCACGCCGTGCCAATCAAGAGGGATATCGGGCTATGGAAGCACGCCAAGTCGATAGAAAGGACTCTAGGCTACAAAAACGCCAAGTCAATATAAAGGAACTTCGTGCTATAGAAACACGTCGAGTTGATGGGGAGACCCTGGGCTATTGAAGCACACCATATCAATTAAAAGGGATATCGGGCTATTGAAGCACGTCGAGTCGATGAAAAGGATGCCGAGCTACGGAAGCACGCCATATTAGTTAAAAGGAACATCGGGCTATGGAATCACACCGAGTCGATAAAAAAGACTCTAGGCTATGAAAGCACGCCATGTCAATATAAAGGAATTTCAGGCTACAGAAGCACGCCGTGTCATTTAAGAGGGACATTGGGCTATGGAAGCATGCCGAGTCTATAGAAATGACTCTGGGCTACGAAAACACGTCGGGTTAATATAAAGGAACTTTGGGCTACAAAACCATGCCGTGTCAATTACTTGTAAAGATAAAATTCAAGAATATTTGGAACAAATCTCAAGGCTTCAGAGAGCGACTTGAACGTCAGGCATTACTTAGTCTTTAAGGAAATATTATCTATCAGACACAATTAGACCAAAAACCGGTACGCATTCATCAAAGAGATGGAGAGCTACTTTAAAATGCACATTTCAAAGTTCAGTGAAGTTTTCATCAATTCAATCAAGGTTTATGCATAATGACTTTACCATATTTGCATCACCCAAATTTCCACAAGAGATTGTCATTCAAGAAAATGACATGTATTTTTTAAGAATACTAAATAAGAGACTTTCAATTAAAAATGATTACTCATTCTCATTCAGAAGGGATATTTTAGGAGAATCACTCCATCTCACTATTATCATACCAACAAGGGTCTAACTATTCTCGCAAGCAGTAAGATCTTATCAATCTGAGAGATCTTTAATATGGACCGTAATGTGGGCTTGGTCAATGGCTTAATAAAGGGACTCTTTGAGTCAAGACAATTGAAAGAACAATTCTGTAATCATCTCCAGGTTTACAAGTCAAGAACCCTGCAAAATGAGAAAGAAATAATTTTGCTCGCACTTGTTCAAGCGATGCTTATAAACATATGAACTCTCATGTTAATTCAAGTGCCATAATCTGAAGAGACTTTGCAAGGGACATAACGTAGACTTGGTTTATTGGTGAGAAACGAAAGGATTGTTAGGCTCAAAATGTGTTTAAAGGGTTAGAGTTGGTGATCATCTTGACATTGCCACCAATCTTCTTCTTCACCGTCAAAGACTTTCTTTGTATCAAAACTCTATTGATTGTAACATCTTGACATTTGAGTTCTTTATGTATCGCCTCACTGGGGATATGACTTTCTACACCCAATGTTTGATTTTTCTCTTGGGGCATTGACCTTACTTTTACCAAGCACGCTGCTTTTTCATACCCCTTGTTCTTCGCACTTATCCATATTTTGGTTTCTCAAGTAGTCTTTGTCTTCTATCGGCGTTCTAGACCATGTTACTTGAATGGATGTCTTTTGCCTTGCCCCATTGTAGGGGATAATCACCAACTATGTTTAATATGAAATGAATTCATAAGCTCAAATGGGCTAAGCAATGGATATAAGTGTATAGGATAGAGAAATAAATGCCCTTCATCATCTTAAGGTACTTAAATTATCACATGAATTGAATGTAATAGCATGACTTGAAGATTGATGTAAGTGAGAGCAAAAAAATGTCTTTCCATTTTCCTCACCTCATGATGCCATTTTACCTCCAATTTGCCCCGATGTGGGGTGATTCTTGATAAGGGTAATTTGAAAAAAAATTTCCACAAGTGTATGGTGTTCAAAGGGGTTAAGTAATGGATCACTTCTAGTGTTTATGATAGAGAAATAATGCCTCTCATCACTTTGGCCATCATACCTTTGGCAAGAAAACTCTTTACCTTGTGGATATGGAACTCCCTATACTCATCTCACAAGTGTATAAGTAAGGAACTATGTATAGGATAAGGTTTGTATTTCATCATCTTGAGACATCTCATTCAGCATTCTTAAACATTTGATATCATTCCATTGAATTGTCTATCTCTAGTAATCTCCACATGAAATTGGTGAGTTAAATAGGTAAAACCACTATCAAAATTCTCTTTTCAATGGAGTATGGCAACTTTAAGCATGAAAAGCTTTTTGACTTCAAAACAGACAATTTACCACACTCAGAACATGGTTTTAAGCATTCATTCAAGGGATTGCCCCACAAAGGGACTGCCTCCTTGGATTGCCCCTATCAATCAAGATTGAAAATCCGATCTTTGATTTGATAAATACTCCCTACTTGCTTTTGCCCCTACATAAGAGAATGTACATGAATAGGATACTATGCAACATCAAAGTAAATTCAAATTGCACATCCATTTTGGCTTGGATCGAGATTTTATCTCAGTCATGTCACTACTAGAATCTGTAGTGCCCCCAATTCGTCATCTGCAAGGAAAATAACAAAGTGTCATCTCCCAAAATTAATTATGTTCAAGGACGAGATTTACCTCTTTCACCAAAGATGGATGATCCTCTTTTTACTTGCCCCTCATTTTATTAAGTCTTTAAAAATGTGTTCTCAAACTTGTTGAATAACAGTTGGACCAATTGATCTATCATTGCAACTTGATGTGCCTTTTTCATATACTTTCTCATCAGGCCAAGAAAGTAATGCTCTAAAACATAAAGTAAATGAGTCAGAAAATTAAACAAAGCTAAGCTAATGCATGCTTTTGGAAATGGCTTGAAAAATGATTTTTTATTCTATTTTGGGGGGGGAATTTTGGATGAGGAAGCATGAAGAAGCCCAGTCCTCAGAATTCTCCTTGGATAATACTTTCTTTTCGTTGTTGGATATCATCACCGGGCTGTTTTGGTGTACCCCATCATGTCCTCAAAACAAAACTTGTAATTTTATTGATATTCATCAATCGAATTACATTTATTGGAATGAAAAATATGATATTCAAGCACTAAAAGAAAGTGAAATAGAAGAAATTGAAACCAATCCTTGAAAAGCGACAAAAATTCTCACGCAGGGGAATGTGCAACTAAACATGCCCCTAATTAAATAAGGAAAGCAAACTACTTAGGACCATGAATCATGTGTGCTTGAGTTCTTCACCCTCCTTAGTCTTGTGATGCGAACCCTCCGGGTCAGATATTCTTTCTTCCAGATATGTTACTAGTCTTTTCATGGTGGCTTCAAATTTGGCTACCTCAGGAGAATGAGATGGTTCAAAAGTCCTATTGGCTCTCTTCTTCGAGTCACAATTTCCCACTGAAGATAGAGTATCTATGTTATCATAGCACTTTTGCTTGATGAGATAAGTTATAGTAACAGACAATTCATCGACTTGACTTTGGAGGCGTGCAACTCACTTGTTTATGTTATTGTCAATATCAACGATATGGTTCAGCACCTCATTTTGATCCATCCTTTTAGCTCTTAACTGTGTACAGATGGGTGAGCGAGATCGCTCCATAATCACCTATTTTGAGGAGATGAACACCCGTATAAGCACAAGGTGGAAATAAGGAACTAGTCCACGACAATCTTTTTTTTTTTTTTTTCTTTTCTTGTCATGAAAAGTCCACACATGAAGAGAATTTCCTAAAAATGGACTAGGAAAATAAAGACATGGGACACCCTAGCATGGGACCAGAAAATAAGGATATCAAATTCCTGAACATGAACTAGGAAAAGCAAAAGTTTGAACCCTAATAAGAACAATAAATACATGAATAAAAAACAAATTCTCCAAAGTTTTTTGTGTTGTTTTTCAAACAACTCATTCCACAACAATTTCCTCATTTCATTTCTGATTGACAAAGAAATTAGATCAAATGACCAACCTAGATTGTCATGGACGGACTAAAAGTATGACAAAATAAGTAAATTGCATAGTATATGGATAAAAGACTTACTTCACCAAGGAAAATCAACGGCAACCACATAGACATGTGTCGCGGTCCATGAATCCACCCGTACTCATGACACTTGTGAGTGGTGCTTGGGGTTATCGAGTGAAGAGTGAAAAAGCAAAGGGGACGAACACAACTGGTCCGTGAGAGTAGCGTCAGAACGGTTGGTGCTAGGAGTTCTAGAATAGAATGATTATATTACTTAGGAGTTCTGAAGGCAAGGTTGGCCTCCCATAGACAAACTGGTTGGAAGCTGATGCTGCTTTCTTGATGAGGCTAAGGCAAGCTAAAACCAGTTGTTGAGCTTAAAGAGGACCGTTGTCTCACTCGATGGACTAGACGCTCGAACGAAGTTGGGCGTGATATGATCTCGTACAAAGAAGCTATTCACTGGTTTGTTCACTGGAACAACTATAGAATGAGGGCTAGCTTGGCAAATTCCACTCGCTAGGCGCCACATGGGTCGATCCGAGGCCAAGGAAACTGTTGGCCCGTGACACATAGTATCAGAGTAGGAATCCCTCCAGTAAGTGGGTGAGTCGGAGAATCGGAGTCCTCACTCTAGTGTGGGTTGAACTAAGAAGTACTAGTGGTTTACCCGGTTCTACGAGGGCGGAGATTGAATCACCGGGGAAAAAGGTGCTCGGACAAAGCGCGGCTCTTGACTAAGCTTCTAGGATGACAATGGGGGCACTAGGAAGAGTCGGTTCTTCGCCGAGCGGATAGAGAGTTAGAGAAGAACCGAATTATTGCTGAATGGGAATAACGTTTCTGGATTGATCGATGAATTCAAAGAGGAGGTCTACTACCACATTTTCAATAAGGAAAGAATCTCCATTTGGTTTAATGGGGTTAAGATGCTTTGTAGGCAAACATGGTGCTGTCAAAAAGATGCGGTTGGTGAAAAATGCCACGTTTGCCAAAGAAAGTGCAGGTGACCGAGAATGGCCCGAACAACTGAGATCAAAAGAGGCTACCAATGGAGTAAAACCTGTTTTGTTGGGTGAGTGTGACCATTCGATGTGAAATCCCAAAAGTGGTGCATCGATGGTTAAGGGATGCAAGGAAGCGACAAAACATATTGCAACGAGGGCATTGCGAATTTGAGTGTGAGAGAATGTCACAGTTCGTGAATCATCGCGTACTCATAACACTTGTGAGTGGTGCTTGGAGTTATCAAGTGAAGAGTGAAAAGGCAGAGGGGATGAACACAATTGGTTCGCGAGAATGGTGTTAGGACGGTTGGTGCTAAGAGTTCTAGGATAGAATGATTATATTACTTAGGAGCTTTGAAAGTGGGGTCGGCCTCCCGTGCACAAATTGGTTGGGAGCTGATGTTGCTCTCTTGATGAGGCTAGGGCAGGTCGAAACCAGTTGTTGAGCCCAAAGAGGACTGCTGTCTCACTCGATGAACTAGACGCTTGAGCAAAGCGGGCGTGGTATGATCTCGTACAAAGAAGTTATTCACTGATTTGTTCATTGTAACAAGACACGGGTTGATCTGAGGCCAATGAAACTATCGGCCCGTGACACATGCACATGAGACGTGAGGCTCGATTTCTACTCTAAACATGCTTTGCAAAGTGAAGCCACAAGGATGATCGAACTAGCCGCGGGTGTGTGGACTAAGTCGGGTCCTCATGACTTCGGCTTGGTCAAAGGGTCGACCTGGTCGCGGGCATGCGAACCGAGATGGGTACTCCTGACACCAAAAAGGAAATTTTAGGATTGAGATAGGCGACTCGTACCGTGGACATGCGGTTGGAGTGGTATTCATTTCAATACTATCCTAGATGATCTTATGCAGCTCAGGTTCAATGATAGGTTGTGTGTGCAAAAGTGTAATGTAAATGCATAGGCATGCACAACAGTTTATATCAAACAACACTCCATATATGAAAATAAACTATACATTCCTACACCTCATTGCAAAACAAAGGCTAACAAACACTTCTCCTTATACCTCTCATCTTGTAAAAACATTTAATACCTTAAACGTTATGGATGTACCTAGAATCCTCGTTGCCAAACAAATTTTTTTGTTTTTCGAAAGAAGAGAAAATTGACCTAAGTCCACTAAGAGTTTTAACTCAAGTCCCTAGCAAAATCGTCAAGCTGTCGTGACCTAATCTTGGGCGCACCCACTTAGGGTTTGGCTAATGGACAACTAAGCTTAAACTTAGTTCGGGCTCTCCCAAGCTCATACCAATCCATGACTCAGGTTCAAGTTCTTAACATGCAAATGATTTTTCAATTATGAGTCGCCGCTAATCTATTTTTGGTGGGTCGATTAGAAACACAAGTAAAGTAACGGAAGATTTACTTTACTCCTGCGAGCTAGAGATTGTGAGTTCGGGGACTTGATTATGCTAGATTTTTCTAATGCTCTTTTAGTACCTTTCTATTTTATTTTGAAAAAAAAAAATGTTTTGCAAGCAGGTTAAATTGATTTTAATTTATTTCTCTAACATGTGAGGTGATCATGTGGGTGCGCAAACCACCAATTTAACAGTCAAATGAAGCACTAAATAAATTATGGGACTTACCTCATAGCAACAAAATCATCTGCAATATTAGATTATAATTTACATTAACAGTCCTAGATATGATTTTTAATAAACATGCAATCACTCAATATTTTTTCAAGATTTTCTTTTATTTCAATGAAGCTTAGAAATTACGTGCAATGTAATGCAATGACGTACAAAATTATTTTAACTAAAATGACATGCAACATGCAACCTAACATGCGAACTATATGTCACGCGACATTTATTAAATGACCTAATTTAGTGATAGGAAAAGATTAATGCAACTATTATAACATTTACACATTTATATGACGTGCAATGGATGACCTAATTCTACATGACATGTGTATGATAATTTTTACGTTTCCTTTTATTTTTAATTAAATTTCGAAATTAAAATTACTCAATAATTAAACATGCAATTTAAATTAATGAAAGGAAAAAATAACATCCTAAACTAATTTTTTTTTTGGATTTTTATTTAAAGAATTCGAAATAAATAAATTTCCTATTCTAAACATGCAAAATAATCCTAAAACAAGGAATATTCTAACATGAACCTAATTTAACTCAAATATATTTTTTTTGGATTTTCTTTTGCGGAAACAAAATCAATTCAAACAACACGACAACAAATCAGGCAAGATATGATTGATATTTAGCTAATAAATTGACGGATCGTATGTCATGCATGAGATCGCATTGACCAATTTTAATAAAAATTGTGAATCGTATCTCGTGCATGAGATCGAATTGGCCAATTTTAAAAAAAATTGCGAATCGTATCTCAAGCGTGAGATTAGATTGTCGATTTTTCCATGCGATTACGAGTCATATTTTGGGCGTGAAATCGGACTGTCAATCATATGCACGTTGTGAACTTAGGAAGATTTCCCAACTTAGAAGGCTACTCGAGATTACGGATAAGACTATATATCATGAACTTCGATCATGCATATCAAAATATTTTAAATAAGGAAACGGAATATTCAGAAATCAAATTAGACAAAAATTTTACCTAATCCGAATATTGACTTCTAAATTTGGACTTTGTGCAATTGGACCGGGATCGCAATCACCTCCACATATGGTGAGCAATGGCAGCGCTTGGACCAACAAGGCTAGCGGGCAAGACTAGCCGTCAGGTCAGTGAGTTTGGCACGGCTAAGAACTAGACTAAGGACCTACAAAACAGAGACAAGACGCCTCGAGTCGATCACGGACCATCAGCGAGTGAAGTGGCTTTACACGCGTTGGGTTAGCTAGCGTGACAAGGCCCCACGGCCAACTGGGATGTCGTGGGGCAGTGAGCGCGGGCGGCAACAACTCGTCGGGATGGTGTCAAGTGGTAACAGGCTCTTGGGGACGGCGAGCAGCGGTCAGTGGACTTGCGGGTTAACACGGCGACGGCGAGCTGTGATAGTTCACGAGGTGGCTCTGGATCTCGTCAACACTGGACTGGATTCTCGATGTCGGATGATTGGCGATGCTGTCTCAAGAAAAGAAAGAACCCGCTAGAACTTCGTTGGACATGCTACGAGAGATTAAGACTGAGGAAGATCCGTGGTGAAATTCCCCGAGCCTTTTCTTTTCCCTCTCCACGTGATCAGAAAGTGGCCATCTTCTTTGTGGCAGAGCACGTGTTCTCCCTGTTTTGGCCGTGAGTATTATTCAAGCTCTGCACTCACGATTTCTCCTGGTCCATGTGCAAGACCTCTCTTCTTTGTTTCTTGTCTCACGTGTATCTCTATGTGCTCTTGGATTTTAATTGCCGACCCCCCTTCCCGATCGAAAGAGAGAGCCCCTTTTATATGCAAAGGAAAGGAGCCCACCAAGGAAAGAAACAAAATCACATATTGCATGGTTAAGACATGATTTCTTTTTCAATTTCCTTCCACCTTTGATCATGCAAAAATTGTAACCCATCCACATTATTTTCTTTCCTTTATTACTTTTCTTTCCTACAAACAAGAGAATCGGTCGCCGCACATTTACATTCGTAGGATTAGCAAAAAATTCTTTTCCATCGGATCATCCAACGACCCAAAGATTGACCGAATATTGCCAGAAGTTCTTGATCGTAATAGAATTTTCCCAATTCTGAATTTTGCAAAGATGAGCTTGCAATATCTCATTCCCGTGCCGGTCTTTATTGAGAATATATGAATAGATTGCACAAATATACGAAAAATCCACCATCATATCGCCATTTCTCATAAGTTAATTTTCAGTTATCAGAAAATAACGGGCTCGGGCTAATCCCCTCTCTTCATGGGCTTGGCTCAGCTTGTCAAATTAAAGCTTAGAACTATCAATTCATACTCATCTGTCATCAGTCCAATGCAATAAAAAAATGCTATGCAATCTTGAATTTTTTGTGCAATAAATGATTGGATCACCAAAATTTAGGTGTCAATAGATACATAAAATCAAAATATGCTATGCAATCTTGAATTTTCTATGCAATATATGATTGGATTGTCAAAATTTAGGTGTCAATAACTACATAAAATCAAAATATGCTATGCAATCTTGAATTTTCTATGCAGTAAATGATTTGATCGCCAAAATTTAGGCGTCAATAGCTACATAAAATCAAAATGAGAATTTTCCTTCCCTTCTCATATCTTTAATTTCTTTGCTCGATGATATATATAACATTGTTTCTATTTCTTTTATTATTTTGAATGGAATAAAGAAGAAGGTTTGTTATATTTTGTGAGGATAGTCCTCGAGTCTATTGCATTGGGTTACATTCTTTGAATGATGGAATTATCCTTAAGCTTGCGCGTAAGACATTTTATCTTATTTTTTCCATCCTTTTCAACAAATTTCCAACAAATCTTATTTTTCATATTATCTAATATTTATCCAACACTTTATGCAATCAACGTAAACAAATCATTAGGGGATCTTTAGTAACGTGTTGAAAAACTTGTGCTTAGGATTTATGACAGTGACATATAGTGTAACCTACACAGCCAATAGCAACCGATTTATCATTTAAAAGGGCTCGTCTACTTTTATTTTAGTATCGCTTTGCAATAATAAATGAAATTCGTGCGCTATTTTCCTGCCCGAGTCCGTCCTTCTCATGCAATCGATTGGACATATCTCTGATCATATCCACGCATTTAGACGTCTGAATGTACACAAATCCTGACAAATGACAACTAATCAACCGGCAATTACTTATTTCTTTATACCACGTGCAATTTTTTCCTTTGAGAAATATATGCCTAAAATATAAGCTGCGGCATCGTGCAATGTTAACACACCAAACCATGTTGGACTGCATCGGGTTTGCCAAGGAAACAAGAGGCATTCCTCAAAATATGTGCCGCTTCAGGAAATAATAAAATAGTTTCCTTGTTGAGCAAAAAAGAAAATCAGGGTTTAGCGTTTAATGTTTTAGGGTCAATACAAAAAGACCGTAGTCTTTTTAAAATTCATACTCTCCATATTGCCACATTTTAATTTGTCAATGCCTAGACATTTGTCAGCATAAGTTGTCGTTATCAGAGACCAAGTCAGATCTACAATTCTGACTTAATTAATATATAAACTTATATTAAAAAATTCCAGTCATCTTACCCAAGAAAATATCATATTATGTATTAGTGAATCCAACCACTTAAGTAATCGTTGCTGACAGATCGACAAAAGAGAAAAAATGGTTCCTGACTCTATATATATATTTGGGCCATAAAACATAAAGAATAAATCAGAGGTGGATACTTTAGTATACAGGTATATGGGCATTATAATTAGAACAAGTTTGCAGATGTCTGTGGAGTTAAGCTAGACGGAGATTAAAGCAGATAGGTGTCCGACTGCCATATGCATTTTTGAACAGATACAGCTCTATTTTGATTTAAAATCTCTGTATTACTAGCAAAAAGAGCACACCTTTATGGATGTGAAAATTTTTAAACAAAAACTTTTAATGTATAAAGAAGGGTGTTGCCATTTCCACACCCTATTTGGCTAAAACATGTTATTTTTATGTTAACTAACCAAATTATCTTCACCACAGAATTCGGTTCAATATAATTAAAATTATCCGTTCTCTCTCTGTCTCTCAATAAAATTTTGATCATGCTAATTCCACACTCAAATTAACTCCACACACACCCTAAGAAAATCATGTGACAAAAGTCCCCTTGTGCGTCTACAGCACCTTTCTTTATCACTCAGCCTACCAAAGACCCGCCTCTCGGCTGTACAACACCACCCTTGTCGGTCTTCTCACTCTACCATTGTCATACATCACTTGTCACTTGCCTCCAGCCTTAGCTCACATCTCGTCATTTGCACCTTTGCTCTCGACCGCAACCCCTCGTTGCTTCAAGATCCAAGCGCATATCACCACGATCACCTGGATCAAACTGTATGAGGGAGTCAACCGCAGATCGACCTAGACCTGAGGATCCAGATGTCTCGGTGATAAACTATGCCATCGAGCTAGATTTTAAATTTAAAAGATTGCTAAGCGAGAAGAAAAAAAAAATTGAAAACTTAATTTGAAAACTCAATAGATACTTTCATATATTATAAAGACAATTAAACATTGGTCAGTAACTCAACCAAGACCTTATAACTTAAGGTAGTTTAATTTGACAAAAGTCGGTACTTTTTCCTATTTTAGGTTGTTACTTTATTATTTGGGATTAATTAGTTTGAAAACTTAGTAACTTATCCAAATAAAATTTGATATGTTAGTATAAAAATTGGTAATTCGCAAAGTACAAAAGTAATTAGTAATGTCAATAATCGTGGGGTAAGTTACCAACTAATTACTTGGAAAAAAAAATAGGACAAAAACATCACTTATCACTTTTTTTGTTAATGATAATTCTGTGACATTTACTAGCACTTGTTGCAATTTACTAGTATGGATAAAAGTCCATTTTTTTTTTTTGTCAAGGAAATTGTTAAAATAGAAACGACCATCGGAGGATAATTCTTAAAGTCAACCTAGAACACAAACCTAATTCCTGGGTTTGTTCCCCCTTTGCCTAAGAATTGCTAACTATGATAAGTAGCCTAAACTAAAAGATGTCGAGGATTGGAAGTGATGGCGAGGAAAAGTACACTGTACTATGTAGAACATCTTGTGCTCCTCAAGGCTTGCGGATGTACTACTTGCTTCTCTAGTTGGTGAATAAATGCAGTGAAGCCTCGATCTTCTTCACTCTCTTCTTCCGTTGTTTTTATCATAACACATCATGCTTCTCAATAACCTCCCTCTCATCTCATACAGGTCTTGAGTTCACACATGCCGATCGAATTGGCTTAAAAAGCTTCATCTAAGTTCTCATTCGGATTAAGGATATTGCTAGGTACAGGGCAAGAAAAAACATACTATACTACATGGGAGTGCAGAGCATGTGAACATCAACACGTTAAAGTAATAAATGCATCCATGAAACTCATCGTTTCTTCGTGTCAAATGGACGAGGCACAGAGGTTCCTCAATGGCCTCCCTCTCATCTCATAGAAGTCTTGAGTTCCCAGTTGTCAATTGACTACATTGAATGCTATAATACCATAAGGTAAGCTTTTCATCTTGTTTTCCACAAGTTCAACTTCGTATGCCACTCTATCTTACTTATTTATGTCGTATGGTGTAGCCAATCTGCCCTTAATTGACATGCGTGCACTTAGAACTCATTTGCCTGGTTAATATAACTTGCTCGGTTCCCACATGGATAACAAATTATTGCACGTACACGATTGTGTACCAGGCTTCTCACTCGTTATGTCGCGTAAGTCTTATATATAGTCCACATAATATAAATTATGGCCAAGATATGAATAAGATGCACCCCATTTCATAAAAAGAGCCGAGCTTATTTCGGGTGCCGATAGACGCACAGGACTACTGAAATCAAGCTTCTTTCCGTTTGTAAACTACTTTTATGAACTCTAATCTTGTGCTCCAGCAACACTCGGTTCTAACTCCATATTCCCAGCCAAGGAAACACATTGGAAGGCTTAAGCAATTAATTATATACATTTTGAGCGAATATACTAATTATCCCATTTGCACTCATTCGATTTATAATTCTAAATAAAAGCCAATTTCGTGCACGACGCTAAAAACACCATATACCTGCGAATTCGTTATGTTATATCATCAACCTTTCTTTAGACCTTCTCCTTTACCATTTATTAACAATTTATTTCCTAAGGTCTATGATTTTACCGCCGTTAGCACATGGTTTTATTCCTTTTCCCAAGAGCTCCAGGCAAGTTCTTTTTCACGTGCAATCCCTTATGTGTGACAAGATTTCGCTTATTCAACGCCAGGCACGTCTTCGTTCATAAAAAAAAAAAAAAAAAAAAAAAAAAAAAGGCCAGGCACGTCTGAATTAATAATTCCGTAGCCTATAGGGACGATGAAAAAGCAGAACACCACGTGCACGCACAATAAAGTGAAGGAGTGCTAAATACGTTGCCATGCTTTGTGCAATATATGATTTTGACCCAAGAAAAAAGATGGTCCGTGACCAGCTGATGTCGAGGAGATCCTTTTGAGTAGATAAAGGAGTTTTTTTACAAATTAAATAATCATTTCTTGCTTAACTATTTAGATAACTTTTGTTTACATCAGTATGGTTGGAATCAACAGGGAATGCTTAGGGCGAGCATGCATGCATCTAGAGTGGTAGAGCTAGGCTACTCTTGATCAATCTCTAAGCGAGTTAATCGATGCACGTTCCATACGTGCATTAGCGGGTTAAAAAGGAGCAACGAAGAACAACAATGATTTAATGCCCATCTTGATATAATATTACACGCCTATGAAAGTCATCGCATGCATGTTTCTATAGATCACGCTAATCAATACCATCTCAACTATTAATTGTGGAGCTCACATAATTAATAATAGAGATGGATTTGGTCTATATGATCTGTATATAAGTCATGCAATGTTTTGCTCGAGTCGAGAGGAATATTAAATCTCTACACAACAATTGCTGAGAAGCGAAACCCTAGTCGTGATTGGTGACCTGATTCGCTAACTAGTTCGTCCATTTACCGAAACAGAAGCCTGTTGTTTCCACAGTGGATCTGCCCTACTAGGATCCGGCTTTTTCACGCACCGTTTCTTGTCTAAGGTTTTTTCACTGCCTTGGACCGAATCATTGGCTTCTCTTGGATCAAGATGATCTCATTTATGTCGTCTAGTTTTACATTGATTACCCGAAAAGGCGTGTCAGACAGCGAATATAATTATTACATGAAACACAACATGATCAACTTTACCTAGTTGGCCCACGGTATATTATAATAAATTGAAGAACAAGGTCCCTTCGATGCAGGCCAAAAATTAATTTAATCCTCGATTATAGGGATTAACAGGTTGACCACGTTACGCTTATCTTATAATTGCCCCTCGCGGCCTTGTTTAATGTTTTAATTGGCGATTACGCAAGATAATTCCACAAGAACAAGCTTGATGATAAGACAACGTAAGCTCATTTTCAATCTTCCCGACTTTGTTTTGCCTTCGTGTTGTTATTATCATGTGATAGGAGAGCAACCACTCCTTTAATTTGGCTGAAAGTTGAAAATTTCACACATAAATTAGAACGTTTGTGAGGATTTATATCCTCACAACTTAATTAGAATGTCACATTTTCTGAGGCCCATGGTTCTTGATTATGTTACTGATGCTACTAATTCTTTGAATAATCTTTCCTCCACATTCCTAAATAACAATAGTGGCATTTTATATAATCGCCATGGTAAACTCCAGTTTATATCCTAAAGATGTCTTATTACTATATGCATTGATGATAAGCTCGGGTATTTTCTTCTTCTTCTTTTGTCATGATAATAAGTTCCATAAGTCTTACGGCAATTTTGAAATTATTCGTAGCACCTTAATTAACTAAAAGGTAAACCATTACTTCTCACAGGTGCTCTGGAACATTGTATGTGTCCGAGGAAAATATGAAATTGCAATCATGGCGCCTGTGGTGCGAAACGTGTTTTAGGATTTCTTGTCCGAGCATGAAATGATGTCTTTGTTGTGCAGGGAACAAAATTGGTCATTTCCCTCTTCCATAAAATGCTTGCAATTTTGTTCTGACTAAAGCTAAATTAATTAATAAATGTTCAGTAGCCTATTGCTTTTGAAGTGATACTAAAGGCTCAAAATGCACCATTAGTTTGAAGCACTTACGGCATTGTTAGGCTAGCATTTTCGTTAGAACTTGAAGCACTTATGGCAACTTTAGGCTCAACTCTATGAAATTTTATGTAGTATTCTAATAAATCATATGGACTGTGTGGTTACAGACATTTTTTATATAGAATATTATCTCAAACATATCATGAATGGCAGATTTGTATTATTTAATGAGATATGATATACGGATTGGGACACATTATTTGCTAGATAATTAATGTGTTATGCTCTAATTGATCTTTCTAATGTGATTGATTATAGTAGGCGTGCTTTTAACGGGACTAATTTTTTGTGAAATTTTTTTCTTTGGGCGGGGAAGTACTTTTATAAAAGCACTATTTCTAGTAGACTCCCAAAATCATAAACGCACCGACTAAAACCCTAGTCAAATTAATGATTCACACCACGTGTCATTAATCAAATCATATATAGTCAACTTCTCTAACATATATTAATAGGGGCTTTTGTAATGTCTCTAATCTGGATCCACATTGGATGCTTGTATATCAAGAACAAGATCAATAGAGAGATTTCTTACACGTTTCTGTTTCGGGAAGGAATTGAGACACCTCGGTCTAGGTAAACCCCTAACATATAGATCTCATAGAAAATTGGTAGATATCTTCAGGAGAATGGTAATATTTGCGCTTTAATTTTACTTCAATAATCTACAAATTATTTGGCAAAAGAGAAAAGAAGTATTTACACGCTTTAAAAGTTTGTCATGTCATAAGAGTTTGCCAAAAGATAGTCGTACACTATATGGAATGATTCGATTTGTAAAAATTTTGTTTAAACATGTTACAAGAAAGTTCAGTTTTTTGATTGCTGAACCTGACCGAAACATATGCTCTGCAAAGGCTCTTTAAACTAAGCTTCAGTACGAGTTTTCTTTTTCCTGGTTTGCTGTGTTCGGTAAATGACAAGGAGAAACATTTTTCTTTTATGCTTTTTTTTTTATTTGGAAAATACAGATTTCTCTGCTGCACCGAATATCTCTCGACTTCTAGGGGCTCTATTTTCCGAAGTATCATGGGACTGGTCAACCCGTGTCCAAGAAGAACAACGTGGGGAGGTGGCTGTGGAACTTCTTTCACGAGCAATCCTCCACGAAAACGTTGACGCCGATTGTCTCCAGAAAAGGACAAAAGGAGAATCGGTAATGAGTCTTGAAGCAGTTGATGAGCGCGTAAAGAAATGCATTTTTAAATTCTCTCTTCTTTCTTGCCCGCATGACTAAGTAAGTCGTGGGAAGTTCATCGGCTCGTTCCTCAGCAGCGCTCCTTAGCCGATCTTCTTCTTCTTTGTGGAAACACGGGAAAAATGAGCACGAGCCTTTGAAAGACAAATGCTGGTTTTTCCTTTCTTTAACTTTTATTGGCTGTAATGTCGAGGACACGTGTTTTTGCGGGAAATCCGACGACTTCATTTTCATGTGGGGCAGACAGCGAGCATCTCGACAGAGAACCAAATTCGAAAATAAGTTCCCTATAAAGAGCACCCTTCAATGGAAGGTGAAGGTCACAAGAAGAAAGAGGCCGAGCGAAACACAAGTCCCCTCTTTTGTTCTGGATCAAGTGATTCGTACAAGGTCGTTTTTGTCTTGTTGAGAGAGAGAGAGAGAGAGAGAGAGAGAGAGAGAGAGAGAAAGACAGAGACGATGGGCAGATTTCTAGGGTTTGGGTTCACTCTGACCCTGCTCTTTTGCATGGCTCAAGGCAAAGTCCTCCACTATGATTTCGTGGTAAGTAGGAACATCTCCTTGTTGAGCACTTTTAAGTGTTTTTTTTTTTTTTTTTTGGCCATACAGATCATTTAGCGACTGCTAGCGCATTTGTATCAAGTTTTACGATCTCATGATTCGTAGATGTTATTGTAGATCTTCACATCTAGATCTGGAGCTAGTTAGATCTTGGATATGCTCGAGGCCGAGTATTACGGCATTCATATACCAAAACTACATGCATTTTTTTGATGATTTTATCTTCTTGAGAGTTTGGTAGTAATCCCTAAATATTTACAGTTGTATAATTTATTTATTAATTTATTCATTTGGGAAGTGATCTCCAACCCATTTGGGTCTTTATTCTGGAAGCAAGTGCAGACGCCGGCCCCTAAATTAGTTAATGTTATTTGTAGGCTGTGGTACACCGAAACGCTACGGCATCAATTTAATAAGAGAGATTACTTAAGATGTTTGACGGTCCAATTTTAAAGGATGATTTTTTTATTTGTTGCAGGTGAAGGAGACACCTATTAAGATGTTGTGTGAGACGAATCGCTCTGTATTGACTGTGAATGGTTTATTTCCTGGACCAGAGATCCGTGCTCACAAGGGTGACACCATCTATGTCAATGTTACCAACATAGGACCTTATGGAGTCACTATTCATTGGTAAAAATAAAACCACCCTTCCTCCACCCTTAACCCTCCCTCCTCTCTGTCCTTCCTAATATTGTCCACACATGCAGGCATGGAGTGAGACAAATAAGGTATCCCTGGTCTGATGGCCCGGAGAACATCACGCAATGCCCAATCCCTTCGAACTCAAGCTTCCTTCAGAAAGTCATACTCACTGAAGAAGAAGGCACACTATGGTGGCATGCTCATAGCGATTGGACACGGGCTACTGTACATGGCCCTATAATCATTTTGCCTGTCAATGACACCAATTACCCTTACAAGTTTGATGCACAACACACAATTGTGATTGGTATTCTACTTAAATGATAGAATTGAGTTTTTCACTTAATCAAACATGCACAAGTAATCGCTTGAATTTTTTTCTTAACCAAACTAATTTGGCACGCAGCTGAATGGTATGCGAGAGATACAAAGGCTATAATCGATGATGCTCTTGCAACTGGAGGCGATCCAGACTTGTCTGTGGCCTATACCATCAATGGTCAACCGGGAGATAGTTACCCATGCTCTAATGGTATGAATTCTAGTGTGTACTTATGAGTGTGATATATGCTATTTTTTAAAAAGAAAAGCTCGTATTCATAGGTAATGAAATGAAACCTTTTTACTCTATACTAATGAAATGAGATCTTGCAAAATTGTTATTCCTTAAATCTAATCAAGATCTATAACAATACTTTTAATATGGTGCTTTTTTTTTTTTTTTTTTTTTAATCTTTCGTAGGGTCAGCATACAATATAACAGTTGTGCAAGGAAAAACGTATCTCTTCCGGCTCATCCACTCTGGGATGAATGAAGAGATGTTCTTCGGCATAGCCAAGCACAATCTTACTGTGGTTGGAATGGACGGAGCTTATTTAAAGCCGCTTAAGACCAATTACCTCATGATAACTCCTGGTCAAACAATGGATGTTTTGGTAACTGCAAACCAAGCCCCTGGTCGCTACTACATGAAATTCAGTCCATTCGTGGATACCAATGCCCCGTCCAATTACAACGTCACGAGGGCAATTTTTCAATACAATGGCAATTATAACCACTCGGAGACTCCTTTGTCACCCGAGCTTCCAGGTCTTACGAACAAGAGTGATGCCGGAAACTTCACTATTCAGTTGAGGAGTTTGAACAGCAAAGAATATCCATCTACAGTTCCAACCAAAATCACTAGGAACATTACGATTACAGTGTCCGTGAATCAACAGCCATGTCCTGCTAATACAACATGTACCGGTCCACAGGGCACCATTCATTCGGCAAGCTTGAACAACATAAGTTTTTCGGCTCCATCGATTAGCATTCTCCAAGCATACTACAAGTATGTAAATCACTAGACCTTCCAATTTTGATCATATTTGTTAGTATCTTAGACTGATAGAGTTGATTTAGGTTGAAATATTCTTCAAATTGAACCGATTTAAAGGGTTTAAACCTTCACTGTCTTAAAGCGAAGGCATAATTCAACATCTAAATGTGTCTGTAACATTATGTTTGTGTGGTGTGTGCAGCAATCTCCAAGGAGTCTACAACAAAACTTTTCCGGATACACCACCTTTCGTGTTTGACTACACCGGGAATGTATCAGCCTTAGGAGAAGCTGCCAATGTGAGCACCGAAGTGTTGATGATTAACTATAATGAGGAGGTTGAAATAAGATTCCAGGGGACCAATTTCGGAGCAGCAGAGAATCACCCCATGCATTTACATGGCTACAGCTTTTATGTCGTCGGAATGGGCGATGGAAATTTCAGCGACTCCTATGTATCGCAGTACAATACAGTCAATCCGCCTTACGTTAACACCGTCGGACTCCCCAAAAATGGGTGGACAGCCATCAGATTCAAAGCCGATAATCCAGGTAATATAATTTATCAATAGAAACGCATATAAACATATAGTTTGCACAGATTTATACTTGTATATGAATACATTTGACAGATTATTCTTTTACGGCTGCTTGTAGGGGTGTGGTTCATGCACTGTCACTTGGAACGCCATGCAAGCTGGGGGATGGACACGGTCATTGTCGTTGGAGATGGGGCGAAAAAACATCAGAAGGTGCTGCCCCCGCCCAAAGACATGCCTCCTTGTTCCGTGTCTTGATCAGGATATTGTTTGCTTTGAGTTCATTGCTAGGGCAACGGCCATTGATATACCAATGGAAATAAATCATCTCTACTGCGTGGCGAATTTTTCAATTCTGGATCATTGAAATAAAGCTTTGACTTTAACATATGTTTCGGCCTGTGAAATGTTTATGTTCGATTCAAAATAATGTATTCTTTTGTGCCGTAAATTATTAAAAATTTATTTGTACATCAATAGAGGCGAAATATTCAATGATATTGACTAAAAGGACCATTCACCATCAGTTAATAATACTATGTCATACAAAAATCCTATAAATAAATCAATTTGATGTGTAAATGAGCACATGTAGTTAACAGCGTCAAAGCCCAAAATGGATGCCAACTTGTGATGTTGACATGGAAGGAGTCGATGAAACTTGCGATATTGACGTAAATAAATCAACTTGCCATGCCAATTTGACATGCTTTAGATAAGGTTTTTTTTTTTTTTTTTTTTTAGCTCTTCAATGGAGGTGTGGATGATGGAAATCGGTTTTTGAATTCGTTTATAAAATTGGAAATATTTCTTATGGGATCTCTTCAGCTGACGGAAGGAGGAATGAAGATATCATATCACATTCTCTATGCTGAAAGAGAAAGCTACTGGAAGTTGCGATGATTGTTCACAACCCATCAAAATAATAAGTTGAACATCATCGTGGATGTATGAGGATGATTGTTGGCTAGAGAAATTATTTGAAAATAATCAACTAATTTTAATCAGCTCTTTGTAGGAAATCTTCAATTTGATTGCGATGTTAGGCTATTAAAAGTACTCGGGATAAAGAATAATCACATGATTGAAAATTTGCGCAAATTTTGTCTTTTCTTTGGAACCTTGTGTCTAAAGAAGGTCGCATCACGTATCGAACTTTGGATTGACCTTGTCCGCTCGGATTTGTCGCGGTTAAATCTACTTCTTGAACGAGATTGTCGGCATGATTATTATTATAACTATAATAATTTAAGTTACTAGAAACAAGAGTAGGTTTGCTATAATTTATCGTCAATCACTAAAATTAATATACTAGATAACGCGACAACTATAAGCAGTGAACTTTATAAATTGTTCCGACCAAAAAAGTATAAAAAAAGTTTGTAAATGCTCTGCACTATTCTAAAAAAAATTTGCTCACTTAACTTTAAGATGATATCGACTACCATAGAATAATTAAAAGTGCGTGCATGCGTTGCTTGGAATTTATGTCATTAGGAAGCACCTATAAAAAGTGCTTTATTAAATTATATTGCCTACTTTGACAGTTGGACTTAATCGAATAATTATAAGATACATACATCATTTAATTACAACCACTCGTTAAATTTTAAAACAATACTTCCAATTATTAGCCAAAAGACGTGGTCCATTTATGATCATTCCAGTCCAAACAAATAACATTGTCAAGTCAAAAGGTAAACATTTGGGATTCCAGCTATAGTGTCACCAAGTTGTGAATAAACTCTTGTTTTATAAGAGGGTGGGAAAAAATATTGCAAATTGGAGGGGGAGTGGTTGAGTAGATACCCAAAAAACTGAAAAAAGAACACTTATTTCATCATTAGTTCAAATGCCAAATTTTAAAAAGGTCGGGGACCTTTGTCTTGCAACAGTTGATCTTCTTCGTGGAAACAAATACTAGAAAGGGCCCAAACGACATTGCACATTTCTTTCCCCTTGCAAAAGCTGATCTTCTTCGTGAGCATACACATCCGACCTGATCTTATGAATAGGTCAAATGAAGTCTTTTCTCAATTTCTACGGTTATCTTTAAACTCTGTGATAAGTGCCTCAGAAGTCCTAAAATTTATTAGCAAAATGCAATTGAGTCCTACAAATTCTTAAAGTGCAATGCAGTCTTAAAATTTTATCTAATTGATGTAATGAAGTCCTTCCGCTAATTCCATCTATTTTGGCTAAAAGAAAATGTTGGCGTGATTTTTTTATTTTTTATTTATAAAGGCATGTGACATACTACTAAATGCCACATTAGAAAAAGAAAACGTGAATATAAAAGCCCAGATTGATTTTGACGAAAGAAATTACCAAAAATATGGGTATATCAAACTTGGGTCCAAAAGGATCAACAAGAGAAATTAACAGGATTTTATGGGAGAATTGGGCGGATACCCGAGATTTCTCAAAGATCAACTAACCAAATTGAACTTGAACTCTGTAGAAGAAAAAAAAGTACAATCTTGACCAGAAGCTCAAGACCAAGTTCTCATGGCCGCGCTCATGCTCAAGCATTTATTTTGGTCGAACATGGTCAAGCTTAAGCGGCGATGGTTGAATTTGATCAAATTCAAGCGGCCATGGTCGCAAGCTCTAGTGGAAATATCCTTCGGATTCCATCAAAATCGCAATGCAACCAACTGATCTCTCTCTTGCCGACGTCGAATTTGAGCTCAATAAACTAGTGAACTTTGTAAATTGTTACGACCAAAAGAATAAAATAAAAAGGAACTTTGCAAATTCTTTGCAATATTAAAAAAAAAAAAAAAATTGCTCACTTAACTTTAAGATGACATCAACTGTCATAGAATAACTAAAAGTGCGCCCGTGTGTTTCTTGAATTTATGTCATTAGGAAGCGCCTAGAGAAAAATGCTTTATTAAATTATATTGCCAACTTTTACAGTTGGACTCAAATAACTACAAGATACTTGCGTCATATAATTTCAACCACTTGCTAAATTTTAATAACAATACTTCCACTTATTTAGCCAAAAGATGTGGTCCATTTATGATCATTCCAGTCCAAGCGAATAACATTGTCAAAAGATAAACATTTAGGGTTCCAACTATAGTGTGACTAAGGTGTGAATAAATTATTTATACTCTTGTTTTGTAAGAGGCTGGCAAAAGAATATTGCACATCGGAGGGGGAGTGGTTGGGTAGATACCCGAAAAGGACATTAATATCATCATTAGTTCACATGTGCAAAATTCATATTTTAGGAAGGTCGGGGAACTTTGTGTTGCAAAAGCTGATCTTCTTCGAGGAAACGGATCTTGAAAGCGGCCCAAACGACGTTGCACATTTCTTTCCCTTTGCAAAAGCTAATATTCTTCGTGAACATAGAGATCGGACCTTGATTTTATTGATAGGTCAAGTGAAGTCTTGTTATAAATTTCTGCAGTTATCTTTGAATTTTGGGATATCAGAAATATTAAAACTTATAGAGAAAGATCAATCTAGTCCTGCAACTTTCCAAAAGTGTTATCCAATTCTAAAACTTTTTAGATTGATGTAACAAAGTCCTTATTTATTTGATCCCAATTGGCAAAAAGAAAATGTTTACTGGACTTTTTTATTACTTTTTATTATTACTTTTTAAAGACATGTGACATCCACCAAACACCACATTAAGTTAAAAAAAAAACGAAAATTTTATAACTCGGATTAATTTTAACGAAAGAAATAACCAAAATTAGGGGTATATCAATTTTTGTTCCAAAAGGATCGACAAGAGAAATAAATAGGAATTTTTTAAGAGAAATTGGGCGGAAACCTGCGATTTCTTAAAGAAAACACAAATTGAGCTTGAACTCTATAGGAGAATAAAATTTGCAATCTTGACCACAAGCTCGAGATCAAGTTCACACGGCGGCGCTCACGGTCAGGATTGAGCGACCATGGTTGAACTCGATAAAAGCAGCCATGGTGACGAGCTCTAGTGAAAGTATCTGTCGGATTCGATCAAAATCACGATGGAACCAACTAATCTATCTATCGTTGACCTCGAATTTGAGTTCAATAATTTAGAGAACTTTATAAATTGTTCTAACAAAAAAAAAAATTCAAAAAAAGACTTTGTAAATTGTTTGCACTACTCTAACAAAAGAATTGCTTACTTAACTTCAAGATGATATCAACTATCACAGAATAATTTAAAGTGCGCTCGTGTTTGTTGGAACTTACGTGATTATGAAGTGCTACAAAAAGTGCTTTATTAAATTAGGTTTGCCTACTTTACAGTTGGATTTAATCAAATAACTATTTGATACATACAAGATTTACTGACCACTTGCTAAATTTTAACAACAATACTTCCCCTTATGTAGCCAAAAGATGTCGTCCATTTATGATAATTCCAGTACAAAGTAATAACATCGTCAAAAAATAAACATTTGGGGTTCCAACCATAGTGTGAATAAATTATTACACTCTTGTTTTATAAGAGGGTGGCAAAAAAAATATTGCGAATTGGAGGGGGAATGGCTGAGTAGATACCCAAAAATAAACACTATATATATTTTGCTCTATTAGGCTCGCATTCCGACTTTGGTATTTGCAGGTTCGTATTTCATCCTTGTCTCTGAGAGTTCATTTTTTGCAGGTTCGTATGTCCCATTTCATTTTCTCTTTATACGACGTAATTGTGCTTTTTGAAAGTTTTATAACTCAATTACAGCCTCTTCTTTTTTTAATCATAGCTCAATTACAAATTTCACAATAAGTCTCGGGACTTTTGGTGCATTTATCTATTAAACTTTAATATTTGGCTATCTTGATGTAATTTAATGAAGCATCCTCGAAAGATAATATCAACCACAAGGTGAATTACATTTAAAATAAAGCCATGTGTACATTTGAGTGGACTAATCGAAATACAACTGTGGTTCTTATTTAAATGGTTTGATGATCATATTTCCAACAAGGCAAAATCTTCATGTTTGGCATGTCAAGTCCAACGTGAGGTTTAAAAAAATCCTCTTTATTAAATTATTGATCTTTTTTTTTTGCCAAACATTTTGTACCAAAGCATATAATACGAGATATTGCTAATTTAGCCATAAACTTTTGCGTGAAATTCTAATATAATTCTTCTAGCTATTTTCATTAGAAGTTGTTGGTGTGGCGATGTGCCATGTTAGACAATCGGTGATGACTAGATCATCACATCAGCAATTTCAAGAGAAAATTGACATGGAGGAATACATTGGAATTTTATATGAAGATTTAGGATGGAAAACTTACCAAAAAAGTTGTACATCAATTGCAAGTCATAAACATTGTATTTTGGCTAATTTAGTTTTAAACATTTTGATAATTTACCAATTGAGTCATTCCAGCCAATTTTATTTGAAAATTATTGATATGGACGTCAGGTATTTTACATGGCTTGACTAGTGCTAATGTGAATAATTTTTTAATTTTCTTTTAATTTTTTCTTTGCTTTTTTATATTGTGGTCAGCAAGGGTCACCTTGCCAGCCATAAGGGCCTTAGGTGAGGTTGCGGGCGAGGGTGCGAAGGCCCTTACTAGGTCAAGGCGAGAGCCTTCGTGGCTTTGCTAGTTGGGGGTAAGGCTCTTGCAATTGACAAGGGTCGTTGGTGATAGTCACTTGGAAAATGAAAATAAATAAATAAATAAGTAAATAATTCAAAAAATAATAAAAATAATAACAATATTGAAAAAATACAAAAATTATCCAAATCATTGCCAACTGTGCTACATAGAATATCTAGTGTCAATGTCAATAATTTCGAATCAAAATTGGTGGGAATGACTTAATTGACAAAAATTTTAAGACTAAATTGATCAAATTGAAAGGTTTAAGACTAAATTAGCGGAAGTGCAATAGATTCAAGACTATTTTGGTGAGTTATTCGAATTAGGACTCAATTAGTAAAATTGAAAAATTTAGGATTGAATTAACATTTATACAATAGATTGATGACTAATTGATAATTTTCCCTCTCTTTTTATTTCGAAATAAAATAGTGGAAGAATATAAATGAGCATAGAACTTATTTATACATATAATTCATATCCTATTCCATGGAATCATCAATACACATACCAACAACCACAAGAACCGATAGAAATTCTGCACCACCGACGCTACATTCAAGCCTAAAACGAAAATTAAAAAGAATATAGTCAATGGCTAATAATTCATCAAACTTGTAGGTAAAAAAGGCGTTCACTTGGAACATACGTTGAATATTTGATTATCCATAAAGCCTCTTATTTAAAATTTATACCTACATCAACTTATTTAAAATTTATACCTACATCAACTTATTTAAAATTTATACCTACATCAACTTATTTAAAATTTATACCTACAAATTCCCTCCAACGGTTTTTTAAATTTCTTGCATGATGATCCAATCTCTCTAAAATTAATAATCCATGAAGGTATAAACCTCACCATTCAACTTTCATTTCAATATACATAGTCTAGACTGCTTGTTTTAATTCTTTTAACTATATTAATGATTGTATTGACTAGCATTATCACCTCATTCTTCACATGCTGTTGTTTCAACCTCCTTCCATACGCAAGCTGGTGCTTTAGGGTTCTAAACCCAAGTCCTTTTTGAATATTTCATTTTTTTTTTCCTTTTCCTCTATATTTGTAGCACTTGACCTTCCTTTGTTGCTTTTGATGCCATTAAAGCATCGAGTCTCAATATTGATTTTTTTTTTTGGTCATCTTTAACATTTCCGGTCCCCTTCTGGTCCTACCATGTCTTGATCGTATAATCCCGACACTTTTCTTGCTTGTTTCAAACAAATCTAGTCACAGGAACATGCAAAAAAACATTCTCTCATTGCCTCAAAGCTCCACAGAAGTAGCTGATGAAATCATCCTCAGCCCTTGTTTGCGAACACCAATTTCTCCTCCCTTTCTTGCTGAATGTTTCCTTCAAAATGTGGAAGAACCGCTCCCCTTTCAAAGGACCATCTTTTGGAGCATGTCTTGTTGGCTCCTACCCAAAAACTTTCTTCGATTGGTATTATAGGTTGAAGGCTGTCAAGCAGGAGATGTGGCGTAAGGCTCGAATTGACAAGGCTTTGGAGTTTTGTACCTGTGATTGGAAACTCAATCACAAGCTTTTGGGTAGCCTTGCATGCTTTTAGTTGCCGTCTGTTAACTGTTTCTCCTTCAGGTCAGGCCCTATGTTAGTATTTCTTGATGTGTTCGCCATCACTAGTTTGAGCTCAAATGGTGATTATGCTAACGCTATTAATCCTTCGGCTTGTGATATCTTCGAAAAAGGTGTAGACTTCTCCTATACTAGTTTCCAAAAAGCCTTTGCTTGTCAGACAAGGGATGTTGAGGATGAGGAGCATGTTGCCTTTTTGCTCTACTGGTTGTCTAAATTCTTTTTTTGTCACCCCTCCCTTCAAGTAGCTCAGGACCTCAAGGGTTTAGCTTTTTACCTTTCTCGAAATAAGCATATAATCATGGGTCGTCTTGCTCTTGTACAATACTGCTTCCACCCACTTGGTGAAGTAATCAGTGGCCAGGAGTATAAATGAATATTTCTTGCTTGATGGTGGGTATATCTTCCCGATAACATCTATTGTCTATCCTTTGAAAAGCCATGACTTCATTAGCGGCTTTAGCAAAGTTGTTGGGACATGTTGGATTAGGCCATGCATTTGGCAAGGTTTGCATCCTTTTGCATAACTTATGCAATCTTGGGCCATGGTGGGCCAAAAATAGCCATGACGCTTCAACAGCTACTTCATTTTGATGCTTGATGGGCTCCATAAATCCCTTCATGAGCCTTAGCTGTCACCAACATTGCTTCCTCTTCATTCAGACACCTCAACAATACCCCTTCAATGATATTGATAAAATTCCTCACCTAAGACCACACATTTTAGTGTTTTCTTCTTCAATCATTTGTCTCGAGACTAGGGGTTCTTCAAATACTCTATTATTAGCATTCGCCAATTTCAATTGTTTCCTTTTGTTGTAGCTTTCGCAACCATCACCTGTTGTGACATAGGTTGTGACATCCCAGATTTACAATCATGTTTTCCATTGAATAAATCGGGCATTTCATCGACACGCCTATAGGGCTGTTCTCAGAGCTAATCACTCTTGAGATAACTAAACTATCTAGAGAAGCCATTAAGGAATTTTAATGCGATAGACTTGAGAATTCGACTAGGAATCGACTATTCAACCGTGCTTATCTTTAGAGGTTATTACGGCACAGATAAAAATCGATTAGAGATCAGAGATAGGTCGGTTCGATAGAGATGTGTGGCAAAACGTGGGTGACTCCACTAATTTGGAAAATTCTCATCAGCCGGCATTAGACTGATTTTTCTATCGTTTTGGTACCCTGTATCCATATTTGAATAATCAAGATTTTCACGATAATTGAGAGTCGCCAATGTGTTGAGTGGGTTCATTGTGGCTCGAAAAAAATTGACCATGGGTTATTTGCACTAAAAACTTCTAAAAACTACCCGGTAGCCTAGGTCATGCTAAAAACGCATCAAATTGAAATTAATCGTGAATTTAAGTTCGATTTCTAATTCTGTTGTGTCACAATTAATTCTAGGAGCGTCCACTCAGTCTTGGAAGATTTTTCTACAAACTGAGACTTTTTGGGAAAAAGTCAGTATAGGGCCGTTTTGTCCAGAAAAAGTCAGAGATTATTTTTTTATTGCGAAATTAAGAAGCAAGTGGGATCCATTGGTGAGGAAAAATACCAATTGGATCGGTGAGGTATCGGTTGAATTTATAGAGGCCGGTTTGTGTTGAACCAAGTAAGAACAAGTGTCCAATTGAGAGGAAAACCATTGAAATTCGTAACTCCCCCTATGCCTATGGTTTTTGGACCATTTCAAGGTTGCAAAGTGAAGGCATTGGTGGCTGAATGAGGGCCAAGGAGGTGCTGGTGGCTGAGGATGGTCAAGGGGACCAAGGATTGGAAAAATAAGGCTAGTGGCCCCCTCTTGTCCCCCTCCTTCTTCCTCAAGTTGCCAACCAGCCCCTTCTTCCCCTTCATTGTGCAATTTGTGGAACCAGCAGCCAAGGAGAGATGTCATGCCCTGATCCTCGGGTATGCACCCATCTCTCACCCGGTTGATATAATAGCGACGTCCTAGGATACGTCACCGACCCATGCGAAAGCATATAAATAATACGCATGCGAAAGCATATAAATAATCCCCAGATAATAAAATAATGGGATAGGAAAGTAGGACTCCAAATTTTCACTTTAAAAGCAACCACCCTTATATACATTGCAAATCATAGTGCAAATATATACAAGGCTAATTATTAAGTCATGTTTTAAACCACAAGTTCATAAAACAGGGTCTGCAAAAGGGAATCGACTCCCATCAAAAGAAAATTGTCCTATGACTAATTAGTTCAATAGGATCGTCAATTCTCCAGGCTTCATCTTATACACTTCGGGTCTTCGGTCCTTCACCATAGCCATCAAAGGACCTGAAAATGGTTATTCAACAACCAGTGAGATTACGTCTCAGCAAGTTCTACCCCTAAGACCCGATTAGGAAGCCAATACACTCAAGAAGCTACCTAAGCACAACACGGATCAGAGGGCTTACCTTGGCCTCAGTTCCTTCTTACAAGTCAATACAATTTATACAGTCCATATATTCACCAAATTACTTCCATTAGTCACTTCACAAATCAATTTTCCCAACCAGATCGAATCATCGATCAATCGACTTAGTCGATTACATGTCAACAAGACCATTCCCCGGTCATCTCAATCAATACTACCTATAAGTCCGATAATATCCACGACTACTTATTATAAGCCAATAATATGTAATATAGCTCGCTAGAAGTTGCCTCAATTAATGAGATAATGTACAATATATATAAGCTCACCAAGAGCTACCTCAATTTCTGATATAATATATATTATTTATGCTCGCCAGAAGCTGCTAGACATACTTTCATAGTATGCTGAAAATTATATATGCTCACCAGAAGCTACTAGATTCATTGATCCGCTATTCTATATATGCTAATCAGAAGCTGCTAGATCCATTGATCCGCTAATCTAATAAGCTCGCTAGAAGCTACCAGTCATACTTTCATAGTATGCTGATAAATGTATATATGCTCATAAGAAACTTCAAACCATACTTTCATAGTATGCTGATAAATGATAATTTAACAAAATCATCATTTTTATCATTCCCGATAAAATATCGTGTGTGGGTAAACGATCGGCCTTAGTCAAAATATAATAATTTCCTTTCCATAAATCCCACTATTTTATATGATCCACCAAAATATTTTTGACGTTGTAAACCGACGCTTGGTTATTTTTCAATCAATTACTGGAGTTAAATCAATTTAGGATTATATCCTAAAATCACAATTAAAGCAATTTAGCATGATTTAGCGCTTAAATAAATTAACGGACTGCACCACAATAATCAGCATAAAATTCCAGTTGTCGACTATCATTGCCTAATTTTCGAAAAATAAATAAATAATTAATTAATTCCGTAAGTTATTAAATAAATACAATAAATCCAATTTAGGCCCGTAATGTCTAATTGGAAGCCGAGACGATCCCGAAAAATTATTGAGACTTGTTCAATAAATAATAGAGTTTGTCTACTTGCTAATTACACAAACAATTTGCCTAACATGCATTAATAAATCTCTAATTTAATTATTCTAATATAATATATCCACATAATTGCACTTAATTAAATCTAATCAACCCCTAAGCATCATTAGCATACTAATAAGGGATTAGTGAGCAAAACTCACTTGATTAACGAGTAGGTCGAATCAAATTGATGGGAATGTCACAGGAGACATTTCTTCTCAAAGCGGGCCTAGGTTTCGAGACCCGGAACACCTCCAAAACGGGCCCGACACCTTGTTGGAAACGCACAAAACTTCTATTTTGTTCTTGTTGAAACGAAGAGGAAACAAGCTTGGTTAGGCAAAGCAAGACTGGTGGAATGCTTGGCGAGGTAACCGACGGCTGAACGGCGAAGAACTGGGTTGATCTGAGCTCCGGCGAGTGGGTGGTTGGCAATCGATGGCTCCCGGGGGTCTTGGGGATCTTGTAGGTGGATGGAACGGTCAAATGGGAGAAAAATGAAGAAAATCGCGAAATAATGCAAGTGGATAGGGGACCGACGGACCGACGACCGGCGGCTTGCGATGGTCGTACAGGACGGCCGGCGGCTCCATTTGGGGCAAGGTCAGGCTTGTTGGAGCAGTCTATATATCCTCGTCACGGTGATGAGTGGCTCGTTCACTGGTTCATCTAGGAAGTCGACTTTTTACTCGGATTTTTGGCAAAAGGTCAGCTGAAACAAAAACCAGCAAAAGTGAAAACAGAAGAGGAAAATGGTCCGACGGTGGTGTGGCTGCTCCGACGACTTCCTTGGCTGCTGGTGGGGTTCGAACAAGGTGAGAGGAGGGAGATGGAGAGGGTTTTGGATGGCAATGAGGGAGAGAAAGAAGGAAGAGATGAGGTTGAAGAGAAAAATCTAGGGGACAAGGGCTCCACTTGCCTTAACTTTCCATCCTATGGTCTCCTTGACTATTTCCAGTCGAGTATGGCTTCCTTGGCTGTCCATGAACCGCCAAGGCCCGCTTGTAGAAGTCCAAAGCGGTCCAAAGGTCGTGGGTGGTGGGGGCATACGAATTTGGTTCTGTTTTTCCTCAATTGGACCTTGGTTCAACGCCAACCGGGCTCAATAAAATTAACTAACATCTCACTGATCTATTTGACTTTTTCTTCACCCATACAATTCACTTGCTTCCCCATTTTGCGATAAAAAATGATCCCGACCTTTTTCTGAACAAAAACGGTCCTATGCTGATTTTTTTCCAAAAAATATCGAGTTTCAGAAAAATCTTTTGAGACTGAGTCAACGCTCCTAGAATTTATTGTGACATGATAGAATCTTCAATTTCTGAAATCGGACTTAAATTCGTGGTTAATTTCATTCAAGAGCGTTTTTAGCGTGACCTAGGTTACCGAGTAATTTTCAGAGATTTTTAGTGCAAATGATTTTTAGTGCAAATGACCCGTGGTCGATGAACCCACTTGACACATTGGCGACTCTCGGTGGTCGTGAAAATCTCAAGGTTTCAATTACGGGCACAGGGTACCTAAAGTAACAGAAAATCGGTCTAGTATCGTTCGATGAGAATTTTTCCATCAAGTGGAATCACCCACACTTTGATCACACATCTCAGTCGAATCAACCTATCCTTAATCTCTGATCGATTTTGACAATGCCGTAATGACCCTTGCAGACTAGTACGGTCGAACAGTCAACTTCTAGTCGAATTCTCAAGTCTATTAAAATCTCTTAATGACTTTCCTTGATAGTCTAGTTATCTCACGAGTGATTGGCTCTGAGAATAGCACTATAGACGCGCGATGAAAGGTCCAATTTATTCAATTGAAAACAGTATTGGAAATTTAAGATGTCGCAAGAGAAGTTGCGGAAACCATCACATCCCCGCCGCACGTTGCACATCACCGAAATGCCACCCCGCCGCCTCGCCCGCCATCGTGCCTAGCTGCGCGCACCCTCCGCCTGCCGTGCTATCCTCACCGTTCCGGCAGCCCAATCGTGTGTTACAGCCTCTGTTTCAGTCGTGCCGGAGTCGTTTGGCCCGCCTCCGACTTCCGTAAGTCCCCGCCAAGGCCCGATTTAGCCCTTTCAACCTTCCTCAATCCATTCCGGCCTTAAACCAGCCTTGTTGCCCTCTATTTCAACGAAGAACAGCAGCAAACAGAGAGGGTTTCCAGTAGCTTGTTGGGCCCGTTTTGAGGTCGATCCTGACCTTGAGAGCTAGGCCCACTTTGGAGAGAATCGAGCATCGTGGCGTTCCCATCGATTTGAATCGACCCGCTTGCGAAACAAGTGAGTTTAACTCACTAATCCTCGCTTAGTTGGTTAATCACGCTTAGAGATTGGTTAGTTTAGGTTAAGATGGATTATGTGGTTAGATTAGATTATGTTAGTGAATTTAATTACTTGCCGATACATGTTAGGTGGTTAGTTAGTGCAATTAGTGAGTAGACACATTCTAATATTTATTTAACGAACCTTCGAATTTTTTCGAGTCCGTTTCAGTGTCCAATTAGGCATTACGGGCCTAAGTTGGATTTATTGACATTTATTTAATGTTTTACGTAATTATTTAATTAATTAATTATTTTCCGAAGGTTATTGTGGTAGAATCTGTTTATTTATTTGAGCTCTAATTTGTGATGAATTGATTTAATTGTTATTTTAGGATTTTATTCCTAAATTAATCAATTTTGGTAATTGATTGGAATATAACTGAGCGTCGGTTTACAACGCCAAAAATATTTTTGTGGACCATATAAATGGTGGGATTTTCAAGGGTAAAAATACTATATTTTGGCTAAAGCTGACCGTGTATTCATACACGGCTATTTTTATCGGGTATAATAAAAATGATGATTTGGTTTTGCAGTTGGGTGGTATACTATATTGGCTAGGGGGCCCTATTATATCGACTTTGGGCGAGCAATAATTATCAGCTTTGGGTGAGCATATATAGTATACCATATTGTCAGCTTTGGGCGAGTATATATACAGTATACTATATTATAAGCTTTGAGCGAGCTATACTATCTATTTATTAGCTTTGGGTGAGCAGTCTTGATAGATAGGACTTTATAGATAGTATTGAATGTACCTACCAGGAGAAGGTCATGGTGACATGTAATCGACTGAGTCAATTGATCGATGATTCGATTTGAGTGAATATTTGTTTGAATGATATATTGTTTTGTAAGGTGGAATTGAGGCCAAGGTAAGTCCTTTGACCCGTGTTTTGCTTAGGCAGCCCTTAGGGTGTATTGGCTTCCTAATCGGGTCAAAGGGGGTAGAATTTGCTGAGATGTAGTCTCATCCCGTTGTGGGACAACATTTCAGGTTCCTAGATGGCAACACCCCCACCTCCTCCCGTGCATTTTGGTATACTTGAGGAAGTCATTGAGACAGATTATCATATTTCGATACACCATCACCCTAAAGGCTTGGAATATGTACTGGTGAAATCCACTGTCTGGGTTGATGTGGGTGAACCCCAAAAGGTGGCCCACAGACATCGATCATGGTATCGCCACTACGATGATGGACGAAGGGTGGGCCTTATGTTGGAATCTGGTGTACCTTTGTACGCTTTAGAGGTAGCGTTCAGGAAGGAGACATCAGATCCTAAGGGTGGATCAGTGGTGGATGCGAAGGATCCAAAACCTGGTGATGATCCTGACTCTCCAGAGTGCTCAGCAGTGGACTCCAGCTAGAGTATGGGAGAAGGAGAGATTGCCAAGGAGGATCCAGAGGAGGACCTAGAGGAGGATCCTGATGAGGACTAAAACCTCACCCTTGTCTGCAGACTATGTTTTCTAAGCTTGTTTAGGTTGAACTTGACTAGTAGTTCGCCTTGTGTGTATATGCATTATGGTTTGCATTGTATATAAGTGTGGTTGTTTTAAAAGTTCAAATTTGGTCTTACTTTCATATCCCATTATTTTATTGTCTGGGGATTTTATTATGCTTCCACATGCGTATTAAAATGAATAGGGTCGGCAATACGTCCTGGGATGTTGCTATTTAATTGACCGGTGAGGGATGAGCGCGCGCTCGAGGATCGGGGCGTGACATAGGTGGCAATGCTTTTATCTCATTTACTAAAGTGTAAGCTAGTTCTTTCGGGATGCGATAGTCATATGCCATATGAGCAAGGTTATTGGCTTCCGTATTTTGATATTGTAGTATGTCCACTAATTTTGAATCAGGAAATCTAGCTAACAATTCCTTTGTCGTGTTATAGTGCTCCACAATATTGTCATTAAGATATTGATATTTGCATTTTAATTGTTTGATCACTAATTGCGAATCACTCATCACTTTAATCGTTTGTACATTCATGTCAGCCAACAAGTAGAGGCTGACTATGAGTGCCTCATATTAAGCTTGATTATTAGAATAATTGGAATCAAACCTAAACTGGAATCTCGTTTTGTGTCCCCTTGGTGACACAATCAAAACTCATACTCCTTATGTGATGGATGTAGACAAACCGTCAAAATATAGTAACCATGGGAGTAGTTGTGCATAATTTTCGCTTCCGATGTCTTCGACTTGAACACATAGGTATTTGGTAAGAAAATCAGTTACAGCTTGTCCCTTTACGTCTTTCATATTAAATCTATCTCAGCCAATGCGAATGACCACTTTACCACTCTGCCTTTCACTATAGACCTCGTAAGCATGTACTTGACAACATTGGTTTTGCATATCACATGAACAACAGCTGGCAACAAATAATGTCGCAATTTTGTGCATGCAAAATACAAAGACAAACCATTCTTTTCACTAGCAGCATATCTTCCCTCGTCATCATTCAACATCTTACTGAGATAATATACTACCCGCTCTTTGCCTTCATCATTCTCTTGCACCAACATGCTACCGATAGTTGTATCGGTGGCCGACACATAGAGTTTTAGAGGCCTGCCTACTTTTGGTAGCATCAACACTAGAGGATTAGTCAAGTATGCTTTTACTCTCTCAAAGGCACGCTAGTGTTCTTCTCACCAGATGAATTCTTCTTAATTTTTCAATTTCAACAAAGGAGAAAACACATTTATCTTGCCAGATAGGTTAGCAATGAATCTCTTCAGAAAATTTACTTTCCCGATTATCACTTGCAATTGTTTCTTGTTAGTTAGAGGAGATAAATCTAATATGACCTTAGCCTTATTCTTACTAATCTCTTTCCCTATTGTTAACCATAAATGTTAAGAAATTCCCAACTTTTATACCAAATGCACATTTTAAAGGGTTCATTTTTATTTGATACTTCTCCATCCTAACAAAAGATTGCTCGGGATATTCGAGATGACTTACCTCTTCTTATTTGACTAGGATCTCATTGATGTACACCTCCATGAACTCTCCTATCATATCATGGAAAATGAAATTCATCGCCGATTGTTAAGTCACTCCAGCATTCTTTGATGCGAATGGCATAACTTTCCAAGCAAATATCCCTATGGCTCCTGGGCACCTAAAGGCTGTCTTGTAGACATTGTGTTCATCAATGAAAATTTGATTGTACCCCCGAATAGCCATCCATCAAGGACAACATTTCATTTCCAACTGCGGAGTCTACTACCATATTGGCAACTGGCATTTGATATTTGTCTTTCGGAGTTACAACATTTAAATTCCTGAAGTCTGTTAGGGAAATCCCTTATGATGTTTTGAAGATGACAAAATAAATCAAAGGCTACTAACATGTTTAATGGTTAAGGAAAAGACCATGCAGATGATAGAACATGTAAATGATATTGTCAAAGTCAGAAGACTGCCAGAAGACTAAACAGAACACATGTCCAAAGTATATTCTGAAGATTTCCAGACTTCTGTATCAAAGTCGAAGAGCGCGAGGACTTTAGTGTCAAAGTCTGTTCTACATCGAAGTCCGCTCACTCGACAAATTCCAGGATCGAACGTGAAGGAAGAACCAGAAGACAGACTATATGCTGAAACTGAACCAGAAGATAGACTCTATACTGAAGCTGAACTTATTCAAACGGTGTTCATACCTTAAAGCTAAATCTGTTCAGAAGCAGAATATGTTCAGACTCAGATTGTAAAGTCTATTGCACTCAGACTTAGATTGTAAAGTCTTGCTCTCAGACTTTACATCCAGAATTCGACAGAACATAACTCAAGCCCAATCATATAACGGCTAGTGATCTGGTTTGGATTCCACATCAAGATTAATTTGATTGATTCAATCTAATTGATTGATGATTGGATCTTGAAGACAAGATCTTTCTATACGAAGAAGCTTTACTTATGGAAACCAAGATTCCGTTTGTATGGGCGATCGGAATCAATTTGGGATTCTACCTTTGTCACTCAACGGCTACCAAATCTTCTAGATACAGAGCTGTCCAATGGGTATATTGGAAGACGATTCTCCGGGATACTGTCCAATGGCTAGTTTGGAAGTGGAGAAGTATTTAAGGAGATGAAGGACCAATGAGCAAGTAAGAGACGGAGCGTAGAATTTATAATTCCAAAGTTCGAGCGACCTTTGATCATACACTTGTCTTGTTGAGCTTAAACGTTTGTGATCGTGAAAGAAATACCAAAAGAGTGACTTAGTGAGATAGTGTGATCTACTACTAAATGTTTGCACTCAAAGTTGTAATTTCTTGTTGATTGCATAGTGGAATCCAGCCAAGAAGGCTGTTAACGTGGGAGAGTGGACGTAGGCTTGGATTAAGCCGAACCACTATAAACCTTGTGTTCTTATTCTCTTTCCTAACTCCTTTGTTTTATTTGAAGTTTATTTTATTTCACATATATTTGCCAAGATTTATTTTAAACACCTATTCACCCCCCTCTAGGTGTTCGTACTAGCTATCACAATTGATATCAAAGCAGGTGCTCGGTTTATAAAAATGTTTTTACTTTTGAGCTAAAGATCTTTTATGGCTAGTATCTTGGCACCACGACTTATGGAAGGGCAAAGCAACACAAGGCCACCATATTTTGATGGAAAGGAATACAACGTGTGGAAGAACAAAATGAAGGCATTCCTAAGATCCAGAGATCCCTCACAGTGGGATGTTGTGGAAAGAGGAGTCAATCCCACTGCTGCATTTACATCACATAAGAATGGCAAAGACAAAGAAAGCAAACCCCCCGCTCCTATGTCTCGAATGGAGATGTTCAAAAGAGAAGCACTTAATGCAAAAGCTATTATTCTTTATATTGCGCATTATCTCCTGCTGAATATAACAGAATCTCTTCATGTGAAACAGCAAAAGAAGTTTGGGATAAACTTCATGTTACATATAAAGGGACTGATCGTATAAAAGAGACAAAAGTAAACTTCCTACTCGACAAATATGAATCCTTTAAGATGAAGCAAGGAGAGTCGATTGGAGATATGTTTAGTCGCTTTACAGAAATTGTAAATGGTTTAGCATATCAAGGTCAGGCAATTTCTTCCCCAATGAAGGTCAACAAACTCTTGCGAGGTCTCTCAAAAGATTGGAATCATGTTAAGACCTCAATCCGGGAAACTCAGAGGATTATGCCGCTTTCCGTTGATGAATTGATCGGCACTCTTCAATCCTATGAAGTGGAACAACTCAACGATGAAGATCCCGAAGGTAAGAAGTCTATCGCTTTAGTATCTAACGCTGTTTTTGATGAAACAGACTCAGAAATGACATGAACGACGAAGAACTTACTTTTATGATTGAGAAATTCAAAAAGCTGAGTAGAAAAGGAAGGAAGTTTAGTGAAAGAAGACAATACAAGCAAAATGGCTAGAAAAGAACAATGAAAGAAGATGATGAGCAAGGAAATATATGCTTGATGGCACATTCAGAATCTGAGTCTGACTCAGACACAAACTCAGAATCAGAGTCTGACACAGACTTAAAATCCGATGAGGAAATCGAGGTAAGCTATTAAAAAATTCCTCTCAAAGTTTCAAAGTATATAAATGAGCTTTGCTTAAATCTCAAATCTTCTCTTAAAAAGATCTCCGAACTTAAAAAGGAGAATTCTCGGCTTAGGCAACAGGATATTTCTCAAAAGAAAAGTTTGAAATTTTGCAAAAAGATTTTCTACAAACAAAAGAAAGTTGAGATTTACTTGTCAAAGAAAATGATTCTTTAAAAAAAGAATTTTCAAATATTTCGATAAGATTTTCAAATGGTTCAAAAACATTAGAGCATATCCTTTCTATACAAGTACCTTACTATAATAAGTCGGGACTTGGTTTCAATAAGGAAAGAGATTCTCTAATTGATTTTCCTAAAGTCAATGAGAGATTTAGACAAAGACCTCTAAAGGCATTTTACAAAAATCATTTTCAAAAAGTGTTTGTAAAACCTGTTGGTGAAAATGATGTCAAGTGTTCAAATTGTGGAGATTCGGAACACTTTGAAAAAGATTGTCCTAAAGTCTGGAGACCTATTAAGAAAGATTGGGTAAAAACAGCATACTCTTTTAACTCTCATGGACCCAAGAAAAAATGGGTACCAAATAAAAGATGAGTTATTTTTTGCAGGATATAAAGAAGAAAGAAGAAAGAGAATTTGGTAAGGAAGGTAAATTTTTAATTTGATTTGGGAACATAATTCTCATTATGCTTGATATTCGATATATCCTTGGTTGATTGAGATTTTATAATGATCATATTCCTTAATTTGTTTTATTGAAGAATGAATCGCATGATTTGTTTTTGTGATTCGAGATTTAATTTGATACGTGTGAACATTTATGATATCATGCTTAAAGACAAATGAATTTATTTGGTTTGATTTTATACTCTCAGATTTTATTATATTTTGCATAATAGAAATCTGTTTTACGTAATATTAATTTATTATGCAAGATATTCTTAGATACTCAAGGATTTTATTCTCTCTGTTTTTATCGTACTATGACCACGTGAGAATTTATTTTTCAAAATATCATTGTACATAATATTCTTTCTTTGAGTACTCTGTTATGATGAATTAAGAAAGAATATTTGGAGATTATATATTTTGCTCTAACGTCATGGAAGGATCCAAATTGATGGATACCAAAAAAGAATGAGTTGATTGCAGGAAATTCTTTAAGGAATGAATGATCGCAAATCTATGCAAATCATGATGCAATCAAAAATGCATCTCATGTGAAGATTGGTAATGATTTTTTTTAATGGTATATTTCAAACATATATCATGGGTAAGAGAATATTTTTATCATCCTGCCTTGCAAATCTCTACGTGCATTTTGGATGATTGTTTATTATATTGCAAATATCTTTTGTTATAAATATAAGGTATTGCAATTTTGGCACGTGACAAAAATATCTATTTTCCTTTTGCAAAATGCATATCTGAAATTTATCCTTAAAGAAATCTCTTTGATCTCGAAAAATGTTACTGCATATTCATGGATATTCTTGCTATATTCTTAGAAGATATATTCTATCTAGCAAGTTTGATATGCAAATCAAAGGAATATATTACGTGACATTTTTGCAAAGATGGTTATCCATTATACAAGAATTTGCAAGTAACAAAAGGATCTTCCATATGGATTTTGGAAAGCTCGATCTGAAAATTATAAAGATTCTATACTATCTTTTGGAAGTTCAAAAATTCTATTCCTTGTGCAAAATTTTTGCTTATTGAGGAAATCCCTTATGCATCGTACAAAAGGTTGAGTAGTTCTGAATTTTAATAATTGATAATTTTATATATGCTATTCAACTTATTTATTTGAAGAAATGACATTATATTACGTGGATTTTATTACAGATTATTTGTGCAAAAAGTTGGTTAAGTTTATGCAGGTTGAATTCGAGAAGAGCTTGATTGAAGAAAATAAATTTTTGTCTCGAATTTCAAAATGCAAGTGATCGTTGCGGATATTGTTGCTACAAAGGGAATAATGGAAAAATATTCTGTTCAACGTGCACAAGCAACAATTATTTCTATTCGCAAATATTGTCATGATGACAGGGGGAGAAAGTAAATCTAAGAGAAAGGAAAGAATCGTGATCATCTCAAAAAGGTAACAAATTGAGGGGGAGCATTGATCAATTATGGAAAAATCTTTTTGGAATGATCGTGATCTTATTATGGATGAAAGGAAAGGTAAATGTGTCAGAATTTAAGTTCTACAAAATCCGGTTAGTGCATCTTTTATTACCTTTTGTCATTAACAAATCTCTTCTTGATATTATCATTTTATTATGACAAAATGGGTCAAGTGAATTTTATAATGCATTCATGATTTTTATTGGATATTTGCTGATATATGATCGAAGTGAGCTATATTGCATATCTTCAATATTCGATTTACTTTATAAAAACTGATTTTTGGAAATTGTGATTCATGCAAGATATTTGTTATCATTCTCTACGTGATAGTTTTTCCATTATTATCGCTTTTTGATTATGACAAAAAGGGGGAGAAGATATGAATATGCATATATGTTGATTGGTTGATATTATTTATTGCATAATATTGAGCTGCGATTATTTTTTTATATATTGTTATGCTCAATCTATTTGTTATCTTCTGATATCCTTTGATTTAAATTAATATTTTTAAAAGCATGTTTACAAATCTGCATATTTAGGATTGTTTTGTCATCATAAAAAAGGGGGAGATTGTTAGGGAAATCCCTTATGATGTTTTGAAGATGACAAAATAAATCAAAGGCTACTAACATGTTTAATGGTTAAGGAAAAGACCATGCAGATGATAAAACATGTAAAGGATATTGTCAAAGTCAGAAGACTGCCAGAAGACTACCAAAAGACTGAACGGAACACATGTCCAAAGTATATTCTGAAGATTTCCAGAATTCTGTGTCAAAGTCAAAAGACTGTCCGACTTTAGTGTCAAAGTCTGTTCTACATCAGAAGTCTGCTCACTCTAACAAATTCTAGACTGAACGTGAAGGAAGAACCAGAAGACAAACTATATGCTGAAACTGAACCAGAAGACAGACTCTATACTGAAGCTGAACTTATTCAGACGGTGTTCATACCTTAAAGCTAAATTTGTTCAGAAGCAGAATGTGTTCAGACTCAGATTGTAAAGTCTATTGCTCTCAGACTTTACATTTAGAATTCGATAGAACGTAACTCAAGCCCAATCATATAACGGCTAGTGATTTGGTTTGGATTCCACATCAAGATTAATTTGATTGATTCAATCTAATTGATTGATGATTGGATCTTGAAGACAAGATCTTTCTATACGAAGAAGCTTTACTTATGGAAACCAAGATTCCGTTTGTATGGGCGATCGGAATCAATTTGAGATTCTACCTTTGTCACTCAACGGCTACCAAATCTTCTAGATACAGAGCTATCCAATGGGTATATTGGAAGACGATTCTTTGGGATACTGTCCAACAGCTAGTTTAGAAATGGAGAAGTATTTAAGGAGATGAAGGACCGATGAGCAAGTAAGAGACGGAACGTAGAATTTATAATTCCAAAGTTCGAGCGACCTTCGATCATACACTTGTCTTTGTTGAGCTTAAACGTTTGTGATCGTGAGAGAAATACCAAAAGAGTGACTTAGTGAGATAATGTGATCTACTACTAAATGTTTGCACTCAAAGTTGTAATCTCTTGTTGATTGCATAGTGAAATCCAGCCAAGAAGGCTGTTAGCGTGGGAGAGTGGACGTAGGCTTGGATTAAGCAGAACCACTATAAACCTTATGTTCTTATTCTCTTCCCTAACTCATTTGTTTTATTTGAAGTTTATTTTATTCCGCATATATTTGCCAAGATTTATTTTAAACATCTATTCACCCCCCTCTAAGTGTTCGTACTAGCTATCACAAAGTCAATGCAAACTCACAATTTCTCATTTTTCTTCTTGACTGGGACTATCTTAGATAACCATTCAACATATCAAGCGGTTTCAATGAAACCTACCTTCAACAGTCTCTCTATTTTCTCTTCTATTTTTGTGTTCACTTTGGGAGCAAACCTTCTCAGGGCTACTTATGAGGCTTCCAACCTGGTTTTATTAGGAGACGATGCTCAATATCCCTACCTAACCCCGCCATTTCATGGTAGTCCTATGCAAAACAACCCTTATGCCTCCGTAAGACTTCCACTAAATCATATTGGAATTCATCCCACTCAGTAATGCACTTATGAAGATATTTTGCTTTACTTCATCATCACTTGTATCAATTTCTATGGGCGGATCTTCGGATTCAATTGTTTTCGTGTCCTCCCTGAGTGGAGAGTCCTCCAAATCCCCTTTGCAATCAGCAAACCCTTGAGAGTTCTTAGTCTCCTCTGCTAAGTAGCAAGAGTACCACTCATCCAACTCTTGTAACAAGTTGCTTTCTTCCATATAAAACATCGAATTTCCCCTTGGCCAGCTTGTTCTTCTTCGGGATCCATTCAAACCACATTTCAGTAAAGCGGCCGCATGCAAGCTTACTGGTATCCGTGCAAGGTGGTTCTATAACGGATACTGCATCATCTTCAGGAGCATCCATTTGAACTACATCGGCCCAAGTAATGCTCGAACTCATGATTTGCTCTTACATACTTTACCTTATCTTCATTCCAGAAAGCTAGGATCTAATGTAATACTGAGGGCATTCACCGGTTGCTGTGTATCCAATCCCTTCCCAACAACAAATTATAAGATTAGTCAGCATCTATTAAGAAAAATGTTGTTTTCGTAGTGTGCAACCCAATTGTGACATCAACTACTATTGCCCCCTTAGCATCGTGTATGTCTCTCGAAAATCCGAGAGTGTTACACTGGTAGGGATTTATTGACACCTAATCTTTTAGAAAATAAAATTAGAGGATAATAAATAAAATAAAACATTTGATTGTGGAGGCAGATTTTGAAAAATTTTCAAAATAAAAACGTGTGATTTTGGAGCCATTTTCTTGTTGAGTGGTTGAGTGAATATGTGCAATTACATTGGAAAATCTTCACCAGCAAAAACAAACTTGAGGTTTTCTTCTATAAATAGAGAAAGCGAGGCTATAGTTTTGGCTGGAGAGGGGGGATTCTCTTCGTTGAAGGAACAAAAAGAAAAAGAAGAAAAGTAGAGAGCGGAATTGACCGGTCTGCAGTAGTGGGAGAGAGAGGAGACCGGTGAGAGAGAAGTGACGTGAAGAAGAGAGAAAAACAAAAAGAAAAGAAAAGAAAAGTTGAGCACTATTCATCTTCTTCGTTGGTTTCTTCTCGGCGAACACCCACACCACTCCGCTACAGCCCACGCTGCCATGCCCCTGCGCCGCCCGCTGCCGGCCTCCATCTGCGAGTACCTGCACCAGCCCTACCGCCTGCGCTTGTACCCGGGCCTCCATCGTGCCTCCACAGCCGCGAGCACCCCCGTGACTCTGCAACCCGCTCGCCACCAGATCCCGTCGGTGCCTTCGCCGCTCTGCCCCCACCGATCACTGCACCATCAACTCCGCTTGAGCCCCCTACTGCCGAACTCGCACCGCCGCTCCGCCAGCAAACCGAGCCCCCGTCTCCGCCTGCGATCTGTAGCTCCAGGAGCCCCGAAGTCGTGACCGCTGTGACTCTGCTCTGCAATCGCCCAGAACCCAACGCCGTTGTTCCCTCCGCAGCAGCCTGGACCAGTCTCAGTAGCCCGACGCCCCTGCACACGACGTTGTTGTTCTTTTGCTTGCTGCTGCACGCTCGAACAGAGCCACCTGCTGCCTCCCCTGTTTTGCTGCAGGTCCGGTTATTGCCCGAACCTCGCCGGAGCTCCGACGGACAGCCCCTATTCCGAACGGTGACCCATCACCGAACCACCATTGCAGCTCGGCCACCACTGCTTCCTCGCCATTCTTCAAGTCAACCGTGAGTTAGACTAGGTAAATTTTTAGATATTCAGTTTCATAGTTTTTTTATTTTATTCTAACTTGATTTTTTTAATTTATTTTTATCATTATCCAATTAAGAAATTTGTCATATTAAGTCATAATAATCAAAAATATTGAGCTGCGAGACATTGAGTTAGATTTTTGATTATTTCGACTTTTCATGACAAATTCATGAATTGCTTTGCATCATTGAGATAATATGTCATTGACGAATTTTCAATAGGACATATATTTTGGTGTGTTATCGTTATTTGCTCATCACATATCATGCATCACATGTCATATCTAGAATTTAGGTATTTAAGTCCATAAACATTTCATGTTTAAATCAACGCATTTTAATTTTTAAGGTTCATATAGAATTAGGATAATTTTCCTTTAATAAAACAAGAACAAAAAAAAAAATGTTATTTAGGTTATATAGATTTCATAATGTGCACACCACATGTTGCGCTTTAATTAGTGGGTCATAGGTTAATGTTTTAATATTCCCGTCTATAGTTTTTTAATAAATAAAAAAGCCAAAGATTAGTATTGCATCATTATGCTGTTTTTCTTAATAAGAATTATTAAGTCATTTTTAAAAAAAGAAAACACAAAGGTCATTTATTTGGTTAGTGAAAGGTTAGTTCATAATTAATCCCATTTTATGTCATCATTGTTTAGTGTAGGTTACATATATGTATTAAAAAAATCATTAAAAAATCATAAAAAGAACATGTATATAGAATTGTCATGTCATCCATCCCATATCATGTAGCACATGCATATTTAGGATTATGTAAATTAGATTGCACACATATTGTAATGATTCAAATTATTCACATGAATTGCATCTCATAAGTCATTAAAGTAAAACTCATGCATATCAAATTTAGATTAAGATTGCATATAATTAACATTTTTTTAATGAAAAAGAAAAATTAGGTGTCATGTCATTTAGAAATCATATTTAGGGCATGCATTTTTATTAGCATTTTTGTAAGTTTTTCTTTAGAGAGTGGACCTTAATGAAGTTGTAGTTTATAATTTCTTACAATTTATCACTTCGGTTGATTGAATGTTATTTTACTGCTTGTGCACCCACATGACTACCATTTGCATGTTAGTAGCTTAGGTTAAAATTAATCAAGACTGTCTGCAAAATATTTTTGAAATTAAAATGACAATGTACCGAAAGGGCGTTAGATTTTTCTAGCGTAACTATGTCCCCAAACCTATTGAATCTCTAGTTCGCAAAAGTAAAGTATTCTCCCATACTTTACTTGGGTTTCTAACCAACCCTAATTGGTTAGTGGCAACTTCAAATTGAGTATAATTGCATGTTTAAATGAGTTAATTTCTTAATATCAAGTCGCGATTGGTAGGACTTGGGAGGGTCCGTGCCAAGTCTTCGGACTTAATAATTCAATAGCCTTCTTTGAGTAATTCACCCTCAGGAAGGTCGCGACAGGATTATTTTCTTCTCATCTTTACCGATTTTTCCGAAAGTATAGGCAAGGCATAAGATTTAGAGTAGCTCCTCCATTAACTAATATCCTATTAACTGGACGGCCTTCAATCCTGCTTACCAGCATGAGGCTTTCAAGTGCTTCATCTTATGAATCGGAAGTTTCTCGAATTTCACCACTTCCTCATTAGTGAATTTGAATTCTGTCCTAACTGTCTCTATCAATTCGAAAGTTTCTTCTTCTGTCGGAACGACCCTCATGGCAGAAGCTTTAAACTCGAGAGAAAGTCTCACTTGCACCATGTTTGAGCAAGCTGAAGAACCAGAGTTGGACCTTTCTCTGTTTACTTTTCACTTTGTCTACCTTCCTCTCGATCTTTTCTTCTTTTTGCTTTCGACAATGGCTCTTTCTTTGCACAATGTCATCTTCCTAACAATTACTATATTGTCCATCCATCTCAAAAGAATCTCCCTCATGTCTCACCCAAACTAGGCTCTTGGTTTCACTGCGATGTTTACTTTCGGTCTTATCAAAGTGTCGGCTTGCGTATGTAATTCCTGCAACTTTTTCTTTCGCTGCATTCTCCTTCTTTGAGTCCTCGACATCGGTTTTTGGCTCGAAAGGCTGAGTTTCTTATGGATTTCCTTCCCTACAAACCACTGCCCTTGAGGATTATGTGGCACCTTAATCGTTCTTGGAGGCTTCTGACGTTGACTAGTCAAAGGTGGGGATCCATCTTCACAATCGAATTTTGACCCCCATCCTAAAGGTATTACTTAAAGTGAATTTTGTAATCGTTGCTAATCGAGGGAACCGAAAAAAATGGTTCCATATATATATGGGCCATAAAACATAAAGAATAAATCAGAGGTGGATGCTTTAGTATACAGGTATATGGGCATTATAATTAGAACAAGTTTGCAGATGTCTGTGGAGTTAAAGCTAGACAGAGATCAAAGCAGATAGGTGTCCGACTGCCATATGCATTTTTGAATAGAGACAGCTCTATTTTGATTTAAAATCTCTGTATTACCAGGAAAAAGAGCGCACCTTTATGGATGTGAAAATTTTCAAACAAAAACTTTTAATGTATAAAGAAGGGTGTTGCCATTTCCACACCCTATTTGGCTAAAACGTATTATTTTTATGTTAACTAACCAAATTATATTCGTCACAAAATTCGGTTCAAAATAATTAAAATTATCCGTTGTCTCTCCATCTCTTAATAAAATTTGGATCATGCTAATTCCACACTCAAATTAGTTCTATACACACCCTAAGAAAATTATGTGACAAAAGCACCCTTGTGCGTCTACAGCCCCTTTCTTTATCACTCAGCCTACAAAAGACCCGCCTCTCGGCTGTACAACACCACCCTTGTCGGCCTTCTCACTCTACCATTGTCATACATCACTTGTCACTTGCCTCCAGCCTGGCTCACATCTCGTCATTTGCACCTTTGCTCTCGACCGCAACCCCTCGTTGCTTCAAGATCCAAGCGCATATCACCACGATCACCTGGATCAAACTGTATGAGGGAGTCAACCGTAGATCGACCTAGAACTGAGGTTCCAGATGTCTCGGTGACAACCTACGTCATCGAGCTAGATTTTAAATTTAAAAGATTGGTAACCAAAAAGAAAAAATTTGAGAACTCAATAGATACGTTCATATATTATAAAGACAATTAAACATTGGCCAGTAACTCAACCAAGACCTTATAACTTAAGGTAGTTTAATCTGATATAAGTTCGTGGTTTTTCCTATATTAGGTTGGTACTTTAATATTAGGGATTACTTAGTTCGAAAACTTAGTAACTTATTCAAATAAAATTTGATATGTTAGTATAAAAATTGGTAATTTGCAAAGTACACAAGTAATTAGTAATTTCAATAAGAGTGGGGTAAGTTACCAGCTAATTCCTTGGAAAAAAAAAGTAGACAAAAACGTCACATGTCATCTTTTTTAACGATAATTCTGTGACATTTACTAGCACTTGTTGTGTTGTGACCTATTTTTCGGGTGCACCACCTAAAATTAGTTTAATGGACTACTAAGTTTTTTAAGTTTAGCTCGGGCTCTCCCAAGCCCATACCAATTCGCGACTTAAAGTTCAATTATTTAACATGCAAATGATTAATATCTAAGAGTCGACACTAATCGGTTTATGGTAGGTCGATTAGATACCTAAGTAAAATAATAGAAGGATTATTTTACTCCTACGAACCAGAGACTAAGGGTATGGGGATTTGGTTACACTAGAATTCTCTAATGCCCTTTCGGTGCCATTTCTTTTAATTTTTAAAAATGATTCTGCAGGCAGCTTTGGATTTATTTTGACCTAAGCTACTATCATGCAAATATGGTGACCATACGGATCCTCAAATATTCAATAAATAAATTGCATCATATAAAGCAAACAATTTTTTGGGTTTTTTTTTTTAAAATCAAAATTCTTTTATGAAAATGCATTTTTTAACATAATGACTTAATCTTATTAATATGCAAAGTCTAATTAAATTGGCCTATTATGCAAACTAATTAACATGCACCTCATGACCTAATTTCACTAATGAATAAATTTTGATTAAATGATTCTATTATGCAAACTAGTTAACATGCACCTAGTATTTTTGCATTTTTTTAATTGAAATTCAGAATTTATGAAAACCCTAATTAATCTATCTAAAAAGGGATAATTTTCTAATTTATTCTAGGGATTAATTTGACTTAAACCCTATCTTTTCTTAGAAAACTATTTTTTGAAAAATGAGATAATTAAAATGAGCGATCATTATCTAAAAAATTAATTTAGGTCAAACCCTAACTTATTTTCTAAAAGTGCAACCCTAAAAATGTAATCCTAAAAAAAAAAAAAAATCTAATTTACTAAACCTACATGTCTAATTCACTAAATCTATATGCTCATGCAGAATTTTGATTTTTTTGATTTTTTATATTTTAATTATTAAATAAATATTAAATCTAAACTATCAACAAAAATAAAGGATTAAAATAATCGAAAAAATAACCTGTTGTCTTACAGATCAAATTAACGATTATTATAACCCTAATTATCACGACAGAGAGATCAAAATAATTAAAAATCTGATCCGAAGTCTTATGGATCAAATTAATAATTATAATGATTTAACAAATAAAATTCTACCAAGAAGCCCGAAATTAATATAATTAAAAAATAATTCGATGTCTCTCGGATCAAATTAGTAATTACAATAATTCCAGACAAAATCCTAGCAGGTAATGCCTACAAAATGCACAAATATTAACATTGACAAACCATATTCTAATTTAAACAATAATAACAAAATTAAAAAAAAACAATAAAATAACATAAAATAAAGATAACAAAAACCACCTAAGGAAGACTTGAAAAGGGGGATCAACAACGCCGATTAGCGAAGGGCAGAGCACAGCGGAAGGCAGGCGGGCGACGACAGGGCTGGTGATGGTGCGGCGGTATTGCTCGGAGACCGGCGGTGCAGCTTGGAGACCGGCAGTGCGGGCTCGCGAAGTTTATGACCGGCGAAGGCTCGAATGCTACGGGGGGAGTGTCGCGGAGGACTCAAGCGCAACTGCTAGCGAGTGGGGGTAGACCACCGGTGAAGGCAAGGGCGGCATTGGTTGCAGAGGCGGACCGCCAGGTTGCTGGGCGCGAGTGATGCAGCGACGGTGAGCGTGACGACGACGGTGCTCTGGCATTCAGTGCTGTTGGTGCGAGGCTGGGTCGCGAGCGTCGCTCGTGGGGCGGAGAGCAGCAGTGGCGACGGCGGACGGAGGCGTTGCGACGGCTGGTCGTTGGGCGAGCAGGGCAGCGGTGGCGGAGACGCGATGAGCAGCAGAGGTCAAGCACTCCGCGAAGAAGACGAACAGCAACCCCTTGTTTTTTTTTTCCTCTCTCTCTCTCCTCACGTCTCCCTCGCGTCACTTCCTTCTCTGTCTCCTTTTCCTGCTTTTCGACAGTCCCTCTCTGTCTCTTTTTCTGCTTTTCGACCGAAGAAAGAAAAAAAGGCTTCCGCTGACTTTTATTTTCTCTCGAAGCCTTCTTTCTTCTCTTTTCTTTTTTTTTTTTCACGAATTCTTTCTCTTGACTCTCAATTTTTTCGAAAATTCCCCCCCCTTTTCATGAAAAATGAGCCTCTCTTTTATAGTGATTCGAAACGCTCTCTTTCTTTCGTGGTATTTCCCGAGTTACCATTTCTTGTCACATTAAATCAAATCTATATAATTTGGCAATCAGCTCAATTCTTGCCCATTTTTCACTTGATTTCAAAATTATTGCTGCATTTAACAAAATCCGGACATCCATCAGAATTCCATATTTCCTTGCATAATTCAATCAAATCAATTTCCCCCATTTTCATTTTTTTTTCTTTTTATTTGTTCAAAATGCAATTTTATTTTTCCAAAATTAGGTGTCAACATGTTGCAATTTACTTATACGGATAAAAGTTCATATTTTTTTTTTGGTCAAGGAAATTATGAAAATAGAAACGACCATCGGAGGATAATTCTTAAAGTCAACCTAGAACACAAACCCTAATTCCTGGGTTTGTTCCCCCTTAACCCTAAAAATGGCTAACTATGATAAGTAATCTAAACTAAAAGATGTCGAGGACTGGAAGTGATGGTGAGGGAAAGTACACTGTACTATGTGTAAGAATTTTCTTGATATGGGCTATATTAATTGAGATTGTAATTAACCGTTCTTACGGAGTTGATCTAATAAAGTAGGATATAAAGTTTTTTAATAGTCGAATATGGGTCTGGCTTGTGTGGGCCGAGTTGGGCCTGGCTCGTGATGAGAGGGCCCGTCCAAAACTCTATAAATAGCGCTAAGGTCCCTCCTCTAGCCCTTATTCTTCCGAAAAACTCTCTCACCTCACATAAAGCAATTTGTGAGTGGCGGTCTCATCCAGTCAGGAACCGAGGGTCATAGAGGAGAAGATCTCTAGCGTTAAAGGCTCGGATTGCTGTCGTTTTGCTCCAAGAACTATGAATTCAAAATTAGATACACAAATCTTCGTCTTATCCCTTAGGATGTTCAAGTTTCTAGCTATGTCGATCTTGGGAAGCCGTTCAAACGGCCTACATTTGGTATCAGAGTCGGCATAAACTAGAATTTGAAGAATTTATTCGTTGAAGTTTGATTTTGACTGTATATTCGGATTCATTTTGTCGAGCTGAGTGTTTTCGTGGGTAGCATGTCTCCGACGATGGCCAAATTTTGATGTTTATACCCATTTCGGACTTGACTTAAACTCGGAACGTTCTACTCATTTTTCATGAATTTTGGTCCTATGAAAGTGAATTTTTATTGCATAAATGGCTTCTACTCTCCCATACGAGCATTTTGGTGGGTAGAACATCTTTAGAAGATGCTGGAATCCTCCCCATGCGCCCAGGCGGTGCTGGGAGTCGGCGACACGTGCCGCCGCGTGGTCTCACGCGCCTGCACACGCGCGCATGCGCGCCGACGCGTGGACCGCCACGTGGCTCACGCATGCGCTCGAGCGCTCATACACGCCGACGCATGGACCACCACGTGGTGATGACGTCATCCGATGACATCATCTAGCCGACTTCCCACCGCCATGGACATGTGTCCATGTGACGTCATCGATGACGTCACTATGGACCCGACTCGGGTGGACCAGGTCGACCCGACCTGGCGTTGACCGGGTTGACCCGACCCGGGTTGACTCAAACTAGTTGACCGTTGACTGGTCGGGCCGTTGACCAGTTCGACCCATTGACTGGTTGGACTGGTTGGACTGGCTTTAGGCCGTTTTCTGGACGCGGGTGCGTGCAGCTCACGCGCCGCACACTCTAGCGGCGCGGGAGGGCACGTGTGATGTCCGTTTGGTGCGTGGTTGAGATGGCTGTACTCGTATATGAATTTTCTATCTTGTGGTGTGCTTATTTGCATTTTTTGATGCCTTTAAGGATGTGAAAATGCATGTGAAACCCTAAGGTACATGATTTTGGGGTATTTTTGGCGTATTTTCATGTATTTCTCTATGGTTTTAGAAATACAATTGCATGCTTATGATTATATTATTACTTGAGGAACATGTGTAGTGTTGATTTATTAGTAGTATGTATTAGTGGATGGAGCAATGCAATTAACATGACTTGTGATTTTAGTGACAAATAGCCTCTGTCATCAAGTCTAAAATCACATGTAAAAGGTAAATGTGAGTCATAAAGTTATATCCCTGATATAAGAGAATTTCGATAATTTAGTTGGGTTGTGACCGCCAAAGTGGCACACTTGATTGGATTTGAGAAACATCGGTCTCATATTGTAAAGGGATGTCTCCTATTTTGATGCATGTTTATACTTCCAAAGGAGGTAATTGTGCGTTAGTTTATGGAGGGATACATGTACACATATGGTCGAAAAGTGACTAACTCTAGTGATTCATATACCCAAAGGTGGTGAATTCGCGAAAGGTTATAATACTTTTTCATGGACCGCTGTCATGTGAAGAGTATACAATTGCATGTCATGTATTCTGCCCAAAGGTGCTTATATGATGATGTATGTAGCTCTTGAGATGTGTTTAGCACTCACATGATGCTAATTATATGTATTGCTTATATAATCAATTACCTTCTCTGTAAATGGCAATTCCATTAAGATTGAGGTTCTTATTGGATCAAACTTCAAGAAATGGAAAGAGGATTTTCTATTTGGGATGGACTTGGCAAATGTTCATATTGCTCTCACTGAGGATAGGCTGGCAGACCTTACTAATGCTAGTACATAAATTCAGAAAGCACGTTTTGTTGTATAGGAAAAGAGTAATAGAATTTGCTTGCTTATTATGAAACGGTCAATTCAGGAACATTTGATAAGTGGCTTGCCAACTGACTGTACTGTTAAGGAAATGATAGAAGCTTTGGAGGCTAGGTATCGTGTCTCTTCCAATGCTGAGATAGGTACATTTATACAATCACTCTTTAATATGAAGTATGATGGTTCGACTGGAGTTAGAGATTATGTGCTTAGGATGGTAGATCTTCAGACAAAACTCCAAATTCTTCAGGTTGATATCCCCGAAGCTTGCATTGTGCATCAAGCATTAAATACTCTTCTTTCTGACTTTGGAATTATCAAGACGAACTATAGTTCGCAAAATGAGACTTGGTCAATCAATGACCTTATAGTTAGAGTGGTGGCAGAGGAAGAGAAACTAAAGAAAGAAAGAGGGCATCTTGCCTTGTATGCCTCTAGTTCTGCTAGCAAGAAGGGTAAATGGATTGCACATCATAAAGGAAATCCTAAAGCCATAGGGACTTCTAACTATATAGCTCCTAAGAGGGGAAATCCTAAAGCTGCTGGGCCCTCCACCACTATGGCTCTCTAGAAAGGCACATTTTAAAAAGAAGGGTGTCATTTGCTACTTTCGTAGGAAGATGGGACACATAAAGAAATACTGTGATAACGATAAAGCTTGATTGTCTAGAAATGAGCATAAAGGTAATGATTCTTTGGCACTTGTCTATGAATCCAACCTATCTGAAGCCCTATCCAGTTCTTGGTGGCTAGATAGTGGTGCGACTAATCATATTGCATTTACCATACAGGGATTCACAAATATAAGGACGCTAAATCAGGATGAATCAAAGCTCCCTATGGGAAATAACGATAAGGTCGACGTTGAGTTCGTGGGAGATGTCATTTTGGTTTTAGATACTGGTTTTAATATGATATTAAGAAACACTTTCTATGTACCTTCTTTTAGACGGAACTTAGTTTCCGTATCATGTTTGGACATGTGTGGTTACTCTTTTGAAATAAAGAACAATGCTGTATCTATGTTCTTTAGTTCAAATAAGGTTGGATGCTACAACATGTTCAATGGATTGTACAGATTATGTTTATCTCCCAATGATATATACGTCGCTAATACAGTTGAAAGTGTCGTTCCCAAAAAACCTCTACTTAAGGATCAGTCTTATGTGTTATGGCATAAACAACTAGGTCATATATCCAAAGAAAGAGTAGAAAGGCTGATAAAGACACACATCCTACCTAATTAAGGGAAAGTCTGAATCTCTTGACAAATTTAAGATTTTTCGGACTGAAGTTGAGAAACAGTTAGGGAATGTAATAAAGGTGGTTAGATCTGATCGATGTGGAGAATATTATGGTAAACATGGCAATGTTGGGCAAATTAAAGGGCCGTTTGCTAAATACTCAGAGGATTCTGGGATAGTGGCTCAATTCACAATGCCTGAAAGTCATGAACAGAATGGTGTGACTGAAAGGCGCAATTGTACTCTCATGGATATGGTAAAGTGTATGATGAGTATGACTAATTTGCCTGACTTTTTATGGGGTGAGGCTTTAAAAACAACCCTTTATTTATTGAATCGTGTTCCTACCAAAGCTGTTACATCGACTCCTTTTGAGTTATTGACTGGACGCAAACCAAGTTTGAATTATTTTAAGGTCTAGGGATGTCCTGCAGAAGTAAGAATGAATAATCCAACATTAGGTAAGTTGGAGGCTAAAACCACTCGATACTACTTTGTATTTTACTCAAAATATTCGAAGGGATATCGGTTTTATAATCCAAGTGGAGGAGCAAGGATTGTAGAATCACAAACGGCCAAGTTTCTGGAATTTGATGTAGCCGAAAAGCATGATTGCTCACAAATTAGTGAACATGACAACATGATGAGACATGCTATGTCTTTCTCCTTACCTATGCAGACGATTATGGAGCCTACTGTGCCACAAACTAAACCTGTTAATATTGAGAATCCTATTGATGAAACGGCCATAGATGAAGTTCTTCGAGTTCCTCAGACTTAAAATGAAGTTACAATGGCTCCACTTAGGAGGTCTACTAGGGAAAGACGTTCAGCTATACCACTGGACTATATAGTCTATTTAGGGGAACATGATTATGATATAGGCTGCATTATAGATCCAATGACTTATATAGAAGCCGTTTCTTGTTCTCAATCAAGTTTATGGTTGGATGCAATGAGAAATGAGATGTAGTCTATGAAATATAATGGCGTTTGGGAGCTTGTTGAATTACCGGAAGGTTGTAAGCCCATAGGCTGCAAGTGGGTTTATAAGACTAAAAGAGATTCAAAAGGAAAGATTGAGAAATTTAAAGCCAGACTTGTGGCCAAGGGCTTCACTCAAAGAGAAGGGATAGACTATGAAGCAACTTTTTCTCCAGTTTCTTCTAAAGACTCATTTAGAGTGATCATGGCGTTAGTAGCTTATTTTGACATGGAATTATATCAGATGGACGTTAAAACTGCTTTTCTAAATGGAGACCTTGATGAGGAGGTTTATATGGTGCAACCTAAAGGTTTTACAGCAAATGATCCAAGTAAGTTTGTGTGTAAATTGAAGAAGGCTATTTATGGTCTCAAACAAGCTTCCAGACAGTGGTACTTGAAGTTTCACAATGTTGTTACTTCTTTTGGTTTTGTTGAGAACAAAATAGATCGGTGCATATACTGTAAGGTTAGTGGGAGGAAATTTATTTTCTTATACTTTATTTGGATGATATTTTGCTTGCAAGTAGCGATGTTGGATTGCTACGCGAAACAAAACAGATGTTGTCAAAGAATTTTGATATGAAAGACCTAGGTGAGGCATCCTTCGTTCTAGGTATTGAAATCCATAGGGATCGTTGTCATTGTATGTTAGGTTTATCTCAAAAGGCATATGTTGATCGTATTTTGGAGAGATTCAACATGCAGGATTGCAAACTAGGAATTGTTCCTATCGTTAAGGGTGACAAGTTGAGCCTCTCATAATGTCTTCAATTAGATTTTGAGAAAAACCAAATGAAGGATGTGCCTTATGCTAATGCACTTGGAAGTATCATGTATGCTCAAGTTTGCACTAGACCAAACATCGCTTTTGTAACAGGGCTTTTAGGCAGATATCACTCAAATCTAGGACACGATCACTAGTTTGTTGCCAAAAAGGTCTTGAGATACTTGGAAAAGAACAAGAGATTATACTGATTTATAGATATGTCCATGATTTGCGATTGTTGACATATTCAGATGCAGATTTTGCTGGTTGTGAGGATGATAGGAAGTCGTCGATAAGATATATATTCATGTTGGCAGGAGGCGCAGTATCGTGGAAAAGTGAGAAATAGAAATCTATATTTTCCTCTACCATGCAAGTGGAGTTTATAGCATGTTTTTCAGCTGCTACTCAAGCAATTTGGCTTCGGAACCTCGTTAAGGAATTGACTATATTTGATTTTGTGGATAGACCCATGCAATTATATTGTGATAACAATTCTGCTGTGTTATTTGTCAATAACAACAGAAGTCTCAAAGGGTCTAAGCATATGGAGGTTAAGTTTTTGACCATAAAGGAAATGGTATAGAATGGTGACATTATAGTAGAGCATGTTCCCACAGACGATATGTTGGCAGATCCGCTGACTAAAAGCCTACGCCCTTGTGTATTTGAGCGACATATCATGAACATGGGCTTGGGAGAATCAGTGGATACTATCATTTAGTGGGAGCTATTTCGGGTTTGCTCTAATGAAGTTTACTTATGTATTTTGTTACTTTTTGTAACGTTTCGATATATGTCAACTCCTTTTGTATAAGTTGTTATTGAGTTGTGTACATATATCTAAGGAAAATCTTAAGGTACTGTGTAAATCTTGAGTAAAAGCTAGGGGCATCAAGTTATTAGCTATATACATATGTCTCAGTTACACATAAAGAAAGGTTAACCATAAAGATAGGACATATGTGGATTCATTAGAATCATAAAGATATTCTCTAGTGCCACATCCGATTTTCTGTGACACTTAAAGGTAAGAGAATAGTGACCGACGAATGGGATAACATATAAGGTAGAACTCTTTATGAGGTGTTATCGATTTGCCACACAACCATATTAAATCCATATCAGTAAAGTTGATAGCACTTGTGACCATGGAAGGTTCTGTGTATGTATATGCAGTTACTGCCATGATCTGGTGTTGAGGACTTTATGGGATCGGATTGACTGTTGAGAATTATTTCTAGATCAACATAAAGGTGCGCACATACAGTACGTTCTCAATTAATATAACCCAAGTGGGAGAATATAAGAATTTTCTTGATATGGGTTACATTAATTGAGATTATAATTAATTGTTCTTATGGAATTGATCTAATAAGGTAGGATATAAAGTTTCTTAACAGTTGAATATGGGCCTGGCTTGTGTGGGCCGAGTTGGGCCTGGCCCGTGATGAGAGGGCCCGTCCAAAACTCTATAAATAGCGCTAAGGTCCCTCCTCTAGCCCTCATTCTTCCGAAAAACTCTCTCACCTCACATAAGGCAATCTGTGAGTGGCAGTCTCATTGAGCCAGGAACCGAGGGTCATAGAGGAGAAGATCTTCAGCGTTAAAAGCTTCGGATTGCTGTTGTTTTGCTCCAAGAACTATGAATTCAAAATCAGGTACACAAATCTTCGTCTTCTCCTTTAGGATGTTCAAGTTTCTAGCTATGTCGATCTTGGGAAGCCGCTCAAATGGCCTACACTATGTAGTACATCTTATGCGCCTCAAGGTTTGCGGATGTACCGCTTGCTTCTCTAGTTGGTGAATAAATGCAGTGAAGCCTCGATCTCCTTCGCTTTCCTCTTCAGTTGTTTTTATCATAACACATCATGCTTCTGAATAACCTCCCCCTCATCTCATACAGGCCTTGAGTTCACACATTTCAATTGAATTGGACCTAAACAAGTCCTTAAAAGGCTTCATCTAAGTTCTCATTCGGGTTGAGGGTATTGCCAATTATAGGGCAATAAAAAACATACTGTACTAATTGAAAGTATAGAGCATGTGAGTATCAGCACGTTAAAATAAGAAATGCATCCATGAAACTCATCGTTTCTTTGTATCAAATGGACAAGGCACAGAGGTTCCTCAATGGCCTCCCTCTCATCTCATAGAGGTCTTGAGTTCACAGTTGTCAATCGACTACATTGAATGCTATAATACCATAAGGTAAGCTTTTCGTCTTGTTTTCCACAAGTTCAATTTCGTATGCCACTCTATCTTACTTATTTATGTCGTATGGTGTAGCCAATATGCCCTTAATTGACATGCATGCACGTAGAATTCATTTGCCTAGTTAATATAACTTGCTCACTTCCCACATAGATAACAAATTATTGTACGTATACGATTGTGTACCAAGCTTCTCACTCGTTATGTTGCATAAGTCTTATATATAGTCCACATAATATAAATTATGGCCAAGATATAAATAGGATGCACCCCATTTCATAAAAAGAGCCGAGCTTAGTTCGGGTGCCGATGGACGCACAGGACTACTGAAATCAAGCTTCTTTCCTTTTGTAAACTACTTTTATGAACTCTAATCTTGTGCTCCAGCAACACTCGGTTCTAACTACATATTCCCAGCCAAGGAAACACATTGGAAGGCTTAAGCAATTAATTATATACATTTTGAGCGAATATACTAATTATCCCATTTGCACTCATTCGATTTAAAATTCTAAATAAAAGCCAATTTCGTGCACGACGCTAAAAACACCATATACCTGCGAATCCGTTACGTTATATCATCAACCTTTCTTTAGACCTTCTCCTCTACCATTTATTAACAATTTATTTCCTAAGGTCTATGATTTCACTGCCGTTAGCACATGGTTTTATTCCTTTTCACAAGAGCTCCAGGCAAGTTCTTTTTCACGTGCAATCCCTTACGTGTAGCAAGATTTCGCTTATTCAACGCCGGGCACGTCCGAATCAATAATTGCGTAGGCTACAGGGACGATGAACAAGCAGATACACCACGTGCGCGCACAATAAAGTGAAGGAGTGCTAAACACGTTGCCATGATTTGTGCGATATATGATTTTGACCCAAGAAAAAAGGTGGTCCGTGACCAGCTGATTTCGAGGAGATCCTTTTGGGTAGATAAAGGAGAACTTTTAGAAATTAAATAATCATTTCTTACTTAACTATTTAGATAACTTTTGTTTACACCTGTGTGGTTGGAATCAACAGGGAATGCTTGGGGCGAGCATGCATGTGACATGGCCCACGGACGGAGCATGATCCAAGACCGACCGGATGGGGCCGTGTCACGCATGATGGGCAGCCCACGGGCAGCCCACAACTGATCCATGAACGACCCATGATCAACTCACAATCGGCCCATGCACAATAAGGACAAAAGCTCGTGACCGTTCAACTGCTTTGTGTCAGGCGGCCCTGTTGATCCTGATCTTGCTTTTGACACACGCTTATAGGCTTCCCAAGGCCTAGCCATTGAGTGGCCTAGTGTACAGACTTGTAATGATGGCTTGTATTCAAACACAATCATTGGATTGGAGGGAAGATCAACGGATGAGATGAATCCAGCACTTGTATAAATAGGGGTCTCTCCCTCTCATTGTACTCAGTTCGTTCACGAGCAAATACATTCATTTCTTTGAGCATCCGACCCTCGTGCTCGTGCGTGTGCGTGTGAGGCTAACTTGGGAGTGAAATCCTAAGGCCGCATGGTATTTGATCAATCAAAATCAACTGACCCGTGACACATGCATCAAGAGTGGCAGAGCTAGGCTACTCTTGATCGATCTCTAAGCAAGTTAATCGATGCATGTTCCATACGCGCATTAGTGGGTCAAAAACAAGCAACGAAGAAAACAATTATTTAATCCTCATCTTGATTTAATATCACACCATCCACAAAATAGAAGTCATCGCATGCATGTTTCTATAGATCACACGAATCAATACAGTCTCAACCATTAATTATGGAGTTTACATAATCAATAGTAGAGATGGACTTCGTCTACATGGTCTATATATAAGTCATGCAATGTTTTGCTCGAGCCCCGAGAGTGAGAATGTTAAATCTCTACGCAACAATTGCTAAGAAGCAAAACCCTAGTCATGATTAGTGACCCAATTCGCTAACTAGTTCGTTCATTTACTGAACCAGAAACCTGTTGTTTCCACAGTCGATCTGCCCTCCTAGGTCCGGCTTTTTCATGCACCGTTTATTGTCTAAGGTTTTTTCACTACCTTGGATCGAATCATTGGCTTCTCTTGGACCAGGATGATCTCATTTATGTCGTCTAGTTCTACATTGTTGACCCAAAAAGGCTTGTCATACAGCGAATATCATTATTACATGAAACACAACATGATCAACTTTCTAGTCGGCCCACGGTATATTATAATAAATTGAAGAACAAGGTCACTTCGATGCAGGCCACAAATTAAGTTAATCCTCGATTATAGGGATTAACAGGTTGGCCAACGCTTAAATTCTAATTGCCCCACGTGACCTTGTTTAATGTTCTGATCGTCGATTACGCAAGATAATTCCACAAGAACAAGCTTGATGATAAGACAATGTAAGCTCATTTTCAATCTTCCCAACTTTGTTTTGCCTTCGTGTTGTTATTATCATGTGATAGGAGAGCAACCCACTCCATTAATTTGGCTGAAGGTTGAAAATTTCATGCATAAATTAAAACGTTTAAGAGGATTTATATCCTCACAACTTAATTAGAATCTCACATTTTCTAAGGCCTATGGTTCTTGATTATGTTACCGACGCTACTAATTCTTTGAATAATCTTTCCTCCACATTCCTAAATTACGATAAAGACATTTTATATAATCGCCACGGTAAACTCCAGTTTATATCATAAAGATGTCTTATTATTATATGCATTGATGATAAGCTCCGGTATTTTCTTCTTCTTTTATTGCCACGATAATAAGTTCCATTAGTCTTACGGCAATTTTGAAATTTTTCGTAGCACCTTAATTAATTAAAAGGTAAACCATTGCTTCTCATAGGTGCTCTGGAACATTGTATTTGTCCGAGGAAAATATCAAGTTGCAATCACGGCGCTTGTGGTGCGAAACGTGTTTTAGGATTTTCTTGTCCGAGCATGAAATGATGTCTTGTGTTGCGCAGGGAACATGTCGATTTAGAAATGATTGCTTAAAGAGTGAGTTACATGCCCATGAAATGGTATTGAAAAGCACGAGGAAACTTCCATGAGATAGGGATCTTCTCCGGTTTCAGAGGCAACATCAAGGGAAGAGCATCAATTTAAGGAAAGTGTCCACACACCTCAAATTATACGCATTCAGTTTCATTCTTCGTACATTCTTTCGTCACCTCATCGATAGAAGCAGATCTTCGATGAGGGAGATATTTTTAGATGCAATGTAAGACATTTCCGTGCTCCCAATCTGATAATTATGTGTCAAAGTTCATCAATTAGAAAGAAAGAGAGAAGATACTCAATACTCGATATGTCATGATTGATTTGGATGGATTGTTTATGTTGTGCAATTTATAGTGTACAAATGTGTCTACTAGAGAGGCGTAGAGGCTGTGAGGACCAATCACTAAGAACCATTGACTTTTGAATTTATCGATGATACATCCTCTCAAGGGGAAATTTTTTTTATTTGTTTGCTTATTATAAAAAGCAGAAAAGGCCCTTTTTTTCCATCAAAATTTAGAATTCTCTCTAAATTTCAAAAATCACAAAAAAATTATATGCGAATTTACGTGTCAAATTTGTATATTGTGAGAGTTTTAGATATTTTAGGATAAGTCAAAGTATGTCCGTCGCAAGATTTAAATTAAGCAATAGACAAAAAGGAAAGATAGAGAATTTTTCTCAATTGATTTGGGTGTCGGAAATTTTCAGCGAGGAAGTAAAGGTCTTACATTTGAATTTCATCAATTGCATATCCACTACGCTAAATTAGGTTCCCATGAATAAGCCAAAGGTCTGGAATTAATTGGCTCATGAATCACCAAGTGGACTAGGGAGCTCCAAGCCTTATTTGAGAACAAATTGGATATTTTAAGGCCTTATATGAATAATGTTCATTGATCCCTCTTTTCAGAAAACGACCCCACTTCATGTCTTATTCGAGATTTCCCTTAAAAGTTCTATGGATACTAATATTGTGTGACAACGTTTATGACGTTAACTTAAATCAGTCGAAAAAACATCTTTAACGTATATAAAGCAATGTTGAACACCAATACCCTCAATATTTTAGACCATGCTTTGTTGAAAAGTGCTGTGATCGAATCACCCGTGCTTTAGGAGATCCACGGCCTGTCGCAGGGGGAGAGAGGGGGTGGGGGCTGGGGTTGGTCCGCCCCGGGGGGGGGAGGGGGGGGGGGTGGGCGGGCTGGGGGTTTCATTTCAATTTTTGTAAAGAAAGTTGACCACTTGCATCTTGTCCAGTCATCTATATCCTAGCTATTATAAAGGGCTTGTGCAACTTGCAAAATAAAAACAAATGATTAGGTGATAGTTTTCAATCTATTGTGGGAATAACAATCTATTCTATATCACAAAAAAATTAAATAATAAATAATTATATATTGTTGTAAAATCCACTCTTTCAAGATTTTGTGACTCATAACAAATCGTTATACTTATAGTAACCTAAAGACTGTTATATTAGCAAAACACCAAAATAAATCATGGGAAAAAATTAGATGGCTGCATTGTTACTCTGTCAAGAGTAACGACAGTCTTGACCCCATATTATCCCATGGAAATTGTTAGGTTTTGTACGTTTTATTGGGAAATCAATATCCAAATCCCATTGCCTAGGATTCCATTAATTTTTTATTTGAGAATTAACTTTGCTTTTCAAATTTGCTACATGAACTTGAAGTTGTCTCATATGGAATAGATTTCATATCGATATATTTTTTTAAATTAAACAAAATTGTTCATTTCCCTCTTCCATAAAATGCTTGCAATTGTGTTCTAATTAAGCTGAATTATTAATAATAAATGTTCATTAGCCTATTTCTTTTGAAGTGATACTAAAGGCTCAAAATGCACCATTAGTTTGAAGCACTTACGGCATTGTTTGGCTAGCACTTTTGTTAGAATTTGAAGCACTTACGGCACTTTTAGGCTCAACTCTATGAAATTTTATGTAGTATTCTAATAATTCATATGGATTGTGTGCTTAGAGATATTTTTGATATAGAATATTATCTCAAATATATCATGAATGGTGGATATAATATATGAATTGGGACGCATTATTTGCTAGATAATCAATGTGTTATGCTCTAATTGATCTTTCTAATATGATTGATTATAGTAAGCGTGCTTTTAACGGGCCTATATTTTTGTGAAAAATTTTTCTTTGGGCGGGGGAGTACTTTTATAAAGGCAATATTTCTAGTAGGTTCCTTAAATCATAAACACACCGACTAAAACCCTTGTCAAATTAATGATTCACACCAAGTGTCGTTAACCAATCATAAATAGTCAGCTTCTCGAACATCTTTTAATAGGGGCTTTTGTAATGTCTCTGATCTGGATCCACTTTGGATGCTTGTATGTCAAGAACAAGATCAAAAGAGAGATTTCGTACACGTTTCTGTTTCGGGAAGGAATTGAGACACCTCGGTCTAGGACCCTAGGTAAACCCCTAACATATAGATCTCATAGAAAATTGGTAGATATCTTCAGGAGAATGGTAATATTTGTGCTTTATTTTTACTTCAATAATCTACAAATTCTTTGGCAAAAGAGAAAATAAGTATTTATACGCTTTAAAAGTTTGACATGTCATAAGAGTTTGTCAAAAGATAGTCGTACACTATAAGGAATGATTCGATTTGCAAAACTTTTGTTTAAACATGTTACAAGAAAGTTCAGTTTTTGATTGCTGAACCTGACCGAAACATATTCTCCGAAAAGGCTCTTTAAACTAGACTTCAGTACGAGTTTTCTTTCTCCTGGTTTGCTGTGTTCGGTAAATGACAAGGAGAAACATTTTTCTAGTATGCTTCTTTTTTCTTTGGAAAATACAGATTTCTCTGCTGAACCGAATATCTCTCGACTTCTAGGAGCTCTATTTTCCGAAGTATCATGGGACTGGTCAACCCGTGTCCATGAAGAACAACGTGGGGAGGTGGCTGTGGAACTTCTTTCACGAGCAAATCCTCCACGGAAACGTTGACGCCGATTTTCTCCAGAAAAGAACAAAAGGAGAATCGGTAATGAGTCTTGAAGCAGTTGATTAGCGCGTAAGGAAATGTATTTTTAAATTCTCTCTTCTTTCTTGCCCGCATGACTAAGTAAGTCGTGGTAAGTTCATCAGCTCGTTCCTCGGCGGTGCTCCTTAACCAATCTTCTTCTTCTTCGTGGAAACACGGGAAAAATTAGCACGAGCCTTTGAAAGAGAAATGCCGGTTTTTCCTTTCTTTAACTTTCATTGTCTGTAATGTCGAGGACGCGTGTTTTTGCGGGAAACCCGACGAATTCGTTTTCATGTGGAGCAGACAGCGAGCATCTCGACTGAGAAAACCAAATACGAAAAGAAGTTCCCTATAAAGAGCCCCCTTCAATGGAAGGTGAAGGTCACAAGAAGAAAGAGGCCGAGCGAATCACAAGTCCCCTTTTTTGTTCTGGATCAACCGATTCGTACTAGTTCATTTTTGTCTTGTTGAGAAAGAGAGACGGAGACAGAGACGATGGGCAGATTTCTAGGGTTTGGGTTCACTCTGACCCTGCTCTTTTGCATGGCTCAAGGCAAAGTCCTCCGCTATGATTTCGTGGTGAGTAGGAACATCTCCTTGTTGAGCACTTTTAAGTCTTTTTTGGGCCATACAAATCATTTAGCGACTACTAGCGCATTTGTTACAAGTTTTACGATCTCATGATTCGTAGATGTTATTGTATTAGGATATTCAAGACAAGAATCTCCTCTCGTCATGGATGATCTTCACATCTAGATCTTGGACTATGCTCGAGGCCCAGTATTACAGCGTTCATATACCAAAACTACATGCATTTTTCTGATGATTTTATCTTCTTGAGAGTTTGGTAGTAATCCCTAAATGTCCACAGTTGTATAATTTATTTATTTGTTCATTTGGGAAGTGATCTCCAACCCATTTGGGTCTTTATTCTTGAAGCAAGTGCAGACGCCAGCCCCTAAATTACTTAATGTTATCTATAGGCTGCAATACACCGAAACGCTTCGGCATCAATTTAATAGGAGAGATTACTTAAGATGTTTGACGGTCCAATTTTTAAGGATGATTTTTTATTTGTTGCAGGTGAAGGAGACGCCTATTAAGATGTTGTGTGAGACAAATCGCTATGTATTGACCGTGAATGGTTTGTTTCCTGGACCGGAGATCCGTGCTCACAAGGGTGACACCATCTACGTTAATGTCACCAATACAGGACCTTACGGAGTCACTATTCATTGGTAAAAATAAAACCACCCTTCCTCCACCCTCTCTCTTTTCCCTCCCTCCCAATGTCCTAATATTATACACACGTGTAGGCATGGAGTGAGAGAAAAAAGGTATCCCTGGTCTGATGGACCAGAGAATATCACGCAATGCCCAATCCCTACAAACTCAAGCTTCCTTCAGAAAGTCATACTCACTGAAGAAGAAGGCACGCTATGGTGGCACGCTCATAGCGATTGGACACGGGCCACTGTACATGGCCCTATAATTATTTTGCCTGTCAATGACACCAACTACCCTTACAAGTTTGATGAACAACACACAATTGTGATTGGTATTCTACTTAAATGACATAAATAAGTTTTCCCCTTAATCAAACATGCACAAGTAATAGCTTGAATTGTTTTTCTTAACAAAACTAATTTGGCACGTAGCTGAATGGTATGCCAGAGATACGAAGGCTATAATTGATGAGGCTCTTGCAACCGGAGGCGATCCAGACTTATCCGTGGCCTATACCATCAATGGTCAACCAGGAGACAGTTACTCATGCTCCAATGGTATGAATTCTAGTGTGTATTTATGAGTGTGATATATGCTATTTTTTAAAAAGAAAAGCTCGTATTCATAGGTAATGAAATAAAACCTTTTTACTCTATATTAATGAAATGAGATCTTGCAAGATTGTTAATCCTTAAAACTAATCAAGATCTATAGCAATACTATTTAATATGGCGTTTTTTTTTTTTTTTTATAATCTTTTGTAGGGTCGGCATACAATATAACAGTTGTGCAAGGAAAAACGTATCTCTTCCGGATCATCCACTCTGGGATGAACGAAGAGATGTTCTTTGGCATAGCCAAGCACAATCTCACTGTGGTCGGAATGGATGGAGCTTATTTGAAACCGCTTAAGACCAATTACCTCATGATAACTCCTGGTCAAACGATGGATGTTTTGGTAACTGCAAACCAAGCCCCTGGTCGTTATTACATGGTATTTAGTCCGTTCTTGGATACTGGTGCCCCATCCAATGAAAACGTTACAAGGGCAATAGTTCAATACAATGGCAATTATAACCACTCGGAGACTCCGTTGTTACCCGAGCTTCCAGGTTTTACTAACAAGAGTGACGCTGGAAACTTCACTGTTCAGTTGAGGAGTTTGAACAGCAAAGAACATCCATCTAAGGTTCCAACCAAAATCACTAGGAACATTACGATCACGGTGGCCGTGAATCAGCAGCCATGTCCTGCTAATAAAACATGTACCGGTCCACAGGGCAACATGCTTTCGACAAGCTTGAACAACATAAGTTTTTCGGCTCCATCGATTAGCATTCTCCAAGCATACTACAAGTACGTAAATCACAAGACCTTCCAATTTTGATCATATTTGTTAGTATCTCAGACCGATAGAGTTGATTCAGGCTGAAATATTCTTCAAATCGAACCAATTTGAATGATTTAAGCCTTCATTGTCTTAAAGCAAAGGCATAATTCAACATCTAAATGTGTCTATAACATTATGTTTGTGTGGTGCGTGCAGCAATCTCCAAGGAGTCTACAACAAAACTTTTCCGGATACACCACCTTTCGTGTTCGACTACACCGGGAATGTATCGGCCTTAGGAGAAGCTGCCAATGTGAGCACCGAAGTGCTGATGATTAACTATAATGAGGAGGTTGAAATAAGATTCCAGGGGACCAATTTTGCAGCGGAGAATCACCCCATGCATTTACACGGCTACAGCTTTTATGTCGTCGGAATGGGCGATGGAAATTTCAGCGACTCCTATGTATCGCAGTATAATACAGTCGATCCGCCTTACGTTAACACTATCGGACTCCCCAAAAATGGGTGGACAGCCATCAGGTTCAAAGCCGATAATCCAGGTAATATAATTTATTGATAGAAACGCATATAAACATATAGTTTGCGCGGATTTAGACTTGTATATGAATACATTTGACAGATTATTAATTTACGGCTGCTTGTAGGGGTGTGGTTCATGCACTGTCACTTGGAACGCCATGCGAGCTGGGGGATGGACACAGTCATTGTCGTTGGAGATGGGGCGAAAAAACATCAGAAGGTGCTGCCGCCGCCCAAAGACATGCCTCCTTGTTCCGTGTCTTGATCAGGATATTGTTTGCTTTGAGTTCATTGCTAGGGCAACGGCCATTGATATACCAATGGAAATAAATCATCTGTACTGCGAATTTTGCAATTCTGGATTATTGAAATAAGCTTTGACTTTAACATATGTTTCGGCATGTGAAAAGTTTATGTTAGATTCAAAATAATGTATTCGTTTGTCCCATAAGTTATTAAAAATTTATTTGTACATCAATAGAGGCGAAATTTTCAATGATATTCACTGAAAGCCAACTTGCGATGTTAACATGGAAGGAGTCGATGCAACTTGCGATATTGACGTAAATAAATCAACTTGCGATGCCAATTTGACATGCTTTAGATGAGTATTTTTTATTTATATTTTTTTTTTAGCTCTTCAATGGAGGTGTGGATGATGGATATCGGTTTTTGAATTCGTTTATGAAATTGGAAATATTTTATTTCTTATGGGATCTCTTCAGCTGACGGAAGGAGGAATGAAGATATCATATCACATTCTCTATGCTGAAAGAGAAAGCTACTGGAAGTTGCGATGATTGTTCACAATCCATAAAAATAATAAGTTGAACAACATCGTGGATGTATGAGGATGATTGTTGGCACGAGAAATTATTTTAAAATAATCAACTAATTTTAATCAGCTCTTTGTAGGAAATCTTCAATTTGATTGCGATGTTAGGCTTTTAAATGTACTCGGGATACAGAATCAATCACATGATTGAAAATTTGTGCAAATTTTGTCTTTTCTTTGGAACCTGTCTAATGAAGGTCGCATCACATATTGAACTTTGGATTGACCTTGTCCGCTCGAATTTGTCGCAGTTAAATCTACTTCTTGAACGAGATTGTCGGCGTGATTATTATTATAACGATAATAATTTAAGTTACCAGAAAGAAGAGTAGGTTTGCTATAATTTATCGTCAATCACTAAATTTAGTATACTAGATAAAGCGAGAAACTATTGATATAGCTAGTATAAGCACCTAGAGGGGGGTGAATAGGTGTAAAAATAATTTCTTGAGATATGAAAGCAATACTAGGCAGACAATAAAAAAGAAGGTTCTCGTTTAGTTAATGAAACGAACTATGATCAAAGTAAAACAGAGAGTAAGGAAGAGAAAATTCAACACAAGGTTTATAGTGGTTCGGCTTATTCCAAGCCTACGTCCACTGTTCTGCACTGACAGCCCACTGGTTGGATTTCACTATGAACAAAAGAGATGTTACAGCAATGCTCTCTCTTGATTCCACAGTATGGATATTTTACCACACTTCCTCAAGGTATCTCAAAATATAAACTCTCTTTTGCGTACAAGGTTTCGCTCAGCAAATGAATTGACTACGAATTAAGGAGCTTCAGACTTTGGAATTCTTCTATCACGCACTCACTCGAACAACTGGAATGTCTTCCTTTTATACTCCTTTATGCCATCATACCCGTTGGCACTTACCAAAGGAATTCTTCCAATCTTCCCGTTGGACAGAATCAATTAGGAAGATCATTCGAGCTATTAAAGGAACATGTCGATAGCCCATCAATCCTGCTCGCCCATATAATCAGGATCTTGGTTTCCATAAGTAGAACCTTCCAAGAATACTTCGCCAATCATCAGATCTTTAATCAATCTTGATTTAAATAAAGGAATCCGTTATGTCATATCCAGCCAAGAGATCTTCTCCAATCGATAAGGCTAAACACTTAAAGAAGCACTCAGCTCTAGATAGCCTTTCTTCAACGGATTACAAACTGTCAGAGAGAATAGACTTTAAGTCTTGAGTCTGGCAGTCCGGAAGTCTTCAGACTTTGAATAAAAGAGTCTGCAAATCTTCAGACTAGACTGATAGAAACGTTTTGTCAGCTTCAAAATATTCCAGAAAGATTTCTCCAACAATCTCCCCCTTTTTGATGATGACAAAACTTTTATGCAGATTTAAATGACTTTGACCTGCAAAACAGTACTCAAGCAATATGGATATCTCATAAAGATTAATGACTTAATGATAACACTATAATCTGCAACTACAGAAAATAGGTTAGTCTTGCATGTAAAGCCATTCATAAGATATCAATAATACTTAATAAAAACAGCAGTCAAATCCAGTCAAATCCAAATCCACACCTCATTCAGTCATTATCCAGACACACAAAACAAACTAAAAATCTGCAAATTAAGTTCAAAGTTTCAAAGCTTGCATCTCTCCCCCTTTTTGTCATCATAAAAAAGGTTGAGATGAAAATGAAGTCAAATTTGCTTGGGAACGCGGACAAGCTGGAAATCTCCCATAGACTGAACGATGCCTTCCAGTTTTTTCAAGTCTTCCTTTAGATGAACTACTTCTTCTCCTTTAGCATTGGCTTAAATTTGAGTAGAAAGGGCTTGAATCTGATCAGATAGAGAAACGGAAGAAACTTGTCCAGCATTCTTCAAGTTCTGAACCTCGCACTCCAAAGCATATATCTGACCTCGCATTTCCAAGAAAACATCAAGAATTCTGCGAAAATCTGCTGTATTATCAGTCTGCGTACTAGCTTCAACACGGTCTGATGGAGTAAAGGCAGACGATGGTCTATCAGCATATTCATGCAGATTTGGCGATGAAGCATCATGACCCTCTTCAGGAAATTGAGAGGCATAAATGTCCTCTGGATCTGCTGGAGAACGGCTGACTCCTTCACTGGTAACAGGATAGAAGGTTGTTCCTCTTTGCTCCTTATCTCCCCCTGTTTCCATGGCTTTAGGTGGAGAAGAGAGTTTTTCATGCTCTTCTTCCTCTTGATTCTCTCTCTCTTCTTTTTCTTCTTCAATCCTCTCCTCCTCTGCTTTTTCTTCAGCTTCTCTCTTCTCTTCTTCTTTTTCTTCTCCTTCTTGCTCCTCTGCTTCTCTTTCTTCTTCTTCTTTCTCTTCTTCTTCTCTCTTCTACTTCTCTCTCTTCTTCTTTCTCCTGTCTTTCTCTCTCCTCTGCTTCTTTCTCCTGTCGTTCCATTGATTCTGGAACAGAACGAGTTAGCTTCTTCAATGCTATAGCAGAAATGGTGAGGTCATCCTCATCATTTTCATCCTCAATGATGAGAGCTCTTTTCTTTTTGGATGAAGCAACCATTGGCTCCTTCCCTTTTCTTTTCGCTGCAAAAGAGACTTGATGAGTTTTGACAGGGGTTTTCTCCTTAAACTTCTCCAATGCCTTGTCAAGTTCTTTCAGACGCATTTTCAACACCATTTTCAGTCCTACCACCATTTTGTCACATGGTCGAACACAAAGAATTTGTGGAGGCTGAATATTCAAATGTCTGAATATCTTTGACACAAGACCTGGATAAGGAAGTTGTCCCTTGTCCTTCACCATTGCTCTATACATGTGGAACAGGATGGTGTGAGGAAGAGAAAACTTTTTCCCAGTATTGATGGCATACATCAACTTTGCCTCTGAGTTTGATACATCAGTCTTGGAAGTTGATTTCGGTCTAAGGCAATTGATCACAATCTTGTGAAGCAAAATGTTGTTCGCACGCATCCTTGAGTAGGAAATCATTCCCTCTGTCATTCTGTCTTTAACAAGATCCTATGTTGCACGAGCAATAGAGACATTGATGGGTTGATACCTTCCTCTCTCAACCCCAATCACATCCGCCAGCATATCACATCAACTACAAAGTCCTGATCTCGGACACTAAAAGATATTCTATTCGCATCCAAGAAACTAAGATTTGAATAGAAATATGCAGTTAATTGAGCATAGCCTTCTGTGGTGTCAGAACAGAACTGTTCTAGTTGAAGAAAATTGAACTTTTCCCTCAAGTTCACATTCACAGCATCCAGGAAATCGAAATCCATACTCCTAGGATTTATCACCCCACGTTTCAACAAATTGGAGTATAGATCCTTCTGTTCCTTTGATCTAAACAAATCTGTCATCTTTCCTCGAATTTCCGTTGCAACACCCATTCTCGGTTGAAATTGGCTGTACAGTTTATCATCATCATTTCCATCTGTCGGATTAAATCCCCCAACACGCGGATCACTCGGGATATTTGCAAGGGCTTCTTCTGCCATCCCCCTTGGAGCAATTCCCAAATCTTCCATTTTTCGCAAAAAGATGTACTCATTCCCATATCCCTTGTCCTTAAGGAACGCACCAACGTAGTTCAACGGAGTACCAATACTCTTTAAAGCACGGTAAAGCTTATAAATAAAGTTGGGCTTTTGAATTCTTACAGGATCGGCGTCTTCAATGATTTCTTCTTCTCGTTAATGACCCACACCCTGTGGACTAGATGGAGGGGAATGACGCTGTTGAGAATGTTGCGGCCTCTGTTGCTGAGATGGTGACTCCTCTTCCTCAGTGAGATCGAAGTGAGTAGGCCCCTCACTCATTCGCCGTGGTCCCCTGCTTGCAATCCTCGAAGACTTTCTTGAAGACGACATCTTTCTTTGTCTTTGAAAGATTCTTTGCTTGACTCTCCCAAGAAAAGTGACTACTTTTTCGAAGATTAAGGAAGGAAAACAGAAATGGAGGATCGATGCTTTTTAGGGTTTTGGAGTTATGCAGAGAGGAACCGACTGTAAATAGCCCAGTCGAAATACCAAACATCATAAAGGAAAGTGAAAAGATGCCCTTTTTAAAGATAACTGCCTTTTTTAAAAAAATAACTGCCATTTTAAAAAGAAATTAATTTTTGAAAAGGTAAAATTGCACTTTTCACGGAAATTTAAGATAGCATAAATAATCGTACCTTTTCGTGATTTAATACAAAATAGAACAACTTACAGTTAAGACCCATGATAGTCTTATTCTAAGAGTCTGAGAGTCTGAGAGTCTCTAGACTTTAACTTCTTCAAGCTTCAAAATGTTGAGTCTGGAACGAATGATTTCAAATTGATTTTTCTCCAAAGGCTTTGTGAATATATCCGCCAGTTGGTTCTTCGTGTCAACAAATTGAATCGAAACTTCTCCATTTTGAACATAATCTCTAATGAAGTGATGACGAATCTCTATATGCTTTGCTCTTGAGTGAAGAATTGGATTTTTGGTGAGATTGATTGCACTGGTGTTGTCACAATTAATCTCCGTGCATGAATCTTCAATTCCAAAGTCTCTTAGCTGTTGCTTTATCCACAGAATTTGTGAACAACAACTTCCAAGAGCTACATATTCTCGCTTCGCCGTAGAAAGAGCTCTTTGTTCTTTGCTTTCTTGAAAACCAAGATACCGTTCGTTTCCAAGTAACCGACAGTACCCGAGGTGCTCTTTCTATCAACTCGCAACCGGCTAGATCTGCGTCGAGTATCCAAGAAGAGTAAAGTCTCCCTTTTGGGATACCATAGGCCGATACTTGAAGTTGAAGCAATATATTTGATAATTCGCTTTGCAGCACATAGATGAGATTCTTTAGGGTCTGCTTGAAATCTAGCATAAATGCAAACACTAAACAAAATGTCAGGTCTGGAAGCAGTAAGATAAAGAAGTGAACCGATGATACTCCTATATAGCTTCTGGTCAACTTTCTTTCCTCCTTCATCTTTGTCTATCTTCAAGGAACTTGACATTGGTATATCAGTCTTTTTGCAATTTTCCAATCCAAACTTCTTGACAAAATCATTAGCATATTTTTCTTGATGAATAAAAGTCCCTTCCTTCAATTGTTTCACTTGAAGTCCAAGAAAGAAGGTTAGTTCTCCCATCATGCTCATTTCAAATTCATCCTGTATAGACTTTGAGAATTTCTTGCACAGACTTTCATTAGAGGATCCAAAAATAATATCATCAACATATATTTGAACAAGCAAAAAACTTTTGCTTTCTCTTTTGATAAACAATGTAGTGTCTACTTTACCTTTGACAAAACCATTTTGTATTAAAAACTTACTTAGCCTGTCGTACCAAGCTCGAGGTGCTTGCTTTAAACCATACAAAGCCTTTTTCAGTCTGAATACTGAGTCTGGCTTCTTTGGGTCTTCAAACCCAGGAGGTTGTTCCACATAGACTTCCTCATGGATAAATCCATTTAGGAAGGCACTTTTGATGTCCATTTGGAATAACCTGAAATTCTTATAACAAGCAAAAGCAAGTAATAATCGAATTGCTTCTAACCTTGCTACTGGTACATAAGTCTCATCATAGTCTATCCCTTCTTCTTGCGTATATCCCTTGGCCACGAGTCTTGCTTTGTTTCTTACAACTTTTCCTTTCTCGTTCATCTTGTTCTTGAAAACCCATTTAGCTCCAATAATAGATTTACCTTTTGGTTTAGGAGTCAATTCCCAGACATCATTAATGTTGAATTGTCTGAGTTCTTCTTGCATAGCTTCAATCCAGCTTTCATCAGATAAAGCTTCTTCTATGCTTTTGGGTTCCAATTCAGAAATAAGAGCCACAGCACTAGACTCTTCGCGCCTTTTGGATCTTGTGCGAATTCCTTCATTAATGTCGCCAATAATGAGATCTTTAGGATGACTGGACTTATGCTTCCAGTTCTTTGGTTGATTTGTCGTTGATAATCACTTTCTTCATTTGAATCTTCAATAACCACTTGTTCTTTGGTCTTTCGTAGTCCGAGCCGCTTCTTGAGATTTAGACTTTGTAGAGTCTGGAGCAAGTTCAGATTCTTCAAGAAGAGTCTGAATAGATTCATTTTGCATAGAATCCTGGAATTTGACATTCATTGATTCCTCCACAGATTGACTTTTCTTGTTATAGACTCTGTAGGCTTTGCTTGAGGTAGAATATCCAAGGAAGATTCCTTCGTCTGATTTTTCTTCAAACTTACTAACTCGATCATTTGCATTTTTCAATATAAAGCATTTGCATCCGAACACATGAAAATATGAAACAATAGGCTTCTTTCCTTTGAATAATTCATAGGGGTTTTTTTTCCAGAATAGGCCTTAGAAAAACTCTATTAATGATATAACATGCTTTGTTGAAACTTGACTTTCAGCCCAAAATCGTGAAGAGATGTTACTTTCAATTAAAAGAGTTCTAGCCATTTCTTGAAGAGATCTATTCTTTCTTTCCATAACTCCATTTTGCTCGGAGTATATGGAGAGGAGAACACATGCTGAAAACCAGATTCATCACGAGAATTTTGTAAAATCTTGATTTTCAAATTCACCTCCATGGTCTGTTCTTATACTTGAGATAGTATACCATTTTTCATTTTGAACCTTTTTAGCAAACTTTTCAAAATAAGAGAAGGTTTCAGACTTACTTGACAGAAAATATACCCAAGTAAATTGAGAGTAATCATCCACAATTACTATGCAATATTTCTTACCTCCAATGCTTTGAGTTCTGGTTGGTCCAAAGAGATCCATATGCAGAAGCTGCAGTATACGATTAGTGGAAACTTGATTTATTGGTTTAAAAGAATTTCTTACCTGCTTTCCCAAAACGCATGGTGTGCATAGATCATTCTTTTGGTAAGATAAATTTGGTAGACCACGAACAAGCTTCTTTGCTGAAATTTTGGCTATCTGCTTCATATTGATGTGCCCAAGCTTTCTGTGCCATAAGCTTGCTTCGTCTTGAATTGAGATTAAACATTGCAATTCATCTAGTTTCACATCCAAGAGGTAGATATTTCCATGTCTTCGACCCATAAACGACTGAGTAGAATCTTTACTGGTTCCTGAACATATTCCTTCTTGAAAATTGATTTTGAAACCAGTATCACACAACTGACTGATACTGAGCAGATTGTAGTTAAGTCCTTCCACTAGGGAAACGTTGCTTATTGTGAGGTTTCCAATCTTTACAGTTCCAAATCCCACAATTCTTCCTTTGTTGTTTCCTCCAAAAGAAACTTTTCCACCATTTACTTGAACGAGCTTTATGAAGCAATTTGAATCTCCTGTCATATGTCTTGAGCATCCACTATCTAGATACAATTTTACCTTTTTCTTGATAGTGACCTGCATTTAAAGAAGAGACTCAAGCTTTCGTTGGTACCCATATTTTCTTGGGTCCATTGGTGTTAGTATGATATGCGGTACTTGCCCATACTTTCTTAACAGGTTTCCAGACCATAGGACATTCTTTTTCAAAATGATCTGTACTATTGCACTTTGAACATCGAGAGCATTTCGACCCTCTTGGTTTTACAAAAGCCTTTTGAAATGATTTTTGTAAACATCTCTTGTAGGTCTTTGCTTAATTCTTTCCTTTACTTTAGGAAAATCAATTAAAGGAATTGTTTCTTCTGTCATTCCTAAACCAGATTTATTGAAATAAGGTCTTTGTGTTGAAAGAATTTTCTCAAGTTTCTCAGATCCTAATGAAAATCTTTTTGAAACATTTGACAAGTCATTTTTTAAGAATGCATTTTCTTTTAAAAGATTGTCTTCACTTTCTTTTAGAGTAGAAACATTCATGTCTAAACATTTCAACTTTTCTTTCAAAACATTTTCCTGTTGTTTTAGTGTAGAGTTTTCCTTTTTAAGTTCGGAAATCCTTTTAAGAGAAGTCTTAAGACTAAAACACAGCTCATCAATGTATTTAGAAACTTTAACTGGAATTTTAAAGTTACTTACCTCAAATTCACTGTCTGAGTCTGAGTCTGTTTCAGAGTTTGAATCTGAATCTGATTGTGCCATCAGACATATATTGGCATAATCATCATCATCACTTTCTTCACACTCTGTGTCACTCCAGGTTTCTACTTTGAGAGCCTTTCGATACTTTTCAGCTTTTCCTTTCTTCTTTTTCAAAAGAGGACAGTTGGGTCTGATGTGTCCCTTTTTCTTACATTCAAAGCAGACTACATCTTTGTTTGATTCACCATCATCAACAGACTTGGTCTGTTGCTTTTGAAAACTCTGTTTCTTCAGATTGAATCTTCTTCATTTTCTGTTCAACTTTCTGAATATTCTTATCATAAGAGCAAGCTCCTCATCGTCCATATCGTCTTCAGAATCTGTGACATCATAATCATCATTGGATTTTAATGCAATGGATTTCTTACCTTTAGGATCTTCATCTTCATTGATTCGCTCTACTTCATAAGACTGAAGAGTTCCAACCAACTCATCGACAGATAGTGGCATGATTCTTTGTGTCTCTCTTATTGAGGTCTTTATATGATTCCAATCCTTGGAAAGTCCACGTAGTAGCTTGTTTACCTTCATGGGATCAGAAATTGGTTGACATTGATTTTCAAGACCATTCACGATATCTATAAAACGGCTAAACATGTCAGTTATAGATTCTCCTGATTTCATTTTGAAGGCTTCGTATTGACCGAGGAGAATGTTGATTCTAGTCTCCTTCACTCGATCTGTTCCTTCATAGGTGATATGTAATCTATCCCAGACTTCTTTTGCTGTAACACAAGAAGATATTCTGTTATATTCAGTAAGTGACAAAACACAATATAAAGAATAAATTGCTTTTGCATCAAGTGCTTGTCTCTTGAATATTTCTTCCTGAGTCATTTCTCTTGACTCAACAGTTTCTTTTCCTCTCTCTGAGACAGATGCAGCTTTAGGAGTGATTCCTTTTTCTACAACGTCCCATTCCAAAGGATCCTTTGATTGAAGGAACGCTTTCATCTTGTTTTTCCAGATGTTGTAATCATTTCAATCAAAGTAAGGTGGTCTGGTATTGCTTTGCCCTTCCACCAGCCCTAGAGCTAGCATACTAGCCATGGATCTTTAACTCTGAAGTAAAACACTTCAAACAACGTGAGTACACAAGCTCTGATACCAATTGATATAGCTAGTATAAGCACCTAGAGGGGGGTGAATAGGTGTAAAAATAATTTCTTGAGATATGAAAGCAATACTAGGTAGACAATAGAAAAGAAGGTTCTCATTTAGTTAATGAAACGAACTATGATCAAAGTAAAACAGAGAGTAAGGAAGAGAAAATTCAACACAAGGTTTATAGTGGTTCGGCTTATTCCAAGCCTACGTCCACTGTTCTGCACTGACAGCCCACTAGCTGGATTTCACTATGAACAAAAGAGATGTTACAGCAATGCTCTCTCTTGATTCCACAGTATGGATATTTTACCACACTTCCTCAAGGTATCTCAAAATATAAACTCTCTTTTACGTACAAGGTTTTGCTCAGCAAATGAATTGACTACGAATTAAGGAGCTTTAGACTTTGGAATTCTTCTATCGCGCACTCACTCGAACAACTGGAACGTCTTCCTTTTATACTCCTTTATGCCATCATACCCGTTGGCACTTACCAAAGGAATTCTTCCAATCTTCCCGTTGGACAGAATCAATTAGGAAGATCATTCGAGCTATTAAAGGAACATGTCGATAGCCCATCAATCCTGCTCGCCCATACAATCAGGATCTTGGTTTCCATAAGTAGAACCTTCCAAGAATACTTCGCCAATCATCGGATCCTTAATCAATCTTGATTTGAATAAAGGAATTCGTTATGTCATATCTAGCCAAGAGATCTTCTCCAGTCGATAAGGCTAAACACTTAAAGAAGCACTCATCTCTGGATAGCCTTTCTTCAACGGATTACAAACTGTCAGAGAGAATAGACTTTAAGTCTTGAGTCTGGCAGTCCGGAAATCTTCAGACTTTGAATAGAAGAGTCTACAAATCTTTAGATTAGACTGATAGAAACGTTTTGTCAGCTTCAAAATATTCCAGAAAGATTTCTCCAACAACTATAAGCAGTTAACTTTATAAATTGTTCCGACCAAAAAGTATAAAAAAAAAAAAAAAGGAAAATTTCAATTAAGGGCATGAAGTGGAACCGTATTATCAAAAAAGGGCCTAAAGTGGACATTGTATCAAACAAGGACCCGAAGTGACCGATTTAGTCTTGAATAAAGGTTTCAACTTGAAAGCCAGTCAAATTTTATTGGGAAAATTCCAAATAAGGACCCGAAGTAGACCAATTTTCTCAAATAAGGACCCGAAGTGAACTTTGTGTCGGATAAGGACTTTAAGTAAACTCATTGTCTCGAATAAGGACCCAAAGTGGTTGAATCAATTCCAAATAAGGACCCGAGCTTGCTGGTCAACCAAATATTCGCCAGCTATCAAGCATGTGACATTTCCAACGACTGGAGTTTGGGCAATTTTCCAAAAAAAATCTAAGGAAAAATTAACAAATCCTAAAACGGAAACAAAAAAAAAAAAACCCTAGGTTTTCTACGATATCCCTATTCCTTGTACCCATCCTCTGCAAAATCAAAGGCTGAAGTTCTCCATTGTACCCATCCTCCGCAAAGTCGAAGACTTAAATTCTCCGCCAGTTGAGGCACGAATTCAAAAACAAGAAGAAAACGATATTCTTCTTTCTTTGTTTGCGGTGCGGGTGTGTGTAGTTGCCGTGGGAGAAGCAATCGCTACATAGATTGAATGTCTCGGCCTCACCAGCGTCCTTGAAGCACTTCACACACGTGAAGAACATCCCCAATGCAAGGCACCCGCACCCATCACATAGAGGCCTAGCACTCGTGGCGATGTAAAAAACCGTGATGGCATTGTCGAAGCTGAGCTTTCCTGTGCCACACACATTCAGCTCCTCGAACAAGTAAGGGTTGCTCATCCTCACATAGCCCTCAACCTTCGTGAAGGAAAGAAACTTCGAGAGGCACACGACCCCTGAGCAAGAACTGGGAGCGGGACCACAACAAAGGAGAGAGAGGAGGGACAGTACGGCCCCAAGGAAGCGTTCCGTGCGGTGTAGATTCCCATGGCCATCGCCTGCTTGACTCTGCCGAACTTACCAGCGCAGGGAGCCGTCTTGACAAAATTTACAAGAGGCTGCCGATAGAAAGAAGAGACGATGGTGAACAATAGACCGATGCTTGCAAGGGGCAGGAGAGAAGCGACGAGAATCGAGCAGGGCGATGAGAATCGAGCAGGGCGATGAGCGACAAGAATCAAGTTGCAACGACGATCGGGTAGCGATTTGGTTGAGGAGCGGCGAGGGAGAAGAAAGAAGAAAATATAAACTTAATTAATTTAGAATTTTCCCTTTTTTTCAATCATAATTTTCTGACAAAATTGCCCCTATTGTATTTGCCGGAAAATGTTTGCCGATGAGCTTAGGTCCTCAATAGAGATTAAGTTTATTATTTCGGGTCCTTATTTGACACAAAATTTACTTTGGGTCCTTATTAGAGACAATGAGTTTACTTCGGGTCCTTATCTGATGCAAAGTTCACTTCGGATCCTTATTTGAGAAAATTGGTTCACTTCGGATCCTTATTTGAAATTTTCCCAAAAAAAAAAAAGCTTTGTAAATTCTCTGCACTATTCTTAAAAAAAAAAAAAAATTGCTCACTTAACTTTAAGATGATATCAACTACCATAGAATAATTTAAAGGACGTGCATGCGTTGCTTGGAATTTGTGTCATTAGGAAGCACCTATAAAAAGTGCTTTATTGAATTATATTGCCTACTTTGACAGGCGGACTTAATTGAATAACTATAAGACACATACATAATTTAATTACAACCACTCATGAAATTTTAAAACAATACTTCCACTTATTTAGCCAAAAGATGTGGTCCATTTTTATGATCATTCCGGTCCAAACAAATAAAGGAAAATGTCACAAATTGTCCCTGAACTTTCATATAATGTTCATTTTCATCCCTGAGTTTTCGATTTGCTCAATTTGGTCTCTGAACTTTCATCTAATGTTCAATTTCATTCCTGAGCTTTTGATTTGCTCAATTTGGTCCATGAACTTTCTATTTAATGTTCAATGCCATCCCTGACTATTGGAAAATTGACCAATTTTGTCCTTCCATTAGTTAAAGTTAACGGAAATGACTTACATGGCTTTTAGTCTCTTAAATATAAAATTAAAAAAAAAAAAGGACATGTGGAATATCCACATGGAAATTACCTTTAAAACAGGTCAAATTGTGGCCACCATCCAAAAAGAGATACAAAACCACTTAAGCTCTGTTTGTTTGTGTTTCTTTTTTTTGTTTTTAAACACTTTTTTCTTTTTTTTGTTCGCAGGACAAAAAAAATGTAAACGCGTTTGGGTGCGTTTCATTCCTTTTTGTTCTTTTTATTCTCTAAACAAAAAAAAAAAAAAAAGAAATAAGAAACACAAAATTTGTGTTTCTTATTTCTGAAACACATCTGACGAACAAAAAAGGAACAAAATTGTGTTCCTTTTCTATTTCATGCTCCCTTCGAACACCGCCTCTCTCCCCTGCGACGAGCTTCTCCTCCTGCGACGAGCGACTCCTCCTGCGAGCAAAGAAGTCCATCGTCTTCTCCGGCGCCGACAGCGGCCTCTGTCTCGACAGCCGCTGCTCCTTCACCAGGTAAACGTGGTCACTGCTCCTCCCCTACGCAGCCACGCTCTCCCTTTTCCGGCGTCTCTCATAGGTGCACCACCGTCGAGTGATCCGGCGCCTCCCACTTGGCTGACTCTCCGGCGCCGACAGCTGCTTCTCCAGCGCCGACAGCTGCTGCTCCTTCATCGGCTGAAGCTTCTGATTCGAGGTAGGTTTCTGCGCTCACCAGCTGCTGCTCCTCCTTCACCGTGTTTCTAGGGCTTCGACGAGAGCCACCCCTCGCAGATTTGGGCGACCGCTGCTCGGGGCTCGACCGCGACCGCTGCTCGGGGCTCGACCGCGACAGCTCGCTCGAGCCAGCGCTTGCCCAGATCTGCGAGACGCTCGCTCGAGCGAGCCCTCGCGCTCGAGCCCCGAGTGAGTTGTTGCTCGCCAAGATCTGCGACGGTGTCTACTCGCTTGAGCGAGCGTGGCTGCTTTGCTCGCTTGAGCGAGCGTCGCTGATTTTTGTGTAGGTTTGCATTTCGTCGTCTTGATTTTTGTGCGAGGTTCTGCAATGTGATTGTGGCTGGTCCGCCTTAAGCTCGATGTTTGGTTTTGAATTTTATGGTCAATTTTGTGATTGTAGACGGTGTGCGGTCCAATGGGAGTGGAAGAACTTTCGGGGAGGAGCTTCCTCGGCTTGCGAAAGAAGTGCAGCGCATCACGAACATTCGCGGATACGTCGGTGAGCTTTGATCCCTTCTTGGAGCCGTTGTGTTCAGTTGTTCATTATCTAGCGGCGGGATGCAGTTTCTGTTGATCTCGGAGTCATGACTTTGTTGCCAATCCGCCTTTCGAGTGATCGTGAATTACTGTTATTAAGTTCTCTGAGACTCATTCAATTCTCGGTTCTGTGGCTGATTGGCATCGATGAGATTAGACTCGATATTTTTTTTATGGGTTGTAGAACTTCTTAAGGTTTAGTCGTCTCTAATTGTTACTTTACTAGGAAATGGTTTATGTCTGCTCTCTATGAAAAGCCATGACTAATTTATGGTGATAAATATTCAAGGGACCGCATTACGGCTTGAAGTGCTGGTTGGAGATCTGGAAGATTCAGTTATCTTCATACATCAGCAAGCGAGAAATGTCTTGTCCAAAAAAAATTCTGCTTCATCTGTTCTGATGGTAATGACCGTAGTCTTTGCCCTCCCTTTTCATGGTAGTTCTTTAGATGTTAATTTTCCTGCAGGTTATGAACCCAATCTGATTCCTCCTTTTCAATTCAGGAAACCGGACAGAGTAAAGAGAAGTTACTTCGAGCAATAAAAACCATGAACGATATCGAGGACCTAGTTGTGAAATTACGGAAATGAGTCAGAGGTGCGGATTCATCTGCTCGCTCGAGCGGCGTCGCTGCTCTGCTCGCTCAAGCGAGCGTCGCGAGCAGAGCAGCAACGCTCTCCTCGCTCGAGCTATGATTTTGATAACTCACACCATCGCCCCATCCCTGATCGAAGCCCTAAGGTAGGAGATCGCCATTCTCCACGAGGTGCCCAATCTGATTCAGTTAATCAAAAGAAACTAGGAACTCACATTGCGGATCTGGAATCTCAGCTTGGCCAAGCTCAAGAAGAGCTGAAGAATCTGAAAGAGCAATTGGTCTCAGCTGAGGCTGCAAAGAAAGTAGCTCAAGAAAAGCTTGAGAAGAAGAAATGGCCTCAAAGCTGAGTCAGCTAGAAGAGGAACTTAAAGCGAGCAAAGAAAACAACATCCAATTGAAGGAGAAATTAAAAGCTGTGGAAGGAGGTAAAGAAGAACTAGAAGCGGAGATGAAGAAGCTGAGGGTGCAGACCGAGCAGTGGAGGAAAGCAGTAGCTGCTGTTCTTGCTGGTGGTGTTGAAATGAATGGGAGAATTCCTGGAAGATGCGGTTCCATAGATAAGCATTTCGGAGGAGTTTTTGAGGTGCCTCATGTAGGTTATGCTGATTTTGTGGGTTCACCAGGAAATATTGATGATCTAGACATGGCTTTGGAGGCGGGAAGCGAAAGAACTCTGGGATCAGAATGTTCGGAGATTTGTGGAAGAGGAAGGGCCAGAAGTGATCCATCATCTCTGTGCTCCATTACCCTATATGGTTCTGGTGTCATTAATGGTTGAAAACGAGGAAAATTGGCGCCTGTTATTAGTCTTTTGGGTTTCGAAGTGCTAGTGCTTTTTGTTCTCTTTTGCTAGGATGAGTGGCACACTATATGCATGTATATGTCCAGTAGCAAAACTAAATCCAAACCACTATGGCACTGCTCAATTTGTTTGAGAGTTCTGATATCCGTCTTGATCGTTTGTTTTGTTTCTAAGGTGCAGCATTGATCCACAGGCAAATATTGCTATCTGTAAGTTCAGATTCCTGCTGACTTGAGAAAATAAATTGAGACTATACAGAGTGTGGGAAAGAACGTATGCGAGAAAGTTGAACATCAAGACTTTGATATCTTGGCTATCGACATGAGCAGTTGGTTGTAGATGAAAATTGCATATTCCATGTTTTAATATTCTTCAATCCTCAGTGCACAAGCTCGTGTTCGCAGAATCCCTATCTAAGTATACTCTTGATGGAATGATGTTCTAACGATCCATCGGTTTGATTCCAAGAAACCAATCTCTCGTTATGAATGAATGTGATTACCACTGAATAAGGCGGCAAATAGTTATTCAATGGGAATCACCCAGAGAAATGGGGGACGATTACTTGGGACAAGTATGAATTGTCGATGGGCAATTGTTTTCTTTCAAGTATGCACATATGATCATGTTCAGAACGTTTGTCTTCACTCACCATGAACAAAACAAAATTAATGATCATTTCATGAGAATGACAATTCTCATCTCGTTTAAACTTTATTTAGAAAAAAGCATTTTTTTTAAAATTTAAAAACAGAAATTTTGTACAGTTTACCAAACGTGTTTATGTTCTTTTTCTATTCTAGGAACAAAAATTAAGCTATGATTACCAAACGTGTTTTTGTTCTTTTTTATTTCAAGAACAGTTTTTTTTTTTTTTACACTTACCAAACGCGTTCTTTTGTTCAAAAACTGTTTAGGAACAGAAACACTTTTTTTTGTTTTGTTCCTGGAACAAAAAAAAAGTAAACGTTACCAAACGCGCCCTTATTCTCTCTGTTTTTGTGATTGGTGCTCTCATCTCTAGCTGATCCCTAATTTATTTATTTTTTAAAGATATATATTGACTCATAATTCTAGTAATCCAACTTAGTTCCACGTCATCAATTAATGCTCCATGTCATCACTTAACGGTTTGAACAAATGGAAGGACTAGATAAAACATTTGTTAATAGTTCAGGGACAAAATTGAGCAAATCGAAAGTTCATGGATGAAATTGAACATTAGATGAAAGTTCATGGACCAAATTGAGCAAATCAAAAACTCGGGGATGAAATTGAACATTAGATAAAAGTTTAGAGACTAAATTGAGCAAATCAAAAGCTCGGAGATGAAATTAAACATTAGATGAAAGTTCATGGACCAAATTGAGTAAATCGAAAGCTCAATGATGAAATTGAACATTAGATGAAAGTTTATGAACCATTTGTGACATTTTCCCAACAAATAACATTGTCAGATCAAAAGGTAAACATTTGGGATTCCAACTATAGTGTCACCAAATTGTGAATAAACTCTTGTTTTATAAGAGGGTGGGAAAAAATATTGCAAATTGGAGGGGGAGTGGTTGAGTAGATACCCAAGAAAGAACACTTATTTCATCATTAGTTCAAATGTACAAAATTCATATTTTAAAAAGGTCGGGGACCTTTGTCTTGCAACGGTTGATCTTCTTCAGGGAAACAGATACAAGAAAGGGCCCAAACGACATTGCACATTTCTTTCCCCTTGCAAAAGCTGATCTTCTTCGTAAGCATACGCATCCGACCTGATCTTATGAATAGGTCAAATGAAGTCTTTTCTCAATTTCTATAATCATCTTTAAACGAGTGCCTTAGAAGTCCTACAATTTATTAGAAAATTGCAATTGAGTCCTACAAATTCTTAAAGTGTAATCCGGTCTTAAAACTTTATACAATTGATGTAATGAAGTCCTTCCACTAATTCTATCTATTTTGACTAAAAGAAAATGTTGGCGTGATTTTTCTATCACTTTTTAAAGACATGTGACGTCTTAGTAAATGCCACATTAGAAAAAAAAAATGTGAATTTAAAAGCCCAGATTGATTTTGATGAAAGAAATTACCAAAAATATGAATATATCAAACTTGGGTCCAAAAGGATCGGCAAGACAAATTAACAGGATTTTATGGGAGAAATTGGGCGGATGCCCGAGATTTCTTAAAGAATCAACTAACACAAATTGAACTTGAACTCTGTAGAAGAAAAAAAGTACAATCTTTACCACATGCTCAAGACCAAGTTCACATGGCCGCGCTCATGCTGAAGCATTTATTTTGATCGATCATGGTCAAGCTTGATCGGCCATGGTTGAATTTGATGAAACTCAAGCGGCCATGGTCGCAAGCTCTAGTGGAAGTTCCCTTCGGATTCCATCAAAATCGCAATGCAACCAACTGATCTCTCTATTGCTGACGTTGAATTTGAGCTCAATAAAGTAGTGAACTTTGTAAATTGTTACGACCATAACAATAATATAAAAGGAAAATTTATAAATTCTTTGCAATATTAAAAAAAAAAAAATTGCTCACTTAACTTTAAGATGACATCAACTGCCATAGAATAACCAAATGTGCACGCATGTGTTTCTTGGAATTTATGTCATTAGGAAGCGCCTATAAAAAGTGCTTTATAAAATTATATTCCCAACTTTTACAGTTGGACTTAACCAAACTATAAGATACATGCGTCATTTAATTTCAACCACTTGCTAAATTTTAATAACAACACTTCCACTTATAACATTTAGGGTTCCAACTATAGTGTGACTAAGGTGTGATTAATTATTTATAATCTGTTTTGTAAGAGGCTGGCAAAAGAATATTGCAAATTGGAGGGGGAGGGGTTGGGTAGATACCCAAAAGGGACATTAATATCATCATTAGTTTACATGTGCAAAATTCATATTCTAGGAAGGTCGGGGACCTTTGTCTTGCAAAAGCTGATCTTCTGAGGAAACGGATCTTGGAAGAGGCCCAAACGACGTTGCACATTTCTTTCCCTTTGCAAAAGCTAATCTTCTTCGTGAACATACACATCCGACCTTGATTTTATGAATAACTTCAGTTTTATTGATTTTTTTCCCTCTGTTGGGTTCGCATTTCGGCTTTGATTCTAGCTTTGTAATTATTTGGAGGTTCGTATTTAATAATTTTTTCTTAGATTTTTTTTTCTTTGCACATTTGTGTTTCCCCTTTCATTTTCTCTTAACAGAACTCAATTATACCATTTGAAAGTTTTAAGGCTCAATTATAATTTTTGTGGTAAGTTTTAGGACTTTTGGTGCATTTATCCATTAAATTTTAATATTTGGCTATATTGATGTAATTCAATGAAGCATCTTCCAAAGACCAATCAACCACAAGGTGAATTACACTTACAATAAAGCCACGTGTACATTTGAGTGGATCAAATATAATGGAAATACAACAATGGTTCTTATTTAAATGGTTTCATGATCACATTTCCAGCGAGGCAAGATCATCTCGTTTGAGTCCAACGTGAAGTTTACATATATCCTCTTTATTAAATTTACTGATTTTGCATTTGCCTAACATTTTGTACCAAAGCATATATTATAACTTATTGCTAATTTAGTCATAAACTTTTGTGCGAGATTCTAAAGTAATTATTCTTTTCAATTTTCATCGGAAGTCGTTGATGTCGCGACATGCGGCATTGGACAATCAATGATGACTGGATCGCTACATTAGTGATTTCAAGTGAAAATTGACTCGAAGGAATACATTGGAATTTTGCACAAAGACTTAGAATAAAAAGATTACCAAAAAAAATCTTAAATCTATTACACTTATATCAACAGTTCTAAACCTTTTTAATTTAGTCAATTTAGTCTTAAGCATTTTGACAATTTGCCAATTGAGTCATTTCAGCTAATTTTGGTTGGAAATTGTTGATGCGAGCACTATGCATCTTACATGGCATGATCCACATTGATCTAGACAATTTTTTAAATTTTTTGCTGAATTCTTTATCATTAGTTTGAATTTTGAATTTCCTTACAATTTTTTCTTTGCTTTTTTTCATTGTGGTTGGCAATGGTCACATGGCCGTTGGGCCATTGGCAAGGCCCTCGCTAGTTACAAAGGCCTTGGGCGAGGGTGCAAAGGCCCTTGCCAAGTTTGGGTATGGGCCTTTGCAACTTCACTAGTTGGGGGCAAGGCTATTGTAGTTGACAAGGGTCGTCAATAACTGTCATCGGCAAAATGATAAAAAAAAAATTCAAAAAGATTTGAAAAATTATAAACATCATTGAAGTCATTGTCGACTGTACCACGTAAGATATCTAGCATCCATGTTAATGATTTCTAATCAAAATTTATGAGAATGACTTAATTGATAAAAAGTTTAAGACTAAATTTACCAAATTGTAAGATTTAAAACTGAATTGGCACATGTGCAATATGTTTAAGAATTTTTTGGTAAGTTCTTCATTTATGACTTAATTAGCAAAGTTGAAATGTTATGATTGAATTAACGTTTGTATAATAGGTTTAGGACTAATTGGGTAATTTTCCCTGTATATTTTTTTTATTTCCAAATAAAAAAGTGGAAGAATATCAATGAGCATAGAACTTTTTTATGCATGTAATTCACATCCTATTCCATAAAACCATCGATATACGTACTCGCAACCACAAGTACCGATAGCAATTCTACAGCACCGACACTATATTTAAGCCTAAAACGAAAATTAAGAAGAATATAGTCAATACCTAATAATTTGTCAAATTATTGATGGACCAAAAACATCTTGTAGGTAAAAAAGGCATTTGCTTCGAAGATACGTTGAATATTTGATTATCCATGAATCCTTTTATATATAATTTATACATACATCAACTTATTAAAATCGACAAATTCCCTCCAAAGTTTTTTCGAATTTCTTGCATGATGATCCATTCGCTCTAAAATTAATAATCCATAAAGTTACAAAAAAAAATCATAGAGAAAAAATTGCTAGAAAATGAACATCACCACTCAACTTTTCGTTTCAATATTCGTAGTCTAGACCGCCATAGACTAAATTAAAGTTGAGAGAATAAAATGACATTTCATTGCCCAGCACACCACTCAATGATTAGATTCGAAAATATAAAATCGAAAGGTCTTTTCGTTTCCATTGAATAACCAAATTGTAGAAAATGTCAGTTCCATAGGGGACTCCCACTCGATCGGCCATTATTCAGACAATTTGAACTGACATTTTGTACAATGTGAGTCCCTAATGTACCGTAAAAAGACACACTTCAATCTGTATATTTTATTCTGATTTTTCCAATCAGGTAATGCCAATAGAATTTATTCAGTTGTCGTGACCAACATATACGAAAATAAATTAATCCACAGATTTTGCATAAATCAGTCGAGACTGTAAGAATCTTCTGGAACCAAAACGTCAAGACCGAGCCCCACGACCGTGACTAGGCTTCACTCTATGTGGGGTTTCAAATGCCCAAGAAAATATTGGGTGTCCCAAGTGTAGAGCTTGAGTTTTGCACTTGTCCACTCAACCTCCGCCATGTGTCAATTTGAGACCCAATTGTCATGGACCTTCCCATCCTCTGTCTCTTCGATTATTGTTTTTACTTTTTTTCCTTTTTTTCATTTTTTTTCTTCTTCTTCCTCCTTTCACTACTCCACGCATCCCCTCTCTCTCTTCAATATGGGTATATCCAAATTGGGCCCAGAAGGATCAACAAGAGAAATTAACAGGATTTTATTGGAGAAATTGGGCGGATACCCGAGATTTTTTAAAGCATCAACTAACACAAATGGAACATGAACTCTGTAGAAGGAAAAAAAGTACAATCTTGACCAGAAGCTCAAGACCAAGTTCACATGGCCGCGCTCATGCTCAAGCATTTATTTTGGTCGAACATGGTCAAGCTTGAGCGGCCATGGTTGAATTTGGTGAAACTCAAGTGGCCATGGTCGCAAGCTCTAGTAGAAGTACCCTTCGGATTCCATTTAAATTGCAATGCAACCAACCGATCTCTCTATTGCCGACGTCGAATTTGAGCTCAATAAAGTAGTGAACTTTGTAAATTGTTACGACCAAAGAATTAAATAAAAAGAAATTTTGTAAATTATTTTCAATATTAAAAAAAAAAAAATTGCTCACTTAACTTTAAGATGACATCGACTGCATAGAATAACTAAAGTGCACGCATGTGTCTCTTGGAATTTATGTCATTAGCGCCTAGAAAAAGTGCTTTATTAAATTATATTGCCAACTTTTACAGATGGACTTAATCAAATAACTATAAGATACACGCGTCATTTAATTTCAACCACTTGCTAAATTTTAATAACGATACTTCCACTTATTTAGCCAAAAGATGTGGTCCATTTATGATCATTCCAGTCCATACGAATAACATTGTCAAAAGACAAACATTCAGGGTTCCAACTATAGTGTGACTAAGGTGTGAATAAATTATTTATACTCTTGTTTTGTAAGAGGCTGGCAAAAGAATATTGCAAATTGGAGGGGGATGGGTTAGGTAGATACCCAAAAAGGACACTAATATTCTAGGAAGGTCGGGGACCTTTGTCTTGCAAAAGCTGATCTTCTCTGAGGAAACGGATCTTGGAAGGGGCCCAAGCGACGTTGCACATTTCTTTCCCTTTGCAAAAGCTAATCTTCTTCGTGAACATGCACAACCGACCGACTTTATGAATAGCTTCAGTTTTATTGGTTTTTTCCTCTGTTGGGTTCGCAATTCGGCTTTGATTCTAGCTTTGTAATTATTTGGAGGTTCGTATTTAATCCTTTTTTCTTAGATTTTTTTTTTTGGCACATTTGTGTTTCCCCTTTCATTTTCTCTTAAGGCTCAATTATAATTTTTGTGGTAAGTTTAAGGACTTTTGGTGCATTTATCCATTAAATTTTAATATTTGGCTATCTTGATGTAATTCAGTGAGGCATCCTCCAAAGACCAATCAGCCACAAGGTGAATTACACTTACAATAAAGCCACGTGTACATTTGAGTGGATCAAATATAATGGAAATACAACAATGGGTCTTATTTAAATGGTTTCATGATCACATTTCCAGCGAGGCAAGATCATCTCGTTTGAGTCCAACGTGAAGTTTACATATATCCTCTTTATTAAATTTACTGATTTTGCATTTGCCTAACATTTTGTAGCAAAGCATATAGTATATCATATTGTCAATTTAGTCATAAACTTTTGCGCGAGATTCTAAAGTAATTCTTCTTATCAATTTTATTGGAAGTCATTCATGTCGCGAGATGCAACGTTGGACAATCAACGATGATTGGACCACGAGATTAGTGATTTCAAGTGAAAATTGACACGAATGAATACATTAGAATTTTGCACAAAGATTTAGGATAAAAAAAATTACCAAAAAAAATCTTAAATCTATTACACTTTTATCAATAGTTCTAAACCTTTTTAATTTGGTTAATTTAGTCCTAAGCATTTTGACAATTTGCTAATTAAGTCATTTCAGCTAATTTTGGTTGGAAATTGTTGATGCGAGCACTATGCATCTTACATGGCATGATCCAAATTGATCTAGACAATTTTTTAAATTTTTGCTGAATTCTTTATCATTAATTTGAATTTTGCGTTTCCTTACAATTTTTTCTTTGCTTTTTTTCATTGTGGCTGGCGATGGTCACATGGCCGTTGGGCCGTTGGCAAGGCCTTTGCTAGTTACAAAGGCCTTGGGCGAGGGTGTGAAGGCCCTTGCCAGGTTTGGGTATGGGCCTTTGCAACTTCACTAGTTCGGGGCAAAGCTATCGTAGTTGACAAGGGTCATTAGTAATTGTCATTGGCAAAATGAAAAAAAAAAAATAATAATAATTTTCAAAAATATTTGAAAAATTATAAACATTGTCGAAGTCATCTTCGACTGTAGCACATAGAATATCTAGCATCCATGTCAATGATTTCTAATCAAAATTGGCAAGAATGACTCAATTGATAAAAAGTTTAAAATTAAATTGACCAAATTAAAATATTTAAAATTGAATTGGCACATGTGCAATAGGTTTAAAACTTTTTTGATAAGTTCTTCATTTATGACTCAATAGGCAAAGTTAAAATGTTATGATTGAATTAACGTTTGTATAATAGGTTTAGGACTAATTGGGTAATTTTCCCTATATATTTTTGTTATTTCCAAATAAAAAAGTGGAAGAATATCAATGAGCATAGAACTTTTTTATGCATGTAATTCACATCCTATTCCGTAAAACCATCGATATACATACTCGCAACCATAAGTACCAATAGCAATTCTACAGCGCCGACGCTATATTTAAGCCTAAAACGAAAATTAAGAAGAATATAGTCAATAGCTAATAATTCGTCAAATTATTGATGGACCAAAAACATCTTGTAGGTAAAAAAGGCATTCGCTTTGAAGATATGTCAAATATTTGATTATCCATGAATCATTTTATATATAATTTATACATACATCGACTTATTAAAATCAACAAATTCCCTCCAAAGTTTTTTCAAATTTCTTGCATGATGATCCATTCTCTCTAAAATTAATAATCCATAAAGTTACAAAAAAATCCTAGAGAAAAAATTGCTAGAAAATGAACATCACCACTCAACTTTTCGTTTCGATATTCGTAGTATAGACTGCCATAAACTAAATTAAAGTTGAGAGAATAAAAGGACATTTCATTGCCCAACACACCACTCAATGATTTTGTACACATTTTGATTAGATGCAAAAATATAAAATCGACAGGTCTTTTCGTTTCCACTAATAACCAAATTGTAGAAAATGTCAGTCCCATAGGGGACTCCCACTCGATCGGACATTACTCAGACAATTTGAGCTGACATTTTGTACAACGTGAGTCCCTAACGTACAGTAAAGAGACACACTTCAATCTGTACATTTTATTCTGATTTTTCCAATCAGGTAATGCCGATAGAATTTATTCAGTTGTCATGACCAACATATACGAAAATAAATTAATCCACAGATTTTGCATAAATCAGTCGAGACTGTAAGAATCTTCTGGAACCAAAACGTCAAGACCGAGCCCCACGACCGTGACTAGGCTTCACTCTATGTGGGGTTTCAGATGCCCAAGAAAATATTGGGTGTCCAAGTGTAGAAACGTGAGTTTTGTACTAGTCCACTCAACCTCCGCCATGTGTCAATTTGGGACCCACTTGTCATGAACCTTTCCATCCTCTGTCTCTTCAATTATTGTTTTTACTTTTTTTCCTTTTTTTCATTTTTTTTCTTCTTCTTCCTCCTTTCACTACTCCACGCATCCCCTCTCTCTCTTCAATTAATGTTTTAACTTTTTCTCTTCTTTTTTTCCTTTTCTTCTTGTTCTTCTTGTTCTTCTTCCTTTCAGTGCTTTCAGTCCGTGAGAGACTTCCTCCTTTCACTTCGCCTAGAAGGAAATGCCTCAACTAAGACTCACTATCAGCTTAATCCCGCGAATCGCCTTCCACCACCACCTCGCCGCTGTCTATCCTGCATCGTCCAGCTCGAGTTCCGCCGGCGAATTTGAGCCTCATTTTTTGGATCTAAGATTGAGTAAGCCCTAAATTTGTGATTTAGAGCTCAGCTTGACCTCGAATCAACAGATTTGAGTTCGACCAGGGTCGGCATAGGCAACGGAGAAGGCGAAGGCAGAGGCATTAACAAAGGGAGGCAGAGGCATTAACAAAGGGAGAGACAGAGTGGAAGGAGGAAGAAGAAGAAGGAAAAAGGAAAAATGAAGAAAAAAGTAAAGACATTAACAAAGGGAGAGGGGACGACGTTGAGTGGACTAGTGCAAAGCTAACGTGTCTAGGGCAACCAATATTTTCTCGCCCAAGCAAGTCAACCACTGATGCAGCTCTTCTTGCCACGCGTCAACGTGTGATTCGTCCACCTCGTGCTTACGTGGCCTTACTCTCCCTTGAAATGCCTTGCCAGAAAATGATGTGGCACTAACTAGGTTGTTTACATAAAGTCGATAATTCATTTTAACTTAGGTAGGTAATATAATGATGGAATTAATAAGTTACAAGCGTTAGCAGGTCATTCAAATAACACGTGGTAAGTTAGCATAAAGATTGATAATCTATAAGCTATAAACAAGTAGCTGATACTCATAATACTATGGTTAAATTATCAACATGCTACTCGGAAAAAATAAGTCACTTATCATTCTTTTAACCAGTGGTTGTTTCATATTTATCATCATTTATTGAAATTTACCGGCACATGAAATCTGCATTTTTAACACGTAATCATATCATTCAGCGTAGGTAATAGATAATTGTTCTTTTAAACTAGAGAAGTATGACCTTAGCAATTTTATCACAATCAGACGTGCTATCAATCAATTGCTCCTCGTGAAGGAAAATGAACCAAATTGAAATGGGAAAAAAAGTCATAAAAACTCCGACCTATGCCCATATGACACATTTATCACAACATTATTTTATGATATCAAAAATTCCAAATTATACTCATTGCAACACATTTAACATAAATATTTTCTTGTGACATAAAAAACTCTAAATTTGTACTTATATGAAACATTTATTCTCCTTCAAGGTTTCGTTAGATGATTTTTTTTCAACCAAAAAATAAAGTTTCTTTTAGCCATGTCAATACTATTTACTTTTGTGGATCAATGTAGATAGATTTTTAGGAGTTCTCATTGATAGAATTTTGATGGAGCATAAATATGTCATACAAGTATAAGTTTGTGATTTTTTTATGTCATGAAAAAATATTTATGATAAATGTGTCATCGCGTGCATAATTTAGGGTTTTTAGTGACTTTTTTCCAATCAAAATAGAAAATAATTTCAATTCAGAAAATTATCTTTCTTCCACGCCCAACCCCTTCCTACTTAATAATCCTCAATAACCTTCCACTTGTTTCACTTTTCTTAGTGAACTTGACTTTTAATTAATTACGATAACTAATCATTCAAAATTATCCCTTCTAGTCTATAAGAACTATAATTTCTTTCTGATACTTACAGTTTATCATGGTTATCGAGACTTCCCGCTCTTCTTCTATGAATTGTTTATAGAATTTTTATCGATCTCTTGAAAAATGTGTTGAAAAACTTTTGTTTAGCCTCGTAACTAAAAATCTCGTGGAGCATATAAATTATAAATAATTTCGATGCAATGTTGAATTCTAACCAACCATTAATTTGTTTTCTCGGTAACATTAAAAAATCTCAGAGAATAATAGCTTTTGCTTTTGCTTGATGTGACTTATCGCTCCCACCGATTATCATGGCCTATCATAAGCATATGTCAAAAGATAAATCTCATGCTTGATTCAAATTCAAACTATGATCCGAAGCTAAGCAGATTGACCAACAAGTCAACAATTAGATCAGAAAGAAAACATATTTATTCTAGAAACTCGTAATTGCCCATAAGATCCAAAAGATATCTTGAAGCTAATTATGACAGAGACACGCGATATAATTTATTTATAAAAAAGCAACTGATTCATTAATTATAAGGACTTCTCTACTATCATTTTATAACCACTCTACAATAATCAACGATATTCGTACTATTTTTGACACGTCTAAATGTCTCAAATGCACCTAAATAATGAAAATTGCCAGTTATCAGTTTATGCCGCGTGCACTTTTTTAGTTAATATATATCTAACATATAAGCTGCAGTACTATGCAACGCGAGCACACCCATTTATTTTGGACTGCACTGAGTTTAACCAAAAACAAGAGGAACCCCTTGGAATATATAATAGAAAAATTTCCTAAGTTTTTAAATGCAACGTGCAAGATTTAATGAAAAAGGACCTTAGTCTGTCCAAAATTGATATTCTCCATATTCTGACCTATTAATTTGTCCGCGTCGACTGTCGAGACATAGATCAGTGGCGCTGCCTGTACGGATCGGCCATGGGATGTCACAGACCAAGCCGGCACATGAGATGCTCGTTCAAGTAGGGTTTTGGTCAGATCTATGATCTGACTAAATTAATTGATATATTGTGTTGTATTAAGAATTCCAAGTCATCTTACGCAAGAAAAAAATTTATATTAATCCGTTGTTGCTGACTGCTCATCGACAAAAAGAACACAATCTTTGCGAAGTGAACATCACAGTTTTTTTTTTTTTTTTTTTTTTTGGGCCATAAACATAAAGAACAAATCGAATTTGGACGTTCCAGTATAGAAGATATATAAGCATAAAAATTTGAACAAATTTGCTGATGTCAGTGGAATTAACAAAAATTTGAAACTAACTCTAATTTGATTTAAAATCTCTATATTGCTAGTAAAAGGAATACGCCATTATTGATGTGGAAATTTTTAAACAAAAAATTTAAATGTGTAAAGTAATTGGGTATGATTGATGACACCAATATTTTGACAAAACCCCTTTAATTATTTATTGTATAAAAAATAAGGATTGACTGACTCCGATCCCTTAAAAAAACATTATAAATGTCATATTATGAGCATTTTAATGAGCCCACATGAACTAGAAATTTGGCCAACCCATTTAATATCCTTGATTTGATGTGCTGGGTGATCTAAATTAGGCGGATGGGTGAAACTTGAAGAGCGACAGTGCATATTTCCTCTTGAAAATTTGGTCGCAAGGAAAGATAAGAAAGATATATTCTGAATATTTCCATTTTCTTGGCCACAAGAAGAAAGTGTAAAATGCCACATGTTCTCAAATCTCAAAGAGTTAAGTGTCAAATTCTTTTCTTAAGATCTTGGCGTCAAAAGGAAGCTAAATAGGGCATGTCTATTGGGGCTCACCATCATCATTTCAATCGTTTACCTCTCTAATACACGAATGCTAAAAGAATTTTTCTGCAATTTGTCATCTCACCAATAATCTCAAGGAAGAAAGGTCACTTATCATTTTTTGAGAAATAAAGCCACCAAAAACCTTAAATTATATCTAATGACTACGATTTTGGGTATTCACTTAATCTTGTTAAGCATTTATCTTGATTTTTTTTTATAATATCAAAAGTTCCAAACTATGCCTATTGTGATACATTTATCCTAAAATTTTTCTTACGATATCAAAAATATTAAACTTGTATCTGTGTCACACATTTACTCTCCATCAAAGATTTTTCCGATGATATTACTGCCAGTTTTATTTTATTGTGATGTGAGCCCTATGTCAGCACCATTTGCCTTTCGTTGTCCATGTAAGTAGATTTTTAATGATGCTTATTAACAAAATTGTGATGGAGGATAAATGTGTCATAGGTACAAGTTTGGGAGTTTTGGCTTCATACAAAAATGGGTTAGGGTAAATGTGTCACAATGCACATAACTTAAGATTTTTGGCTTTTATTCCTTCTTTTAACTAAAAATTTATTGATATTTGTCAATATTTTTTTAAATTTATTAATACACAAAACATTGGATTCTATAGACGATATAGATAATCGCTCTTTTTAACTACGTAAATATGAGTACTTCTATTATCTAAGCAAATGTATTAAATTCAAAAGTCTTACAAAATCCACTGCTCCTCACGGAGGAAATTGTTGCGAGTCAAAATAGACAATCATTTCAGTTCAGAAAATGATCTTCTCCCCACTCCACCCCTTCTCTCTTGTTTTTCCAAATGGTTTCCTCTGTCTTTCCGGCAATGTCTTGTTTCCATGACAATAAATCTTAAAGTCAGCCTCATGACAAACCCTAAATTTGGGGCTTGCTCACCTTTGACCTAACAATGATAAATAAACTAAAAAGATGTTGAGGACCCATATTGACGGTGAGGGAAAGTACACAGTACTTTTCTAGTGCCATGCTCCCAAAGGTATGTACATGTACTGCTCAGCTTTCTATCGTGCTTAAATGCAGCGAAGTCTGGATCGTCTTCATACTCTGCTTCCCCTGCTTTTATCATGATTCATTATGCTTCGCAACGACCTCCCGCTCTCATTTATATAAGGTCTCGAGTTGACACGTGTCCATTGGCTATTTTTATGTTACAGTGTCAGGAGGCAAGTTTTTGTTTTTTTTTTTTTTTTTCCTTCACCAATTTATTTTCTTGCCCTACTCTCACTTATATTCATGCTGTGAGGTGTAGTCGTCTCAATTCATTATTTTTCATTAGAAAGCCCAACATAATAACTTAAACTTATAGATGAAGGGATAGCACACATATATAAGAGCATATGATGAGATATATTTCAATAATCCTCTAATGTGCTAAGCTGAATTAAGAGTGACATATAGTAGACACACACACGAAATAAATTGAGGCAGAAACTGGCTTTGACACTATATTTAAATGTTTAACCCAAAAGTTTAGGCAAATAAGTCTAGGGACATCCTATTTATGTAAAGAATATATGAATCTCATAGTCAAGCGATATATGATATATTTAAACAATTTCATATCAGTAACCCTTCGTTTGTCATACTCGCATGCTATGCATTAACATTTTATTACTGCAAACACACATAAACAAGAGATGATTAATTGTACTACCCTTAGCATGTGCATATTATTCCTTTTTGCAAGAGCTCCATGCGAGTTTTCTTTTTCAATTTTCACGTGCAGTCCCTTTTGTCTACCAAGAAACCATTTACTCAACTCTAGGCATGTCCTGAGTTAACAACTGTTTGCATACAGGGACAATATATGAACAGATGTACAACGTGCACCCATGATAAAGTAAAGGATGCCAAACTTTTTGCTTTGATTTGTTCACCAAATAAGTTGGAGGGAAGGAAAAGATGGTCCACGAGCAGCTGAGATCAAGGAGGCCCATTTGGGTAGAAAAAGGGAGTTTTCTAAAAGTTAATAAATTAATCCTTTTTACTTAATTATTTGTATAGCTAACTTTCGTTTGGATCTATGTGGGTGGAATCAACTGAGAATGGTCAGAGCGAGCCTTTGTTTAAAGTGCTACAGCTAGATTCCTCTTGATCAATCTATAACCAAAGCTAATTGATGCACGTTCGGTAGGTGTATTAGCGGGTCAGAAATGAGCACCTTCTAGGAACAGGATCATCATTCTACCTGATGGAAAGCAACTACATTTTTAACTTCTGCGCCACCTCTTCTGCTGCATCATTGGTGCATATCTGTAATACACGACTAGTAAAAGTACCTGTCCATGGGAAAAGGTGATTCCTAAAAAGGCCATTGCTTAATTATTGCGCATCACATCGATTGTCTCTCTTTTGTTCAACCAATCACAAAACAAAGCAGGTGGACAAGTTTTCTCTGCACGCCAGGTTCAACACTAGAGGGGATCGATCCACGAGGAATCACTTTCCAGCTTAGTCCACTACTAGAAATAGTTGAATAGAATATATCCCGGCTTTGTGAATTGCCAATAAGTCTACTAAAGCTTATCTTGTCATTATATCACGTTATCATTGGTGATAATGCTATATTACCAAAACCTAAAGCTCGCATGGACAATGGTAGAGATGATTTGGTCTCCATGATCTGTGGATAAGTCATTGATTTCTTTTTTTTGAATATTCCGTCTTTTTAGATTAATTGATGGGAACCTTGGAGTGGGTCTTTTTTCTTTTTGGCCAGTAAGACCATGGACTGAATCATTGGCTTCTTTTTGACCAGGATGATCTCATTTAGTTTGTTGAGTTCTCCATTATTACCCTAAAACGTGCCCATATGGCAGATATAATTATTACATGAAACAGGACATGGCCAATGTACCTAGTCAGCCCACGGAATATTACAGTAAACTAAAGAACAAGGTCACTGCCGCGCATGCGACAAGGGCTACTGTGATTAACAGGTTGGCCATGTTGCGCTTATCTTTTAATTGTCCCACACGACCTTGTTTAATATTCTAATTGGATGCAAGATAATTCCGCTAAAGCACATTGATCGACACAACAACGTAAGCTCGTTTTCAATCGTCCCAAATAATTTTGTTGTCATTTTCGTGTTCTCATAATCATGTGATGGTATGGTCAATTGAAAGGGCGTTTTGTATGGCAGTGGATGTCAATTGAAAAAATGATTGCCTGAAGAACGAATGACATGCCAACGAAATGGTGCTGAAATACATTAGGAAACTTCCATCGGATGGGGATCTTCTCCAGCTAAGGAAGGGACATTGTGGGAGAAGCATCAATTCAAGGAAAGTGTCTACACGCCTCAAACCTATACATTCTCCTTCGTTCTTCCTACATTTCTTTCATTGATTCGCGGATACAAGTAGATCTCTGACAAGGGAGATATTTTTAGATGCAACCTAAGACTTTCTCGTCTCCCAAACTGATAATAAAATTTTCTGTCAAAATTCATCAGTTTGGAAGAAAACGAGAAAATATACAATACTTAATATGCGATAATTTATTTGGATGGATTGTGATGTTGTGTGGTCGGAAGTGTATAAAGTTTCTACTGGCGAGGGTAGAGCGTTTGACGACTGGCCTCTAAGACCATTGACTACTAAATTTACTGATGTGGTGTCCTCTCAAGAAAAAAAAAACAATTATTTGTTTGCATTTTAAAAAGAAAATAGCAATTCTTTATTTTCATGTTAAAATATGAAATGATATCCGAATTTCACACAATCATTAAAATTTAAAAATTATATGTTAATTCACATGTCAAAATTTATATATTGTGAAAGTTTTAGATGTTTTGGGATTAAAAAGAAAAAAAATCAAAGTGTTTCCATTGCAAGATTTAGATAAAACAAAAGGCAAAACGTAAAAACTAGAGGATTTTTAGTTGATTGAAGCATTGGTGAATTTCTAGTTAAAAATTAGAGGTCATACTGCAAGCAAACTGTCATGGGCTAAGATTCCTTGCTAAGGTCCATGATCTTGACTTAATTAGTTCATGGGGTACTCCCCACGTCTGTGCTTTTAAAGAAAAAAGATTAAAAAAAAAAAAGTCTATCCAGATATGCCTGAAGGTTTGTGGACGTTGGCAACTCGAGGCTCATTGTAGACCAATATTTATGCCAAAAATTTACATTTTGGAAACAGTTTGTACCCGAGCTTTTTGTTATATGTACAAAAATATATGTCAGGCATATCATGTAAATAATATTCCCCATATTTGTGTGTGGGGGAAAATAACACGAAGAGAGACAGTAGGAAATCAAACTATTTTCCTTGAGGCATTAATTGATGATTATATTGGGAAAATAACCCACAATCACCAAGTTTCAAAGTGAAGGGTCTCATAGAAGTATGGTCAATTTTTTAGGGCATGTTTGGTCGAAAGATGTTTGTGAGTGAAGAATCCCTTATTTTAGAACATCCCCGGATATCGGGGGTCCATTTGATTTTTGTGAAAGTTGACCACTTGGGTTTCGTCCGATTATATAGATCCTAGCTATTATTTAGTCAGAATCACATTATAAGAATGCAGGGCATGCGCAACTTACCGAATAAACCACTAATCACTGACTAATCCCCAGTCAAATATGATTTGCGCCACATGGTTATTAATCAAATCCAGCATAAAACCGCTTGAGCATGTTTTCAGGTACAGGAGGATGATCCTTTTTTTTTGCTCTATTTTTTACTTCAGTAATCTACACATTCTTTTCTGACAAAAAAAAAAAAAAAACTACACATTCTTTGGGTAAAATAGAAGGGAAGTATTTAGACACTTTAGAATATGGTCATATCAAAAGAGTGTCTCTAAAGACAATAGACAATCACGCGTTTTAAGAAGTGATTTGATATCAAAAGAAAGTCATATTGAAATTTTTTTTTTTTTTGATTATTTGCTTTTTTGGTTGTTGAAATTGATTGGACAGATGCTCTGAAAAATTCTTTACATGAAAGAAAATAAAATATCACATAGTGAGGCATAAAATCTTATGATTATTTATTTATTTATTTATTTTTTGGTGACCCAGGGGAACCCCACACACGGCACTACATAAGAGGTGATGCCGATAAGATGGTTGGCATAAAATCTTATGATTATTTATTCAACTAAAGGCACAACTTGCCTTTATGACTAGAGCAACTGTGCAACATTAACTAGAATTCTGCATGAGTTATCTCTCTCTTTTTGTATTTGATATACCATTAGAAAAGGCATTTTCTTTTGTGCTTTCTTTTAATGAAAGATACAATTTTCTCTGTTGAATATCTCTTGGCTTCTAGAGGCTCTCTTTACCATACGATAAATTTCAGTGGTAACAAGGGACCTGGTCAACTTTGTGTTAAAGAAAACGTTGATGCCCGCTGTCCCCTAAAAGAACAAAAGGGGAATCATTAATGAGTTTTCGAGCAGTGGGATGAGCACGTAAAATAATGTTTCTTTTTCTCTCTTTTTGCCGACATGACAGTAAAGTTGAGAGAAGTTTTGTCTCCTCCTTCCTCTGTGACGCTCTTCAATCAATCTTCTTTTTCGTGGAAACGACGGAAAAAAAAAATGAGCTCGAGCCTTTGAAAGGCGATTGCTCTTTTTCCTTCAATTTGCATTTGTTATTATCTCATGGGACACGCTTTTGTGAGCACCAAGACCGCTTCGCTTTCACGTGGCGCCGACTGAGACTGACTAGACAGGCACCATCAGACATTGCAAAAGTTCCCTACAAATAGCCACCTTCAATGGAAGGGGAAGGTCACAAGAAGAAAGAGACTGAGCATAACACAAGTCTCCTTTCTGGATCAAGTGATTTGGTACAAGTTCAGTTGCATCTTGTTGAGAGAGAGAGAGAGAGAGACGATGGGAACATTTCTAGGGTTTGCGCTCACTTTGAGCCTGCTCTTTTGCATGGCTCAAGGCAAAGTCCTCTTCTATGATTTCGTGGTGAGTAGGAACATCCCCTTCTTGAGCTCTATAACTGTATTTTCTAAGACATATAGAACATTTAGTGACTATTTGTGCATTTGTTACAAGTTAGACTATATTGAGGCATTACAGTTGATTATGATTTCATAATTCATAAATGTTCTCTTATTAGTGTATTCAACACAATAATCTCCTTTTATCAACGATGATCTTCCCATCTAAATCTTCAGCTAGCTAAAGATTGGACTATGCTTGAGGCCAAGTAGTACAGCATTCATATACCAAACTACATTCAATTATCTGCAGTCGCTTTATTTATCTACTTACTCTTTTGCGATCTAGTTTCCAACCCTATTTGGAGTCTTTATTCCGGAAGAAAGTCCATATGCAGGCCTTTGAGTTAATTACTGTCACTTGTAGATAATGATGCACCAAAAGGATTCTGCATCAATTTAAAAAGAGGGATTATATTATGGGTATAATGGTCCTAGAGTCCATGGATGATTTTTGTTGCAGGTGAAGGAGACACCTATTAAGATGTTGTGTGAGACGAACCGGACCATATTGACAGTGAATGGTTTATTTCCTGGGCCGGAGATTCGTGCTCGCAAAGGCGACACCATTTATGTTAACGTCACCAACATAGGACCTTATGGAATCACTATTCACTGGTAATAATAAAACCACCTCCCTCTCTCTTTCTCTCTCTCTACCCCTCCCTCTCCCCTAATGTCACACACACCTGCAGGCATGGAGTGAGACAAATAAGATATCCTTGGTCCGACGGACCAGAGTTCATCACGCAATGCCCAATCCCTTCGAACTCAAGCTTTCTTCAAAAAATTGTACTCACCGAGGAAGAAGGCACATTGTGGTGGCATGCTCACAGTGATTGGTCACGAGCCACTATACACGGCCCTCTCATCATCATGCCTGCCTATGGAAAAATGTTCCCTTACAAGTTTGACCAAGAACACACAATCGTGATTGGTATTCTATTTTCAACTAACTTAATTGACATTATAAATTTTTCATTTATTCAAAAACACACAAATTAATAGTTTGGTTTGTTTTTCTTAACAAAATTATTAATTGGCATGTAGCTGAATGGTATACGAGAGATACAAAGGCCATAATTGATGAGGCTCTTGAATCCGGAGGCGATCCAGACTTGTCTGTGGCCTACACCATTAATGGTCAACCGGGAGATAGTTACTCATGCTCTAATGGTATGAATTCTAGTATATACGTAAGTTTGATATGTACTATTTATATAAAAATAAAATGCCTTATTTCTAGGTGATGATATCTTGCAAAAAAATTATTTGTAAATACTAATTAATGACAATCACTATAGATTACTAGTAATTTCAAGATCTCCACCGATAATATTTGATATGTCACTTTTTTAACTTTTGCAGGTTCGGCGTACAACAAAACTGTTGTGCGTGGAAAAACATATCTCTTTCGGATCATCCACTCTGGGATGAACGAAGAGATGTTCTTTGGCATAGCCAAGCACAATATCACCGTGGTTGGAATGGACGGAGCTTATCTAAAGCCTCTTAAGACCAATTACCTCATGATAACTCCCTGGTCAAACGATGGATATTTTGGTCACTGCGAACCAAACTCCTAGTCGCTACTACATGGTTTTCAGTCCATTCGTGGACACCAATGCCCCATCCAACAAAAATGTCACACGGGGAATATTCCAATACAATGGCAATTATAACCACTCGGAAGACTCCCATAATACCCGAGCTTCCAGGTTTTACCAATAAGAGTGATGCTGGAAACTTCACTATTCAATTGAGAAGTTTGAATAGTAAAGAACATCCTTCCAACGTTCCAACCAAAATTACTAGGAACATTACGATCGCGGTGTCCGTGAATCAACAGCCATGTCCAACTAATCAAACATGTACCGGTCCAAACGACTCTATGCATTCGGCAAGCTTGAACAACATAAGTTTTTCAGCTCCATCGATTAGCATTCTCCAAGCATACTACAAGTACGTAAATCGCTAGACCTACCAATTTTGATCGTATTTGGTAGGATTGAATATTTCTCTCAAACCGGTGGGGTTGATTTGGGTTGAAATATTCCCCAAATCAAAGCTAATTTAACGGGTCAAAAAATCTTCGATTCTTAAGGGTAAGGCATAAATCAACATCTGCATGTCTCTATATCATTGTGTTTGTGGTGTGTGCAGCAATATAAATGGAGTCTACAACAGAACTTTTCCGGATCAACCACCTACCTTGTTCGACTTCACTGGGAATGTTTCGGCTTTAGGGGAAGCTGCCAATGTGACTACCGAAGTGTTGAAGATTGACTATAATGAAGAGGTTGAAATAAGATTCCAGGGAACCAATTTCGGAGCAGCAGAGAATCACCCGATGCATTTACACGGGTACAGCTTTTATGTGGTTGGGATGGGCGATGGAAATTTCAGCGAGACCGAAATATCAAAGTATAATACGGTAGATCCGCCTTATGTTAACACCGTCGGACTTCCCAAAAATGGGTGGGCAGCGATCAGATTCAAAGCTGATAATCCAGGTACTACAATTTCATTGGTAGAAATGCATAGAAACATATAGCTTGCACAGATTTAAACTTGTATATAGATGCATAATTGACACATTAGTCTATTACGGGCGCTTGTAGGAGTGTGGTTCATGCACTGTCACTTAGAACGCCATTCGAGCTGGGGAATGGACGCAGTCCTCATCGTCCGAGATGGAAAGAAAAAACATCAGCAGGTTCGTCCGCCGCCCAAGGACATGCCTCCTTGTTCCGTGTCTTCGTCGTGATGAAGTGTTCTTTGAGTTTGTTGACAGGGCAAAGGTAAATTGATATCTTAAGGGGATTAAAACGTCTGTATTTTGTATCTGAGTTTGCAATTTTGCATCATTCTAGTCAGTTTCAATTCGCCACAAATGTTTTGGCAAGTAAGAAGGTTTGTTCGATTCAAAATAATTGTACACTTTTGCTATAAGTGATTTGAAAAAACCTTATATTCCCTGAGGAGGTAAACTGATGCGGTATCGACAAAGATATGACTGTTCTACTGAGCTTGCGCAGTACTGAAATTTCTGTTCGTCCCGTTTCACGTGTGCGAGTCACTCTCCCGATCCTACTGTTTGAGAAAGCCTACCCTAGGTTTGCATCATTAACGCTCTTTAATGGAACTTTAGCTTTAGCCAGTCATGAACCTTTCCTTATGCGAGTAGGAAAATCATGATCGGGATAGCGGACCCAAGGCTATGGAACTTGGGTGTGGGTCTTTGGTCGACATTGAATGGCCTTCCTTTTTTCTTTTTATTTATTATTTCTCGTTAAGGGCTGAAAAATGAAATAGAGTATGCCCTGGCATATTTTGGGGCAAAATCTTCAACTATGTTGGCTCATAGATGTACTCTGGACAAAGGATTGATCACGCAGTCAAAATTGTGTAAATTTTGTCTTTTCCTTGGGACCTTTTTTCCTTGGGACCTTATGCCTAATGAAGGTTTCATCATATCTCGAATTTTAGATTTAGCTTGTCAACGAGAATTTGTTGCGATTAGTCTACTCTTGAACGAGATGGTCAGCATTACAATGTCGGTATTGCGATAAAAAAAAAAGATAAATCATCCCATCTTTCTCTAATACTTAAAGCTATCAAAAACAAGAGCAGGGTTTGGTATAGTTGATGTCACTCAACAAAATTAGTATACTAAGATCCCCAAATAATACAGATATACAGCGTGCACCCATGATAGAGTAAAGGATGCCGAACATTTCGCTTTGATTTGCTCACCAAATAATTTGGAGGGAAGGAAAAGATGGTCTACGAGCGGCTGAGATCGATGAGGCCCTTTTGGGTAGAAAGAGGGAGTTTTCTAAACGTTAATTAATTAATCTTTTTTACTTAATTATTTGTATAGCTAACTTTCGTTTGGACGTATGTGCTTGGAATCAACTGAGAATGTGTAGAGCGAACCCTTGTTTAGAGTGCTAGGGCTAGATTCCTCTAGGTCAATCTATAACCAAAGCTAATTGACGTACGATCCGCCGGTGTATTAGCGGATCATCATTCGCCCCGATGGATAAAGCAACATTTTTAACTTCTGCGCCAACTCTTCTGCTGCATCATGGGTGCATATCTGTAATACGAGACTGCAAAAGTACCTATCCATGGAAAAAAATGATTCCTAGGAATGCCGTTGCTTAGTTATTGCGCTTCACATCTGGTGCTCTCTCTTTTGTTTGACCAGTCACACAAAGCAGGTGGGCAAGTCCTCTCCACGCCGGCATCGAAGCTAGAGGGGATCGATCCTCGAGGAATCACTTTCCAGCTTAGTGCACTACTGAAAAAGTTGAAAAGAATATATCAAGTCTACTAAAGCTTATCTTGTCATTATATCACGTTATCATTAGTGATAATGCTAGATTACGAAACCTAAAGCTCCTAAGAACAATGGTAGAAATGATTTGGTCTCCATGATCTGTGGATAAGTCATTTATTTCTTCTTTCGAATATTCCATTTCTTTAGAGTTATTGCCGGGAACCTTGGAGTGGGTCTTTTTTCTTTTTGGCCAGTAAAACCATGGAATCGTTGGCTTCTTTTGACCGGGATGATCTCATTTAGTTTGTCGAGTTCTCCATTATTTACCCTAAAAGTGTCCATGTGACAGATAAAATTATTACATGAAACAGAACATGGCCCATGTAGCTAGTCAGCCCCCGGAATATTACAGTAAACTAAAGACCAAGGTCACTGCCGCGCATGCGACCAAGATTACTGTGATTAACAGGTTGGCCATGTTACGCTTATATTTCAATTGGCCCCACATGACCTTGTTTAATGATTTAATCAGCGATTATGCAAGATAATTCCATGAAAACACCTTCATCGATACTACATCATAAGCTCTTTTTCAATCTTCTTGACAAAATTTGGTTTCCTTTTCGCGTTTTCATTATCATGTAGTGGTATGGTCAATGGAAAGGGCATCTTGTGTGGTGGTGGGGACATGTTAATTGAAAAAATGATTTCTTGAAGAATGAATTACATGCCAATGGAATGGTGTCGAAATACACTAGGAAACTTCCTTAATTTAGGAATCTCCAGTTAGGAGGCAACATGGTGGGAATAGCATCAATTTAGGGAAATTATCTACATGCCTCAAAGATATTCTATCTTGTTCTTCCTTCATTCTTCCATTGATTCATCGGCAGAAGCAAATCTCTGATGAGAGAATTTTTAGATGCGGCGCAAGACATTCCTGTTCTCCCAAACTAATAATTATGTGTCAAAATTCATTACTTTGGAAGAAAACAAGAAAATAGACAATACTAAGTATGTGATGACTAATTTGGACGGATTGTTGATGTTATGGAAAAATTAGACGATTTTAAGTTCATTGGGGTACTAAAAGATTTTTAATTACAAAGTAGAGGTCACTCATTCAAATCCCACAAACTACTATGGGGCACAGTCTTTCTTTAGAGGGCCAAATTTTGGACTTAAGTGGACTTTACAGGGTATTTCATAATTCTCCATGTGCTCGAATCTTCATGGCCGTGTCCTTAAATTATAAAAAAGTAAAAAGTCTATTCACACATGCGGTTTGCAGGTTGGCATCTGGAGGTTCATCTTTGAAGCATTAATCAAGCGAATCACACAAGTTTCGTTTCATTTCATCTTTATTGGTCAAGCGGCCGCCCGAAGCAAGTCATGCAACGATAAGCAACTTTCAGAATCAGATATAAACATCCCTTGCTTTGGAACGTCCACGGTTTGTCGGGGGCTCCATATGATTTCTGTAAAGAAAAGTTGACCACATGGGTTTCGTCCTATTAGGTAGATCCTGGCTATTGCAGAAGCATATTTCGAAGGTGTAGGGCCGTGCAACTTGCCGAACAAATCATAAGAACACCCACTATTTCCTATTCGCTAGTCAAACAATGATATAGACCGCGTGCTTGTTAATTAAATCCTGTAATTAGCTACTCGAAAATGTTTTAGTCTGGATTTTTGTTATCGTCACTGATCTGGATTTTGTTTGTTTATGTGTCACGAGAAAGATCAGACAAAGATATATCCTGCACGCTTATGTTTGGCGGAGGAATTGAGACAACTGCTTGGTCTAGATAAAACCCTACTCTATATAACTCCCGGAAGAATTGGTAGAGTAGCCATGACTGCAAGCCATTATTTCACATTGGCAAAAACAACGTAAACCATACCAAAATTTGCTTTTACATTGCTATATATTGCAATGAGGGGTCAAAGATGAGAACCAATGAAGATCTAAGGCCCTTCTCTCGACTATCCAGAAAGACTTCTTGTTAATTTTCAGAGACCATTGATTCCTATCTCAGGGCTCTCATCAGAATCTTTCAAATCCATAGGATCTACATAGGGTAGCAAGTAGAGAGTATACTCGTAGAACTAGATAATCTTATCAGATGAGCATTATAAATTGGAAAATTACTCATTTAATTCTAAACTTATTGTACAAACGTCAATTTAATTCTAAACTTTTCAATTTCGTCATAAATTTTTGTGTGAAATTACGATATAGTCTTTCCGATTAATTTTCATGGAAAATCATTGAAGTGGTGCTCTAGTCATCACCGGCAATCCTATGTAGAAAGATTGTCCATTAGCAATTTCCATGAAAATTGCCGGTAGGGCTAAATTGTAATTTTCCAAGAAGGATTATAATCAAATTTGCAAAATCAGAAAGTTTAGGACAAAATTGACATCCGTAAAATAGATTTAGGACTAATTGGATTCTAACCTTTTAATGACATCAGACTTTGAGGAGAGGGAAGGGTGTTTAGAAGAGCGTTGGGAGAGAACATTATATGAGATTCAACTCTTAGCCCACTGTTGCAACTATGAGGTGTGGAAAAAAGTGAAGTTGAGTTTTCTAATTTTCTTTCTGGCATTTTTCATGTACAGGAGAATGGTAATATTTGTGCTTTATATTCACTTAAATAATATACACATCCTTTGGAGAAAAAAATTATTTATACACCATAGAAGAAGGTTGTGTTGAAAGAGTTTTTCAAAAGATGATGACACATTTTAAGGAACAATTTGATTTGTAAAAGTTTTATTTACATGTGTCACAAGAGAGCCGCCTCTTAAAAAACTGGAAAGTTTCATTTTTTGATTGCCAAAGCTGATTGAACAAGGTCACCAAAAAAAAAAAAAGCTGATTGAACAAATGTTAAAAAAAAAAATTAAACAAGAAAAACATTGTGTAATGGGGTTGTGTTGCGTAACAAGATGATGTGGATAAGATAGTTCACATAAAATCTAATGATTATTCATTAAACTTAAGGCTCAACTTTTTCACTAGAGCACCTAAAATGGGTTAACTAGACTTTTGTACGACTTATTCTTTTTTTTTTTTTTTTTCGTAGATGACAAACCATTAGAAATGTGTGTGTATATATATATATATGTGTGTGTGTCCTTTCTTTTTTTGCAAAATACAATTTTCACTGGTCTCGAGAAAACGTCTATACCTCCTGTCTCCAGAAAAGAACATAATGGGAATCGCTCATGAGTGTTAAAGCAGTGGATGAGCACATTAAATAATGTTTCTTTTTCTCTCTCTTTTTGCCGACATGATTAAATAAGTTGAGAGAAGTTTGTCTGCTCGTCCCTCTGTGATGCTTTTCAACGGATCTTTTTCGTGCAAACAACGGGAAAAAAATGAGCACGAGCCTCTGGAAGGCAATTGCTCTTTCTCATTTAATTAACTTTTTTTTTTTTTAATATCTCATAGGACACGCTTTTGTGAGCACTAAGACGGCTTCGTTTTCACGTGGCGCAGACAGAGACTGTCTAGATAGGGACCATCAGACATTGGGAGAAAATCCCTATAAATAGCCGCCATCAATGGAAGGGGAAGGTCACAAGAAGAAAGAGACTGAACATAACGCAAGTCTTCTTTCTGGATCAAGTGATTGGTACAAGTTCAGTTGTATCTTGTTTTGAGAGAGAGAGAGAGAGAGAGAGAGAGAGAGGAGATGGGAACATTCCTAAGGTTTGCGCTCACTTTGAGCCTGCTTTTTTGCATGGCTCAAGGCAAAGTCCTCTTCTATGATTTCATGGTGAGTAGGAACATCCCCTTCTTGAGCTTTTTAAGTGTGTCTTTTCTGGGGTATATAAGATATTTAGTGATTACTTGCACATTTGTTACAAGTTTTAGACTATATTGAGGCATTATAGTTGACTACAATCTCATATCTTCACATCTAAATATTCAGCTAGCTAAATCTTGGATTATGCTTGAGGCCAAGGATTACAGCATCCATATACCAAACTATATTCAAATATCTACAATTGCATTATTTATCTGCTTTTTTGCGATGTGGTTTCCAACCCCATTTGGAGTCTTTATTCCGGAAGAAAGTCCATATGCAAGCCTCTAAGTTAATTAATGTTATTTGTAGATAATGATGCACTAACAATATTCTACATCAATTAAAAAAGAGAGATTATACTATGTGTATAATAGTCCTAGAGTCATAGGATGATTTTTGTTGCAGGTGAAGGAGACACCTATTAAGATGTTATGTGAGACGAACCGGACCATATTGACAGTGAATGGTCTATTTCCTGGGCCAGAGATTCGTGCTCACAAAGGCGACACCATTTACGTTAATGTCACCAACATAGGACCTTATGGAATCACTATTCATTGGTAATAAAACCATCTCTCTCTCTCTCTCTCTCTCTCATGTCACACACACCTGCAGGCATGGAGTGAGACAAATAAGATATCCTTGGTCTGACGGTCCAGAGTTCATCACACAATGCCCAATCCCTTCGAACTCGAGCTTTCTTCAAAAATTGTACTCACCGAGGAAGAAGGCACGTTGTGGTGGCATGCTCACAGTGATTGGTCACGAGCCACTATACACGGTCCTCTCATCATTATGCCTACCTATGGAAAAATGTACCCTTACAAGTTTGACCAAGAACACACAATTGTGATCGGTATTCTATTTTCAGCTAACTTAATTGACATTTTAAGTTTTTTGCTCAATCAAACACACACTCACACAAATTAATAGTTTGGATTGCTTTTCTTTAAAAAATTTTAATTGACATGTAGCTGAATGGTATACGAGAGATACAAAGGCCATAATCGATGTGGCTCTTGAAACTGGAGGCAATCCAAAATTGTCTGTGGCCTATACCATTAATGGTCAACCAGGAGACAGCTACTCATGCTCTAACGGTATGACTTCTAGTATCTACATAAGTTTGATATGTACTATCTATATAAAAAGAAAAGGTCGTATTTATAAGTGATGAGATCTTGTGAAACTATTATTTGTAAATACTAATTAATGACAATCCATGTATATTACTAGTAATAGCAAGATCTCCACCAGTATTATTTAACATGTTGCTTTATTACCTTTGGCAGGTTCAGCACACAACAAAACTGTCGTGCACGGAAAAACGTATCTCTTTCGGATCATCAACTCCGGGATGAATGAAGAGATGTTCTTTGGCATAGCCAAGCACAATCTCACTATGGTCGGAATGGATGGAGCTTATCTAAAGCCACTTAACACCAATTACCTCATGATAACTCCCGGTCAAACGATGGACATTCTGGTCACTGCAAACCAAACTCCTAGTCGCTACTACATGGTTTTCAGTCCATTTGTGGACACCAATGCCCCGTCCAATAAAAACGTCACGAGGGGGCTATTCCAATACCAGGGCAGTTATAACCACTCGGAGACTCCGTGTTACCCGAGCTTCCGGGTTTCACCAACAAGAGCGATGCCGGAAACTTCACTATTCAATTGAGGAGTCTAAATAGCAAAGAACATCCATCCAAGGTTCCAACCAAAATCACTAGGAACATTACGATCACGGTGTCCGTAAATCAACAGCCATGTCCAGCTAATAAAACATGTCTTGGTCCGGGGGACACTACTATGCATTCCGCAAGCTTGAACAACATAAGTTTTTCGGCTCCAAAGATTAGCATTCTCCAGGCATACTACAAGTAAGTAAATTGTTAGACCTGCCAAATTTTACCCTATTTGTTAGGATTGAATATTTCTCTCAAACCGACAGAGTTGATACGGGTTGAAATATTCTTTAAATCAAACACAGTTTAACCGGTTAAAAGACCTTAGATGTCTTAAAGGTAATGCGTTAATCAACATCTAAATGTCTCTACAACGTTATGTTTGTGGTGTGTGCAGCAATATAAATGGAGTCTACAACAGAACTTTTCCGGATCAACCACCTACCTTGTTCGACTTCACCGGAAATGTTTCGGCCTTAGGGAAGCTGCCAATGTGACTACCGAAGTGTTGAAGATTGACTATAATGACGAGGTCGAAATAAGATTCAGGGGACCAATTTCGGGGCAGCGGAGAATCACCCAATGCATTTACACGGGTATAGCTTTTATGTCGTCGGGATGGGTGATGGAAATTTCAGCGAGACCGATATATCAAAGTATAATATGGTGGATCCACCATATGTTAACACCGTCGGACTGCCCAAAAACGGGTGGGCAGCAATCAGATTCAAAGCCGATAATCCAGGTACTATGATTTCATTGCTACTTGCACGGATTTATATTTGTATACGAATGCATAATTGATAGATTAATCTACCACGGGTGTTTGTAGGAGTGTGGTTCATGCACTGTCACTTAGAACGCCATTCGAGCTGGGGAATGGACGCAGTCCTCATCGTCCGAGATGGGAAGAAAAAACATCAGAAGGTTCGTTCGCCGCCCAAGGACATGTTGGAGAAATCTTGCCAGAATATTTTGAAGCCGACAAAACGTTTCTTTCGGTCTAGTCGGATTATTACAGACTTTCGGTTTAGAGTCTGAAGACAGTTGGACATCAAGACTCAAGACTCAAGACTCAAGACTTAAAGATATTCTCATTGACAATTTTCTAATCCAGTGTCGAGAGGCTATCCAGAACCTAGGTGTTTGGTTATGAAGTTAGTCCTATCCTCTCGGAGAAGATATCTTGGTGGGTTAAGCTAACGGATTCTTTCTATTCAAGATCCGATGATTGACGAAGTAATCTTGGAAAGTTCTATTCTTGGAAACCAAGATCCTGGTTGTATGGGCGAACGATTGATGGGCTATCGTCAAGTTCCTTTAATAGCTCGAAGATCTCCTTAATTGATTCCGTCCAACGGGTAGATTGGAGGAATTCCTTTGGTAAGTGCCAACGGGTATGATGGCATGAAGGAGTATAAAAGGAAGTCGTTCAAGTTATTTTAGTGCATGCTCGATAGACGAATTCCAGTCCGAAGTTCCTTGATATTCGGTCGATTCATTCGAGCAAAATTGTATACACAAAAGAGTGTTTATACTTAGTGATATCTTGAGCAAGTGTGGTAGATCATCTACATCACTGAATCAAGGAAGAACAATTTGTAACACTTCTTTGTTCATAGTGGAATCCAGCCAATAGGCTGTCAGTGCAGAAGAGTGGACGTAGGCTTAAACAAAAGCCGAACCACTATAATCATTGTGTTCAATTCTCTTTTCCCTTCTCTCATTCTTTCGATTGTCGTTTATTTCCATCGATTGTCTAGTGTTGTGTGATTTAAGTGAAAAATCGTTTGTATACCTATTCACCCCCCTCTAGGTACTCGTTCTAGCTATATCAGGACATGCCTCCTTGTTCCGTGTCTTCGTCGTGATGAAGTGTTCTTTGAGTTCATTGACAGGGCAAAGGCAAATTGATATCTCAATGGGAATAAAACATCTATATTTTGTATTTGAGTTTGCAATTTTCCATCATTTAGTAAGTTTCAATTCGCCATAAGTGTTTTGGCAAGTAAGAAGGTTTTGTTCGATTCATTGTATTCTTTTGCTATAAGCGATTCGAAATGTACTTGTCTGTTGCCGATAATAATTCCAGAAATTTAATCGATTGGGGCAAAATCTTCAACTATGTTGGCTAATAGATGTACTCCGGACAAAGGATTGATCACGCAGTCAAAATTAAGTGAATTTTGTCTTTTCCTTGGGACCTTATCTCTAATGAAGGTTTCATCATATCTGGAATTTTAGATTTAGCTTGTGAACGAGAATTTGTTGCGATTAATCTACTCTTGAACGAGATGGTTAGCATCGCGATGTCGGTATTGCGATAAAAAAGATAAATCATCCCATTGTTCTCGAATACTTAAAGCTATCAAAAACAAGAGCAGGGTTTGGTATAGTTCATGTCACTCAACAAAATTAGTATACTAAGTAATGTGACCAGTTGCAAGTGATGAACTTCTCAAATTAGTTACCACCCCATGTGGTGGCCGCGTCGGCTTGGGCTTACATCCCCCTCACAAAGGGGACGGGTTCAAATCCCAGCGTGGTCGCTAGTGGTCTTAAGCGTGACACTGTGGTGGTGGGTTCTGCGCTAGCGTCACCGAGGGGTTTACGGCGCGGCTGGCAGCTGCAAGCTAGTTCTTCCTGCCCAAAAAAAAAAAAAAAAAAACTCAAATTAGTTAGCATCGTTTCAAAAAATATCTTCACTTAGCTTTAAGATGATGTCGACTGTCACAAAATAATTGAAAGTGCGCACGTGTTTCTTAAAATTTATGTGAAGCATTTAAAAAAGTGCTTAATTAAATTATATTACCTACTTGGCTAAAAAGATGACAGAGTAATTACAGTCGGGACTTTAACTATTTAACTCCAAAAAACATGCGACATGCTTCATTTAATTAGAACCACTTGCTAAATTTTAATGACGACACTTCCACTTGTGCACCAGAAGATGCGGTCAATAGATGATGATTTTTTTTTTTTTTTTTTTTTTTTTTTTTGTCAAAAGACAAACACGTGGTTCTGGGTTTCGATTATATTGTGACCAACATATGTCTTTTTCATTCTATCGAAAATCGATTTTACGGTATAGACACTTATGATCTCCCCTTTATGCCCTGTGGTAATGATTCCTCTAGCATTACGACCTTTACTACAACGATGAGGGTGGCAAAAGAAAAATGCAAATTGGAGCGGTTGAGGGGAGATACTGAGAAAGAACACTTACTCCATCATTAGTACAGATTTCCTGTTTTGGAGACATCGGGGACCTTCGTCTCGCAACAGCTGATCTTCTTCGGGGAAAAAGATGGAAAGAATCCAAAGGACATTGCACACTTTTGCCCCTTTGTAAAACCACCTTGCTTTCTTTTAACCCCCCTCCCCCTCCCCCCCAAAAAAAAAAAAAAAAAACCACCTTTTTTGGGTCCTCAAATGTTGGGATTTAGAATTTGAGAATGGCGAAATCATACATTTTGCTAGTGTGATTTGTAATATGATGTCTGGTCCTAGTGACATTTAGATACATTGATTCCAAAGTCAGATATACCTCGAAGCAAAGCAATCTACAACCATGTTAATAAATAGCTAAACAATGGTTCTAATCATCATACAATTTTAATTAATTCCTTTTGGGTTTTCTTCAATGAAGACTAATTATATTCTATTCTAACTTAAGGTGAACATGCTTGATGTACTATTCTAATCACATTTGACATGACTTAATTCTAACATAGCATACAATTTTAATCAAAAGACCTAAATATGCAATCACTATATGACATGGAAGTTGTCGGGCAGGGGCTTGCTGCTCAGAGAGGCAGCGAACCGTGTGAGCTTCAGAGGTGTCCAGGAAGTCTTGGCTGTGCTGTTTCACTGAGCAGGGCAGCCGCCGCTTTGTCGTCGCTTTCTGACAGCAGCGGCAGCTTGGATGGACGTTGGCAAGGAGTGCGGAGCAGCAGAGGGTAGCGCTGGTGAGGTGTCCGCGCGGGTGGGGCAGGCGCGAAGACTACACGATGAACGGAGAAGACTTCTTTCTCTTTTTTTTCTTATGTCCTCTTTCGCTTTTTCCTTCTGCAGAACGTGCCCACACTCTCTCCCTGTCCTTTTGTGTGAAAGGGCTCCTCATCTCCTCTCTCTCTCTCTCTCTCTCTCCTGGCCGTCTGTCAATTGTTGTGAACCCCACTAATCGTGAAGACTCATATGATTATACAGTGAAAGAACTAGGTCTAGCTTTATGCTAACGGGCTTAATTTTGGCCTTTCAAAGGTAATGGATTCTAATTTCAAGGCCTTTTACTAATTCCAACTCCTGCGAGTTAAAATTAGTTCAATTGAAGCTCAATAGGACTCTCCCTCCTTGTCAATTTTCGGCCAGCATAGGTATCTAATTGGCTTGGCCGAATTTGCTTCTTTCACGGGTTTAGTCCAATCAATTTAAGTTCAGAACTTTGATTCATCGCCGGTCCAATTTTAATGCCATTTACAAACTTATTTATTAATGAATTTTGTTCCTAATACCTATATGTAATATTGTAATTTAACTAATATATTTTTTTAGGAGCCAGGATTGATTTCTAAATTTCTATATTATAAATGACTAACTAAGTTGTCAAAACTTAGGTGTCAATAGAGTACTATATAAATAAATTAATTAAATTGCATATAGATATTAAGACATTTTAATTGAGCCTATAAATTGCATTTGATTGGTGTAGAGAGGCGCTAAGCTCAATTTTTCGATAAGCCCGTAATTCCTCCATGGTGGCCGAAATTACTTGTGCCATGCACATGGATGTCCTAAATTGGGAAAGTCGATTTTTGAGAAGTAATTGAGAAATTTTGGTCAAATGGAGTACTTTCTATACTGGAAAGTCGATTTTTGAGAAGGGAGGGATCCATTCTTTGCCCACGTCCGGGGACCAAAGCGTGGACGCACCGCCATCCCTCCTCCCTGCGCACCACCGGCTAGGATGGCAGTGTGTCCGCGCCAATGCGGGGCCTAGAGAGGACAATATTATGGCTTGGGAGAGGGATGGCGGTGCATCCACACTCTACCCCTGCATAACGCATTTTAAAGCCATGAGGGCTGAAACCCCAAAGTGGACAATGTCACATAGTAGGAGACCCGGGTCCTTACAAATGGTATCAGAGCCGACTCTCAACTGCATGTGGGGACACAGTGAGGACGCTGTGCTCCTAAGGGTGGAGAGTGTGACGGCCCGACGGTGGTGCATAGGGAGGAGGGATGGCGGTGCGTCCGCGCATTGGTCCCCGGACGTGCGTAAGGAAGGGATCCTCTCTTGTCCCACATCGCTTAGGGGGGAGTCTTGAGCTAGTTTATAAAACTTGGGTTCTCTAATTTGTATAACGCGAGTCACATATGCTTATGCTATGCTAAGAACAAAGTCTTGAGGGTCGCCGACTAGGATGGCGGTGCATCCGCCCCCCGTGCGCAGCCCAGAGAGGAAAATATTATGCTTGGGAGAGGGATGTTGATGCGTTTGCGCCTATGCCCCTACATAACAAGTTTTAAAGCCGTGAGGGCCAAAGGCCCAAAGTGGATAATATTACAAAGTGGGAGACCCGGATCCTTACAAGCGCGATCAATTGAAAGGATGCCTTATGTTGTGGAGGGAACATGTCAATTGAAAAAATGACTGCTTGAGGAATGAATTACGTGCCAATGACATGGTGTCGAAATACATTAGGAAATTCCCATGCGTTGGGGATCTTCTCCGATCATGAGGCAATATGGTGGGAATAGCATCAATTTAAGGAAAACATCTACACACCTCGATGATACTTTTTGTTTCGTTCTTCCTACATTTTTTCGTCAATTCCAAAATTAGATCTCTAACGAGGGAGATATTTTTGGATGCAATGTAAGACATTTCCCATCCTCCCAAACTAATAATTGTGTGTTGAAATTCATTAGTTTGGGAGAAAAAACGAGAAAATACAATTGTACTTAATTTGTAATGATTAATTTTGATGGATTGTTGATGTCATTTAAAGCAAAAAGTAAAAATTAAACAATTTTTATTTGATTGGTGCATTGGAAGATTTTCTTGAAAAAGTCATTTTCTTAATTGAATAACTCCACTTATAGAAAACAAGAGTTGCTTGTATGGATGACCAAATCAACAGGATCTTTGATTGTTTTATTTTAAATAGCTACCTTAGTCTTCTCATCAATTGTCCAATGGCTAAGTATGGAGATTGATTCTAACAGAGTTTGTCCAATCAATGGGAAGTTTGGATTCCGAGAAGTACAAAAGAATACCAAGGTGCTCAAGAGAGATTTATCAAGAAAAAACAATTCTAAAATTCAAGATAGCTTCACAATCTTATATTGTCTTAAGAGAGCTTACCATTGTAATCATTTAAGAAGTGTTAGTAGAGTATTAGTGCAAGATAGTGACCCCTATTAGCTTGTGTGTGAGCATTACCAACTTTGAGAAAAGTGCTTGTGAATAAGCAGCACTCACTACTTTAATTTCTCTTTGACTTACTAGTGAAATCCAAGCAGACTATCACCAAGGGAGAATAGATGTAGACTTATTTTTAGCCAAACCACTATAAATTTTCTTTTATGCAAAATCTTCTATCTCTCTCCTCATATTCACTTATTACTTTATGATAGCTCTCACACCACTACATATTACTAGAAATTTGGTCACGATAATACTTTGTTTCTCATAGTTACACTTTCGTTCTTGACTTTTTCTATTCCACATTTGTTTGTCAAGTTTGTTCTAGATCACTTATTCAAAACCACTCCCCCCCAATCAGGTGGGGGCCAATCGGGTTCCCTGGGCCAAAAGCCACTTGCCAAACAAATCATATTATAGGGCTTGTGCAACTTGCCAAATAAATCATATTGTAGGGCTTGTGCAACTTGCCAAACAAATCATAAAAACATCCACTAATCCCTTTTTTGCTAGCCAAATAATGACTCAAACTAGGTGCTTATTAATCAAATCCTTTAATTAGCTACTTGAACATGTTTTACTTAGGCCTTTCGTAATAGTCTTTGATTCGGATTTTGTTTGTTTATATGTCACAAGTAAGAACAGATAAAGATATTTTCTTTACGCTCATGTTTGGCAAAGGAATTGAGACAACTTGAGACAAGTATATACCTCACGGAAAATTAGTAGAGTTGCCATGACTGCAAGCCATTATTTTACATTGGAAAAAACAACTTAAATCATTCCAATGTTGGCTTTTACATTCCTATATTTTGCGATAAGGGGTCCAAAATGAGAAGCAATTAAGATTTAAGGCAAGTATACTCTTTCATGTCTACGGCTCTTGTCTCGAATATCCAAAAAGGATTGCTTAGTCTTCATACACCATTAATTAACATATTAAGGCCGTCAAGTCTCGGAATTTTTCGAATCCACAGGTTCTACATAAGGTATCGAGTGGAGAGTATATTTGTGAAACCAGATCATCTTATCAAATGAATACTATAATTTGGAAAAATTACCCAATCAGTCACAACCTATTATATGGATGCTAATTCAGTTCTAAACATTTAAAAAAAAATTGTCAACTTTATTTTATTGACGATATTTTTCAAACTTTTTGTGATTGTGCATAGATTTAAAGATTTTCCATATCCTCGATTGTCCTTATCTTGATTGATTGTACTTGATTTGATTACCTTATGTAGAAATTTAATAAAGCATATAAATAGACTCATGTATTTTTCCACTAATATCATCGAAATATACAAAAAAATTTCAATTTTTCATTTTGCATAAATTTTTGGGAAAATTTCAAATAAATGCCCGAAATACTATCATTTTCTCAAATAATAGCTCAAAGTGAATATTATTTCAAGTGAAGATGTAAAGTGGCAAAATCGTCTAAATTATTCCAACCATCGAAGAAGGGGAATTTTAGTCAAAAAAATTCTAAGTATATTTTTAAATTTTTAAATTTTAAATTTTTAAATTTTTAAATTTCTAATTTTTTAAAATTTTAAAATTTCCTTTTTTTTTTTTTTTTTTTCCTTTCTTTTCTTTCTTTTTTTTTTTCCTCTTCCGTCCCCTGGCCATCATCGCGCCTTGTTGATGGTCGACAAAGGTTGCCAACCTCAAGTGAGGGTTGCCCTCACTGATATCAAGTGAGGGTAGCACATACGAGGGGCGAGGGTGAAGGCATTCCTTACTAGATCTAACAAGGGCATTCCTCATTGAATCCAACGAGGGTTGCCCTCACTAGTGTCAAGCGAGGGTCGCCTTGCTTAGGCTAGGTGGGCAAGGGGGCCCTCGCCAGATTTGGCATGGGCAACCCTTGCCTGAGTCTAGCAATCTTTGCCATGGTTGGCGAAGGGAAGATGAAAAAAGAAAATAAGAAGAAAATAAGGAAAATAAGGAAATTTTTTTTAGAAAAAAAAAATGATAAAAATGTCATTCAACTAGTGAGGTTAGGCTATTCTTTAAGATTTATATGATCACTTCAAACTTTTATTTGACACAAGTTTTATTTCAAATCTTTATTTGAAAAAAATTAAGGCACTTCATGCTTTTATTTAAAAAAAAGAGTTCATTTTAGATCTTTATTTGAAAAAATATGAGCACTTCTGGCTCTTATTTGAATTTTTCCTAAATTTTCTTGTCTATAGTGATGGGCCTCCCTAGATGTACATAAGTGACTTAATACTTCTTCTATTGTTGCATACCCACACACAAGAACACTGGAATTTTACTACGCAAACACCCCCTCCATCAATGTCTGTCGTCACTACACAGTTGTCACGGTGTTGTCAATCTCCCGTGCACCACTTCAGATCAAGGATGAAATAGCACTTTCAACTTTCCCATCATCATTGTTGTGTAGTGTCACTTGTTAACTAGATCCTAAGAAAAAACTATGAATAACATAATTATACACTGGAATTAGAGATTAATATTCAAATGTTTGCAATCTCAATATTCGACTCAAGCAGATAACAGTACATTCTTCAAAGAAAGCTTGTCACTTAAAAAACAAGTGATTTTTATTCGACAAAATCCATTAGTACATCACAAATTAGAAAACAACCTACTAAGAACATAACGATTTTCCTTATCAGATGCACTCGTCAATAGAGAGATCCTTCTGAGGGACATGAACGATGGGCTTATCTGAATCAGTTTGCTAGTTATCGGGCTCATCAATAATGGCTTCGCATCTCAAACATCTGGATCATTTGCCCAAACCATACATGTCATTGACTCCCAGCAACTATCGATGACATAATTCAGCATACGACAGTAAAAGGAAATAGCAACAAAAATCACAATTTATTGCCAAGGATAAACAAACATGAAGAGAATAAAACCAGAACATTGCCAGAACAAAAAGAAATGGACTGGTATGTAACATGCTGCCCCAATTCTGTAACTGGGCTTAAGGACATGTTTGTCAAAACAGTGGGGTTTCAGCTGGGAAAACTTAGGCCCAGTTTACATTGCAAGCTCTTATAAATTAGGTCATTTGGAAGAGATAGAAGAAGCAGATTCAATTTCACCCTATTCTCAATGTCAGTTCATTTTCTTTGGATCTAAATTTCCCACAACGACATTGTTTAAAAAGCCATTTGAGGTAAATGTGTCGCTTGATGGACAAGTTTAAAATTTTTTGTGACATAAAAATTAGTTTATTGTTAATTATCATTGGCATAGAAGTTTGGATCTTGTCGTGTTATTATGCCATGCTTTATTAGAAATTTTCCTCGATGGTAACAAATTTGTGCCCGAGTGGACACCTACCTACCTAGAGTATGAAATGCATAGCCCAATTTTTTAAATGAAAGATAAGCACTTATTGGCTTTTCCGTCTAAATAAAAACTCTTTTATGAAAAATTATAATGAAATTCTACATTATTCAAATTACCTTCTTGTCAATATTATGATTGTGAAAATTTGAGGGTGTCCACTATAAATTAAATTCTGAAACCCTAGAAGCACAAAGCATAAACTTAATCCTAGAAGTTAAACTTCCCTAACAAACGAAAGATACAATCAAAAGTGAGGGTTTCAAGTATCTTATCGCACCATATCCTTTGTAACATGCAGATGAAGGAATAAATCAGGATATTACTTTCTCAAATCACTTCAACAGATGAAGACAGTCTTGACCCTTTTTTGGTTTTTGTATTAGCGGGGGTTTGATGTGCTTCAGAAAAGAAATCACATAGAACATGCATGGACTGTCATGGAGGAAATAAAACAAGAGATAAGACACTGTTGAGTGGTCAACCCGAAAGCTTAATGACAAATAAGAATCCATGCCTCCCCTTATAGAGCTGGCGTTGTCCTATTAACTGGTCTTTGGTTCCATCTTGAAATCATCAAATGCCGTTAATTTAACTAATATTCTTCTGTTAATTGGCATCCTGATTAAAAAAATTGTTTATAAGTGTTGTGGGAGTGCTTTTTAATTAAATAAATAAGGAAAATTTCATTGCATCACTGCCGTATCAAATAAGAATAGTTATTTGAAAATCGAATTTCTTAGTAAGCATGATTGATGGGACCAATGGAAAATACACAACCACAAAACTTAGAAAAGTTGAAAAGAAAAGGATAAGTACACCTCAAACACTAAGAAAAGTTATACCCAACCACAAACAAACAACAAAAAGAAGAAATTTTTGTGGGCCGCGGACTCTTACATGACATGGAATTATGCAACATTCATGCAAGTTTTCGCTATTAATATAGATGTTTTATCATGTACAAATTACAATTAATCCGTTTTCTTGTGTAATATAATTAGCAATTAAATAAGAGTGCGATTCTATAATCCCCTGTAGCAAGTAAAGATAATCCAAAATAGGTACCTGCCAAAACCAAGCACTTTTTGACTCTATCTATGGAATTATTATTTGGCCCAAGATATAAAAAGAAAACAAGAATCAAAAAAAGGAAAAAGCCCCCGCACTGCGGCCTTGTGTATATGACCTGCAAACCCTCTCCTCCATGGATTTTCTCTTGTCCTTGCCTTCTTCCATTCCCTTTAAATTAAATTACTCCTCCTCTTTGTTCCCAAGCACAGAGAGAGAGAGAGAGAGAGAGAGAGAGAGCAGCGAAAAGCTAAAGAGACTCTTCGATGGACCAAGCTCCCAACCGAGGAAGCTAGTAATCTTCAAGGGCAAAGGTAAGTGCATCGAGCTTCAGTATCATCCCAAGTTTCCATTTCCTAAGAACTCGAGTCATTTGTGATGTGATGCTATAGTTATTTCAGAAATAGGTAAAGGATCAAAGGAAAAAAGAATAAACGTGACAAGATGACCCATGGCTTTGCAGGTTTTGACTATCAAGCTCAAAGAAATGTCATGTTTGGGCTGGGTAATCTGAAATTGGACTTGCCTGGCTCCCTGAATGCCATCTAAGAAGCAGCTTTTGCCAAAGACAGAGTTGGCAACTTCCTTAGTTGGCATGAGGGGAGCCATGCAGGCCCTAATGCATACATAACCCATTACAAGCAGGCAAGCCCCGGTCATCAACATCCTCAGATAAGTCGTTAATTTCACTGGCTTAATTTCTCGTTCACTCCTCATTAGCCAAGAGCAACATGTCAAAGGAAGCAAGCTAGGATAAGTCGTTAATTTCACTGACTTAATTTCTCGTTCACTGCTCATTAGCCAAGACGACTTATCCTAGCTTGCATCCTTTGACATGCTGGTCTTCATTAAGAGGATATGCACGACATTTCCAGGATTGTGTGTACGCTTCTTTCTTGTTATTTGTGGATGAGTTAAGCTTTTCTCAACAACATGCATAGATGCGACGGTTCAGATTGAAAATCTTTGCAAAATGGTCCACATAAACTTTAGAGAAGCGTGGTAGGGCTTTAAGACCTTACCACATTGCGGCCTCGCCCTTAAATTGGTCCTCTCTCTCTCTCTCTCTCTCTCTATTTTTGTATTTCCAATACTCTTTTGCTTCTTCCCACTTAAGGGATAACATAGGCCGGTGATACAAATCGAAGGATAAAACTTCTAAGTGAACCCTAAAGGGGCCAGTTCCAGAGAATTTAGAATCAGAACTTGCAACTCCCTGCATGCATGTTGAACTAATTCTAACCTAGCAATATAATCTAGCTTTAAATGATAAAGAAACCAGTAGGGCCCTGTATTTCCACTTGAATTGATGAGAGGTAATTATGCCCTCAAAATAATGTTGCTCAATTTTTCATTCAACCCTGCTTATTGGACCGTCATCTTATATGATATTTCGTGTTTCGTGACACTGCTTATCTTGTTTTCATTTCATTGATTGATCAGACTTCTTGTGTTTTTACTAAAGCACATATAGCATTTTGAATCTTTTCTCCAAATTTCATTTGGCTTCTTTTATGTCACAATGAGTTCAAAAGGATATTAGATATAATTAGGAGATTTTCCATATCTTCCTTGATTTTCCTTATTTCAATGTTCATATACCTTTCTCGAATATGCAGATTTTACATTGATTATAATTGATATTTTCCATAAATAATCATTTAAAAAAATTAATAAATATCTCATGCAATTTTTATTCTGGAATACGCAATAATTACAAAATTCTTTTCCACACTTTCCGATCTTTCTTGATCGCTCTGCAAACTCTTTTTTGACAGATTGCTTCCACATAATGGAGATGTACGATTGATTTGATGTTTCGTATGGATGATACAGAACCGGACTAGATGCTTTGCCCTACTTCCAGGTTCCAATTCTCATCTTCCAGGTCATATTCATGTTAAAGTTGGACGGTACGTACAGTGATGTCGTGAACAATATTGTCAGCTACATTATTTGATGGAAATTTTGTGCTCCTGTCATTTTCTGTAACCAAAAAATAAAAAAATAAAAAATCCCTCCGGAGACGTTGATTTCCATATTCCAAGAACCAAAAATGCATGAAACAAGATATATATTGATCTTCATAAATTATCTGGGGTCGGTCCATGACAATATAATTATCAGTTCATACAATAAAGTTGCCTTTTTATTTACGATAAAGGTCAAATTCTTCGCAGGATTTCTGAATAATATGGTGATAATAAGTGGAAGAGAAGACAGACGTGTAATGCAGGGTGGTCTTGTGTGGACCCTGGCTTTCAGGCTTTCCATGTGATATTAGGTCTTGATTCCAAGTGAGAGAGGTCTTTCCCATTTCGGACCGACCGTGTAAAAGGAATCTACAAATATGGCATCAAGATAGCATTACATGCAGCTCTTATCGAAGATTAATGTGTTGTGCTTAATCATCGCGTTTTTTGATACGGTAATTTAAATAAATATAGTGAAGGTGGTTTTTATTTCAAAATTAATTGTGAATGAATTTTCCTTCTCCAATGACAATTTTTGGTACTCAAGTATCAAAATAGGAGGACTTGATTTTGTTCCAATCCAAGATTAAGATTGTGTCTAAGTCTAATTTATTTTCTACGGTGGTGGACAGCAGTCACTATTGTCAGGTCCTGCTTCAATCATTTTAGGGATCAGTCAATTCTTTGTCGGCCCTTGTATCTCCAAAAATGGATTGGCTTCATGACTTTGGATAAGATTGTTTCGTGGAAAATTGAATGATTTGAAAACTAGTTTTATAAAAATGATCACTTATGTCGCTCAGAAAGATGAATGAATAAAAATATTTTTATCATTCATTAAAATATTAAGATATAAATTGTTGTTGATTATGAAAATATTATTTTTTCAACTAATTATTTCAAAAGAAATAAACGAACATTTTTTAAAAATTATTTTTTAAATCATCAATTTTTGTGAAATAAACATAACTCTTATCCTTTCTGAATTGGAATAGCTGCTTGCAAGTGGGGACTTGCTACATGTTGTCATACATAAGTCATAACAATAATAGTTCGGAGACTTTTGGATTTTATTTTCACTAGCTCTCGAGAAAACGCTCAGCCATTGTCGAGTAGCCTTTCAATTTTCTTTTATAGTTTCGGAAAAGTAATCCAAACATTACAAATATGAGCTTTCTTCTTGAGAAGTAAACTCAAAAACATCCACCAAACTTTTGCCAAAGAATTCATAAAGTCCGTGCAAAAGAAGCATTTCATTTCATTAGTGTCATGAGCAGGATACAAAGTAGGAGCATCAGAAATTGAGGAGCCCAAAGGCTTGAGGGTAGGCTTGAGACCTAACTTTTTGGCAATCGAGAGGCTGAAGATGATGAGCAGCAAGAGGAGTTCTCATAGTGGAAGGAAGGAAAGAACAGAAAAAATAAAGGGAAAAAACATAGAAAGGTCAGAAGAAGAATGGCGTCGTTTGTCCACCGCACGCTGTCACCTTTATACACAGGACAACCGACAAAAACTCACTGCGACGTCAGATAAGTGTACAATATCTTTTTTCAAAATTAAAATTATTTATCTCGCCTACAACCAAATCGAAATTCTTGGTCCTTAATGGGCATAAAAAGTGAGATTGGTTCGACCCTTCGTGTGACCTTATTCCTGTTATAATATATTCTATTATGATCCCAATTTTGTATATTTCAATTAATTTTGATTTATTGCTCAATTTATCACCTTAATTTATTATGTGATATTTATCCATTAATATGTTATCATAACAGTTTTGATGGAAGATGTCGATAATATGAAAAATGGAATAAAATATCAAGTCATCTAGTCATAACTCATCATTGCAAAAAACACACCATCATGTTTGATGGGTATTGGTTGGTTAGTGGAACAGAACGTTAGTGCTTCCATATTTGCAGATTGATCGTGCTTCATGATTCCGTCCAAGGTCTTAGGATTTTCCGTATTTGCAAATTTTCATCAATGGCTAGAGGTATGCTAATCTTTATGTTTCCACAAATCAATCCCGAATTTTGTACGAATTTATCCATGAATGATAAATCGGAATTGTCAAATTTTACGTAGATTTAGTCTTACAGTTGGTATCAAAGTATGTTTATAATCTTTGCCTCGGTGAAAATTTTGGAATTTTTGTATGCTTTCACTAAATTATGTATGGCTTTTGTGGCTTGGAACGGAATTTCAAATTTCGGCCAAATTCGTGGGACCCACCATGCAATAACAGATTTGCATGATCACATCGCAATTAGGAAGAAAAACCCTTAAGATTATTCGGTATATTATTGATCGTCGGAGGTTAATTGAGAGGTGAAACTTTTGGTGGTTAGGGTTTTAGGGTAGATCATTTTAGGCTTAATTCTAGTCAATTTGTTGGTCGTTTTTGCTAGATCTTGAAACTATACGTTCATCTCAGCGTTCTCTTTTGAAACTCATTGATCAATTTGGTCAAACATGGGTTGTGGAAGGAGACCTGGGCAGCGGAACAAAGTTGGTCACGATAGAGTAGTAGAGGAAGAAGAGAAGCCTATTTCATGTGCTTGAGAAGGGAATAGCGCTCATGTGTTGCACGTGTGTCGTGATGATTTCTCGATTTTGCCCCTCTACTTTTTGCAAAATTGCAATTTTGCCATCTACTGACTAAAATTATGATCTTGCCCCTCCGCATTAAGGAAAATTGCGATTCTGCCCTAGACGCAAAAAATTCTTGTTTTGCCCCCTCTAGGTGTGAAAATTTACAATTTTGCCCTTTTGGGCGTAAAATTCCAGTTTTACCCCCCTCTTGCACGTGATTTTACTGTTTTTCCTTTAGGTTTAATTTTGTGAATATTTTCTCGTGAAATTAAATGTTTAGTGATCCGTATATATTTAATTAATTAAAAATTAGTCACAATATCTTTGATTATATTAAATTATATACATTAAGAGCCTTTGGATTACATATAGTCAAAGATAAAAATTGTGATTAGTCACATTAATATTATGAATTTCATTCCACAAGAATTTTCAATATATTAATGAGATTAATTAGGATGGAATATTATTTTATCTTTCTTAATTTACCCACATGAATTAGGGAATGAAATATTATTTGATTGTTTCATCATGAAATAATTTTGAATCTATTTAAATTAGAAACTTAGCCCGTAGGTAGTTTTTGATATTATGTGATTTGTATTTTATAACATGTTTTACATTGGTAAATATGATTTAAGTTTATTTGCCTCAAATATATTGATACATAAGTTTTTCTTTAATTATGATGCAATCTTACCACCTACGATTAATTCTAGTATAATTGTTCCTGAGCTTAATGGAAATTAACTACTGAGAATAACACTCGAGCTTAATATACTCTTTATGCATGATGGGAGCGGTCCAACCGTCTTAGTGTGATGTACATAAAGACAAAACTCTCCGCTAGTATTCGTAGTTCAGTCATTCAACATAACAATACCAAGTAATTGCTAGAGGCTATTGATACACAATATGAGTCTTCAGAGAAGGTGTATGCCATGACCCTGATTATGAAATTCTCATCATTGAAGCTTACCAGTGTAAGAGGTGTACGTGAGCACATCATGAAGATGAAGGACATTGTAGCTCAGTTGAAGAATCTTGAGGTTAGGATATCATAATTCTTTCTTGTATACTATATCCTAAATACTCTCCCACAAGAGCATGCCCCTTTCAAGATATCTTACAATACATATAACACTAAATGATCAATCAATGAACTCAAGACAATGTGTGTTCAAGAGGAAGAGAAGCTACTAATGGAGAAATTAGAAAGTGTTCATATGGCAACACATGATAAGTATAAAGGGTAAGGTAAGTAGAAAAGAAAATGTAAAATGCCTCTACCTCCCCAAGTGCTTCTTCTGTAAAAAGAATGAACACATGAAAAAGGATTATGCCAAATTTAAGACTTGACTCAAGAAGAAAGGTAACTTACTCTCATATGTTTGTTACGAATCTAATATGGTTGATGTGTCACAATATTTGATGGATTGATTTTAGTTCCACAATCCACATTTCAAATTCCTTGTAGGGTTTTTGGAACCAGCGGAAACTAGTGGGAAATGAACAAAGTATCTATTCGAGAAACAAGATGTGCTCACTTATGGAAGCTATTGGGACATGCAAACTAATTCTCAATAGTGGTTTTATTTTAATTTTAGAAAGAACCTTTTATATTCCTGGTTTCTCTAAGAATATAATTTCAGTTTTAAGACTTGTATCATTGGGATACTCCTTTGAATTTTTACATTCAATAATTAGTTTATCATATAAATCTAAAATTGTCGGGAGTCATATTTTGTTTGATGGTCTCTTTCGAATTGATTTACTAGACAATGATATTCATAATGCGATGCACGTTCACGATAATGCTGGCATAAAGTAATGTGTTGTGAATGAGGATTCCTTTATGTTGTGGCACTGGAGATTGGGATATATCTCCATAGATAGAATTAAACGATTAGTAAATGATAGAATACTTAGTACTCTAAACTTTACTGATTATAACATTATTGCGGGCTGCATAAAGGGAAAGTAGACTAACAAGTCAAAGAAATGTGCTAAGAGGAGTATCGAAATATTAGAAATCATACATACAGATATTTGTAGTCCAGATATGGACTTAAATGGTCAGAGATACTTCATCTCATTCATAGACGATTATTCACGATTCAAGTATTTCTACTTGCTTCATAATAAGCATGAAGCGCTAGATGCCTTTAAGGTATTTAAAATTAATGTAGAATAGCAATGCGACAAGTTAATTAAGATCGTGAGATCAGGTAAATGTGGAGAATATATGGTAGATACACGAAGATGGATAAGCACCTAGTCCATTTGCGAAGTTTCTTAAAGAGTATGGGATTATTGCCTAATAAACTATGCCTAGTTCTCCGGACCAAAATGGTATCATAAAAAGAAGAAATCGAACATTATTGGACATGGTGCAGAGTATGCTCAACAACTCCAAATTTCCTAAGTTCTTGTAGACTGAGGCTCTTAAAACAACAATGTATGTATTAAACCAAGATCCAACCAAGGTCATTCCAAAGACGCCTTTTGAGTTATTCAAAGGTCGAAAATTGAGTCTGCAACATGTACGCATTTAGGGATGTTAATTGAAATAAGAATCTATAATCCACAAGAAAAAAAGTTAAATGCAAGGACTATAAGTAGGTATTTTGTTAGATATGCCGAAGTCCAAAAGATACAAGTTTTATTGTCAATATCACAACACTAAATTTGTGGAATTGAAAAATACTAAATTTCTTGAGAACGACCTAATCAATGGGAGCAATCAATTCATGGACCTTATTCCCAAAGAAGATCATTCAGATACTCAACCTTCCACCTCGGGTATTGGATTAGTTGTTGTTTACAATGCCCCTTTAGCTCAACCGACCGTTGAACAACTAATCATTAAAGATCCACAACCTACTAATATTGATCCAGTAGACCCAACTGTTTAGCAATTACTAGATATTGTTGAGCTTCCAGTTGAATAACAAACTCCTCAGGAGAATGTTGATGCAACATTAAGAATGTATACTAGAATTAAGAAATCAACAATCCCTAATGACTACATTGTGTATTTGCTAGAATCTAACTACAATGTTGGAATTGAAAATGATCTTGAGACGTTTTTACAAGCCATGAGTTGTGATAAATCCAATTTGTGGAACAATACCATGAAAGAAGAGATGAGTTTTATAGCATCTAATGAGGTTTGGGATTTAGTTGAGTTGTCTAATGATGTGAAGGCTATTGGTTGTAAATGGGTCTTTCAAATTAAGAATGATTCATTAGGCAATATTGAGAGATACAAAGTCAGACTCGTTGCCAAGGGATTCACTCAAAAGAAGGGAATTAATTATACAGTAAATTTTTTCTCCCGTATCCAAGAAAGATTCTCTTCGTATTATTTTGGCATAGGTTGCTCATTTTGATATGCAATTACATCAAATGAATTTGAAAATGGCATTCCTCAATAGAAAATAAGAAGAAGTGGTTTACATGAAACAACCATAAGGATTATTCTCTAGTACTGGTGAGCATTTGGTATGCAAGCTTAAGAAGTCTCTATATATTTTGAAACAAACATCCCGCCAATTGTACTTAAAGTTTCATGAGGTCATCTCTTCATTCGGTTTTGTAGAGAATGTCATGGATCAATGTATATATTAGAAGGTTAGTGGGAGCAAAATTTGTTTCTTTGTGCTATATGTGGATGACATTTTACTTGCAGCTAATGATAATGGGTTTTTATATGAGATGAAACAATTTCTCTCTAAGAGTTTTGACATGAAGGATATGGGTGAAGCGTCTTATATCATTGGCATTAAGATCCATAGTAATAGACCTCGAGATATATTAGGACTATCTCAATAAACCTATATCAATAAGGTCTTAGAGAGATTTTGAATGGAAGATTATTCACCAAGTATAACAATTATTGTGAAGAGTGATGGGTGTAATTTGAACTAGTGCTCAAATAATGACTTTAAAAGGGAACAAATGAAGAACATCTCATATGCTTATGCTGTCGGAAGCTTGATGTATACTCAAATTTGCACTCGACCTAACATTACTTTTGTTGTAGAAATGTTAGGAAGATACCAAAGTAATCTAGGTACAGCCATTGGAGAGTTGCAAAGAAGGTGATGAGATACCTTCAAGGAACAAAGGGACACATGCTTATGTATAGACGAACAGACAACTTGGAGGTAGTCGGTTATTTGGACTCAGACTTTGCTAGCTACGTGATTCCCTTAAATTAATATCAGGATATATTTTTATGTTTGCTGATGGAGCTGGATCTTGGAGAAGTGCAAAACAAATCTTGGTTTTCACTTTCATTATGGAGGCAGAGTTCGTTTCCTGTTTCGAGACTACCTCAAATGGTATGTGGTTGAAGAGTCTCATATCGAGACTTAGAGTTGTGGATTCCATTCTAGGCCATTGAGAATGTTTCGTGACAATTCAGTTGCATTTTTCATGATTAAGAACAAAAAAAGTGGTATTCGAAGTAAGCACATCGACATCAAGTATTTAGCCATTAGAGAACATGTTAAAAAGAAGAAATTGATCATAGAACACGTGAGTACTGGATTGATGATAACTGATTCTTTAACTAAAGGCATGCTACCAATGAGTTATAAGGATCATGAATTCATAATGGATATTGGTCCAATCATGTAATTTTTTTTTTATATGAAAGAATTTTTAAGGCTTTTATTCATTTGCAGTGTTTTTCTCAATACAGTTATATACATTCAGTTATTCTACGAAAAACAATTACGTTTGACCTGGAGTAAACATAAGGTTTTTTCATTAAGTTATGTTATCACATATGAGCTCATGAAATGCATTGTGATACATGGAATATAATATTTGTTCTAAGAGTACTCATCGCAATGAGTCATGTGTTTTATTTTAGCATGAAGTTTATGTGGGTTTGGGTTAATATTTCATTTGATGGAATATTGGGATTAAGTGAGAGGATGTTATAATATATTTTATTATTCTAAATATGGTCCCAATTTTGTATTTCCCAATTAATTCCAATTTATTGCTCACTTTATTACCCGTGTTTATTACGTGATATTTGTCTATTAATATGTTACTATAATATTCTTGTTGGAAGATGTTGGTAATGTAAGAAATGGAACAAAATGTCAGGTCGTCTAGTCCTAACCCATCACTACAGAAAACACACCATCATGTTTGGTAGGTATTGGCTAGTGGAACAGAATGTTAGTGTTTCCATATTCGTAAATTGATCGTACTTCATGGATCCGTCCAAGGTCTTAGGATTTTCCGCATTTGCAAATTTTTATCGATGGCTGGAGGTATGCTGATCTTTATGTTTCCACAAATCAATCTCGAATTTTGTACGAATTTATCTGTGAATGATAAATCGAAATGGTTAGATTTTATTTAGATTTAGTCTTACAATTCCATCATCTTGGGATGCAAGCAAAATGCAAAGGGAGGCCAGAATGTCATGTAGGCGAAGAGTCTCTTATGTAGTTCATGACTTTGGAACCAGTATTCGACACGTTCCATGAAAGTCTTGGTCCTTCGATAACACTAAATAAATGGCACATGCAAAAACCCACCTCCCGCACCGAAACTTCTGGGTCAAAGCAATGGAAGATAACCAACATGGCGTCAAATTGAAGATCTTGTTCATACTATCTTGCAAAAGATAATGCGAAAAGCCTTAACGAAGAAGACAAAGAGCTGTACGCGTCGAGGTCTTGAAGCAATGGAGCAGGCAGGCAGTGATCTGCTCCCGTATAAATAAGCGGTCGCAAGAGCTTTCGTTTTCATCCTCGAACTAAGCTCTTGCGACTGTCTTCACTCGGCCAAATTAGATCAGAAGAATCTCAACGAGAGAGACAGTACGAAGGTCTGAGCTTGCTTTTGCGGGGAGCTGTGTTCTTGTGTGTTTTGTCTCACTAAAATGGTTCTGTTTTCATACATCTGCAGATGAAGATTGTGATGCAGGTCCAGATGAAATGCGGGAAGTGCAGGACCAAGGCATTGCAGATTGCTGCTCAAGCACATGGTGATTCATTGTCCCTCCACTGCATAAACCTCGCATTACGATGCGCTTTCTCTATGTATTTCACAATTTTCATCCGGCCTCTGGCCTTGTCGTTTCTTGATGCACTCTGCAGTGCTTTTGATGCAGATAACTGGGATTAAGTTGGTCGTCGTTGTATCTGCAGGTACGGAATTCGTAGGGTTCAACGGAGAGCGTCAAGATGAAGTGGTGGTGATAGGGAGAGGAGTTGATGCTGTGGAGATTGTGAGCGCAATGAGGAAGAAGGTTGGGACGACGAGGCTACTAAGCGTTGAGGATTGATTGAGGAAGCCTAAAGCTAGATCGAGATGGGCCTATCGAGTTTAGAAGATTTCAGAATTTTCTATTAAGCACATAGATAGATTTGATTCTTCTTTCCATACATATTGTCATTCTTCCTGTCGTAGAAAAAGTGAAGCCAGATACTTTAATTCTTGGACTGTCAATTACTTATTATGTTATTCGTGCATGCTTATACTTTGAATAATTGAGTTACGCTGAGTTTGTTCATTGATTACCTGTAATCTGCCGTAAACATATTAATTACTTGTTATCGGTCAAAGATCGACTCACAAAAGTTATTAAGTGAAAATAGGGGTGAGCAACGGTCTCCGTTCAATTCGGGAATCCATCAGAATTGGCCTTGCCGGTTTGGTTCAAGATTGGTTTCCAGGACAATCGAATAATTCCATGGGCTGAAAATCTGGGGATCAGTCAGGTTCAATTAAATTCCATGGTTGAGCCTTAAACCCACCGGTTCTACTAGGAACCGACCCTACAAGGTCGGTTTCAGGGTAGAACCAGTCTTGAACCAAATCACCAAATTTTTCTTAGAAAGCTATAGTAAGTTAACAACTGAACAAAATCACATGCACAATCTGAGCCCACATCCATCTCTTTCTAATCAAAATAAAATTTATAATACAGATTAAAAATTCAAACTCATGGCTCTTGCTTCACTCTTTCTTTTTCTTCTGTTTCCTCCCGTTCCGCTTCTCCTATCTCTCTCTGTTCTCTTGCTCTCAGTCTCTCATTTCTCCGGTTTCCCCTCTCGGTTCGGTCTCTTGCCGTCTCGAATGCGTACCCAAGATAGATCGGTACTTAAAATCACTACTTGCTAACTTAAATTGAGAATTAGAAGTTAATTTAAATATGGAGTTCCCAGCTCTAAGGTAGGGTCAATTCAGTGCCTGATTCTAGATTTTCTAGAACCAGCCCCAGTCTAGCTCCATAATAGGACCATATGGATCATACTCACTCCCAAGTAACAAGAACATATAGAACCTAATCAGTGCTTAATATCATAATAATAATAAATAAATAAAAACCTCAGTTATTAGGCATTGGACCAAGGGCTCAAAACACATATTGTCAGAAAATGTTTTTTAATGAGAATGTTTCTAGCTACAAAATAATTTTCCTCAAACGAGTGGATCCGCAATACTTGACCATCCACTGTTACTATTGATCTATTAGGTTTAAGTATGAAAACTTCTTAGGTATTCCAAGTGCATAAGCCCCAGTAAATCACAAATTTGAATATTGGTAGGTCCACATGATTAAAAAATAATTGGATGATTTTGTAGTGAGTTCAAACTAGGGATAAGCATGGTCCAGGTTGGGCTGATTCACCCCCTAACCCTAGGACAGACCCGCATAGTATTGGTCCTTAATTTTTGAGACCGAAGACCGACCCTATTAAGCTTGAGACTGAGGATCAGACCGATCCAATGAGTTCGGTCCTGATCAGTCAGGTTCCAGGGTCAACCCGAGACCAATTGATAAGTTTTTGTTTCATTTTTCATACTCCCTAAAAAGACAAATCTATCATTTCATTTTAAGTAAATTCATGTACGAAACACATATAATCTCCTCAATCACTCATAGATTCCAATTGTAATTTAAATCTCTTTCCTAAATACAATTGGATTCATCCACAATGAACGAAACAAAATCTATCATTTTGTGTGCATATCTCTATGATTGTTTTACATGCATATGTGTGTGATTCTGTGCTAGTACGTACATGGTAATAAACGAGTTGTGAAATATAGGTACACATTATTATTATTTGTACATATTTTATCCGATATATTAACTAAAATGTGGGTATCAATTTTTTTGGATCAAGCTCGAGACCTTTAATTCTGATGTTATGTGCCTGCACACTTAGGATGCATTTGATAACTATTCCATTCCAAAGAATAATTTCTAATAAAAATAATTCCGTTTTATTCTGCTTCCGTGAATAATTTCAAAGTATTTTAAGGCGTTTGGTAACTGTCTAAAATTTATATTCCTAAAATAGAATTGCATTTGACATCGTCCTCAAAATTTCTACTCCAAACCATTTGCTTTTAATTTATTAATAATTGTATCATTTTTTCCTTTTCTTCTTTTTTTTGTTTTTTTCTTTTCTTTCCCTTCTTCTTCTTCAAACTTTGGCCAGTTGCCAACCTTGGGATGACCGGCGACCGGCTAGACAAGGGCCAACAACCTTGTCGGAGCATCACTCGCCTTCGGCGAGGCCACACCTCATGAGACGAGCCTTGGGTGGGCGAGCGGCCTCGCACAGATCTGGCGAGGCCAAGCATGCCTAGCCACCAACGAGGCTCGACCTCACCTAGCCACCGCAAGGTCAGCCTCACCTTGGCCGAGTGACACCAACCTCTCGATGGCCTTGAGAGGTTGAGCCCTACCAATGGCTGGGCAAGCTTGACCTCGCTAGATCTGGGCACTTCAAATCTACTTCCCGGGAACAAAAGAATTACCAAATGGATTTATGTTTTAAATCTACCCCGGGAACAAAAGAATATAAATTTTTACTCTTTGGCATGTTGCCAAACGCACCCTTAATCTTAATATTCAAGACAGAATTTATGTAATTCATTGCTTTAGAACACGTATCGGACGCGTTCTATGATAGTCTAGATCCTTCTTATTAATACTAAGCTCAATGGCACATGCAAAGACCCCCTACACGCGCCAAAAATCTTGGGTCAATCTTTGCAACGAATCCTAAATAACGAGGATGGAAGTCAACTCCACGTAGCGTGCCGCCAGCCACGTCGAGCGTTACGTGCAACTTCGCAGCAATGGCGCGAAGTGGAATGACGATCTACTTACGGCTGCAGTAGAGTCATAGTGACGATCTCGTTCACACTGTTCTTTCAAAGCAGAGGAAAAAAACAAAAAAAAGAGCCTTGACGACAAAGACACAGCTGTCCGCGTCGAGGTCTAGAAGCAATGGAGCATTTGCGTGATCTGCTCGCGTATAAATAAGCAGGTCCGAAGAGCTTTCATTTGCGTCACTCATAACTCCTCGAACCAAGCTTTCGCAGGTGTCTTTACAAGCCAAATTCGATCAGAAGAATCCCAGCGAGAGAGACAGCGCGAAGGTCTGTGCATACTTTGCTATTGCAGTGAGATCTGTTCTGTTGTATTCTGTGTCTAATGTGGTCTTGTCCTCTTTTATTTCCCGTCATTTCCAGATGAAGATCGTGATGAAGGTAGAGATGAATTGCGGGAAGTGCAGGACCAAGGCATTGCAGATCGCTACTCAAGCAGATGGTGATTACTTATCCCTACACCTCTTTCTCTTTGTTTCTATTTGTAGATAGACACGATGCACGTTGATATACTTCGCAATTCTCATTCGCCCTTCGGCCAGTTGTTTTGTGAATTAGTCCGAGTTTCTAAAATCTCTCTTTTCACTATTGCCAAAATACGGAAACAAACCGAACTGAATCAGCCGTCTTTCGGTGCATTTTGTGGTGCCTCATGAAAAGAACTGGGATTGATCTGACCTTTCCTCGTTGTGCTGGCAGGTGCGGAATTCGTGGGGTTCGACGAGGAGCGTCTGGACGAAGTGGTCGTAATGGGGAGAGGAGTTGATGCTGTGAAGATTGTGGGAGCATTGAGGAAGAAGGTTGGGAAGACGAGGCTGATAAGCGTTGAGAATTAATTGATGGAGCCTAAAGCTTAGAACGAGACGGACATATAGGGTTCAGAAGATTTCAGGATTTTCTATTACGCACATATCGCCCTTGATGTTCACATAGATATGATTACTTCTTTCCATGCAAATTCTCATTCTTCCTACGGAAAAGTGAAGTCAGATATATCTGTTCTTGGACTGTCAATTACATAGTTTGTTATTCATGTATGTATGCTGTTAAAAATCATATGTGCTTGTAGTTTGCCCTCGTGCTTTGTATAATTGAGTAACGCAGTTTGATTGTTGATTACCTGTTGTTTGTCCTATATGTATCAATTACTTGTTACCGGGCATAGATTAACTTACAAAAGTTATAAAGTGAAAGTAAGGGTGAGTAACAAGTGTCCATTTAATTTGAAAACTGGTCAAAACCGGCCTTGCCAGTCCAGTTCAAGGCTGATTCCCTAGACAACCTAGTAAGCTCATGGGTTGAAAACCTTAGAATTGACCGAGTTCAATTCAATTCTAGAGTTGAGCCTTAAATCTATTGGTTTTACTTGGGATAGAACTGATCAGATCGGTTTCATGGTAAAACTCATCTTGAACCGATTAGCAAGTTTTTCTTAAAGAAAAAATTCTAACAAGTTTAACAACTTTAAAATCATAAGAGGCTCTAGAGATATGCAATTGATTTAGATTACATGCACAGCCTGAGCTCACATCCTTCTCTTTTTAATCAAAATATAATTTACCTTACAAATTTAAAAGTCAAATTCCTAGCTCTAACTAGCTCTAACTTCACTTTTTTTTTTCTTTTTCTTCCTCCTGTCCCACCTCTCTCTCTCTCTCTCTCTCTCTCTCTCTCTCTGTACGGTCTCTTTGTGGCACCCCCTCGGCACGCTCCCCGATCCATTAGGGTCGTCACAGGTACTTATCACTTATCCTACTACAAACGAGTCCTTTAACTTTTAATTAAAGCGGAATCATAGTTCATAGGGGTTGATCAATAAAATTCTTCTCCCCTTTTTCTTTTGTAAAGGTCCCAGCGCAGCTCATCAACAGAAGAATAAACGAGTCTCACCATTCCTTACTCCAATAACAATAATGCAATTGCACACCACTATTCACCATATAATATGATAAAGCCGAGTCACTTTTATTTAAATTTTCACGATGAACGTCTTGGGTCGGTACAGCAAAAAGGCCAAAGCTTTTAACTATGCTCGGCTAACTCAAAAGAACATGACCCTACGTTTGATATATACACCCATCCATCATCTAGTGTCTGCCAACCAAAAAGTATCGGCTCCCACTAGTCATACGCGCCATCACACCCAACCCGGTGCATCGAGCGGTGGTGGCGGCAGCATCCCTAGCATCACTCCATCACGCCGGACATGAACAGACAAAAACTCCTAAATAACCGGGCCATCAACAAGAGCCACATCGTACATCACTAAGACATGGACTTGGACAAACACCATACCAGACACACTAACACAGGAATGCTCCGTGCACTCCACCTCAACATCGGATGGCAATCCATAATAAGTACCACGTGCGACTGGTAGCAAAGGTATCTTTCTAATCTGAAATGTTAATCACCAAAGGGGTGAGTACAACCACTTAGTAGTAAAGATTTACCAAACTATACAATGCATCAAACAGAACAATCAAGGTATCATGAATAAAACACATATCATTCATGTATTCAAGCATACCTCACCTTACAACCATGCATATATCACTATACAATGAGCATATATCACCATGCACTTGTACTTATATCATCAAGCAGCCATGCATATATCACCATGCAACATGCATATACCACCATGCACTTATGCTTGCATTCCCATGAGGTTCATCCCATGCCATATGCACATATCCATGCACATGATTCAATTCTCGATCTTTATCTTTCAATTAGATCACATCATTTTTCTTCTCAAGGACCAATGTTTTCATCTCACAATTTATCACTCGCATCCAACCTGGCATCGCAAGGAACCTCCGGCACACACCTCCGGCCATTCGGCACACACACTCCGGGCATCTCGTACCCCAACTAGCATCACGAGGAAACCCCCTGGCACACACCTCTAGGGCTTCCGGCACACACACTCCGGGCATCCCAACACTCCCGGGGCATCCGATACACACACTCCGGGCATCCGGCACCCACACTCCGGGCATCCCAACACTTCCGGGGCATCGCCGGCTCACACCTCCAACGGTATCATCATTATCATAATTTATGTTCACACATGTATCTCAATTTCAACATGGCATTTGATGCAACAATATCAAAGGTCTCATCCCGCTTTTGATGTCATATAACATGCCATATGTCACCACATATGCAATATACTCAACCACTCAAGACATTATGTCACATGGAGCAATTTCATTTATTTTTGAAAATACAGCAAAATTTCGGATAAAAACATATTGCACTCCTTTGGTCATAATTCTTGAAAAATTAGTAAATTCTAAAAATTCCGTGAAGAACACCATATTGCCATACCAAAAGAACATCATACAATTTGGCACAGTCCACACTTCACGATCTTTATAATTTCGGAATATTGCCATACACAGTTTCATTCACAAATTCAGTAAAAATCATAAGTCAACTCCAAAAATTCTGAAATTTTTATATGTTATAGAAAAAATCCATAAGTAAATATTTCATGAAGAACTCAAAATCAGATTTGTGATAGATTAAAAACTATAATCACCGTAGCCGTCTCTAACCCTCGGCAACAATTCCCAGATCTAACCATTTCAGATAAAATCATTTCACCAACCTAAACTCATCCATTTCCTCTAAAATTTTATTATTTTACTCCTTAACATGTCATCTTCAACTTTCATTCAGAACACGAGATCAGATTTCAACCGGAGAATTTTATAAAATTCACAGAATCACACTAGGTCAACATTACGATTTCCAGATCTAACTTCTTCAAAGAAAAATAGTTTCACCGGTCTATACTTGTTCATTTCTGCTGAAATTTTGATATGATACTCTCCAGGAAGTCCTTTACAACTTTCATCAAGAAGTAGAAGCCAAATTTCCACTAGAACATCGCATGCAACTCAAGAAATCAACAAAGGTCGGACTGTTTTTCCAGAAACAGAACACTAGGCTAGAACACAACACTTATAGCTTCGAAATTTCACACTCCATCCACATCCGAAATTCACCATTCATCACGCACGAACACAGCAAGCAAAGGTAGATTAATGGACTCTACTTGCCTCTAATCCGAGCACAACACAGCAAGCAAAGACAGCGGGGCAAGGCGGGACTCGGCATTTCGACGGCGGCAATGAACAGCAGTGAACGGCCTCCCTTTTCCCCTTCTTCTCTCGCTCGCTTGCTCTCCCTCTCTCGATTTCACTCTCTCTCTCTCTCTCTCAGACGGTCACTCTCTCGCTCAATCCGCTCACTTCTCCCTCTCTTTCTCTCCCCTTCATCATTTGCAATCATTTGGTTTGCATAGCTAATGCCACTTGGCCCTAGGGGAAAGACACTTGGCATTTTTCTCATGCACATGATGGGCTAGAAGATGGGCCGGGCCTCCTCCCCTTGCTCGACGGCAGCTCCTTTCCTTTGGGCTTTGCGGGCGGGGCCAAAAGGGCCGAATGGTGGGGCTGGTCTTGGGCCTAAAAATTCAACCCACTCTTCTCTAATTTTTTCCTTTTAATTATCACCTAATTACCCATCATAATTACCTAATTACATTTATTCACTTGGCCATAAAACTTGCAACATTAATCCATAAAAATCAAATCCATAAGGTGCATAGTCAAGAACAAAATTCTCATTATCAAATTATCCTATAGCACCAACTTTGATAACCCAAGAACATAAGATATCTTTCCATTAAAGTGTTAGGCCTTAATCTATTATAATTCTTCGGTCTAGTGGCCACAACATACTTCAATGACACAACCATTCACTTTTCCATAGGTCGTAATGTCTCTAGAAATTACCATGAAATTTTGGGATGCCACACTCTTGCTGTCTCGGATGCGGACTCAAGATAGATGGGCACTTAAAATTATTAATTACTAACATAAATTGAGAATTACAAACTAATTTAAATAGAGAGTTATAGATGAAAAAAATAAGGCGGGATGTTCCCAATTTGTTTGATTCTAAATTTTCTTGAACCAGCCTCTAAAACAAGATAACCCAGTTCATATTCACTTCTAAGTGTTACGAGTGTGTGGAATCTAATTAGTACTTCACATCGACATAATCATCCATAAAATAACTTCATATACTAGGCATTCACCAAGGATTTAAAACCCGAGTTCCATGTATTTTCGCATTTGATATATTTGGGAATTCTCAGTCGCTCTCTGGCTCGGTTGCTTTCCAAATTAATCCAAGTTCCTAATGCTTCTCTTGGGAAAGCAGACCCGAACCGAACCGGTCGTCCTTTGGTGCACTTTGTGGTGCATGATGATGCAAAGTAACTGGGATTAGTCTGGTCTTTTATCGTTGTACTTGCAGATGCGGAATTCGTGAGGTTTGACGAGCAGCGTCAAGATGAAGTGGTGGTGATAGGGAGAGGAGTTGATGCTGTGGAGATTGTGGGCGCGTTGAGGAAGAAGGTTGGGAAGAGAAGGCCGATGAGCGTTGAGGATTAATCGACAAAACCGATAGCTAGAAAACGAGACAGAATATACACAGTTCACGAGATTTTAAAATGATCTTTTAAGCACATATTACACTTGGCTGTCACGTAGATTTGCTTACTTCTTTCCTTGCAAATTCTCATTCTTTCTATTGGAGAAAAAGTTCAGTCTGATGTACTTACCCTCCTACATTGACTAATCGAGTTGCCGAATCTGTTTATTAATTGTTTCTTATCTGCCCTATATTTATTAATTACTTGTTATATGTTAAAGTCTGGCTCACAGAAATTATTAGTATTAGGGGTGGGCAACAGTGCGGCGGTGCCCATTAAATCTAGAAACTGGACAAAACTGGGCTTGCTGGTGTTATCACGAAATAATATCACAATTACATTTTCCAACATGAAACTTGTCAGGCCAACTTATAATTCACGAAATAAATCAGACTAAAGATGCGTTCGATAACCATTCCATTCTTGAAAATAATTTATATTCATAATTTATTTTTTCAAATGCTTGGACAAGTTTCTACCTAGAAGAACGTGTACATTTGATATGACCATAAAAATTTTTATTTTCATTTTTTTAACTTAATTATAAAAATATTAATGGAGAGTTAACATTCATGTTTGAATAAAAATTTGTTGAGCCTAGGGTGGTCCATGAGGACCCATGGGCCTGACCCGGCCTAGGCACAAAACGGACACGGCCAGCCACCTTAACAGGCCGTACCGTCGACCAAAAAAAAAAAAAAAACAGGCCGTACCGCTACCAATCTCTATCCGCAAGAAAAGAAGATGCATCCATGTTATCTGTAAAGTAAATCCCATTCATCCAAAACTAAAATTCGCTTCTTGTCGGTTTACGTTTCAATTTTTCAATTTTTTTTATTGGTCGAAGGTTCGCATTTCGATGAGGTAACGCTGATCAGCAAAAATGCTCGACCGAGGATCAACAATCAACACAAAAAGCGAAAGCGAAATGGAGATGACGACGACGACGACATATTGAAGCAGATCTTCCATAAATTTGAGATCTCGAAGCTCTACAAATATGTACAAGCGCTACGGATCGCTCCAAAGACTGTTGATATATATAGCAATTTATTTACTACTTTGATTATTGGTTGTCTTATTCATGTACCCGTGTTATCACTTCCCACATGTTAGCGGCTTAAGTTAAAATTGATTAAGATTGCCTACAATAAAGAAAAAATGTACTAAAGGAGTGTTAGATTTATCTATCGTAATCAAATCTATATCCATGAATCTCTTATTCGCTTAACTAAAGTGTTTGCCATACTTTACTTAGCTGTCTCTTATGAATAAATTGATTTTGCATGTTAATTTAATTCAATTAAAATTCTAAAATTGGGGTTGATATGGGCTTGGGAGAGTTCGCCCAAGTCTTTGATTTTATAATCCATTAGCTTCCTCCTTGGGATTCACCTTGGGAAAATCTCGGCACAAGGCAGCAAGCTTGCTATAATGGCGAGGCTGTGATTTGGTAAGCACGGTAGGGAAGCTCAACAGGAGCAGAGGCAGCGGTTGATGACTAGAACAGCTTGCCGGAAAACCTACAAAGAAACCTTGCGGACTCAAGGAGTTCGTTTGAGGGCCACCGGAAGTACCGTAGGGACGCCTTGGAGTTGCTGGATCTCGATGGCTGTTCTCTGGCGATTGCAGGAGCGGGCTGGAATGGTGGGAGCCGCTGGACGCACTGATAAAACTACAAAGAAAATCGTCAGGCGCGGTGAGAACTTGGCAGCAAGCTGATCACAATGATGGGGGAGTGTTCTGTGCGGTGCCAGGAGTTGGGCATGACGCGTCGTCAGATCGGAATGCAGGAATAGGCAGGACAATGGCGCGAGGCACAACATGGGGCACGGCAGTGCACGGTGCAGCAACGAAGGAGACGACAGATTTGAGCTTTTTCTTTCTACTTTCTCTTCTCTTATTCTATGAACGTGAACCTCCTTTTTCTATGTTGCCAACCTCTGAAATATTCAACCCCTCCCTTTCTTATTTTTTCTCCCTCTTTAAGTTGAAGAGAAAGTATGTTTATAGAGGGTGAGATCAGGGCACTCTTGTGAGAATAAGAACTGTCTTAATTTCCTAATATGGATTGAGAGAACATGAAATGTGTCCAACATAAGAAACTAGTGCATTTTTCTTTATCATATTTCCATATTGCCAAATTTTGTGATATAATATGCCTCGCCACTTCCAGTTTGACACAATGACATAATGTTTCCTAGTTTATGACATGTGCCATGTTATGTGTTCGATGGGCTTGGCTAAATTTTGCGTTCTTGCAGGCCTTAGTCTAGATAATTTAATTAAGCTCAGAGTCTCCATGCTTAAGTTAGTCCAATTGTAATGCAATTAACATGGGCTTATTACTACTAAATGGCAATGCTCCTAACACACAAATTAATAATATTTTTTATTTAAAGGTTAGGGTTGTTTTCTAATTTCCTTTTGACTAAATGAGATTGTCAACATTTAGGTGTCAACATGTGCAATAAAGAAATGCAAATAAAAATTGGTTTTAAAAAAGAAAACAAACTTGGTAACTCAAATGAGAGTTGATAATCTAAAACTAGTTGGTAATTTGACTGGAGAAGAGTTTGTAAGTCACTCCTGGCAATTTCTAAAAAGATTTTTGTAAATCTATTGTGTTGTTAAGAAAGGCAAATAAAGCTTGTAAATGATAAGGAAACTTGGCATATTAAAATGTAACAAATAAACGTAGTTCAAATGAAATATGTCAATAAATACTAGATGGTAATTTAAAGAGAGAAAATTGAGTGAGTCGCACTAATTTAGGTTGGTAATCTCTAAAACGATTTATAAATTTAAGGGATTGTTAACCAAGTCAACAAAACTTGATGGCTCGACAAAAAAGTTTGTACGTTGTAAAAAATTATTAGACGTTGGTAAGTCATTCAACAGAGACTTCATAACAAAAAAGTGGTTAGTAATTTAATTTGACAACAGTTGATAATTCATTTTAATTTATGTTAATAATTTAATGTTAGAATTAGTAAATTTAACGATCGTTAAGTTACCTAAATGAATTTCAATAAGTTAGCACAAAAATTGGTAATATGCAAGTTATAAAAAAATTGTAATTTTCATAAAATTGTAGTTAAGTTACCAATACGTTACTTGAAAAAAAAAATTACCTATCATTTTTTTAGACCAACCATCTTCTTTTACATTTATCAATATTTAATGAAGCTTATTAGCACGGAAGATATATATCACTAACCATAAAATTCAGTATATGAAATTAATAGTCGTTAATTCTATTACCTCAAAGAATATATTTACCGATCATTTTTTTAAACCAACGATCTTTTTTTACATTTATCAATATGTAATGAAGTTTATTAGCACGGAAGATATTATATATATCACTAACCATAAAATTCAGCGTACGAAATTAATAGTCGTTAATTCTATTACCTCAAAGAATATATTCAATCGAAAGTCCTATCAATCAGCCGCTCCTCATGCAAGAAAAAAATGTTTTAAATTATCTTTCTCCCCTCTCCTCCCCTTTCAAAGCCGCCTTCTCTTATTTTTCAAATGATTCTCTTTCTCCTTTCGGTAATGTCTTGCACGTTCCCCAGTTGTATTTTTAACCTGATGGGAAACAGCAATATTTTTAACCTCTGCACCACCTTTTCTACTAAATTGTTGGTGCATAACCGGAATACGAGGAATCACTTTCCAGCTTAGTCCACTGCTCAGAAAAGTTGAATACAATTTTATCATTACACGTCATCATTAGTAGTAATGTTAGAGAAGTCACCGCACGCATATTGCTATACAACACATAACAATATTATCTCAATCATTAATTCTGGAACTCGCATGAACAATCGTAGTGATGATTTTGTTTACATGGTCTGTGTATAAGTCATTTATTTCTTTTATTCGAATATGTCGTCTCTTTAGGTTAATTGCCGGGAACCTTGTGGTATGCCGTTTTCCTTTCGGCCAGTAAAACCATGGGCTGAATCACTGGCTTCTCTTTCACCGACATGATCTCATTCATGGTACGTGAAACAGAACAGGGTTAGTGTGCCCAGTCAGCCCCGGGATATTACAATAAACTAAAGACCAAGGTCATTGCCATGATTTATAAATAGCCCACATGAACTTGTTCAATGATTTAATCGGGGATTACACAACATAATTCTGCTAAAGCACCTTGATCGATGTGACAACTTGAGCTCGTTTTCAGTCTTCCAACTAACTTTGTTTTTTGTCTTTGTCACGACCTCCTTTTTTTCCGTCCGGGGGAAAAGAAAGAAAGTTTAGGGGTATTTGCCTAAAGAGGCGGACCAATGGCCCTAAATTAGACATGAGCTCTCCCAAGACATATCTCGCGCGACGTTGGATTTTGTTTTTTAGTTCTTAACAACCTAAATATTTTTAGGAGTCGCCACTAGCCTATTAGGGTCGGCTAGAAACCAATCGAGACACGGGAGTGTTGTCTCGATTCCTACGCAGCCAGAGATTTCTAGGAACGGGGACTTGTTTACGCCAATGTCTCTATTAGCGCCCTTGCGGTACCACTAACTTAGAAGGTTGTTTATCTAAATGGCCACACAATCTTGATTACCAATTATAATCTTTATGAAACCACTAAGTGTCCATGCAAATGTTTTTGTAGTTTTTTTTTTTAATATCTAGACTAATCCTAACATAATTTAAAAGAGAAATTTATACTCAAATTAATGAAAAGCGACGCGTAAGTAAACATCCAAGAAATTGAAATGACTTGAAAATAAACGCGGAAAAAGTAAACCCGATACAAGCTGAGCAAATAATATTACATGGCCTTGTTATCACGCTCCGGACAGGACCCCGTGAGCGAAATGGAAATTTAAATATGCATGAAATTACTCTAGATGCATGAAATTATTCTAGATAATTTTAATCTATGCAAAATGGATTATTTACAAAAATGATCATAAAATACCAAAATAGCATTAAATTAGGAAAATGACCTTTTAAAAATAGGAAAATTTCATAGATGCCATTTTTGCCTTAATTTGATACATCTATCACTTTTATATTTTTTTTTTTTGAAATTTTTGGATTTTTGGATTTTTTTTTATTTTTATTTAAATAATAATAATAATTTCCTAAACCGATATATGCTAACATTGAACAACACAGCACATGAATATCACAATAACCGGGCTCAAATCGACCGTTTCAAGATCGAAACTTGGTTTGTGCATTTCGTTGAACACTTGGCGTGCATCAAATCGCCCCAAACCAGCTTCATCGGGCCATGTTTGCGGCCTTCAATCTCAATGCAGGAGCAATATTATGTGGAACTAAAACATCAAGGTTAAACTACCACATGCAAGAAGTAAGATTAGATATAAATCACAGCTTAAAACACACAAAAACCAAGCTGGAATCGTCATCAAATATGCGGGTTTGATCTGATTTTGCAAATCTGAGTTTGAACCCAAGTCAAGCAAATAGGTTGCATGCCCATATTCAAGCCCCAACACTCATCGCATACGAGATCTAAAGGAAACATTACTTGATTTGAGTGAAAGTAGGTAACATGAACTTTCAAATGCAACAAACATCACAAAGAATGACCCACCGAACAACATCAAAACGACATCTCCAAGAAGCACACATGCAACACTCTTGAAGAGATTTCAAACACTTCAAGAAAAATCAGCCTCAGAAATCAGTTTTCCGGGCTGGTTTTCCTCTTGATTTTCATGATCAAAACATGCTCAAACTAGAAAATAAGTACATCTAGGATGCTTACCTTACTTCCTAGTTTCCTTTTCAAGTGGTTCTTGGCCAAGGAAACCGATAAATTGCCCTCTAGAAGCACGTGGAATTTGGCTTCTTCAACTGGAAATGAGATCTGCAAAAAAAAGAACTGACAACGAAGGTTTTCGTTGACTTCTAACATTAGACTTCAAGACGTATTTTGTTGGAAAACTTGACACCACGCCAAACTATATGTATTCTAGTTTGGGTTAAAAGTCAATATGTTCCTCATTTGTCTTCCAAATTTCTCAAAAACACTGGCTTTCCTCACTCGTGACCAACCAAATTTTCGGACTTTCTTGGCCCGCCAGGAGGGCACTGTTTCGGGGGGCTTTAGGAGGCCTTCCCGATCTCCATTTAGGACGTGCAACCTATGGTTGGAAAGATCTTTGAATGAAGTTTCACTCTCTAGTTGAAGGTTTTGGCTAATTTTGGCCACAGGTGTGTGAAAATCTCACTTTTCTCTCTCCAGGTCGGTCTGGAATTTCTGGGTTTCTTTTTTCTGGAGTTGCTTCTGAGGGCTTCTTTTGGGATCGATTCCGAGCTCTCTCCTCTCCCTCTTGTCTCCTCTCTCTCCTCCTTGAAAAGAGCTCATTTCGTAGATCTTATCCCCTGAATTAGATGATTTTTTGTCAGCCTTTTGTCCACCTACCAGGCCTATCAACAGGGCTACTTCACCCACTCTCTGACTTAGCCAATTTTTTCAATTCTGCAGCTGTTGAGTGTGCAGGTTTTGCTGTGATTTTCCGGTGTTGTCAGCAGCTTATCCCTGGTGATTTTTCGTCCACTTGTACTAATTTATACGGTCTTCCATCACGTGCAAAGATTAACCTAAATGGGCGACTGAGTGGGATATGGTGGGGCCACAAATATGGCTATTTAGCAGCTCCGAATTAAGACTTAATTGTGAACTGAGATTTGGCAGCTGGTTTGGGTGCTTTAATCCATCACTTTGGCTGCGGTTTTTGATCAATTAGCAAGTTCATGTATAGTAGTTTAAGATCTCGACCAGATTTCGCAATTGTGCCCACCCAATTTTGCAAAAAAGTCCCTTAAAGTTGGCCATTTTCTTGCTCGAAAATGCCAAATTCAATGCAATTAGGTCCTTTTTGCCTGATTCGATTAATTATACCTGACCCAAGTTTAATTTCAACTCAATTGAGGGCCAACATAATGATTTAAGCGTTCGGGCAAAATTTTGCAAATTTTGCAAATTGGTCCATCAACTTTTGGAAATTACATTTTGGCCCCAACTTGCCGTTTTAATTACAATATGATCTCCTGGGCTTGGCTAGTCACATTTAGATCATCAGCCCCAACTTGCTTCTTTTTTTTATAGGAAAAACATATTCCATTAAAAACTATATTAAACACCTAGATAATCTATATGCCGGAATGAAATATTTTTGGGCAAAAATTTAGGTGTCAACAGTCTTCACTGGCACAGTCAATTGAAAGGATGCCTTGTGTTGTGGAGGGAACATGTCAATTGAAAAAATGACAGCTTGAGGAATGAATTACGTGCCAATGACATGGTGTCGAAATACATTAGGAAATTCCCATACGTTGAGGATCTTCTCTGGTTAGGAGGCAATACGGTGGGAATAACATCAATTTAAGGAAAGCGTCTACACACCTCAATTTGATACTTTCTGTTTCGTTCTTCCTACATTTTTTCGTCAATTCCAAAAATAGATCTCTAACGAGGGAGATATTTTTGGATGCAACGTAAGACATTTCCTGTCCTCCCAAACTAATAATTGTGTGTCGAAATTCATTAGTTTTTAGTTTGGGAGAAAAACGAGAAAATGCAACTGTACTTAATTTGTAATGATTAATTTGGATGGATTGTTGATGTCATTTAAAGAGTAAGTGAAAAGTAAAAATTAAACGATTTTTATTTGATTGGTGCATTGGAAGATTTTCATGATGAAATGTCATTTTCTTAATTGAATAACTCCACTTATAGAAAAAAAGATTTGCTTGTATGGATGACCAAATCAATAGGATCTTTGATTGTTTTATTTTAACGGCTACCTTAATCTTCTCATCAATTGTCCAATGGCTAAGTATGGAGATTGATTCTAATGGAGTTTGTCCAATCAATGGGAAGTTTTGGATTCCGAGAAGTACAAAAGAAGACCAAGGTGCTCAAGAGAGATTTATCAAGAGAACAATTCTAAAATTCAAGATAGCTTCACAATCTTTTATTGTCTTAAGAGAGCTTACCATTGTAATCATTTAAGAAGTGTTAGTAGAGTATTAGTGCAAGATAGTGACCCCTATTAGCTTGTGGTGAGCATTACCAATTTTGAGAAGAAGTGCTTGTGAATAAGCAGCACTCACTACTATAATTTCTCTTTGACTTACTAGTGAAATCCAAGCAGTAAGCTGTCACCAAAGGAGAATAGATGTAGACTTATTTTTAACCAAACCACTATAAATTTTCTTTATGCAAAATCTTTTATCTCTCTCCTCATATTCACTTATTACTTTATGATAGCTCTTGCACCACTGCATATTACTAGAAATTTGGTCACGATAATACTTTGTTTCTCATAGTTACACTTTTGTTCCTTGACTTTTTCTATTCTGCATTTGTTTGTCAAGTTTGTTTTAAATCACTTATTCAAAACCACTCTCCCCCCCCCCAACCGGGCGGGGCCGGGTTCCCTGGGCCAAAAGCCACTTGCCAAACAAATCATATTATAGGGCTTGTGCTGTAAGGACTCGGGCCCCACCGTGTGATATTGTCCGCTTTGGGTCACCCGCCCTGGCGCGGACGAACCACCATCCCAGCCACGATCTTTTCCCTCACGGTTTTAAAACGCGTCACACATATTAAGGGACCCAAGCCTTATAAAGGCTTCCAGGACTCCCCCCCTAAGCGATGTGGGATAGGAGAAATGCCCTTAGCCTCGCCCCGCGCACGCCGAGGCGATCTTAGTCCGTCCCTCCGTACTTGCCTCGGCCCGGGGTTACATTCACGCGCCCCTACATTCTCCCCTTGCGGGAGTCGGCACCATTAGGCGGGACTCGGGCCCCACCGTGTGATATTGTTCGCTTTGGTCCCCACACGGCGCGGACGAACCGCCGGCCACGGTCACGGTTTTAAAACGCGTCACACATATTAAGGGACCCAAGCCTTATAAAGGCTTCCGGGACTCCCCCTAAGCGATGTGGGATAGGAGAAATGCCCTTAGCCTCGACTCGGGCGATCTTAGTCCGTCCCTCCGTGATATTGTCCATTTTAGGTCACCGGCGATACCATTAGGCGGGACTCGGGCGTGATATTGTCCGCTTTGGGTCACCCGCCCTGGCGCGGACGAACCGCCATCCCAGCCACGGTCTTTTCCCTCACGGTTTTAAAACGCGTCACACATATTAAGGGACCCAAGCCTTATAAAGGCTTCCAGGACTCCCCCCCTAAGCGATATGGGATAGAAGAAATGCCCTTAGCCTCGCCCGCGTACTGCCGAGGCTATCTTAGTCCGTCCCTCCGTACTACCCCGGGTCTGGGTCGTTACATGTGCAACTCGCCAAATAAACTATATTGTAGGGCTTGTGCAGCTTACCAAACAAATCATAAAACACCCACTAATCCCTTTTTTGCTAGCCAAATAATGACTCAGACCAAGTGCTTATTAATCAAATCCTTTAATTAACTACTTGAACATGTTTTGCTTAGGCCTTTCGTAATAGTCTGATTCGGATTTTATTTGTTTATATGTCACGACTAAGAATGGACAGAGATATTTTCTGCACGCTCATGTTTGGCAAGGAATTGAGACAACTTGAGACAAGTATATACCTCACAGAAAATTGGTAGAGTTGCCATGGCTACAAGCCATTATTTTACATTGAAAAAAACAACTTAAATCATTCCAATGTTGGCTTTTACATTCCTATATTTTGTGATAAGGGGTCCAAAATGAGAAGCAATCGAGATTTAAGGCAAGTATACTCTTTCATGTCTACGACCCTTGTCTCGAATATCCAAAAAGGATTGCTTAGTCTTCATACGCCATTAATTAACATATTAAGGCCGTCAGGTCTCAGAATTTTTTGAATTCATAGGTTCCACATAAGGTATCGAGTAGAGAGTATATTTGCGAAACCAGATCATATTATCAAATGAATACTATAATTTGGAAAAATTACCCAATCAGTCCCAACCTATTATATGGATGTTAATTTAGTTCTAAACTTTTTTTAAAAATAAAAATTTGTCAACTTTATTTTATTGACAATATTTTCAAACTTTTTGTGATTGTGCATAGATTTAAAGATTTTCCATATCCCTGAATGCCCTTATTTTGATTGATTGTACTTGATTTGATTACCTTATATAGAAATTTAATAAAGCATATAAATAGACTCATATATTTTTCATTAGTATCATCGAAATATACAAAAAAATTTCTATTTTTCCTTTTGCATAAATTTTTGGGAAAATTTCAATTAAAGGCCTGAAATACTATCATTTTCTCAAATAAGAGCTCAAATTGAATATTATTTTAAGTGAAGATGTAAAGTGGCAAAATCGTCTAAATTATTCCAACCATCGAAGAAGGGGAATTTTAGTCAAAAAAATTCTAAGTATATTTTTAAATTTTTAAATTTTCTTTTTCTTTTCTTTCCTTTTTTTTTTCTTTTTTTTTTCTTTATTTCTCTTCCCTCCCCTGGCCATCATCACACCTTGTTGATGGTCAACAAAGGTTGTTGACCTCAGGTGACGGTTGCCCTCGCTGATATCAAGTGAGGGTTGCACATACAAGGGCGAGGATGAAGGCATTCCTCGCCAGATCTAACAAGGGTATTCCTCATCAAATCCAATGAGGGTTGCCCTCACTAGTGTCAAGCGAGGGTCGCCTCGCTTAGGCTAGGTGGGCAAGGGCAACACTCACCAGATTTGGTATGGGCAACCCTTGCCTGAGTCTAGCAATCTCTGCCATGGTTGGCGAAGGGAAGAGGAAAAAAGAAAAAAGAAAATAAGAAGAAAATAAGGAAAATAAGGAATTTTTTTTAAATAAATGATAAAAATGTCATTCAACTAGTGAGGTTAGGCCATTCTTTGAGATTTATATGATCACTTCAAACTCTTATTTGAAACAAGTTTTATTTCAAATCTTTATTTGAAAAAATGAAGGCACTTCATGCTTTTATTTGACAAAAAGGTTCATTTTAGATCTTTATTTGTAAAAATAAAAACACTTCTGGCTCTTATTTGAAGTTTTCCTAAATTTTCTTGTCTATAGTTATGGGCCTCCCTAGACGTACATAAGTGACCTAATACTTCTTCTATTGTTGCATACCCACACACAAGAACACTGGAATTCTTACTACACAAACACCCCCTCCATCAATGTCTGTTGTCACTACACAGTTGTCACGGTGTAGTCAATCTCCCTTGCACCACTTCAGATCAAGGATGAAATAGCACTTTCAACTTTCCCATCGTCATTGTTGTGTAGTGTCAAATCCCTAAGAATGTAACTTTTTTTTTGTTCACTTGTTAACTAGATCCTAAGAAAAAACTACGAATGAGTAACATAATTATACAGTGGAATTAGAGATTAATATTCAAATTTTTGCAATCTCAATAGTCGAGCAGAAAACAATCCATTCTTCGAAGAAAGCTCGTCACTTAGAAAACAAGTGATTTTTATTCGACAAAATCCATTAGTACATCACAAATTAGAAAACAACCTACTAAGAAGATAACGATTTTCCTTATCAGATGCAATCGTCAATAGAGAGATCCTTCTGAGGGCCATGAACGATGGGTTCATCTGAATCAGTTTGCTAGTTTTCGGGCTCATCAATAATGGTTCGCATCTCAAACATCTGGATCATTTGCCTAAACCATACATGTCATTGACTCCTAGCAACTATCGATGACATAATTCGGCATACAACAGTAAAAGGAAATAGCAACAAAAATCACAATTTATTGCCAAGGATAAACGAACATGAAGAGAAAATAAAACCAGAACATTGAAAGAAGCAAAAAAAAAAGGACTGGTATGTAACATGCTGCCCCAATTCTGTAACTGGGCTTAAGGACATGTTTGTCAAAACAGTGGGGTTTCAGCTGGGAAAACTTAGGCCCAGTTTACATTGCACGCTCTTATAAATTACGTCATTTGGAAGAGATAGAAGAAGCAGATTCAATTTCACCCTCAATGTCAGTTCATTTTCTTCGGATCTAACTTTCCCACAATGACATTGTTTAAAAAGCCGTTTGAGGTAAATGTGTCACTTGATGGACCAGTAAAATTAGTTTACTATTAATGTATCATTGGCATAGAAGTTTGAATTTTGGGGTGTTATTATGCCATGCTTTATTAGAAATTTTCCTCGATGGTAACAATTTGTGCCCGAGTGGACACCTACCTACCTAGAGTATGAAATGCATAGCCCAATTTTTTGAATGAAAGATAAGCACTTATTGGCTTTTCCGTCTAAATAAAAACTCTTTTTGAAAAATTATAATGAAATTCTACATTATTCAAATTACCTTCTTGTCAATATTATGATTGTGAAAATTTGAGGGTGTCCACTATAAATTAAATTCTGAAACCCTAGAGGCACAAAGCATAAACTTAATCCTAGAAGCAAAACTTCCCTAACAAACGAAAGATACAATCAAGAGTGAGGGTTTCAAGTATCTTATCGCACCATATCCTCTGTAACATGCAGATGAAGGAATAAATCAGGATATTACTTTCTCAAATTACTTCAACAGATGAAGACAGTCTTGACCCTTTTTTTTTTTGTTTTTTGTATTAGCAGGGGTCTGATGTGCTTCAGAAAAGAAACCACATAGAACATGCATGGACTGTCATGAAGGAAATAAAGCAAGAGATAAGACACTGTTGAGTGGTCAACCTGAAAGCTTATTGACAAATAAGAATCCATGACTCCCCTTATAGAGCTGGCGTTGTCCTATTAACTGGTCTTTGGTTCCATCTCGAAATCATCAAATGCCGTTAATTTAACTAATATTCTTCTGTTAATTGGCATCCTGATTAAAAATATATATAATAAGTGTTGTAGGAGTGCTTGTTAATTAAATAAATAAGGAAAATTTCATTGCATCACTGCCGTATCAAATAAGAATAGTGATTTGAAAGTCGAACGAATTTCTTATTGAGCATGATTGATGGGACCAATGGAAAATACACAACCACAAAACTTAGAAAAGTTGAAAAGAAAAGGATAAGTACACCTCAAACACTAAGAAAAGTTATACCCGACCACAAACAAACAACAAAAAAAAGAAATTTTTGTGGGTCATGCAACATTCATGCAAGTTTTCGCTATTAATATAGATGTTTTATCATGTACAGATTACGATTAATCCGTTTTCTTGTGTACTATAATTAGCAATTAAATAAGAGTGTGATTCTATAATCCCCTGTAGCAAGTAAAGATAATCCAAAATAGGTACCTGCCGAAACCAAGCACTTTTTGACTCTATCTATGGAATTATTATTTGGCCCAAGATATAAAAAGAAAACAAGAATCAAAAAAAGGAAAAAGCCCCGCACTGCGGCCTTGTATATATGACCTGTATGCCCTCTCCTCCATGGATTTTCTCTTGTCCTTGCCTTCTTCCATTCCCTTTAAATTAAATTACTCCTCCTCTTTGTTCCCAAGCGCTGAGAGAGAGAGAGAGAGAGAACAGCGAAGAGGATAAGGAGACTCTTCGATGGACCAAGCTCCCAACCGAGGAAGCTAGAAATCTCCAAGGGCAAAGGTAAGTGCATCGAGCTTTAGTATCATCCCAAGTTTCCATTTCCCAAGAACTCGAGTCATGTGTGATGTGATGCTATGGTTATTTCAGAAATAGGTAAAGGATCAAAGGAAAAAAGAATAAACGTGACAAGATGACCCATGGCTTTGCAGGTTTTGACTATCAAGCTCAAAGAAAATGTCATGTTTGGGCTGGGTAATCTGAAATTGGACTTGCCTGGCTCCCTGAATGCCATCTAAGAAGCAGCTTTTGCCAAAGACAGAATTGGCAACTTCCTTAGTTGGCATGAGGGGAGCCATGCAGGCCCTAATGCATACATAACCCATTACAAGCAGGCAACCCCCGGTCATCAACATCCTCAGATAAGTCGTTAATTTAACTGGCTTAATTTCTCGTTCACTCCTCGTTAGCCAAGAGCAGCATGTCAAAAGGAAGCAAGCTAGGATAAGTCGTTAATTTCACTGACTTAATTTTTCGTTCACTGCTCATTAGCCAAGACGACTTATCCTAGCTTGCATCCTTTGACATGCTGGTCTTCATTAAGAGGATATGCACGACATTTCCAGGATTGTGTGTACGCTTCTTTCTTGTTATTTGTGGATGAGTTAAGCTTTTCTCAACAGCATGCATAGATGCGACGGTTCAGATTGAAAATCTTTGCAAAATGGTCCACATAAACTTAGAGAAGCGTGGTGGGGCTTCAAGACCTTACCACATTGCGGCCTCGCCCTTAAATTGGTCCTCTCTCTCCCTCTCTATTTTTGTATTTCCAATACTCTTTTGCTTCTTCCCACTTAAGGGATAACATAGGCCGGTGATACAAATCGAAGGATAAAACTTCTAAGTGAACCCTAAAGGGGCCAGTTCCAGAGAATTTAGAATCAGAACTTGCAACTCCCTGCATGCATGTTGAACTAATTCTAACCTAGCAATATAATCTAGCTTTAAATGATAAAGAAACCAGTAGGGCCCTGTATTTCCACTTGAATTGATGAGAGGTAATTATGCCCTCAAAATAATGTTGCTCAATTTTTCATTCAACCCTGCTTATTGGACCGTCATCTTATATGATATTTCGTGTTTCGTGACACTGCTTATCTTGTTTTCATTTCATTGATTGATCAGACTTCTTGTGTTTTTACTAAAGCACATATAGCATTTTGAATCTTTTCTCCAAATTTCATTTGGCTTCTTTTATGTCACAATGAGTTCAAAAGGATATTAGATATAATTAGGAGATTTTCATATCTTCCTTGATTTTCCTTATTTCAATGTTCATATACCTTTCTCGAATATGCAGATTTTACATTGATTATAATTGATATTTTCCATAAATAATCATTTTAAAAAATTAATAAATATCTCATGCAATTTTTATTCTGGAATACGCAATAATTACAAAATTCTTTTCCACACTTTCCGATCTTTCTTGATCGCTCTGCAAACTCTTTTTTGACAGATTGCTTCCACATAATGAGATGAACGATTGATTTGATGTTTCGTATGGATCATACAGAACCGGACTAGATGCTTTGCCCTACTTCCAGGTTCCAATTCTCATCTTTCAGGTCATATTCAGGTTAAAATTGGACGGTACGTACAGTGATGTCGTGTCCAATATTGTCAGCTACATTATTTGTTGGAATTTTGTGCTCCTGTCATTTTCTAAAACCAAAAAAAAAAAAAAAACCCTCCGTAGACGTTGATTTCCATATTCCACAAGAGCCAAATATGCATGATATAAGATATATATTGATCTTAATAAATTATCTGGGGTCGGTCCATGACAATATAATTATCAGTTCATACAATAAAGTGGCCTTTTTCTTTACGCTAAAGGTCAAATTCTTTGCAGGATTTCTGAATAACATGGTGATAATAAGTGGAAGAGAAGACAGACGTGTAATGCAGGGTGGTCTTATGTGGACGGTGGCTTTCAGGCTTTCCATGTGATATTAGGTCTTGATTCCAAGTGAGAGAGGTCTTTCCCATTTCGGACCGACCGTGTAAAAGGAATCTACAAATATGGCATCAAGATAGCATTACGTGCAGCTCTTATCTAAGACTAATGTGTTGTGCTTAATCATCGCGTTTTTTGACATGGTAATTTCAATAAATATAGTGAAGGTTGTTTTTATTTCAAAATTAATTGTGAATGAATTTTCCTTCTCCAATGACAATTTTTGGTACTCAAGTATCAAAATAGGAGGACTCGATTTTTTTCCAATCCGAGATTAAGATTGTGTCTAAGTCTAATTTATTTTTTATGGTGGTGAACAGTAGTCACCATCGGTAGGTCCCGCTTCAATCATTTTAGGGATCGGTCAATTCTTTGTCGGCCCTTGTATCTCCAAAAATGGATTGGCTTCATGGACTTTGAATACAATTTTATCATGGAAAATTGAATGATTGGAAAACTATTTTTAAAAAAATGATCGCTTATAGCGCTCAGAAAAATGAATGAACAAAAAAATATTTTCATCGTTTATTAAAATATTAAGATACATATTGTTGTTGATTATGAAAATATTATTTTATTCAACTAGTTATTTCAAACAAAATAAACGAACATTTTAAAAAAATATTTTTAAATCATCAATTTTCGCAAAATAAACATAACTCTTATCCTTTCTAAATTGAATAGCTGCTTGCAAGTGGGGACTTGCTACATGTTGTCATACATAAGTCATAACAATACTAGTTCGGAGACTTTTGGACTTTATTTTCACTAGCTCTCGAGAAAACGCTCAGCCATTGTCTGAGTAGCCTTACAATTTTCTTTTATAGTTTTGGAAAAGTAATCCAAACATTACAAATATAAACTTTCTCCTTGAGAAGTAAACTTAAAAACAACCACCAAACTTTTGCCAAAAAATCCATAAAGTCCGTGCAAAAGAAGCATTTCATTTCATTAGAGGATCATGAGCAGGATACATAGTAGGAGCATCAGAAATTGAGGAGCCCAAAGGCTTGAGGGTAGGCTTGAGACCCACCATTTTGGCAATCGAGAGGCTGAAGATGATGAGCAGCAAGAGGAGTTCTCATAGTGGAAGGAAGGAAAGAACAGAACAGAAAAAATAAAGGGAAAAAACATAGAAAGGTCAGAAGAAGAATGGCGTCGTTTTGTCCACCTCGCTGTCACCTTTATACACTGGACAACCGACAAAAACTCACTGCGACGTCAGATAAGTGTACAATATCTTTTTCAAAATTAAAATTATTTGTCTCGCCTACAACCAAATCGATATTCTTGGTCCTTTTTTTTTTTTTTAATGGGCATAAAAAGTGAGATTGGTTCGACCCTTCGTGTGACCTTATTCCTGTTATAATATATTTTATTATGATCCCAATTTTGTATATTTCAATTAATTTTCATTTATTACTCAATTTATTATCCTAATTTATTATGTGATATTTACCCATTAATATGTTACCATAATGGTTATGATGGAAGATGTCGATAATATGAGAAATGGAATAAAACATCAAGTCATCTAGTCATAACCCATCACTGCAAAAAACACACCATCATATTTGATGGGTATTAGTTGGTTAGTGGAACAGAACGTTAGTGTTTCCATATTTGCAGATTGATCATGCTTCATGAATTCGTCCAAGGTCTTAGGATTTTCCATATTTACAAATTTTCATCAATGGCTGTAGGTATGCTAATCTTTACGTTTCCACAAATCAATCCCGAATTTTGTACGAATTTATTCGTGAATGATAAATTGGAATCGTCAGATTTTATGTAGATTTAGTCTTACAGTTGGTATCAGAGTATGTTTATAATCTTTGCCTTGGTGAAAATTTTGGAATTTTTGTATGTTTTCACTGAATTATGTATGGTAAAATTCAAATCTTTTGTGGCTTGGAATGGAATTTCAAATTTCGGCCAAGTTCGTGGGACCCACCATGCGATAACGGATTTGCATGATCACACCGCCATTAGGAAGAAAAACCCTTAAGATTATTCGGTATATTATTGATCGTCGGACGTTGATTGAGAGGTGAAACTTTTGGTGGTTAGGGTTTTAGGGTAGATCATTTTAGGCTTAATTCTAGTCAATTTGTTGGTCATTTTTGCTTGATCTTGAAACTATACGTTCATCTCGGCGTTCTCTTTGAAACCCATTGATCAATTTGGTCAAACATGGGCTGTGGAAGGAGACCCAGGCGACGGAACAAAGTTGGTCACGCTAGAGTAGCAGCGGAAGAAGAGAAGCCTGTTGCATGTGCTCGAGAAGGGAATAGCACACATGTGTTGCACATGCGTTGTGATGTTTTCTCGATTTTGCCCCTCTACTTTTTGCAGAATTGCAATTTTGCCATCTATAGACTAAAATTATGATCTTGCCCCATCTGCACTAAGGAAAATTGCGATTCTGCCCTAGATGCATAAAATTCTGGTTTTGCCCTCTTTGGGCATGAAAATTTACAATTTTGCCCTTTTTGGCGTAAAATTCCAGTTTTAGCCCCCTCTTGCACGTGATTTTACTATTTTGCCCTTACGTTTAATTTTGTGAATATTTCTCGTGAAATTAAATGTTTAGTGATCCGTATATATTTAATTAATTAAATATTAGTCACAATATCTTTGATTATATTAAATTATATACATTAAGAACCTTTGGATTACATATAGTCAAAGATAACAATTGTGATTAGTCACATTAATATTATGAATTTCATTCCACAAGAATTTTTAATATATTAATGAGATTAATTAGGATGAAATATTATTTTATCTTTCTTAATTTACCCACAAGAATTAAGGAATGAAATATTATTTGATCGTTTCATCATGAAATAATTTTGAATCTATTTAAATTAGAAACTTAGCCCACATGTAGTTTTTGATATTATGTGATTCGTATTTTATAACATGTTTTACATTGGTAAAATATGATTTAAGTTTATTTGCCTCAAATATATTGATACATAAGTTTTTCTTTGATTATGATGCAATCTTACCACCTACGATTAATTCTGGTATAATTGTTCCCGAGCTAAATGGAAATAACTACTGAGAATAACACTTGAGCTTAATATACTCTTTATGCATGATGGGAGCGGTCCAACCGTCTCAGTGTGATGTACATAAAGACAAAACTCTCTGCTAGTATTTGTAGTTTAGTCATTCAGCATAACAATGCCAAGTAATTGCTGGAGGCTATTGATGCACAATATGAGTCTTTAGAAAAAGTGTATGCCATGACCTTGATTATGAAATTCTCATCATTGAAGCTTACTAGTGTAAGAGGTGTACTTGAGCATATCATGAAGATGAATGACATTGTAACTCAGCTGAAGAATCTTGAGGTTGGGATATCAGAATTCTTTCTTGTATACTATATCCTAAATACTCTACCACAAGAGCATGCCCTGTCGCGACCTCTTTTTTTCGACGCCCGCGATCGGGTACGGGCGCCTAAAGAGGCTAATGGCTCAGCTGAAATTAGTTATGCCCGGACTCTCCCAAGTCTACCAATTCACGACTTTAATAGTCTAAATTTTTAACCTGTAAATCAATTTTTAAAATGGAGTCGCCACTAATCGATTTGGGGTGGGTTGATTAGAAACCCAAGTGAAGTATCGTGAGAAATACTCAATCCTGCGCAACCAGAGAAATTAGAATCGGGGACTTGATTATACTAGTTAATCACTAATGCCCTTTCGGTACTTAATCTTGTTTAAACCTTGAGGTTTTTTGGATGTTTGTGGGATTTTCCATGCATTTTTGGGAGGAAAAACATTTTTTGAGTCTTTTTCTAATTTTTGGACACAAAAGGGTTTTTTGGGATTTTTGGTATTTTTGGAAAAATACAAGTCTTTTTGGCTTTTTCTGAATTTTTTTGGCTTTTTCATGAATTTTTGGCCTTTTTGGATTTTTGGCATTTTTGGAAAATATGAAATATTTTTTTTACTGTTTTTTAAAATTTTTGATTTTTTTGAAAATAAATTATTTATTATTTATTAAAAATATTATTTTATATTAAAATAATATACAAAAACTGACCCGGTCGGATCCGTGGGTTGGGTCCGACTCGGGTCAACGACCCAAAACACGGACGGGCCGCGTTGGGCCCGACTTAGATTTTTCTCCTTTTTTTTTTTTTTTTTTAATGAAACGGCGTCGTGGCCGGGTGTTTAGGGACACCCGGCCCGACCCAAAAACCAGCTCCGCGACCCGACTCCTTGGCGAACCCTACCCGGATCCGACCCGATCTTCCGCCGCCTCAAATCGCGCAAAACCCTACTCGGTTCGGCCCGGTCCGACCCGACGACCCGAAAAATGGGAACCCTAGGGTTCTCGATTCGCGGCGCCGAAGGGGGGGAACGAAGCATCGCGGCACCGGCGGCGACAACTGCGACGGTGATGATGGCGATGGTGGCGATGGTGGTGACGGTGATGATGACGACCCTTATTACCTGTGGCGAGGTGGCGGCAAGCGGCGGAGACGGCGACGACGTCAGAGGGTGCGCAACGCGGCTCTGAAGGGGTCTCGGCTTGTGTCGGACAGCATCGGAGGACGATGGCGAACACGGTGGCTGGCTGGAGCTTCGGCGTGGGCGGTCGACAACGTCGGAGATGGTGGTGGTGACGCAGTTGCGCTGGCGACAACGAATGCTAGATCTGGTCAGATCTGGGCTTTCGCCAGCCCTCCTCGTCGCTGCGCTCTCCCCTCTTCCAGAACTCCTTCGCCTCCTCCTACCTCGCTTCTCTCTCACTCCGGTCAGATCCGAGCCTCCACCGGCCAGATCTGACCTCCTCGGACTCGCTCGCCGGCGGCCTCCCCCGAAGTCTCTCAGTGGGAGGTCGGCCGAGCTCGCGACCCGATTTCTCTCTCGCTCGCTCTTCGATTCCTCCCCCGAAGTCTCTCAGTGGGAAGATCTTGGAGCTCGCTCTTCGATTCCTCCCTCGAAGTCTCTCAGTGGGAAGATCTCGGAGCTCGCTCCCTCGTTCGTCGTCGATATCAGGGGCTATTTATAGGCGAGGGGGTGGCCGGTCGACGGAACTTCAACCGCCAGTCCCCTTCGCACACCGAGCGGCCCTCGACGGCCAAACCGGTGTCCCATCCGACGCCAGCTGCTCCCCGCACGTCCTTATCCGATGCCAGCCGCCCCCTGCTCCACGTGCGTTGCTGTTCCTCCACTTTGCTCCGGCGTCGCGCGCGTCCTCCTCTCCGGTGCGTGCTGCTTATTCGGTTGGGGAAGAAGACAGGGGAGGAAGAAGACAAGGAGAAGGGGCCGGGTTGAGCCACGCGGCTGGGCCTCGCGGGCTCGCGCGAAGGAAAAGAAAAGAGGGAGGGTCTAGGCTTTGAAGGCCCAGCCCTTGTGGCTATTGGCTTCGCTTTTCTTTTTTTTTTTCCTGTTTTTATTTGTTTTTTGTTGTTTTCTCTCTTATTATCTATTTATCCGAAAAGACAAAATAAATAAAAACTTAATTAATAAAATAAACCTAATTAAAATTGAGGCGTCAACAGTTGCCCCTCTTTGAAGGAGAGCTCGCGGAGGCTGCCTTCAAAGACAGACTGATGCCTAAATTTTATCCATGCATGCGTAGCAGATTATATTTTATTTGGGACCATTATTCTATGCGGAAAAAAGAGCAATATAACATTACATATACTAAGATAGATAAGAAGATACCTGTATTTACTTACCGGGAGTGAGTGAGATAGGGTGTGAACCTCGAGTTTGGCAAGTATCAAGGCGTCATCTTACCTGGTGATATGAGGGGGTTGCTTTTCCAGGACCCGAACCTTTCTTCGGTCGCCTTGACGGGGAATTGCCTTCCCAGGACCCGAACCTTTCTTCGGTCACCTGTTAGAGCAATAAGTTGGTTTGTCTGGGACCCGAACCTTTCTTCGGTTGCCTTGACGGGGAATTGCTTTTTCAGGACCCGAACCTTTCTTCGGTCGCCTGTTAGAGCAATAAGTTGTTTTGTCTAGGACCCGAACCTTTCTTTGGTCGCCTTGACAGGGAATTGCTTTTCCATGACCCGAACCTTTCTTCGGTCGCCTGTTAGAGCAATAAGTTGTTTGTTTAGGACCCGAACCTTTCTTCAGTCGCCTTGACGGGAGATGCGCCGACCTTTCTCAGGGCATCTATTTGTTGGGGGTGCCTGACCTCAATCAAGGACACCGGTTGGTACTCGACCTTTCTCGGGAGATGCGCCGATCTTTATCAGGGCATCGATTTGTTGGGTGTCTGACTTCTATCGAAGACACCAGTTGGTACCCGACCTTTCTCGGGAGATGTGCCGACCTTTCTCAGGGCATCGATTTGCGGGGTGTCTGACTTCTGTCGAAGACACCAGTTGGAACCCGACCTTTCTCGGGAGGATGCGCCGACCTTTCTCAGGGCATCGATTCTGGAAGATACCTTGGATATTTGTGAAGGTGTCCCACCTCTTGGCAATTGGGAAATATCGGGGATGTATCTTGGATATTTGTGAAGGTCTCCCGCCTCCTGGCAATTGAGATATTGAGGACGTGCCTCGCATATTCATGAAGGTCTCTCACCTCCTAGTAAATGGGAATATTGAGGACGTGCCTCGCATATTCATGAAGGTCTCTCATCTCCTGGTAAATGGAATATCGAGGACGTACCTTGGATATTCATGAAGGTCTCTCACCTCCTGGTAATTGGGAATATCGAAGACGTACCTTGGATATTCATGAAGGTCTCCCACCTCCTGGTAATTGGGAATATACGCCCTAAGATATTCGTGAAAGTCTCTCACCTCCTGGTAATGGGAATATTGAGGGCGTACCTGAGATATTCGTGAAGGTCTCTCACCTCTTGGTAATTGGGAATATTGAGGGCATGCCCGAGATATTCGTGAAGGTCTCTCACCTCCTGGTAATGGGAATATCGGGGGCGTACCTGAGATATTCGTGAAGGTCTCTCACCTCCTGGTAATTGGAAATATCGAGGGCGTGCCCCACATATTCGTGAAGGTCTCTCACCTCCTGGTATTATAAACTTGAATGTGGTATGAGGCTTACCTGGATTGCCGCAGGCACTTAAAAGGGGTGAAACACCTGGGTAGCCGCAGGTGTACAAAGTACTGGAATACTTGGATGAACACAAGTATTTAATGATATGATCTGGGACCACTCAGGTTGGTCCAAGTGCTAGAAAGCATACCTGGACAGTGGTGCCAAGCAAAGCAATGGAATGCTTGAACAGCTGCTATATTATTTGGGGACAACTCGGGCATGTTGAATGTCATGAAAAGGAAGTACCTGGACAATGGTGGGTACTTGATGATATGGGGATACCTAGATAGCAATAGGTATTCCAAGAGATACTTGGTTAGTCACAAGTATCAATACTCTGGGGACAACTCGAATAGGTCGAGCGTTAGGAAAAGAGAGTATCTGAACGGTGGTCGGTATTCAAAGATAATGGGGATACCTAGACAGCAGTAAGCACCCAAACTTAAGGGACGACTCGAATAGGTCGAGTGTCAACAGAGGGAGCACCCGGCAAGTGGTGGGTATTCAAAAACAAGGGGGATACCTGGATAGTCGCAAATATCAATACTCTGGGGACAACTTGAACAGGTCGAGTGTCAGGAAAAGGAAGTATCCGAACGATGGCCAGTACTCAAAGACAATAGGGATACCTAGACAGCAATAGGTTCCCAAACTCAAAGGACGACTCAAATAGGTTGAGTGTCAATAAGAGAGTACCTAGACAGTGGTAGGTACTTTAAGGCAAATGGTGATAGAGATATGCTTACCCGGGCAATATTTCTGATCTCTGAGAGTATGTCTGCTATTTGCATAATATGCACACATGATTGTATATGCTGTAAATTCATGAATTTAAATGTGATTTATGCATGACAATTTTGTCGGTTTTGCATCATCTGAATTCCACTGGGGAAGATTTTGAAAGACAACCTTCATTTAGAATGTAGATGTCTTGAGCATGCCAGATGAGGGACTTTCAGTCTGAAAGGACTTTCCGCTCACTCTCATGGAAAAGGCTATCCTGACCATTAATGCAGGATTCATAAGGATCACACTATCTCACTGTCATCATGTCAGCAGGGGTCCGAGTATTCTCGCAAATAGTACGACTTTACCAATGTGAGAGGTCTTTGTTGAAACTGTGATGAAGTCTTGGTCAGCGGCTCATCAAAGGGGACCATCAAGGTCAAGGCTTATGAATGGAGTGCCGCATGATCGTCTCCGGGTTTGCAAGTCAAGAATCCTGCGAAAAGAGATAGAGTAATCTTGCTCGTACTTCTTCAAGCGATGTTTATAGACATATGAAATCCTACGTTAATTGAAGTGCCATAGTCTGAAGGGACTTTTACAATGGGATGTAACATAGACTTGGCTCACATGTAAGAGGGTGAGAGTTGGTGACTGTCTTGGCATTTGTCACTAGTCTTTCTTGTCAGATGGAAGTTCTATGGACCACAACAACAACTTTTCTTGGCTGTATTTTTGACTAGGGGGCATTGGCCTTGCTTTTACCAGGCACACTGCTTTTTTCATGCCCCTATTTTATTCCAGTTCTTCTTTTATGGGCATTGACCTTGCTCTTACCAGGTACACTGCTTTTTTTATGCCCCTGTTTTTTCATTCTTGTCATTAGAGGAACTAGCCTAGGCAAGTTCAATCACGACACTGTTGTTAGACTCTTGAGTCTTCGTCTTCAGCTAGCGCTCCGAGCTATGCTGTTTAAATGGTAGTAACTTCTGTTTTGCCTCCATGTGATGGTGAAATTACAGACTCAATTAGGTTGTACAATGAATACAAGTGTAGGAAGAATTGCTCTTCGTCATTCTAGGGCACTTAAATTAACGCGAGTGTTTATATGCAATAAAGACACTCAAAGATTGATGCAAGTGCGAGCAAGAAAATTTCTATCTCTCTTCTCACCTTGTGATGCTGCTTTGCCTCCGCTCTGCCCCAATGTGGGGTGGTTCTTGACGGGGGGTATGAGAGAAGCTTCACCAATGTATGGGGCTCAATGGGGTGAGCGATGGAATGCCTCTCACTATTTGGTTATCGTACCATTCGCGAGAGAACTCTTTACCCTGCAGCCATGGAATCTTCTACACTCATCTCACAAGTGTATAGATGGGGGGGATTGTGTGTAGGATATGGCTTGCCTTTCATCATTCTGACGCGCCTCATCCAGCATGCTCGATTAATCTTGTATTCTTCACTTAGCTGTCTATTCTAATAATCCTTGATGGAATCAGTGATCTGGATAGACAAAATCATTATGCAAAAATCCATTTGGAAAAGGCATGCGGTATTTTAAACATGAGAGAGTTTGTATTTTCAAAACAAATGAATGGTTCAAACAAAGACCCTATGATAGCTTTAGGAGTTAATAAAAAAGTGTTTCCAAATATGTCAAATCTTGAATATCAAAAAGATTATTCACAAATGGGTGTCGATGGATTGTCCCTATTGAATAGGGAGATGTTGCATGAATAATCAGCTAGAGGTTGGGGATCTGATCATTGATTTGACGGGTCTTTCTGCTTTTGCCCCTGCAGAAGAGAAGATGTACAAGTAGATCAATTAGTCTGGCCAAAATCAAATGTGAGTTGAGGCCTGAAGATTTTCTGTCATTTGCTTTGGCGATTACTCAGGACGCCATTTCCTTTAGGAGAGTTTGTCATGCCTCTCATTGATTTGTTATCCTTGTTTTTGACAGTCAAGTGATCCTGCAACAAGACATGCTTCTCGTTGATTTGTTATCCTTGCTTTTGACATTCGGGTGATCCCTTCACTGGTTTGCAGATGATTGGGTGAACTTGAAGTGAGAGGGGGACACGAAGTCCTATGTCCCTTGCTTCGTTAGGTCAATTATTCTCTAAATTGGCTCCTGGATGACATATCTTTTTACACGAAGCTAGGTAAGTTTGATGTGGGTGATTTCTACGTACTAGCTTGGCCAGTATTAATTTGCCAAACCTAACCATCAAGTTTGGCTCTTGAATCTTGATGCCTCCTGCCAATAGGGAGAATATGTCAAAAGTGAATTCAAATAGGGGGAAGTATTGGAAACGATACCAAATTACTCTTCTCCAAAGTTTGTATTTGCTGACTCCTAAGGATATTTGAATATTAATGGAGCCTTTTCGTCTCGGCATAGTTTGGCATTTCTTTCGATTGGCCTTCCTCACTCATGGCTATGTATGCATGATTGATGGTTGTTGATTTGTCTTCAATGTCTTCCTTCTGTGGAATTTTCTTATGTCTTTGACTATATGACCATTAGCAGCATTGAGCAAAGTCATGTACTTCAAGCTTCTATGGAATCTGAGATGGACAATCAAAACCTCCAATTCTCTGATGGCAATTACTTCTTGCAAGAGCATGCGTCTGAATAGGAAGTCAGGTTTCAAGGTCCTCATTTTAAATAGGGGCTAGAGACCGCTTCAACTGTCTGGATTTCTTCCCTGTTGTGTAGCCAATTCAAAGAAAGAGAAAAGATCCCTTCCTTGTGCTTCGTGCTTGTCGAAGCTGGAAGTCCCGTTGATGAAACCACAAAGCATCTGGTTGCTCAGGCACATTGTGGGGAAAGGATATTGCTCTGGCTTGTGAATGAGTTGGGCAGGAGCGAGGTGGAGTGCACGGAGCTCTTAGGGACGGCTTGATTTTCAACCGTATGCCTATACCTATTACATCTTATCTTCCATTTCCTAATGCGCTTGCTTCAAATGCCCCCTGTCACACTAAGTCAAAGGGGACGGGAATGATCTTCTGAGACATGAAGTGAGTGAGTTAGAAAGACAAACATGATTAAATTTATCATCTTGTTTTAACAAAAGCTTTTGGGTGATGAAATATTTTTTTATTTTCAAAATACGTCTTTGGGGGAGAAAAAGCATGAGGAAGCCCAGCCCTCAGTATTCTCCTTGGATGATATTTTCTTTTCATGGTTGAATAACATCATCGGACTGGTTTGGGATACCGCCTCATGCTCTCAAAATATTTTCAACTTTATTTAATAGGTGGATTTACATTTTGGAAAGGTGTTTCCAAAAGTTAGTTTCTCAAGCGGAACTAATGTTGAAAATAAAAACAAGCTAGACTTAAGAAAGATGTATAAGCTCCCACGTAGGGGAATACGAAAGGAAATTAAAAAGGGTTCTACTCGAGCGGGCCTACACCCATTTCCCCTTACGGTCCTTCATTGATGGTGTCCATGAAAAGGTCTCCAAACATGGTGGTCATGTCATCTGGCCCTTCTTCCTCTGTTGCTAAGGGTGGCGCTTCATTGCCTGAATAATACCCGGCCTTCACCAGCCCTTGATGAATGTCAGCGGTATGTGCTTCGACATTTCTACTCTGACTGTCTTCATAACTGAATACCACGTTTACTTTGTCGATGTGATCAGGGAACGAATTGCTCTAGAATGAGAAAGCTTTAGTGTCTAACAGGTTCTGGATTCGACTCTTGAGGGCGAAGCACTCATCAGTCGAGTGCCCCACTTCTCCCATGTGATAGTCGCATTTTTTGGATGGGTCATAGCTGGAGAAGCTTTCAACGTTTGGTCGCTTTGGCTCAGTCGAGAGGAGGTTCTTATTCCGAAGGATTGCCAAAACCTGGGAAGGAGATCCAGGAAGCGGAGTAAATTGTCTTCGGTTGTTGTAGTGCTGGGGCGGTTGACGGCTGGTGGTCTGCTGCTGTCTTGCACTTGTCTGAATTGTTGGAGAATGATTGTAGGTCGCATTGACATCTACTAGGGGTTCTTTATCTTTCTTCATGTTGAACCTGCCAGTGGGTGCAGGTTCAGTGAACCAACCATCCTTCAACCCTATCTCGATTTGCTCTCCTACTAGAATGAGTTGATTAAACGATTCGGCGATCGTGGTTATCATTCGATTGCGGTACTCGTAAGGGAGGGTTTTGATAAACATTTTTCTCAGTTCGAAATCGGTTGGTTCGGGACTGATTTGGGCGGCCAGATTCCTCCATCTAATAGTATATTCTTTGAACGATTCATGCTTTTTCTTTTCGGTACGCTCAAGATCCTCACGAGAAGGGGTAATGTCCATTATGAACTTATACTGCTTGAGGAATGCCTCACTCACTTTGCTCCATGTTTCGAGGAGGTTAATGTTCTTCGTGATGTACCACCTTAGGGCCGGGCCTACTAGACTTGATTGGAACAACTGGATCATTAATGGTGTATTATTAACGTATTGGGTCATACGAACCAAGTACATTTGCAAATGAGCCCTCGGGTAAGTCGTGCCATCATACTTTTCAAACTCATGCATTTTGAATTTTTCCGGCATTTTGACGTTGGAATAAATGGCGAGGTCCGTCAAAGTAGGATCTTGGAGGCCTTGCAGTTGTTTCAGTCTCTCCTCAAGCTTTTCGAGACGTTTGTCATGCTCAGTTTTAGACAAACTGTCTGGCTTAGTCTTCTTAATTGCAGTTGGGTGTCGATCATCCTCCAATTCTGGCACGTTATCGTCGGCATCTCCACCTTGATCACCCCTGGTAGATGATTGTGGCAACAATACCTCGATTGAGGCCAGGGCGGGAGTGAGTTTGCCCTGGATGGAGTCTATCTGCTTTGAAAGTTGTTGAAGCACATTGAAGACTTGTTTCATTTCGCTTTCTACGACCGCAATACGGCTTGGTACATTTTCTTCAACCATTCTTGCTCTTGCTTTTGAGCGAGTCTAGACTGATGAACATTGATGTTCCGTGATTACCTATCCATGAATAAACAAGCATGTGTGAAGACAAGGCGCAGATAGGGAGTCAATCCATGATGACGACCTAATCCTACTATTTTTGTTTATTCATGAAAAGGTAGAGGATTTCCTAAACATGGATTGAAAAAGGGCACGTGACATGTTAACATGAGCTAAAAAGATATTCAATTTGAAAGGCGAAGAAAGCATGAGTTGCAACAAATTTTGAAAAGATTTCTATCCCCTTTTTTGAGGCAAATGAAAATTCTTGCGAAAAAGAATTTTGTAACATGCTTGAGAATAAAAACATCAACTGAAAGTAATTTTTTGCAAATTTTTTTTTTAAACTTTTAAAAAAAACTTTATGACAATTACTTCCAAATTTAGATGACCGTGATATTAAATCCTACACTAATCATGGACTACTCAATATATACAGGAAGGTAAGTAAATTGCAAAGTACACGAAATAAAAACTTACTTCACACGAGAAAATTGATGGCAATCACATAGACATGCGCATGATATGTGCGGCTCGATTTCTAACTAAGAAGGTTTGTTGAAATTAAAAGGATATCCGCTCGTCGCAGTCTCGCATTAGCAGTATACCCTCCTAACCTCGGCTAAGAAATTCGGGGAAAAGAAAGGCAACCTCTACATCGCAGTCTCGCGTTCGAGGTCGTATCTTTCTTAACACCATCCTAGAAATCCTATGGCGGCCCAGGTCCGGCGACCGGGTTGTGTGTGCCACGTGTAGTGCTAAAACATTTAAGGATGCACAGCAGTTTATAATCACAAAAAATTTTATTTTAACAGAATAAAAAAACTTTAAGCTATTACTCTGCACAAAAGAAAAAAAACTCAAGTCAGCAAAGCATTTAAACAAAGATAAAATGGCCTAAGTCCTCAAAGTCCCCAGTGGAGTCGCCAAGCTGTCGCGACCTCTTTTTTTCTACGCCCGCGATCGGGTACGGGCGCCTAAAGAGGTTAATGGCTCGGCTGAAATTAGTTATGCCCGGACTCTTCCAAGTCCACCAATTCACGACCTTAATAGTCTAAATTTTTAACCTGTAAATCAATTTTTAAAATGGAGTCACCACTAATCGATTTGGGGTGGGTTGATTAGAAACCCAAGTGAAGTATCGGGAGAAATACTCAATCCTGCGCAACCAGAAAAATTAGGATCGGGGACTTGATTACACTAGTTAATCACTAATGCCCTTTCGGTACCTAATCTTGTTTAAACCTTGAGGTTTTTTGGATGTTTGTGGGATTTTCCATGCATTTTTGGGAGGAAAAACATTTTTGAGTCTTTTTCTAATTTTTGGACACAAAGGGATTTTTTGGTATTTTTGGAAAAATACAAGTCTTTTTGGCTTTTTCTGAATTTTTTTGGCTTTTTCATGAATTTTTGGCCTTTTTTGGATTTTTGGCATTTTTTTGGAAAATATGAAATTTTTTTTTTTTTTATTTATTTTTTTGGAAAATAGATATTTTTTTGGAAAATAAAATATTTTAATTTTTGGAAAATAAAATATTTTTTTTATTTTTGGAAAATAAAATATTTTTTATTTTTGAAAATAAAATATTTTTTTACTGTTTTTTAAAATATTTTTGAAAATAAAACATTTTTTTATTTTTTGAAAATAAATTATTTATTTATTTAAAATATTATTTTATATTAAAATAATATACAAAAACTTACCCGGTCGGATCCGCGGGTTGGGTTCGACGACCCAAAACGCGGGCTCGACTCAGATTTTTCTCCTTTTTTTTTTTTTAATGAAACGGCGTCGTGGCGGGTGTTTAGGGACACTGGCCCGACCCAAAAACCAGCTCCGTGACCCGACTCCTGGCGAACCCTACCCGGATTTGACCCGGTCTTCCGCCGCCCCAAATCGCGCAAAACCCTACCCGGTTCGGCACGGGTTTGACCCGACGACCGAAAAATCGGGAACCCTAGGGTTCCCGATTCGCGGCGCCGAAGGGGGGGAACGAAGCATCGCCGGGGCAATGGCGACGACGACTGCGACGGTGATGATGGCGATGGTGGCGACGGTGGTGACGGTGATGACGACGACCCTTATTACCCGTGGCGAGGTGGCGGCAAGCGGCGGAGACGGCGACGACACGTGAGAGGGTGCGCGACGCGACTCTGCAGGGGTCTCGGCTTGCGTCGGACAGCGTCAGAGGATGATGGCGAACATGGTGGTTGGCTGGAGCTTCGGCGTGGGCGGTCGACAACGTCGGAGATGGCGGTGGTGACGCGGTTGTGCGGGCGACAACGAATCCCGGATCCGGTCGATCCGGGCTTTCGCGAGCCCTCCTCGTCGCTGCACTCTCTCCCCTCTTCTAGAACTCCTTCGCCTCCTCCAACCTCGCTTCTCTCTCACTCCGGTCGATCCGAGCCTCCACCGGCCAGATCTCGACCTCCTCGGACTCGCTCGCCGACGGCCTCCCCGAAGTCTCTCGGTGGGAGGTCGGCCGAGCTCGCGACCCGATTTCTCTCTCGCTCGCTCTTCGATTCCCTCCCCCGGTGGAAAGAAGTCTCTCAGTGGAAAGATCTCGGAGCTCGCTCTTCGATTCCTCCCCCGAAGTCTCTCAGTGGGAAGATCTCGGAGCTCGCTCCCTCGTTCGTCGTCAATATCGGGGGCTATTTATAGGCAAGGGGGTGGCCGGTCGACGGAACTTTGACCGCCGGTCCCCTTCGCCCACCGAGCGGCCCTCGACGGCCAAACCGGTGTCCCATCCGACGCCAGCTGCTCCCCGCACGTCCTTATCCGATGCCAGCCGCCCCCTGCTCCACGTGCGTTGCTGTTCCTCCACTTTGCTCCGACGTTGCGCGCGTCCTCCTCTCCGGCGCGTGCTGCTTATCCGGTTGGGGAAGAAGACAAGGGAGGAAGAAGACAAGGAGAAGAGGCCGGGCTGAGCCACGCAGCTGGGCCTCGCGGGCCCGCGTGAAGGAAAAGAAAAGAGGGAGGGGCTGGGCTTTGAAGGCCCAGCCCTTGTGGCTATTGGCTTTCGCTTTTCTTTTGTTTTTTCCTGTTTTTATTTTTTTTTGTTGTTTTCTCTCTTATTATCTATTTATCCGAAAAGACAAAATAAATAAAAACTTAATTAATAAAATAAACCTAATTAAAATTGAGGCGTCAACATGCCCCTTTCAAGATCTCTTACAATACACATAACACTAAATGGTCAATCAATGAACTCATGACCATGTGTGTTCAAGAGAAAGAGAGGCTGCTAATGGAGAAATGAGAAAGTGCTCATATGGCAACACATGATAAGTACAAAGGGTAAGGCAAGTAGAATGGAAAATGTAAAATGCCTCTACCTCCCCAAGTGCTTCTTTTGTAAAAAGAATGAACACATGAAAAAGGATTACGCCAAATTTAAGACTTGACTCAAGAAGAAATGTAACTTACTCTCATATGTTTGTTACGAATCTAATATGGTTGATGTGAGTCACAATACTTGATGGATTGATTTAAGTTCCACAATCCACATTTCAAATTCCTTGCAGGGTTTTCGGAACCAGCGAAAACCAGTGGGAAATGAACAAAGTATCTATTCGAGAAACAAGATGTGCTCACTTATGGAAGCTATTGGGACATGCAAACTAATTCTCAATAGTGATTTTATTTTAATTTTAGAAAGAACCTTTTATATTCCTGGTTTCTCTAAGAATATAATTACAGTTTCAAGACTTGTATCTTTGGGATACTCCTTTGAATTTTTAGATTCAATATTCAGTTTATTATATAAATCTGAAATTGTTGGTAGTGGTATTTGTCTGATGGTCTCTTTCGAATTGATTTACTAAACAATGTTATTCATAATGCAATGCACGTTCACGATAATGCTGGCATAAAGCGATGTGTTATGAATGAGGATTCCTCTATGTTGTGACATTGGAGATTGGGATATATCTCCATAGATAGAATTAAGCGATTAGTAAATGATAGAATACTTAGTACTCTAGACTTTACTGATTATAACATTTGTGTGGGCTGCATAAAAGGAAAGCAGACTAACAAGTCAAAGAAATGTGCTAAGAGGAGTACCGAAATATTAGAAATCATACATACAGATATTTGTAGTCTAAATATTGACTCAAATGGTCAAAGATACTTCATCTATTTCATAGACGATTATTCACGATTCAAGTATCAAACATTACAAATATGAGCTTTCTTCTTGAGAAGTAAACTCAAAAACATCCACCAAACTTTTGCCAAAGAATTCATAAAGTCCGTGCAAAAGAAGCATTTCATTTCATTAGTGTCATGAGCAGGATACAAAGTAGGAGCATCAGAAATTGAGGAGCCCAAAGGCTTGAGGGTAGGCTTGACCTAACTTTTGGCAATCGAGAGGCTGAAGATGATGAGCAGCAAGAGGAGTTCATCAGTGGAAGGAAGGAAAGAACAGAAAAAATAAGGGAAAAAACATAGAAAGGTCAGAAGAAGAATGCGTCGTTTGTCCACCGCACGCTGTCCTTTATACACAGGACAACAAACAAAAACTCACTGCGACGTCAGATAAGGTGTACAATATCTTTTTCAAAATTAAAATTATTTATCTCGCCACAACCAAATCGAAATTCTTGGTCCTTAATGGGCATAAAAAGTGAGATTGGTTCGACCCTTCGTGTGACCTTATTCCTGTTATAATATATTCTATTATGATCCCAATTTTGTATATATTTCAATTAATTTTGATTTATTGCTCAATTTATCACCTTAATTTATTATGTGATATTTATCCATTAATATGTTATCATAACAGTTTGATGGAAAGATGTCGATAATATGAAAATGGAATAAAATATCAAGTCATCTAGTCATAACTCATCATTGCAAAAACACACCATACCATGTTTGATGGGTATTGGTTGGTTAGTGGAGCAGAACGTTCAATAGCTTCCATATTTGCAACATTGATCGTGTCTTCATGATTAGTCGAGAAGGTCTAGGATTTTCCGTATTTGCAAATTTTATCAATGGCTAGAGGTATGCTAATCTTTTATGTTTAGCAAATGTTCCCACTGTACGAATTTATCCATGAATGATAAATCGGAATTGTCAAATTTTACGTAAGATTTAGTCTACAGTTGGTATCAAAGTATGTTTTATAATCTTGCCTCGGTGAAAATTTTGGAATTTTTGTATCTTTCACTAAATTATGTATGGCTTTTTGTGGCTTGAACGAATTTCAAATTTCGGCCAAATTCGTGGGACCCACCATGCAATAACAGATTGCATGATCACATCGCAATTAGGAAGAAAAACCCTTAAGATTATTCGGTATATTATTGATCGTCGGAGGTTAATTGAGAGGAGGTAAACTTTTTTTTTTTGGTGGTTAGGGTTTAGGGTAGATCGTTTTCCAGTTTAATTCTAGTCAATTTGTTGGTCGTTTTTGCTAGATCTTGAAACTATACGTTCGTCTCGGCGTTCTCTTTTGAAACTCATTGATCAATTTGGTCAAACATGGGTTGTGGAAGGAGACCTGGGCAGCGGAACAAAGTTGGTCACGATAGAGTAGAGGAAGAAGAGCCTATTTCATGTGCTTGAGAAGGAATAGCGCTCATGTGTTGCACGTGTGTCGTGATGATTTCTCGATTTTGCCCCTCTACTTTTTGCAAAATTGCAATTTTGCCATCTATCTGACAACATGCCCCTTTCAAGATCTCTTACAATACACATAACACTAAATGGTCAATCAATGAACTCATGACCATGTGTGTTCAAGAGAAAGAGAGGCTGCTAATGGAGAAATGAGAAAGTGCTCATATGGCAACACATGATAAGTACAAAGGGTAAGGCAAGTAGAATGGAAAATGTAAAATGCCTCTACCTCCCCAAGTGCTTCTTTTGTAAAAAGAATGAACACATGAAAAAGGATTACGCCAAATTTAAGACTTGACTCAAGAAGAAATGTAACTTACTCTCATATGTTTGTTACGAATCTAATATGGTTGATGTGAGTCACAATACTTGATGGATTGATTTAAGTTCCACAATCCACATTTCAAATTCCTTGCAGGGTTTTCGGAACCAGCGGAAACCAGTGGGAAATGAACAAAGTATCTATTCGAGAAACAAGATGTGCTCACTTATGGAAGCTATTGGGACATGCAAACTAATTCTCAATAGTGATTTTATTTTAATTTTAGAAAGAACCTTTTATATTCCTGGTTTCTCTAAGAATATAATTACAGTTTCAAGACTTGTATCTTTGGGATACTCCTTTGAATTTTTAGATTCAATATTCAGTTTATTATATAAATCTGAAATTGTTGGTAGTGGTATTTGTCGATGGTCTCTTTCGAATTGATTTACTAAACAATGTTATTCATAATGCAATGCACGTTCACGATAATGCTGGCATAAAGCGATGTGTTATGAATGAGGATTCCTCTATGTTGTGACATCGGAAATTAGGATATATCTCCATAGATAGAATTAAGCGATTAGTAAATGATAGAATACTTAGTACTCTAGACTTTACTGATTATAACATTTGTGTGGGCTGCATAAAAGGAAAGCAGACTAACAAGTCAAAGAAATGTGCTAAGAGGAGTACCGAAATATTAGAAATCATACATACAGATATTTGTAGTCTAAATATTGACTCAAATGGTCAAAGATACTTCATCTATTTCATAGACGATTATTCACGATTCAAGTATCTCTACTTGCTTCATAATAAGCATGAAGCACTGGATGCCTTTAAGGTATTTAAAATCAAAGTAGAAGTACAATGCGACAAGTTAATTAAGATCGTGAGATCAGGTAAATGTGGAGAATATTATGGTAGATACATGAAGATGGACAAGCACCTAGTCCATTTGCGAAGTTTCTTAAAGAGTATGAGATTATTGCCCAATACACTATGCCTAATTCTTCGGACCAAAATGGTATCACAAAAAGAAGAAATCGAACATTATTAGACATGGTGCAGAGTATGCTCGGCAACTCCAAATTTCCTAAGTTCCTATGGACTGAGGCTCTTAAAACGACAATGTATGTATTAAACCGAGATCCAACCAAGGTCATTCCAAAGACGCCTTTTGAGTTATTCAAAGGTCGAAAATCGAGTTTGCAACATGTACACGTTTAGGGATGTTAATCTGAAATAAGAATCTACAATCCACAAGAAAAGAAGTTAAATGCAAGGACTATAAGTAGGTATTTTGTTGGATATGCTGAAGTCCAAAGGATACAAATTTTATTGTCCATCTCACACCACTAATTTGTGGAATTGAAAAATGCTAAATTTCTTGAGAATGACCTAATCAGTGGGAGCAATCAATTCAGGGACCTTATTCCTAAAGAAGATCATTCAGATACTCAACCTTCCACCTCAGGTATTGGATTGGTTGTTTACAACGCCCCTTCAGTTCAACTGACCGTTGAACAACCAATCATTAAAGATCCACAACCTACTGATATTGATCCAGTAGACCCAATTGTTTAGCGATTACCAGATATTGTTAGCTTCTAGTTGAATAACAAACTTCTCAGGAGAATGTTAATGCAATATTAAGAATGTCTACTAGAATTAAAAAAATCAGCAATCCCTAATGACTACATTGTGTATTTGCTAGAATCTAACTACAATGTTGGAATTGAAAATGATCTTGAGACGTTTTTACAAGCCATGAGTTGTGATAAATCCAATTTGTGGTACAATACTATGAAAGAAGATATGAGTTTAATAGCATCTAATGAGGTCTGGGATTTAGTGGAGTTGTCTAATGATGCAAAGGCTATTGGTTGTAAATGGGTCTTTCAAATTAAGAATGATTCATTAGGCAATATTGAGAGATATAAAGTCAGACTCGTTGTCAAGGGATTCACTCAAAAGGAGGGAATTAATTATATAGTGAATTTTATCTCCCGTATCTAAGAAAGATTCTTTTCGTATTATTTTGGCATTGGTTGCTCATTTTGATATGCAGTTACATCAAATGAATGTGAAAACGGCATTCCTCAATGAAAAATTAGTAGAAGTGATTTACATGAAACAACCATAAGGATTCTTCTCTAGTACTAGTGAGCATTTGGTATGCAAGCTTAAGAAGTCTCTATATATCTTGAAACAAATATCCCGTCAATTGTACTTAAGGTTTCATGAGGTCATCTCTTCATTCGATTTTGTAGAGAATGTCATGGATCAATGTATATATCAGAAGGTTAGTGGGAGCAAAATTTGTTTCTTTGTGCTATATGTGGATGACATTTTACTTGCAACCAATGATAATGGGTTCTTATATGAGATATAATTTCTCTCTAAGAGTTTTGACATGAAGGATATGAGTGAAGCGTCTTATATCATTGGCATTAAGATCCATAGTGATAGACCTCGAGGTATATTAGGACTATCTCAATAAACCTATATCAATAAGGTCTTAGAGAGATTTCGAATGAAAGATTATTCACCAAGTATAACACCAATTGTGAAGAGTGACGGGTGTAATTTGAACTAGTGCTCAAATAATGACTTTGAAAGGGAACAAATGAAGAACATCTCATATGCTTATGCTGTCGGAATCTTGATGTATACTCAAATTTGCATTCGACCTAACATTGCTTTTGTTATAGGAATGTTAGGAAGATACCAAAGTAATCTAGATATAGACCATTGGAGAGTTGTAAGAAGGTGATGAGGTACCTTCAAGGAATAAAGGGACACATGCTTATGTATAGACGAACGAACAATTTGGAGGTAGTCGGTTACTCGAACTCAGACTTTGCTAGCTACGTTGATTCTCGTAAATTAATATCAGGATATATTTTTATGTTTGCTGATGGAGCTGGATCCTAGAGAAGTGCAAAACAGATCTTGATTCTCACTTTCATTATGGTGGCAGAGTTCGTTTCCTGTTTTGAGACTACCTCACATGGTATGTGGTTGAAAAGTCTCATATCGGGACTTAGAGTTGTGGATTCCATTCTAGGCCACTAAGAATGTTTCGCGACAATTCAGTTGCAGTTTTCATGGTTAAGAATAAAAAAAAGTGATAGTCGAAGTAAGCACATCGACATCAAGTATTTAGCCATTAGAGAACGTGTTAAAGAGAAGAAATTGATCATAGAACATGTGAGTACTGGATTGATGATAACTGATTCTTTAGGCATGCCACCAATGAGTTATAAGGATCGTGAACTCATAATGGATATTGGTCCAATCATGTAAATTTTTCTTTATATGAAAGAATTTGTGAGGCTTTTATTCATTTGCAGTGTTTTTCACAATACAGTTATATACATTCAGTTATTCTACGAAAAACAATTACTTTTGACTTGGAGTAAACATAAGGTTTATTCATTAAGTTATGTTATCACATATGAGCTTATGAAATGCATTGTGATACACGGAATATAGTACTTGTTCTAAGAGGACTCATCGCTATGAGTCATGTGTTTTATTTTAGCATGAAGTTTATGTGGGTTTGGGTTAATATTTCATTTGATGGAATATTGGGATTAAGTGAGATGATGTTATAATATATTTTATTATTCTAAATATGGTCCCAATTTTGTATTTCCCAGTTAATTCCAATTTATTGCTCACTTTATTACCTGTGTTTATTACGTGATATTTGCCTATTAATATGTTACCATAATATTCTTGATGGAAGATGTCGGTAATGTAAGAAATAGAACAAAACATCAAGTCGTCTAGTCCTAACCCATCACTACAGAAAACACACCATAATGTTTGGTGGGTATTGGCTTGTGGAACAGAATGTTAGTGTTTCCATATTTGCAGATCGATTGTACTTCATGGATCCGTCCAAGGTCTTAGGATTTTCCGTATTTGCAAATTTTTATCGATGGCTGGAGGTATGTTGATCTTTATGTTTCCATAAATCGATCTCGAATTTTGTACGAATTTATCCGTGAATGATAAATCGGAATGGTCAGATTTTATTTAGATTTAGTCTTACAATTCCATCATCTTGGGATGCAAGCAAAATGCAAAGGGAGGCCAGAATGTCATGTAGGCAAAGAGAGAACTTATGTAGTTCATGACTTTGGAACCAGTATTCGACGCGTTCCATGAAAGTCTTGGTCCTTCGATAACACTAAATAAATGGCACATGCAAAAACCCACCTCCCGCACCGAAACTTCTGGGTCAAAGCAATGGAAGCTAACCAACATGGCGTCAAATTGAAGATCTTTTTCATACTATCTTGCAAAAGATAATGCGAAAAGCCTTAACGAAGAAGACAAAGAGCTGTACGCGTCGAGGTCTTGAAGCAATGGAGCAGGCAGGCAGCGATCTGCTCCCGTATAAATAAGCGGTCGCAAGAGCTTTCGTTTTCATCCTCGAACTAACCTCTTGCGACTGTCTTCACTCGGCCAAATTAGATCAGAAGAATCTCAACGAGAGAGACAGTACGAAGGTCTGAGCTTGCTTTTGCGGGGAGCTGTGTTCTTGTGTGTTTTGTCTCACTAAAATGGTTCTGTTTTCATACATCTGCAGATGAAGATTGTGATGCAGGTCCAGATGAAATGCGGGAAGTGCAGGACCAAGGCATTGCAGATCGCTGGTCAAGCACATGGTGATTCATTGTCCCTACACTGCATAAACCTCGCATTACGATGCGTTTTCTCTATGTATTTCACAATTTTCATCCGGCCTCTAGCCTTGTCGTTTCTTGATGCACTCTGCAGTGCTTTTGATGCAGATAACTGGGATTAAGTCGTCGTTGTATCTGCAGGTACGGAATTCGTAGGGTTCAACGGAGAGCGTCAAGATGAAGTGGTGGTGATAGGGAGAGGAGTTGATTCTGTGGAGATTGTGAGCGCAATGAGGAAGAAGGTTGGGACGACGAGGCTACTAAGCGTTGAGGATTGATTGAGGAAGCCTAAAGCTAGATCGAGATGGGCCTATCGAGTTTAGAAGATTTCAGAATTTTCTATTAAGCACATAGATAGATTTGATTCTTCTTTCCATACATATTGTCATTCTTCCTGTCGTAGAAAAAGTGAAGCCAGATACTTTAATTCTTGGACTGTCAATTACATATTATGTTATTCGTGCATGCTTATACTTTGAATAATTGAGTTACGCTGAGTTTGTTCATTGATTACCTGTAATCTGCCGTAAACATATTAATTACTTGTTATCGGTCAAAGATCGACTCACAAAAGTTATTAAGTGAAAATAGGGGTGAGCAACGGTCTCCGTTCAATTCGGGAATCCATCAGAATTGGCCTTGCCGGTTTGGTTCAAGATTGGTTTCCAGGACAATCGAATAATTCCATGGGCTGAAAATCTGGGGATCAGTCAGGTTCAATTAAATTCCATGGTTGAGCCTTAAACCCACCGGTTCTACTAGGAACCGACCCTACAAGGTCGGTTTCAGGGTAGAACCAGTCTTGAACCAAATCACCAAATTTTTCTTAGAAAGCTATAGTAAGTTAACAACTTAAAAATATATATAATATTAAGAGGCCCCCAAAGACATGCAACTGAACAAAATCACATGCACAATCTGAGCCCACATCCATCTCTTTCTAATCAAAATAAAATTTATAATACAGATTAAAAATTCAAACTCATGGCTCTTGCTTCACTCTTTCTTTTTCTTCTGTTTCCTCCCGTTCCGCTTCTCCTATCTCTCTCTGTTCTCTTGCTCTCAGTCTCTCATTTCTCCGGTTTCCCCTCTCGGTTCGGTCTGTTGCCGTCTCGAATGCGTACCCAAGATAGATCGGTACTTAAAATCACTACTTGCTAACTTAAATTGAGAATTAGAAGTTAATATAAATATGGAGTTCCCAGCTCTAAGGTAGGGTCAATTCAGTGCCTGATTCTAGATTTTCTAGAACCAGCCCCAGTCTAGCTCCATAATAGGACCATATGGATCATACTCACTCCCAAGTAACAAGAACATATAGAACCTAATCAGTGCTTAATATAATAATAATAATAAATAAATAAAAACCTCAGTTATTAGGCATTGGACCAAGGGCTCAAAACACATATTGTCAGAAAATGTTTTTTAATGAGAATGTTTTCTAGCTACAAAATAATTTTCCTCAAACGAGTGGATCCGCAATACTTGACCATCCACTGTTACTATTGATCTATTAGGTTTAAGTATGAAAACTTCTTAGGTATTCCAAGTGCATAAGCCCCAGTAAATCACAAATTTGAATATTGGTAGGTCCACATGATTAAAAAATAATTGGATGATTTTGTAGTGAGTTCAAACTAGGGATAAGCATGGTCCAGGTTGGGCTGATTCACCCCCTAACCCTAGGACAGACCCGCATAGTATTGGTCCTTAATTTTTGAGACCGAAGACCGACCCTATTAAGCTTGAGACTGAGAATCAGACCGATCCAATGGGTTTGGTCCTGATAAGTCAGGTTCCAGGGTCAACCCGAGACCAATCGATAAGTTTTTGTTTCATTTTTCGTACTCCCTAAAAAGACAAATCTATCATTTCATTTTAAGTAAATTCATGTACGAAACACATATAATCTCCTCAATCACTCATAGATTCCAATTGTAATTTAAATCTCTTTCCTAAATACAATTGGATTCATCCACAATGAACGAAACAAAATCTATCATTTTGTGTGCATATCTCTATGATTGTTTTACATGCATATGTGTGTGATTCTGTGCTAGTACGTACATGGTAATAAACGAGTTGTGAAATATAGGTACACATTATTCTTATATGTACATATTTTATCCGATATATTAACTAAAATGTGGGTATCAATTTTTTTGGATCAAGCTCGAGACCTTTAATTCTGATGTTATGTGCCTGCACACTTAGGATGCATTTGATAACTATTCCATTCCAAAGAATAATTTCTAATAAAAAATAATTCCTTTTTATTCTGCTTCCGTGAATAATTTCAAAGTATTTTAAGGCGTTTGGTAACTATCTAAAATTTATATTCCTAAAATAGAATTGCATTTGACATCGTCCTCAAAATTTCTACTCCAAACCATTTGCTTTTAATTTATTAATAATTGTATCATTTTTTCCTTTTCTTCTTTTTTTTTTTTTTTTTTCTTTTCTTTCCCTTCTTCTTCTTCAAACTTTGGCCAGTCGCCAACCTTGAGATGACCGGCGACTGGCTAGACAAGGGCCAACAACCTTGTCAGAGCATCACTCGCCTTCGGCGAGGCCACACCTCATGAGGCGAGCCTTGGGTGGGCAAGCGGCCTCGCACAGATCTGGCGAGGCCAAGCATGCCTAGCCGCCAACGAGGCTCGACCTCACCTAGCCACTACAAGGTCAGCCTCACCTTGGCCAAGTGACGCCAACCTCTCGATGGCCTTGAGAGGTTGAGCCCTGCCAACGGCTGGGCGAGCTTGACCTCGCTAGATCTGGGCACTTCAAATCTACTTCCCGGGAACAAAAGAATTACCAAATGGATTTATGTTTTAAATCTACCCCAGGAACAAAAGAATATAAATTTTTACTCTTTGGCATGTTGCCAAACACACCTTTAATCTTAATATTCAAGACAGAATTTATGTAATTTATTGCTTTAGAACACGTATCGGACGCGTTCTATGATAGTCTAGATCCTTCTTATTAATACTAAGCTCAATGGCACATGCAAAGACCCCCTACACGCGCCAAAAATCTTGGGTCAATCTTTGCAACGAATCCTAAATAACGAGGATGGAAGTCAATTCCACGTAGCGTGCCGCCAGCCATGTCGAGCGTTACGTGCAACTTCGCAGCAATGGCGCGAAGTGGAATGACGATCTACTTACGGCTGCAGTAGAGTCATAGTGACGATCTCGTTCACACTGTTCTTTCAAAGAAGAGGAAAAAAGCAAAAAGAGAGCCTTGACGACAAAGACACAGCTGTCCGCGTCGAGGTCTAGAAGCAATGGAGCATTTGCGTGATCTGCTCGCGTATAAATAAGCAGGTCCGAAGAGCTTTCATTTGCGTCACTCATAACTCCTCGAACCAAGCTTTCGCAGGTGTCTTTACAAGCCAAATTCGATCAGAAGAATCCCAGCGAGAGAGACAGCGCGAAGGTCTGTGCATACTTTGCTATTGCAGTGAGATCTGTTCTGTTGTATTCTGTGTCTAATGTGGTCTTGTCCTCTTTTATTTCCCGTCATTTCCAGATGAAGATCGTGATGAAGGTAGAGATGAATTGCGGGAAGTGCAGGACCAAGGCATTGCAGATCGCTACTCAAGCAGATGGTGATTACTTATCCCTACACCTCTTTCTCTTTGTTTCTATTTGTAGATAGACACGATGCACGTTGATATACTTCGCAATTCTCATTCGCCCTTCGGCCAGTTGTTTTGTGAATTAGTCCGAGTTTCTAAAATCTCTCTTTTCACTATTGCCAAAATACGGAAACAAACCGAACTGAATCAGCCGTCTTTCGGTGCATTTTGTGGTGCCTCATGAAAAGAACTGGGATTGATCTGACCTTTCCTCGTTGTGCTGGCAGGTGCGGAATTCGTGGGGTTCGACGAGGAGCGTCTGGACGAAGTGGTCGTAATGGGGAGAGGAGTTGATGCTGTGAAGATTGTGGGAGCATTGAGGAAGAAGGTTGGGAAGACGAGGCTGATAAGCGTTGAGAATTAATTGATGGAGCGTAAAGCTTAGAACGAGACGGACATATAGGGTTCAGAAGATTTCAGGATTTTCTATTGCGCACATATCGCCCTTGATGTTCACATAGATATGATTACTTCTTTCCATGCAAATTCTCATTCTTCCTACAGAAAAAGTGAAGTCAGATATATCTGTTCTTGGACTATCAATTACATAGTTTGTTATTCATGTATGTATGCTGTTAAAAATCATATGTGCTTGTAGTTTGCCCTCGTGCTTTGTATAATTGAGTAACGCAGTTTGATTGTTGATTACCTGTTGTTTGTCCTATATGTATCAATTACTTGTTACCGGGCATAGATTAACTTACAAAAGTTATAAAGTGAAAGTAAGGGTGAGTAACATGTGTCCATTTAATTTGAAAACTGGTCAAAACCGGCCTTGCCAGTCCGGTTCAAGGCTGATTCCCTAGACAACCTAGTAAGCTCATGGGTTGAAAACCTTAGAATTAACCGGGTTCAATTCAATTCTAGAGTTGAGCCTTAAATCTATTGGTTTTACTTGGGATAGAACTGATCAGATCGGTTTCATGGTAAAACTCATCTTGAACCGATTAGCAAGTTTTTCTTAAAGAAAAAATTCTAACAAGTTTAACAACTTTAAAATCATAAGAGGCTCTAGAGATATGCAATTGATTTAGATTACATGCACAGCCTGAGCTCACATCCTTCTCTTTTTAATCAAAATATAATTTACCTTACAAATTTAAAAGTCAAATTCCTAGCTCTAACTAGTTCTAACTTCACTTTTTTTTTTCTTTTTCTTCCTCCTGTCCCACCTCTCTCTCTCTCTCTCTCTCTCTCTCTCTCTCTCTCTCTCTCTCTCTATACGGTCTCTTTGTGGCACCCCCTCGGCACGCTCCCCGATCCATTAGGGTCGCCACAGGTACTTATCACTTATCCTACTACAAACGAGTCCTTTAACTTTTAATTAAAGCGGAATCATAGTTCATAGGGGTTGATCAATAAAATTCTTCTCCCCTTTTTCTTTTGTAAAGGTCCCAGCGTAGCTCATCAACGGAAGAATAAACGAGTCTCACCATTCCTTACTCCAATAACAATAATGCAATTGCACACCACTATTCACCATATAATATGATAAAGCCGAGTCACTTTTATTTAAATTTTCACGATGAACGTCTCGGGTCGGTACAGCAAAAAGGCCAAAGCTTTTAACTATACTCGGCTAACTCAAAAGAACACGACCATACGTTTGATATATACACCCATCCATCATCTAGTGCCTGCCAACCAAAAAGTATCGGCTCCCACCAGTCATACGCGCCATCACACCCAACCCGGTGCATCGAGCGGTGGTGGCGGCAGCATCCCTAGCATCACTCCATCATGCCGGACATGAACAGACAAAAACTCCTAAATAACCGAGCCATCAGCAAGAGCCACATCGTACATCACTAAGACATGGACTTGGACAAACACCAGACCATACACACTAACACAGGAATGCTCCGTGCACTCCACCTCAACATCGGATGGCAATCCATAATAAGTACCACGCGTGACTGGTAGCAAAGGTATCTTTCTAATCTGAAATGTTAATCCCCAAAGGGGTGAGTACAACCACTTAGTAGTAAAGATTTACTAAACTATACAATGCGTCAAACATAACAATCAAGGTATCATGAATAAAACACATATCATTCATGTATTCAAGCATACCTCACCTTACAACCATGCATATATCACTATACAATGAGCATATATCACCATGCACTTGTACTTATATCATTAAGCAGCCATGCATATATCACCATGCAACATGCATATACCACCATGCACTTATGCTTGCATTCCCATGAGGTTCATCCCATGCCATATGCACATATCCATGCACATGATTCAATTCTCGATCTTTATCTTTCAATTAGATCACATCATTTTTCTTCTCAAGGACCAATGTTTTCATCTCACAATTTATCACTTGCATCCAACCTGGCATCGCAAGGAACCTCCGGCACACACCTCCGGCCATTCGGCACACACACTCCGGGCATCTCGTACCCCAACTAGCATCACGAGGAAACCCCCTGGCACACACCTCTAGGGCTTCCGGCACACACATTTCGGGCATCCCAACACTCCTAGGGCATCCGATACACACACTCCGGGCATCCGGCACCCACACTCCGGGCATCCCAACACTCCCGGGGCATCGCCGGCTCACACCTCCAACGGTATCATCATTATCATAATTTATATTCACACATGTATCTCAATTTCAACATGGCATTTGATGCAACAATATCAAAGGTCTCATCCCGCTTTTGATGTCATATAACATGCCATATGTCACCACATATGCAATATACTCAACCACTCAAGACATTATGTCACATGGAGCAATTTCATTTATTTTTGAAAATACAGCAAAATTTCGGATAAAAACATATTGCACTCCTTTGGTCATAATTCTTGAAAAATTAGTAAATTCTAAAAATTCCGTGAAGAACACCATATTGCCATACCAAAAGAACATCATACAATTCGGCACAGTCCACACTTCACAGTCTTTATAATTTCGGAATATTGCCATACACAGTTTCATTCACAAATTCAGTAAAAATCATAAGTCAACTCCAAAAATTCTGAAATTTTTATATGTTATAGAAAAAATCCATAAGTAAATATTTCATGAAGAACTCGAAATCAGATTTGTGATAGATTAAAAACTATAATCACCGTAGCCGTCTCTAACCCTCGGCAACAATTCCCAGATCTAATCATTTCGGATAAAATCATTTCACCAACTTAAACTCATCCATTTCCTCTAAAATTTTAGTATGTTACTCCTTAACATGTCATATTAAACTTTCATTCAGAACACGAGATCAGATTTCAACCGGAGAATTTTATAAAATTTACAGAATCACACTAGGTCAACATTACGATTTCCAGATCTAACTTCTTCAAAGAAAAATATTTTCACCGGTCTATACTTGTTCATTTCTGCTGAAATTTTGATATGTTACTCTCCAAGAAGTCCTTTACAACTTTCATCAAGAAGTAGAAGCCAAATTCCCTCTAGAACATCGCATGCAACTCAAGAAATCAACAAAGGTCGGACTGTTTTTCCAGAAACAGAACACTAGGCTAGAACACAACACTTATAGCTTCGAAATTTCACACTCCATCCACATCCGAAATTCACCATTCATCATGCACGAACACAGCAAGCAAAGGTCGATTAATGGACTCTACTTGCCTCTAATCCGAGCACAACACAGCAAGCAAAGACAGCGGGGCAAGGTGGGACTCGGCATTTCGACGGCGGCGATGAACAGCAGTGAACAGCCTCCCTTTTCCCCTTCTTCTCTCGCTCGCTTGCTCTCCCTCTCTCGATTTCACTCTCTCTCTCTCTCAGACAGTCACTCTCTCGCTCAATCCGCTCACTCTCCCTCTCTTTCTCTCCCCTTCATCATTTGCAATCATTTGGTTTGCATAGCTAATGCCACTTGGCCCTAGGGAAAAGACACTTGGCATTTTTCCCATGCACATGATGGACTAGAAGATGGGCCGGGCCTCCTCCCCTTGCTCGACGGCAGCTCCTTTCCTTTGGGCTTTGCGGGCCGGGCCAAAAGGGCCGAATGGTGGGGCTGGTCTTGGGCCTAAAAATTCAACCCACTCTTCTCTAATTTTTTTCCTTTTAATTATCACCTAATTACCCATTACATAATTACCTAATTACACTTATTCACTTGGCCATAAAACTTGCAACATTAATCCATAAAAATCAAATCCATAAGGTGCATAGCCAAGAACAAAATTCTCATTATCAAATTATCCTATAGCACCAACTTTGATAACCCAAGAACATAAGATATCTTTCCATTAAAGTGTTCGGCCTTAATCTATTATAATTCTTCGGTCTAGTGGCCACAACATACTTCAATGACACAACCATTCACTTTTCCATAGGTCGTAATGCCTCTAGAAATTATCATGAAATTTTGGGATGCCACACTCTTGCTGTCTCGGATGCGGACTCAAGATAGATGGGCACTTAAAATTATTAATTACTAACATAAATTGAGAATTACAAACTAATTTAAATAGAGAGTTATAGATGAAAAAAATAAGGCGGGATGTTCCCAATTTGTTTGATTCTAAATTTTCTTGAACCAGCCTCTAAAACAAGATAACCCAGTTCATATTCACTTCTAAGTGTTACGAGTGTGTGGAATCTAATTAGTACTTCACATCGACATAATCATCCATAAAATAACTTCATATACTAGGCATTCACCAAGGATTTAAAACCCGAGTTCCATGTATTTTCGCATTTGATATATTTGGGAATTCTCAGTCGCTCTCTGGCTCGGTTGCTTTCCAAATTAATCCAAGTTCCTAATGCTTCTCTTGGGAAAGCAGACCCGAACCGAACCGGTCGTCCTTTGGTGCACTTTGTGGTGCATGATGATGCAAAGTAACTGGGATTAGTCTGGTCTTTTATCGTTGTACTTGCAGATGCGGAATTCGTGAGGTTTGACGAGCAGCGTCAAGATGAAGTGGTGGTGATAGGGAGAGGAGTTGATGCTGTGGAGATTGTGGGCGCGTTGAGGAAGAAGGTTGGGAAGAGAAGGCCGATGAGCGTTGAGGATTAATCGACAAAACCGATAGCTAGAAAACGAGACAGAATATACACAGTTCACGAGATTTTAAAATGATCTTTTAAGCACATATTACACTTGGCTGTCACGTAGATTTGCTTACTTCTTTCCTTGCAAATTCTCATTCTTTCTATTGGAGAAAAAATTCAGTCTGATGTACTTGTAATTTACCCTCCTACATTGACTAATCGAGTTGCTGAATCTGTTTATTAATTGCTTCTTATCTGCCCTATATTTATTAATTACTTGTTATATGTTAAAGTCTGGCTCACAGAAATTATTAGTATTAGGGGTGGGCAACGGTGCGGCGGTGCCCATTAAATCTAGAAACTGGACAAAACCGGCCTTGCTGGTGTTATCACGAAATAATATCACAATTACATTTTCCAACATGAAACTTGTCAGGCCAACTTATAATTCACGAAATAAATCAGACTAAAGATGCGTTCGATAACCATTCCATTCTTGAAAATAATTTATATTCATAATTTATTTTTCAAATGCTTGGACAAGTTTCTACCTAGAAGAACATGTACATTTGATATGACCATAAAAATTTTTATTTTCATTTTTTAATTTAATTATAAAAATATTAATGGAGAGTTAACATTCATGTTTGAATAAAAATTTGTTGAGTCTAGGCTGGTCCATGAGGACCCATGGGCCTGACCCGGCCTAGGCACAAAACGGACACGGCCAGCCACCTTAACAGGCCGTACCGCTACCAATCTCTATCCGCAAGAAAATAAGATGCATCCATGTTATCTGTAAAGTAAATCCCATTCATCCAAAACTAAAATTCGCTTCTTGTCAGTTTACGTTTCAATTTTTCAATTTTTTTTATTGGTCGAAGGTTCGCATTTCATGAGGTAACGCTGATCAGCAAAAATGCTCGACCGAGGATCAACAATCAACACAAAAAGCGAAAGCGAAATGGAGATGACGACAACGACGACATATTGAAGCAGATCTTCCATAAATTTGAGATCTCGAAGCTCTACAAATATGTACAAGCGCTATGGATCGCTCCAAAGACTGTTGATATATATATAGCAATTTATTTACTACTTTGATTATTGGTTGTCTTATTCATGTACCCGTGTTATCACTTCCCGCATATTAGCGGTTTAAGTTAAAATTGATTAAGATTGCCTACAATAAAGAAAAAATGTATTAAAGGAGTGTTAAATTTATCTATCGTAATCAAATCTATATCCATGAATCTCTTATTCGCTTAACTAAAGTGTTTTCCATACTTTACTTAGCTGTCTATTATGAATAAATTGATTTTGCATGTTAAGCTAATTCAATTAAAATTCTAAAATTGGGGTTGGCATGGGCTTGGGAGAGTTCACCCAAGTCTTTTTTATAATCCTTTAACTTTCCCCTTGGGATTCACCTTGGGAAAATCTCGGCACAAGGCAGCAAGCTTGCCATGATGGCGAGGCTGTGATTTGGTAAGCACGGTAGGGAAGCTCAACAGGAGCAGAGGCAGCGGTTTGATGACTAGAACAGCTTGCCGGAAAACCTACAAAGAAACCTTGCGGACTCAAGGAGTTCGTTTGAGGGCCGGTAGCCTTGGTCAGGTTTCTATGGGGGCGTTGGGCCACCGGAAGTACCGTAGGGATGCCTTGGAGTTGCTGGATCTCGATGGCTGTTCTCTGGCGATTGCAGGAGCGGGCTGGAATGGTGGGAGCCGCTGGACGCACTGATAAAACTACAAAGAAAATGGTCAGGCGCGATGAGAGCTTGGCAGCAAGCTGATCACAGTGATGGGGGAGTGTTCTGTGCGGTGCCAGGAGTTGGGCATGACGCGTCGTCAGATCGGAATGCAGGAATAGGCAGGACAATGGCGCGAGGCACAACATGGGGCACGGCAGTGCACGGTGCAGCAACGAAGGAGACGACAGTTTTGAGCTTTTTCTTTCTACTTTCTCTTCTCTTATTCTATGAACGTGAACCTCCTTTTTCTATGTTCCCAACCTCTGAAATATTCAACCCCTCCCTTTCTTGTTTTTTCTCCCTCTTTAAGTTGAAGAGAAAGTATGTTTATAGAGGGTGAGATCAGGGCACTCATGTGAGAATAAGAACTGTCTTAATTTCTTAATATGGATTAAGAGAACATGAAATTTGTCCAACATAAGAAACTAGTACATTTTTCTTGATCATATTTCCATATTGCCAAATTTTGTGACATAATATGCCTCGCCACTTCCAGTTTGACACAAGAACATAATGTTTCCTAGTTTAGGACATGTGCCGTGTTATGTGTTCGATGAGCTTGGCTAAATTTTGCGTTCTTGCAAGCCTTAGTCCAGATAATTCAATTAAGCTCAGAGTCTTCATGCTTAAGTCAGTCCAATTGTAATGCAATTAACATGGGCTTATTACTACTAAATGGTAATGCTCCTAACGCAAATTAATAATATTTTTTATTTAAAGGTTAGGGTTGTTTTCTAATTTCCTTTTGACTAAATGAGATGTCAACATTTAGGTGTCAACAATAATGTGTAATAAAGAAATGCAAATAAAAATTGGTAAAACATGGGAAAAGTTGGTATTAAAAAAGAAAACAAACTTGGTAACTCAAATGAGAGTTGATAATCTAAAACTAGTTGGTAATTTGACTGGAGAAGAGTTTGTAAGTGACTCCTGGCAATTTCTAAAAAGATTTTTTGTAAATCTATTGTGTTGTTAAGAAAGGCAAATAAAGCTTGTAAATGATAAGGAAACTTGGCATATTAAAATGTAACAAATAAACGTAGTTCAAATGAAATATGTCAATAAATACTAGATGGTAATTTAAAGAGAGAAAATTGAGTGAGTCGCACTAATTTAGGTTGGTAATCTCTAAAACGATTTATAAATTTAGGGGATTGTTAACCAAGTCAACAAAACTTGATGGCTCAACAAAAAAGTTTGTAAGTTGTAAAAAACTATTAGACGTTGGTAAGTAATTCAAAAGAGACTTCATAAGAAAAAAGTGGTTAGTAATTTAATTTGACAACAGTTGATAATTCATTTTAATTTATGTTAATAATTTAATGTTATAATTAGTAAATTTAACGATCGTTAAGTTACCTAAATGAATTTCAATAAGTTAGCACAAAAATTGGTAATATGCAAGTTATAAAAAAATTGTAATTTTCATAAAATTGTAGTTAAGTTACCAATACGTTACTTGAAAAAAAAAAAATTACCTATCATTTTTTAAACCAGCCATCTTTTTTTACATTTATCAATATTTAATGAAGCTTATTAGCACGGAAGATATAAATATATAACCAAATTCAGTATATGAAATTAATAGTCGTTAATTCTATTACCTCAAAGAATATATTTACCTATCATTTTTTTAAACCAACGATCTTTTTTTACATTTATCAATATGTAATGAAGTTTATTAGCACGGAAGAAGATATTATATATTTATCACTAACCATAAAATTCAGCGTACGAAATTAATAGTCGTTAATTCTATTACCTCAAAGAATATATTCAATCGAAAGTCCTATCAATCAACCGCTCCTCATGCAAGAAAAAACTGTTTTAAATTATCTTTCTCCCCTCTCCTCCCCTTTCAAAGCCGCCTTCTCTTATTTTTCAAATGATTCTCTTTCTCCTTTCGGTAATGTCTTGCACGTTCCCCAGTTGTATTTTTAACCTGATGGGAAACAGCAATATTTTTAACCTCTGCACCACCTTTTCTACTAAATTGTTGGTGCATAACCGGAATACGAGGAATCACTTTCCAGCTTGGTCCACTGCTCAGAAAAGTTGAATACAATTTTATCATGCTGTTATATTACACGTCATCATTAGTAGTAATGTTAGAGAAGTCACCGCACGCATATTGCTATACAACACATAACAATATTATCTCAATCATTAAGTATGGAGCTCGCATGAACAATGGTAGCGATGATTTTGTTTACATGGTCTGTGTATAAGTAATTTATCTCTTTTATTCGAATATGTCGTCTCTTTAGGTTAATTGCCGGGAACCTTGTGGTACGTCATTTTCTTTTCGGCCAGTAAAACCATGGGCTGAATTACTCGCTTCTCTTTCACCGACATGATCTCATTCATGTTACGTGAAACAGAACAGGGTCAGGGTACCCAGTCAGCCCACGGGATATTACAACTAAAGACCAAGGTCATTGCCGTGATTTAAAAATAGCCCACATGAATTTGTTCAATGAGTTAATCGGGGATTACACAACATAATTCCGCTAAAGCACCTTGATCGATGTGACAACTTGAGCTCGTTTTCAGTCTTCCAACTAACTTTGTTTTTTGTCTTCACTGGCACAGTCAATTGAAAGGATGCCTTGTGTTGTGGAGGGAACATGTCAATTGAAAAAATGACTGCTAAAGGAATGAATTATGTGCCAATGACATGGTGTCAAAATACATTAGGAAATTCCCATACGTTGGGGATCTTCTCCGGTTAGGAGGCAACACGGTGGGAATAGCATCAATTTAAGGAAAGCGTCTACACATCTCAATTTGATACTTTCTGTTTCGTTCTTCCTACATTTTTTCGTCAATTCCAAAAATAGATCTCTAACGAGGGAGATATTTTTGGATGTAGCATAAGACATTTCCCGTCCTCCCAAACTAATAATTGTGTGTTGAAATTCATTAGTTTGGGAGAAAAGTGAGAAAATACAATTGTACTTAATTTGTAATGATTAATTTGAATGGATTGTTGATGTCATTTAAAGAGTAAGCAAAAAGTAAAAATTAAACGATTTCTATTTGATTGGTGCATTGGAAGATTTTCCCGAAGAAAAAGTCATTTTCTTAATTGAATAACTCTTTTGACCAAATAATAATAATAATAATAATAATAATAATAATAATAATAATAATAATAATAATAATAATAATAATAATAAAATAATAATAATAATAATAATAATAATTGAATAACTCCACTTATAGAAAACAAGATTTGCTTGTATGGATGACCAAATCAACAGGATCTTTGATTGTTTTATTTTGATTGTTTTATTTTAACGGCTACCTTAATCTTCTCATCAATTGTCCAATGGCTAAGTATGGAGATTGATTCTAACGGAGTTTGTCCAATCAATGGGAAGTTTTGGATTCTGAGAAGTACAAAAGAAGACCAAGGTGCTCAAGAGAGATTTATCAAGAGAAAACAATTGTAAAATTCAAGATAGCTTCACAATCTTTTTGTTTTCTTAAGAGAGCTTACCATTGTAATCATTTAAGAAGTGTTAGTAGAGTATTAATGCAAGATAGTGACCCCTATTAGCTTGTGTATGAGCTTTACCAACTTTGAGAAGAAGTGTTTGTGAATAAGCAGCACTCACTACTATAATTTCTCTTTGACTTACTAGTGAAATTCAAGTGGTAAGCTGTCACCAAGGGAGAATAGATGTAGACTTATTTTTAACCAAACCACTATAAATTTTCTTTATGCAAAATCTTCTATCTCTCTCCTCATATTCACTTATTACTTTATGATAGCTCTCGCACCACTACATATTACTAGAAATTTGGTCACGATAATACTTTGTTTCTCATAGTTACACTTTTGTTCCTTGACTTTTTCTATTCCGCATTTGTTTGTCAAGTTTGTTCTAAATCACTTATTCAAAACCACTCCCCCCCCAACCGGGCGGGGCCGGGTTCCCTGGGCCAAAAGCCACTTGCCAAACAAATCATATTATATGGCTTGTGCAACTCAACAAATAAATCATATTGTAGGGCTTGTGCAACTTACCAAACAAATCATAAAACACCCACTAATCCCTTTTTTGCTAGCCAAATAATGACTCAGACCAGGTGCTTATTAATCAAATCCTTTAATTAGCTACTTGAACATGTTTTACTTAGGCCTTTCGTAATAGTTTGATTCGGATTTTGTTTGTTTATATGTCACGAGTAAGAATGGACAGAGATATTTTCTGCACACTCATGTTTGGCAAAGGAATTGAGACAACTTGAGACAAGTATATACCTCACAGAAAATTGGTAGAGTTGCCATGGCTACAAGCCATTATTTTACATTGGAAAAAACAACTTAAATCATTCCAATGTTGGCTTTTACATTCCTATATTTTGTGATAAAGGGTCCAAAATGAGAAGCAATCGAGATTTAAGCAAGTATACTCTTTCATGTCTATGGCCCTTGTCTCGAATATCCAAAAAGGATTGCTTAGTCTTCATACGCCATTAATTAACATATTAAGGCTGTCAGGTCTTAGAATTTTTTGGATTCACAAGTTCCACATAAGGTATTGAGCGGAGAGTATATTTGCAAAACCAAATCATCTTATCAAATGAATACTATAATTTGGAAAAATTACCCAATCAGTCCCAACCTATTATATGGATGTTAATTCAGTTCTAAATTTTTTTTTAAAACAAAAATTTGTCAACTTTATTTTATTGACAATATTTTTCAAACTTTTTGTGATTGTGCATAGATTTAAAGATTTTCCATATCCCTAACTGTCCTTATCTTGATTGATTGTACTTGATTTGATTACCTTATATAGAAATTTAATAAAGCATATAAATAGACTCATATATTTTTCATTAGTATCATCGAAATATAAAAAAAAAATTTATATTTTTCCTTTTGCATAAATTTTTGGGAAAATTTCAATTAAAGGCCTGAAATACTATCATTTTCTCAAATAAGAGCTCAAATTGAATATTATTTTAAGTGAAGATGTAAAGTGGCAAAATTGTCTAAATTATTCCAACCATCGAAGAAGGGGAATTTTAGTCAAAAAAATTCTAAGTATATTTTTAAAATTTAAAATTTTCTTTTTCTTTTCTTTCCTTTTTTTTTTTTTTTTTTTTTTTTTTTTCTCTTCCCTCCCCTGGCCATCATCACGCCTTGTTGATGGTCGACAAAGGTTGCCGACCTCAGGTGACGGTTGCCCTCGCTAATATCAAGTGAGGGTAGCACATACGAGGGTGAGGGTGAAGGCATTCCTCGCCAGATCTAACAAGGGTATTCCTCATCAAATCCAATGAGGGTTGCCCTCACTAGTGTCAAGCGAGGGTCGCCTCGCTTAGGCTAGGTGGGCAAGGGCGACCCTCGCTAGATTTGGCATGGGCAACCCTTGCCTAAGTCCAGCAGTCTCTGCCATGGTTGGCGAAGGGAAGAGGAAAAAAGAAAAAAGAAAAGAAGAAGAAAATAAGGAAAATAAGGAATTTTTTTTTTTAAATAAATGATAAAAATGTCATTCAACTAGTGAGGTTAGGCCATTATTTGAGATTTATATGATCACTTCAAACTCTTATTTGAAACAAGTTTTATTTCAAATCTTTATTTGAAAAAATGAAGGCACTTCATGCTTTTATTTGACAAAAAGGTTCATTTTACATCTTTATTTGTAAAAATAAAAACACTTATGGCTCTTATTTGAAGTTTTCCTAAATTTTCTTGTCTATAGTTATGGGCCTCCCTAGATGTACATAAGTGACTTAATACTTCTTCTATTGTTGCATACCCACACACAAGAACATTGGAATTCTTACTACACAAACACCCCCTCCATCAATGTCTGTTGTCACTACAGTTGTCACGGTGTTGTCAATCTCCCTTGCAACACTTCAGATCAAGGATGAAATAGCACTTTCAACTTTCCCATCATCATTGTTGTGCAGTGTCAAATCCCTAAGAATCTAACTTTTTTTCTTGTCACTTGTTAACTAGAACCTAAGAAAAAACTATGAATGAGTAACATAAGCATACAGTGGAATTAGAGATTAATATTCAAATTTTTGCAATCTCAATATTCGACTCAAGCAGAAAACAATCCATTCTTCGAAGAAAGCTTGTCACTTAGAAAACAAGTGATTTTTATTCGACAAAATCCATTAGTACATCACAAATTAGAAAACAACCTACTAAGAACATAACGATTTTCCTTATCAGATGCACTCGTCAATAGAGAGATCCTTTGAGGGACATGAACGATGGGCTCATCTGAATGAGTTTGCTAGTTTTCGGGCTCATCAATAATGGTTCGCATCTCAAACATCTGGATCATTTGCCTAAACCATACATGTCATTGACTCCTAGCAACTATCGATGACATAATTCAGCATACAACAGTAAAAGGAAATAGCAACAAAAATCACAATTTATTGCCAAGGATAAACGAACATGAAGAGAAAATAAAACCAGAAATTGAAAGAAGCAAAAAAAAAAAAGGACTGGTATGTAACATGCTGCCCCAATTCTGTAACTGGGCTTAAGGACATGTTTGTCAAAACAGTGGGGTTTCAGCTGGGAAAACTTAGGCCCAGTTTACATTGCACGCTCTTATAAATTACGTCATTTGGAAGAGATAGAAGAAGCAGATTCAATTTCACCCTATTCTCAATGTCAGTTCATTTTCTTCGGATCTAACTTTCCCACAATGACATTGTTTAAAAAGCCATTGGGGGTAAATGTGTCACTTGATGGACGGTTTAAAATTTTTGTGACATAAAAATTAGTTTACTATTAATGTATCATTGGCATAGAAGTTTGAATTTTGTGGTGTTATTATGCCATGCTTTATTAGAAATTTTCCTCGATGGTAACAAAATTGTGCCCGAGTGGACACCTACCTACCTAGAGTATGAAATGCATAGCCCAATTTTTTAAATGAAAGATAAGCACTTATTGGCTTTTCCGTCTAAATAAAAGCTCTTTTACGAAAAATTATAATGAAATTCTACATTATTCAAATTGCCTTCTCGTCAATATTATGATTGTGAAAATTTGAGGGTGTCCACTATAAATTAAATTCTGAAACCCAAGAGGCACAAAGCATAAACTTAATCCTAGAAGCAAAACTTTCCTAACAAACGAAAGATATAATCAAAAGTGAGGGTTTCAAGTATCTTATCGCACCATATCCTCTGTAACATGCAGATGAAGGAATAAATCAGGATATTACTTTCTGGAAATTACTTCAACAGATGAAGACAGTCTTGACACTTTTTTGTTTTTTTTTTAGCAGGGGTTTGATGTGCTTCAGAAAAGAAATCACACAGAACATGCATGGACTGTCGTGAAGGAAATAAAGCAAGAGATAAGACACTATTGAGTGGTCAACCTGAAAGCTTATTGACAAATAAGAATCCATGCCTCCTCTTATAGAGCTGGCGTTGTCCTATTAACTGGTCTTTGGTTCCATCTCGAAATCATCAAATGCCGTTAATTTAACTAATATTCTTCTGTTAATTGGCATCCTGATTAAAATATATATATAATAAGTGTTGTAGGAGTGCTTGTTAATTAAATAAATAAGGAAAATTTTGTTGCATCACTGCCGTATCAAATAAGAATAGTGATTTGAAAGTCGAACGAATTTCTTATTAAGCATGATTGATGGGACCAATGGAAAATACACAACCACAAAACTTAGAAAAGTTGAAAAGAAAAGGATAAGTACCCTCAAACACTAAGAAAAGTTATACCCGACCACAAACAAACAACAAAAAGAAGAAATTTTTGTGGGTCATGCAACATCCATGCAAGTTTTCGCTATTAATATAGATGTTTTATCATGTACAAATTACTAGTAATCCATTTTCTTGTGTACTATAATTAGCAATTAAATAAGAGTGTGATTCTATAATCCCCTGTAGCAAGTAAAGATAATCCAAAATAGGTACCTGCCGAAACCAAGCACTTTTTGACTCTATCTATGGAATTATTATTTGGCCCAAGATATAAAAAGAAAACAAGAATCAAAAAAAAAGGAAAAAGCCCCGCACAGCGGCCTTGTATATATGACCTGTATGCCCTCTCCTCCATGGATTTTCTCTTGTCCTTGCCTTCTTCCATTCCCTTTAAATTAAATTACTCCTCTTTGTTCCCAAGCACAGAGAGAGAGAGAGAGAGAGAGAGAGAGAGAGAGAGAGAGAGAGAAGCGAAGAGGTTAAGGAGACTCTTCGATGGACCAAGCTCCCAACCGAGGAAGCTAGAAATCTCCAAGGGCAAAGGTAAGTGCGTCGGGCTTTAGTATCATCCCAAGTTTCCATTTCCCAAGAACTCGAGTCATGTGTGATGTGATGCTATGGTTATTTCAGAAATAGGTAAAGGATCAAAGGAAAAAAGAATAAACGTGACAAGATGACCCATGGCTTTGCAGGTTTTGACTATCAAGCTCAAAGAAAATGTCATGTTTGGGCTGGGTAATCTGAAATTGGACTTGCCTGGCTCCCTGAATGCCATCTAAGAAGCAGCTTTTGCCAAAGACAGAGTTGGCAACTTCCTTAGTTGGCATGAGGGGAGCCATGCAGGCCCTAATGCATACATAACCCATTACAAGCAGGCAAACCCCGGTCATCAACATCCTCAGATAAGTCGTTAATTTCACTGGCTTAATTTCTCGTTCACTCCCCGTTAGCCAAGAGCAGCACGTCAAAGGAAGCAAGCTAGGATAAGTCGTTAATTTCACTGACTTAATTTCTCGTTCACTGCTCATTAGCCAAGACGACTTATCCTAGCTTGCATCCTTTGACATGCTGGTCTTCATTAAGAGGATATGCACGACATTTCCAGGATTGTGTGTACGCTTCTTTCTTGTTATTTGTGGATGAGTTAAGCTTTTCTCAACAACATGCATAGATGCGACGGTTCAGATTGAAAATCTTTGCAAAATGGTCCACATAAACTTTAGAGAAGCGTGGTGGGGCTTTAAGACCTTACCACATTGCGGCCTCGCCCTTAAATTGGTCCTCTCTCCCTCTATTTTTGTATTTCCAATACTCTTTTGCTTCTTCCCACTTAAGGGATAACATAGGCCGGTGATACAAATCGAAGGATAAAACTTCTAAGTGAACCCTAAAGGGGCCAGTTCCAGAGAATTTAGAATCAGAACTTGCAACTCCCTGCATGCATGTTGAACTAATTCTAACCTAGCAATATAATCTAGCTTTAAATGATAAAGAAACCAGTAGGGCCCTGTATTTCCACTTGAATTGATGAGAGGTAATTATGCCCTCAAAATAATGTTGCTCAATTTTTCATTCAACCCTGCTTATTGGACCATCATCTTATATGATATTTCGTGTTTTGTGACACTGCTTATCTTGTTTTCATTTCATTGATTGATTTGACTTCTTGTGTTTTTACTAAAGCACATATAGCATTTTGAATCTTTTCTCCAAATTTCATTTGGCTTCTTTTATGTCACAATGAGTTCAAAAGGATATTAGATATAATTAGGAGATTTTCCATATCTTCCTTGATTTTCCTTATTTCAATGTTCATATACCTTTCTCGAATATGCAGATTTTACATTGATTATAATTGATATTTTCCATAAATAATCATTTAAAAAAATTAATAAATATCTCATGCAATTTTTATTCTGGAATACGCAATAATTACAAAATTCTTTTCCACACTTTCCGATCTTTCTTGATCGCTCTGCAAACTCTTTTTTGACAGATTGCTTCCACATAATGAGATGAACGATTGATTTGATGTTTCGTATGGATCATACAGAACCGGACTAGATGCTTTGCCCTACTTCCAGGTTCCAATTCTCATCTTTCAGGTCATATTCAGGTTAAAATTGGACGGTACGTACAGTGATGTCGTGTCCAATATTGTCAGCTACATTATTTGTTGGAATTTTGTGCTCCTGTCATTTTCTAAAAAAAAAAAAAAAAAAAAAAAAACCCTCCGGAGACGTTGATTTCCATATTCCACAAGAGCCAAATATGCATTATACAAGATATATATTGATCTTAATAAATTATCTGGGGTCGGTCCATGACAATATAATTATCAGTTCATACAATAAAGTGGCCTTTTTCTTTATGCTAAAGGTCAAATTCTTTGCAGGATTTCTGAATAACATGGTGATAATAAGTGGAAGAGAAGACAGACGTGTAATGCAGGGTGGTCTTATGTGGACGCTGGTTTTCAGGCTTTCCATGTGATATTAGGTCTTGATTCCAAGTGAGAGAGGTCTTTCCCATTTCGGACCGACCGTGTAAAAGGAATCTACAAATATGGCATCAAGATAGCATTACGTGCAGCTCTTATCTAAGACTAATGTGTTGTGCTTAATCATCGCGTTTTTTGACATGGTAATTTCAATAAATATAGTGAAGGTTGTTTTTATTTCAAAATTAATTGTGAATGAATTTTCCTTCTCCAATGACAATTTTTGGTACTCAAGTATCAAAATAGGAGGACTCGATTTTTTTCCAATCCAAGATTAAGATTGTGTCTAAGTCTAATTAATTTTTTTATGGTGGTGGACAGTAGTCACCATCGGTAGGTCCTGCTTCAATCATTTTAGGGATCGGTCAATTCTTTGTCGGCCCTTGTATCTCCAAAAATGGATTGGCTTCATGGACTTTGGATACAATTTTATCATGGAAAATTGAATGATTGGAAAACTATTTTTAAAAAAATGATCGCTTATATCGCTCAGAAAAATGAATGAATAGAAGAATATTTTCATCGTTTATTAAAATATTAAGATACATATTGTTGTTGATTATGAAAATATTATTTTATTCAACTAGTTATTTCAAACAAAATAAACGAACATTTTTTTAAAAAATATTTTTTAAATCATCAATTTTCGCAAAATAAACATAACTCTTATCCTTTCTAAATTGAATAGCTGCTTGCAAGTGGGGACTTGCTACATGTTGTCATACATAAGTCATAACAATACTAGTTCGGAGACTTTTGGACTTTATTTTTACTAGCTCGAGAAAACGCTCAGCCATTGTCGAGTAGCCTTACAATTTTCTTTTTATAGTTTTGGAAAAGTAATCCAAACATTACAAATATAAACTTTCTCCTTGAGAAGTAAACTTAAAAACAACCACCAAACTTTTGCCAAAAAATCCATAAAGTCCGTGCAAAAGAAGCATTTCATTTCATTAGAGGATCATGAGCAGGATACATAGTAGGAGCATCAGAAATTGAGGAGCCCAAAGGCTTGAGGGTAGGCTTGAGACCCACCATTTTGGCAATCGAGAGGCTGAAGATGATGAGCAGCAAGAGGAGTTCTCATAGTGGAAGGAAGGAAAGAACAGAACAGAAAAAATAAAGGGAAAAAACATAGAAAGGTCAGAAGAAGAATGGCGTCGTTTTGTCCACCTCACGCTGTCACCTTTATACACAGGACAACCGACAAAAACTCACTGCGTTGTCAGATAAGTGTACAATATCTTTTTCAAAATTAAAATTATTTATCTCGCCTACAACCAAATCGAAATTCTTGGTCCTTTTTTTTTTTTTTAATGAGCATAAAAAGTGAGATTGGTTCGGATTCGTGTGACCTTATTCCTGTTATAATATATTTTTATTATGTTTTGTATATTTCAATTAATTTTCATTTATTCCTCAATTTATTATCCAAATTTATTATGTGATATTTACCCATTAATATGTTACCATAATAGTTTTGAAGAAAGATGTCGATAATATGAGAAATGGAATAAAACATCAAGTCATCTAGTCATAACCCATCATTGCAAAAAACACACCATCATATTTGATGGGTATTAGTTGGTTAGTGGAACAAAACGTTAGTGTTTTCATATTCGCAGATTGATTGTGTTTCATGAATCCGTCCAAGGTCATAGAATTTTCCATATTTGCAAATTTTCATCAATGGATGTAGGTATGCTAATCTTTACGTTTCCACAAATCAATCCCAAATTTTGTACGAATTTATTCGTGAATGATAAATCGGAATCGTCAAATTTTATGTAGATTTAGTCTTACAGTTGGTATCAAAGTATGTTTATAATCTTTGCCTTGGTGAAAATTTTGGAATTTTTGTATGTTTTCACTTAATTATGTATGGTAAAATTCAAATCTTTTGTGGCTTGGAACGGAATTTCAAATTTCGGCCAAGTTCATGGGACCCACCATGCGATAACGGATTTGCATGATCACACCGCCATTAGGAAGAAAAACCCTTAAGATTATTCGGTATATTATTGATCGTCGGAGGTTGATTAAGAGGTGAAACTTTTGGTGGTTAGGGTTTTAGGGTAGATCATTTTAGGCTTAATTCTAGTCAATTTGTTGGTCATTTTTGCTAGATCTTGAAACTATACGTTCATCTCAGCGTTCTCTTTGGAACCCATTGATCAATTTGGTCAAACATAGGCTGTGGAAGGAGACCCAAGCGGCGGAACAAAGTTGGTCACGATAGAGTAGCAGCGGAAGAAGAGAAGCTTGTTGCATGTGCTCGAGAAGGGAAGGGAATAGCACTCATGTGTTGCACGTGGGTCGTGATGTTTTCTCGATTTTGCCCCTCTACTTTTTGCAGAATTTCAATTCTGCCATCTACCGACTAAAATTATGATCTTGCCCCTCCGCATTAAGGAAAATTGCGATTCTGCCCTAGACGCATAAAATTCTGGTTTTGCCCTCTCTGGGCGTGAAAATTTACAATTTTGCCCTTTTGGGTGTAAAATTCCAGTTTTACCCCCCCCTCTTGCACGTGATTTTACTATTTTTCCCTTATGTTTAATTTTGTGAATATTTTCTCGTGAAATTAAATGTTTAGTGATCCGTATATATTTAATTAATTAAAGATTAGTCACAATATCTTTGATTATATTCAATTGTATACATTAAGAGCCTTTGGATTACATATAGTCAAAGATAACAATTGTGATTAGTCACATTAATATTATGAATTTCATTCCACAAGAATTTTCAATATATTAATGAGATTAATCAGGATGAAATATTATTTTATCTTTCTTAATTTACCCACAGGAATTAAGGAATGAAATATTATTTGATTGTTTCATTATGAAATAATTTTGAATCTATTTAAATTAGAAACTTAGCCCACGGGTAGTTTTTGATATCATGTGATTCGTATTTTATAACATGTTTTACATTAATAAAATATGATTTAAGTTTATTTGCCTCAAATATATTGATACATAAGTTTTTCTTTGATTATGATGCAATCTTACCACCTATGATTAATTCTGGTATAATTGTTCCCGAGCTAAATGGAAATAACTACTAAGAATAACACTCGAGCTTAATATACTCTTTATGCATGATGGGAGCGGTCCAACCGTCTCAGTGTGATGTACATAAAGACAAAACTCTCTGCTAGTATTTGTAGTTCAGTCATTCAGCATAACAATGCCAAGTAATTGTTGGAGGCTATTGATGCACAATATGAGTCTTCAGAGAAGGTGTATGCCATGACCCTGATTATGAAATTCTCATCATTGAAGCTTACCAGTGTAAGAGGTGTACGTGAGCACATCATGAAGATGAATGACATTGTAGCTCAGCTGAAGAATCTTGAGGTTTGGATATCAGAATTTTTTCTTGTATACTATATCCTAAACACTCTCCCACAAGAGCATGCCCCTTTCAAGATCTCTTACAATACACATAACACTAAATGGTCAATCAATGAACTCATGACCATGTGTGTTCAAGAGGAAGAGAGGCTGCTAATTGAGAAATGAGAAAGTGCTCATATGGCAACACATGATAAGTATAAAGGGTAAGGCAAGTAGAAAGGAAAATGTAAAATGCCTCTACCTCCCTGAGTGCTTCTTTTGTAAAAAGAATGAACACATAAAAAAGAATTACGACAAATTTAAGACTTGACTCAAGAAAAAAGGTAACTTACTCTCATATGTTTGTTACGAATCTAATATGGTTGATGTGAGTCACAATACTTGATGGATTGATTTTAGTTCCACAATCCACATTTCAAATTCCTTGTAGGGTTTTCAGAACCAACGGAAACCAGTGGGAAATGAACAAAGTATCTATTCGAGAAACAAGATGTTCTCACTTATGGAAGCTATTGGGACATGCAAACTAATTATGAATAGTGGTTTTATTTTAATTTTAGAAAGAACCTTTTATATTCCTGGTTTCTCTAAGAATATAATTTCAGTTTCAAGACTTGTATCTTTGGGATACTCCTTTGAATTTTTAAATTCAATATTCAGTTTATCATATAAATCTGAAATTGTTAGGAGTGGTATTTTGTCTGATGGTCTCTTTCGAATTGATTTACTAGACAATGTTATTCATAATGCAATACACGTTCACGATAATGCTGGCATAAAGCGATGTGTTATGAATGAGGATTCCTCTATGTTGTGGTACCGGAGATTGGGATATATCTCCATAGATAGAATTAAGCAATTAGTAAATGATAGAATACTTAGTACTCTAGACTTTACTGATTATAACATTTGTGTGGGCTACATAAAAGGAAAGTAGACTAACAAATCAAAGAAATGTGCTAAGAGGAGTACCAAAATATTAGAAATCATACATACAGATATTTGTAGTCCAGATATGGACTCAAATGATTAGAGATACTTCATCTCTTTCATAGACGATTATTCACGATTCAAGTATCTCTACTTGCTTCATAATAAGCATGAAGCACCAGATGCCTTTAAGGTATTTAAAGTCAAAGTAGAAGAACGATGCGACAAGTTAATTAAGATCGTGAGATCAGGTAAATGTGGAGAATATTATGGTAGATACATGAAGATGGACAAGAACCTAGTCCATTTGCGAAGTTTCTTAAAGAGTATGAGATTATTGCCCAATACACTATGCCTAGTTCTCCATACCAAAATAGTATCACAAAAAGAAGAAATCGAACATTATTAGACATGGTGCAGAGTATGCTCAGCAACTCCAAATTTCCTAAGTTCTTGTGGACTGAGGCTCTTAAAACGACAATGTATGTGTTAAACCGAAATCCAACCAAGGTCATTCCAAAGACACCTTTTGAGTTATTCAAAGGTCAAAAATTGAGTTTGCAACATGTACACGTTTAAGGATATTAATCTGAAATAAGAATCTACAATCCACAAGAAAATAAGTTAAATGCAAGGACTATAAGTAGGTATTTTATTGGATATGCTGAAGTCCAAATGATACAAATTTTATTGTTCATCTCACACCACTAAATTTGTGGAATTGAAAAATGCTAAATTTCTTGAGAATGGCCTAATTAGTGGGAGCAATCAATCCAGGGACCTTATTCCCAAAGAAGATTATTCAAATACTCAACCTTCCACCTCAGGTATTGGAATGGTTGTTGTTTACAATGCCCTTTCAATTCAACCGACCGTTGAACAACTGCCCGTTGAAGATCCACAACCTACTAATATTGATCCAGTAGACCCAATTGTTTAGCGATTACTAGATATTGTTAAGCTTCTAGTTGAATAACAAACTCCTCAGGAGAATGTTAATGCAACATTAAGAATGTCTACTAGAATTAAGAAATCAGCAATCCCTAATGACTACATTGTGTATTTGCAAGAATCTAACTACAATGTTGGAATTGAAAATGATCTTGAGACGTTTTTACAAGCCATGAGTTGTGATAAATCCAATTTGTGGTACAATACCATGAAAGAAGAGATGAGTTTTATAGCATCTAATGAGGTATGGGATTTAGTTGAGTTGTCTAATGATGCGAAGGCTATTGGTTGTAAATGGGTCTTTCAAATTAAGAAGGATTCATTAGGTAATATTGAGAGATATAAAGTCAGACTCGTTGCCAAAGGATTCACTCAAAATGAGGGAATTAATTATATAGTGAATTTTTTCTTCCGTATCCAAGAAAGATTCTCTTCGTATTATTTTGGCATTGGTGTTGGAAGAAATCTTTCTAGAATATTTTGAAGCTGACAAAACGTTTCTATCAGTCTAAGTCCTGGATATTCGGAGACCGACGGTTTAAAGTCCGAAGACTTTATGATCACCAGACTCAAGACTCAAGACTCACAACTCAAGACTCAAGACTCAAGACTATTCTCACCGACGGTCTTTCTAAATCCAAAGTGGCGAAGGAAATCCAGAGTCGAAGTATATGGTTGAGGATTTGATCCTATCCTCTGGAGAAGATCCCTTGGTTGGATAAATATCTCGGATTCTTTGTTTGTTCTTATCTAGATCGATTGAAGATCCGATGGTCGACGAAATATTCTTGGAATGTTCTATTCTTGGAAACCAAGATCCCGATTGTATGGGCGAACGAGATTGATGGGCTATCGCCATGTTCCTTAAATAGCTCGAATGATCTTCGTGATTGATTCCGTCCAACGGGTAGATTGGAGGAATTCCTTTGGTAAGTGCCAACGGCTATGATGGCATAAAGGAGTATAAAAGGAAGACGTTCAAGTTGTTTTGGAGAGGGTGATCGTTAGAAAAATTCCAGAGTCTGAAGAACCTTGATTATTAGTCGATACTGTTTGAGCGAAATTGTATACACAGAGAGTGTTCATTCTTAATGATACCTTGAGCGAGTGTGGTAGATCATCTACACTTGGAAGTCAAGGAAGATCAACGTTGTAACACCTCTTTGTTCATAGTGGAATCCAGCCAATAGGTTGTCAGTGCAGAAGAGTGGACGTAGGCTTGAATCAAGCCGAACCACTATAAACCGCGTGTTCAATTCTCTCTTTCCTTTACTCAGTCTTACGATTGATTATTAATTGCCGCAATTCCTTCAAACTGTCTAAGTATTGTGTAATTATCAAGAAAAATCTTTTATACCTATTCACCCCCCCTCTAGGTACTCGTACTAGTTATATCAATTGGTATCAGAGCTCGCGTTCTTACTTTATTTGAAGTGTTTTACTTCAGAGTAAAAGATCCATGGCTAGTATGCTAGCACCAGGGCTGGTGGAAGGGCAAAGCAATACCAGACCACCCTACTTTGATGGAAAGGATTACAACATCGGAAGAACAAGATGAAAGCTTTCCTACGATCAAAGGATCCTCTGGAATGGGACGTTGTGGAAAGAGGAATCACTCCTACTGCTGCATCAGTGTCTGAAAGAGGGAAAGAAACTATTGAGACCAGCGGAATGTCTCAAGAAGAGATAAACAAGAGACAAGCACTCGATGCAAAAGCAATTTACTCTTTATATTGTGCTTTATCACCAACTGAATATAACAGAATATCTTCTTGTGTAACAGCAAAAGAAGTCTGGGATAGATTACATATCACCTATGAAGGGACAGACCAAGTGAAGGAGACCAGAATTAACATTCTCCTTGGTCAATATGAAGCCTTCAAAATGAAACCAGGAGAATCTATAACTGACATGTTTAGCCGTTTTACAGATATTGTCAATGGTCTTGAGAATCAAGGACAGAAAATTTCTGATCCCATGAAGGTGAACAACTTGCTGCGTGGACTCTCCAAGGATTGGAATCATATAAAGACTTTAATATGAGAGACGCAAAGAATTATGCCATTATCTGTAGACGAGCTGATTGGAACTCTTCAGTCTTACGAAGTGGAACGAATTAATGAAGACGAAGATCCAAGAGGTAAGAAATCCATTGCATTAAAATCTAATGATGATTCTGATGATATAGATTCTGAAGAAGATCTGGATGATGAGGAGCTTGCTCTTATGATAAGAAAATTCAGAAAGCTGAATAGAAAAGGAAGAAGGTTCAACTCAAAGAAACAAAGTTTTCAGAAACAGCAAACCAAGTTTGTTGATAATGAGGAACCAAATAAAGATGTAGTCGCGCTTCGAATGTAAGAAAAAGGGACACATCAGACCCAACTGTCCTCTTCTGAAGAAGAAGAGAGGAAAAGCTGAAAAGTCTCGAAAAGCTCTCAAAGCCGAAACTTGGAGCGATACAGAGTGTGAAGAAAGTGATGAGGAATATGCCAACCTGTGTCTGATGGCACAATCAGACTCGGACTGGATCGATTCAGACAGTGAGTTTGAGGTAAGTGATTTTAAAATTCCTGTCAAAGTCTCTAAATATATCGATGAACTATGTTTTAGTCTTAAGACTTCTCTCAAAAAAATTTCCGAACTTAAAAAGGAAAATTCAGCTCTAAAACAAAAGGAAAACATTTTAGAAGAAAGAGTGAAAAGTTTAGACTTGAATGTTTCTACTCTTAAAGAGAATGAAGATAAACTTTCAAAAGAAAATGCTTTCTTAAAAACTGACTTATCAAATATTTCCAAGAAATTCTCAATAGGGTCTGAAAAACTTGAGAAAGTTCTTTCAGTTCAAAGACCTTACTTCAATAAGTCTGGTTTAGGTATGACAGCAGAAACAATTCCTTTGATTGATTTTCCGAAAGTAAAAGAAAGAATTAAGAAAAGACCGTCGAGAGAGGCTTACAAAAATCATTTCAAGAAAGTTTTTGTAAAGTCTGTAGATCGAAATGCTCTAAGGTGTTCAAAGTGTAATGAGTCGGGATCACTTTGAAAAAGAGTGTCCTATGGTTTGGAAGCTTTGTTAAAAGGTATGGCCTAATAATGCTTATCCTACTAACACCAAAGGACCCAAGAAAATTTGGGTACCAAAGAAAGCTTGAGATTCTCTTTTGAATGCAGGTCTCTGTCAAAAAGAAGGTAAAGTGGTATCTTGACAGCGGATGCTCAAGACACATGACAGGAGACTCAAATTGCTTCATAAAGTTTATTCAAGTAAATGGTGGAAAAGTCTCATTTGGAGGAAACAGCAAAGGAAGCATTGTGGGATTTGGAACTGTGAAAATTGGAAATCTCACAATAAGCAATGTCTCTCTAGTGGAAGGACTCAACTACAATCTTCTCAGTATTAGCCAACTGTGTGATACTGGGTTCAAGATCTCCTTTCAAGAAGGCATATGTTCTGGAATTAGTAAAGACTCGACTCAGTCTTTCATGGGTCGAAGGCATGGAAATATCTACCTCCTTGATGTAAGACCAAATGAAACGCAATGCCTAATCTCAATTCAAGATGAAGCGGTCTTATGGCACAGAAAGCTTGGACATGTCAACATGAAGCAATTAGCCAAAATCTCATCAAAGAAGCTTGTTCAAGGTCTACCAAAATTGCCATATCGAAAGTCTGATTCATGCACACCATGTATTCTGGGAAAGCAGGTAAGAAATTCATTTAAGCCAATAAATCATGTCTCTACTAATCATGTACTACAGTTGCTGCATATGGATCTCTTCGGACCAACAAGAACCTAGAGCATTGGAGGTAAGAAATATTGTCTAGTAATTGTGGACGATTACTCTCGCTTTACCTGGGTATACTTTCTTGCAAGTAAGTCAGAAACCTTTTCGTATTTTGAGAAGTTTGCTAAAAAGGTTCAAAATGAAAAAGGATGTGTTATTTCCAGTATAAGAACAGATCATGGAAGTGAATTTGAAAATCAAGATTTTACAAAGTTTTGTGATAAATCTGGTTTTAATCATGTGTTTTCCTCTCCATATACTCCAGAGCAAAATGGAGTTGTGGAAAGAAATAATAGATCTCTTCAAGAAATGGCTAGAACACTTTTAATTGAAAGTAAAATTTCTTCTCGATTTTGGGCTGAAGCTATTTCAACAGCATGCTATATCATCAATAGAGTCTTTCTAAGACCCATTTTAGAGAAAACCCCCTATGAATTGTTCAAAGGTAAGAAGCCTATTGTTTCATACTTTCATGTGTTCGGTTGCAAATGCTTTATTTTGAAAAATGCAAATGATCGAGTTGGTAAGTTTGAAGAAAGATCAGATGAAGGCATCTTCCTTGGATATTCTACAACAAGCAAGGCCTACAGAGTCTATAACAAGAAAAGCCAGTCGGTGGAGGAATCAATGAATGTCAAATTCCAAGACTCAACGCAAGTTGAATCCAGTCAGACTCAATATGAAGAGTCTGAACCTGCTCCAGACCTTTCAAGGCTTACAACTCGAGAAGCATCTCAGTCTCTAGAAGTCCAACATCAAGATGCTCCTGAAGATTCAAATAAAGAAAGAGATCATCAACCAGGCAAATCAACCAAGAATCGGAAGCATAAATCCAGTCATCCCAAAGATCTCATTATCGGCGAAATCAATGAAGGAATCCGCACCAGATCAAAAAGGCGTGAAGAATCTAGTGCTGTGGCTCTAATCTCTGAAATTGAACCAGAAAGCATAGAAGAAGCTTTATCTGATGAAAGCTGGATCGAAGCTATGCAAGAAGAACTCAGACAGTTCAACATCAATGATGTCTGGGAATTGACATCTAAACCAAAAGGTAAAACTATTATTGGAGCCAAATGGGTATTCAGGAACAAGATGAATGAGGATGGAAAAGTCGTACGGAACAAAGCAAGACTTGTGGCCAAAGGATATACGCAAGAAGAAGGAATAGACTATGACGAGACTTACGCACCAGTAGCAAGGTTAGAAGCTATTCGTCTATTACTTGCGTTTGCTTGTTATAAAAATTTCAGGTTATTCCAAATGGATGTTAAAAGTGCGTTCCTAAATGGATTCATCCATGAGGAAGTTTATGTGGAACAACCACCTGGATTTGAAGACCCAAAGAAGCCAGATTCAGTCTTCAGACTGAAAAAGGCCTTGTATGGTTTAAAACAAGCACCTCGAGCTTGGCACGACAGACTAAGTAAGTTCCTAATGCAGAATGGTTTTGTCAAAGGTAAAGTAGATACTACTTTATTTATCAAAAAGGAAAACAAAAGCTTTTTACTTGTTCAAATATATGTTGACGATATCATTTTTGGATCCTCTAATGAAAGTCTATGCAAGAAATTTTCTAAGTCTATGCAGGATGAGTTTGAAATGAGTATGATGGGAGAGTTAACGTTCTTTCTTGGACTCCAAGTGAAACAAATGAAGGAATGAACTTTTATTCATCAAGAAAAGTATGCAAATGATCTTGTCAAAAGGTTTGGATTGGAAAAATGCAAAAAGACCGACATACCAATGTCATGTTCTATAAAGATAGACAAGGATGAAGAAGGGAAGAAAGTAGATCAAAAGCTGTACAGGAGCATGATCGGTTCACTTCTTTATCTTACCGCTTCTAGACCTGATATTTTGTTGAGTGTTTGCATCTGTGCAAGGTTTCAATCAGATCCTCGAGAATCACATCTCAGTGCCGTGAAACGTATTATCAAATACATTGCCTCATCTTCAAGCATCGGTCTTTGGTATCCAAAGAGGGGAGACTTTAATCTTCTAGGATACTCAGACGCAGATCTAGCCGGTTGCAGAGTCGATAGAAAGAGCACTTCTGGAACTTGTCAATTGCTTGGAAATAGGACAGTATCTTGGTTTTCAAGGAAGCAAAACACCGTGGCTCTCTCAACGACAGAAGCAGAGTATGTAGCTCTTGGAAGCTGCTGTTCGCAAATTCTATGGATAAAACAACAGCTACAAGACTTTGGCATTGAAGACTCATGCACGTAAATCAGATGTGACAACACCGGCGCGATCAATCTCACCAAAAATCCAATCCTTCATTCAAGAGCGAAGCATATTGAGATTCGACATCACTTCATTAGAGATCATATTCAAAATGGAGAAATCTCGATTCATTTTGTTGATTCAAAGAATCAACTAGCGGATATTTTCACAAAGCCTTTGGAGAAAAATCAATTCGACGTTATCCGTTCAAGACTCAACATTTTGAAGCTTGAAGAAGTTAAAGTCTAGAGACTCATCAATCCTTAGACTCTAATCTCTCAGACTCTAAATCCTCAGTCTCAGACATTCATGGCTAAGACTGTAAGTTGCTATTTTATCCGGACTCGAAAAGGTACGATTTTTCGTTCAGTTATAATCTGTGTGAAAATCGAAATCTTGTCTTTTTAAAAGGATTAATTTTGGCAGTTATTGATTTTAAAAAGGAAGTGTTCGTACACTTTCCTTGTGCCGATTGAACTTCCCTTTTCAAAACTGAGTTATATATATATAGTTTTGTTTTCAATCTTCAAAACCCTAAAAAAAAAAAAAAAAAAAAAGGCACTCTCCTCCCGAACTCGTTTCTACTTCTTGTTCATCGTCGAGAAAGTGGTCATTTTTCTTGGGAAAAGCAAGTGAAGAAATCTCTCAAACGACAAAGAGGATGTCTTCTTCGAGGAAATCATCAAGAATAGCAAGCGGGGACCACAAAGAATGGAGAAGGGACCGACACACTTCGATCTCACCGAGGAGGAAGACTTATCAAGACAGCGACAAAGTCCGATTCGCTCTCATCCACGTCATTCAACGTCTCCTACCCCACAAGGTGTAAGTCAACATCTGGAGGAAGAGATAATCGAGGATGCCGACCCAGTAAGAGTCCAAAAACCCTCCTTTATCTATAAGCTTTATCGTGCGTTGAAAAGCATCGGTACACCATTGAACTATATAGACGATTTCCTTAAGGACAAGAACTATGGGAATGAGTATCTTTTTCTGCGGAAAATGGAGGAATTAGGAATTGCTCCGAAAGGAAAAGCAGAGGATGCACTTGCGAACATACCAAGTGATCCTCGTGTACCAGGACAAAGTTTGATTGAAGGGAACGATGATGACAGAATGTTCCTTGAATTTCAACCGAGAATGGGTGTGGCAGCGAAGGTGAAAGGAAATCAGATGGATTTGTTCAAATCCAAGGATCAGGAGAATGTATATTTCAGACTGTTGAAAAGAGGGGTGATAAACCCTAGAAGTGTCGATTTTGACTTCCTGGACGCCATCAACATAAACTTAAGAGAGAAGTTGAATTTGATTCAACTTGAGAAATTTTGCTCTGACACTACGGACGGTTATGCTCATTTGACCGCTTATTTCTATTCAAATCTCAGCTTTTTGGATGCGAATAGAATTTCATTCAGTGTACGAGACAAAGTCTACAAGGTAGATGTGAATATGTTGGCGGACATAGTTGGAGTTGAACGAGGGCGTTATCTACCAATCAAAGTCTCACCTACTCGTACTACTCTGGATCTTATCAAAGATAGGGACACAGATAAGAGAATTACCTATTCCAGGATGAATGCCATCAACATTGTGCTTCATAAGATTGTGATTAACTGTCTTAGACCAAAGTCTACGTCAAAGACTTCAGTGTCTTTTTCCGAAGCAAAGTTGATGTACGCGATCAACTCAGGACGGAAGTTCTCTCTCCCGCACACTATTCTCTTCCATATGTACAGAGCAATGTCAAAAGACAAGGGACAATTGCCTTATCCTGGTCTAGTGACCAAGATCTTCAGACACATGAATATTGAACCGCCTCATACACTTTGTGTTCGACCGTGCGATAGGATGGTGGTAGGTTTGAAGATTTTAACGAAGATGCGTCTGCAGGAACTTTCCAAGGCAATGGAGAAATTCAGAGTGAAGTCTCCAGTTCCGTCTGTTTCAAAGAGAAAAGGAAAAGAGGTCATTGGAGCCCCATCGAAAAAGAAGAAAAGAACTCTCATCTTGGAGGATGAAGATGAGGAAGATGAAGATCCCACTATCTGTGCTTTAACAAGAACCAGACGTTCTGTTTCTCAACCGACAGAACTTCAGAAGAAACAGAGAGAAGAAGAGGAGCAAGCCAAGATCAGAGAAGAAGAAGAGAAGAGAGAGAAGGAGAAAGAAGCTGAAAAACAAAGAGAAGGAGAGAAAGAAAAGTCTGCAGCTGAATCTGAAGAAAAGAGAAATCAAGATACAGAAAAGCATGATCATCACTCTTCCCCTATCGATGTCCTAGAGACAGGGGGAGTTGGCGAGCAAGAGCGGTCCACACCTCATGCTGCCGATAGTGAAGGTCCAAGACAATCTCCAGCAGACCCAGAAGAAGTTCAGGTTTCTAAATTGCCTGAGGAAGGACTCGATACGTCAACTCCAAATCTGCAAGATTATACAGAAGCTCCATCGTCTGCATTTACTCCATCTGAGAAAGCTCATGTAAGTACACAGACGGACAACTCAGCAGATTTTCGTCGTATTCTTGATATCCTTATGGAAATGCGGGGACAGATATATGCTTTAGACTGTGAGATTCAATCCATCAAGAATGCTGGCCAAGCGTCTTCGGTTACCCTGGAGGACAAAATGAAAGACCTCGCTCTACAACTTCAAGCCAATGCAAAAGGAGAGGAGGTAGCTCAACTAAGGAACGACTTGAAGAGGCTAGAAGGCATAATCCAGTCTATGGGAGATTTCCAGATCATTCGCATTCCCAAGCAGACCTGATTCATTTCTCACCTTTTTCATGATGACAAAAAGGGGGAGAACCAATTTGAACCAACAACTTTCAACATCTTTTAAACTTTGAATTTGTGGTTATGTTTTTTTGGATATGTTTTTGAGTTTGACTTGAGTGAACTTGGGTGTGAATTTGACTGAATTAGCTGTGGATTTAAATGCTTGACTGAGTGCATTCATATCAAGTGTTGTTTTATGGTATTACTCATGAAAGACTAACCAATTTTCTGTGGATGCGAGTCTCGGTTGTTTTATTAATCTTTATGAGTTAGCCATATTGTTTGAGAAATGTTTTTGCAGGTCAAAGTTGTTCAAATCTACAAGAAAGTTTTGTCACCATCAAAAAGGGGGAGATTGTTGGAGAAATCTTTCTAAAATATTTTGAAGCTGACAAAACGTTTCTATCAGTCTAAGTCTGGATATTCGGAGACCGACAGTTTAAAGTCTGAAGACTTTATGATCACCAGACTCAAGACTCAAGACTCACAACTCAAGACTCAAGACTCAAGACTATTCTCACTGACAGTCTTTCTAAATCCAGTGGCGAAGGAAATCCAGAGCCGAAGTATATGGTTGAGGATTTGATCCTATCCTCTGGAGAAGATCCCTTGGTTGGATAAATATCTCGGATTCTTTGTTTGTTCTTATCTAGATCGATTGAAGATCCGATGGTCGACGAAATATTCTTGGAATGTTCTATTCTTGGAAACCAAGATCCTGATTGTATGGGCGAACAGGATTGATGGGCTATCGCCATGTTCCTTAAATAGCTCGAATGATCTTCGTGATTGATTCCGTCCAACGGGTAGATTGGAGGAATTCCTTTGGTAAGTGCCAACGGCTATGATGGCATAAAGGAGTATAAAATGAAGACATTCCAGTTGTTTTGAAGAGGGTGATCGTTAGAAAAATTCAGTCCGAAGAACCTTGATTATTAGTCGATCTTTTGTTTGAGCGAAATTGTATACACAGAGAGTGTTCATTCTTAATGATACCTTGAGCGAGTGTGGTAGATCATCTACACTTGGAAGTCAAGGAAGATCAACGCTGTAACACCTCTTTGTTCATAGTGGAATCCAGCCAATAGGCTGTCAGTGCAGAAGAGTGGACGTAGGCTTGAATCAAGCCGAACCACTATAAACCGCGTGTTCAATTCTCTCTTTCCTTTACTCAGTCTTACGATTGATTATTAATTGCTGCAATTCCTTCAAACTGTCTAAGTATTGTGTAATTATCAAGAAAAATCTTTTATACCTATTCACCCCCCTCTAGGTACTCGTACTAGCTATATCAATTGGTTGCTCATTTTGATATGTAGTTACATCAAATAAATGTGAAAACGGCATTCCTCAATGGAAAATTAGAAGAAGTGGTTTACATGAAACAACCATAAGGATTCTTCTCTAGTACTGGTGAGCATTTGGTATACAAGCTTAAGAAGTCTCTATATATCTTGAAACAAACATCCCGCCAATTGTACTTAAGGTTTCATGAGGTCATCTCTTCATTCGATTTTGTAGATAATGTAATAGATCAACGTATATATCAGAAGGTTAGTGGGAGCAAAATTTGTTTCTTTGTGCTATATGTGGATAACATTTTACTTGCAACTAATGATAATGGGTTCTTATATGAGATGAAACAATTTCTCTCTAAGAGTTTTGACATGAAGGATATGGGTGAAGCGTCTTATATCATTGGCATTAAGATCCATAGTGATAGACCTCGAGGTATATTATGACTATCTCAATAAACCTATATCAATAAGGTCTTAGAGAGATTTCGAATGAAAGATTATTCACAAAGTATAACACCAATTGTGAAAAGTGACGGGTGTGTTGGAGAAATCGCTCTAGAAGATTTTGAAGCTGACAAAACGTTTCCATCAGTCTAGTCTGGTTATTTGTGTCGAAGACTTTCGACCACCGGACTTAACTCAAGACTCATATTTCAAGACTCAAGATTCAAGACTCAAGACTTAAGACTCAAAATTATTCTCATTGTGGTCTATTTGATCCAAAGTGTCGAAGGAAATCCAAATCGAGGATTATGGTTAAGGATTTCATCTTGATCTCTCGGAGAAGATCTTTTGGCTGGACATATACAACGGATTCTTTGATTCGTATCTAGATCAATTGAAGATCCGATAATCGACGAAGTATTCTTGGAAGGTTCTATTCATGGAAACCAAGATCCTGATTGTATGGGCGAACAGGATTGATGGGCTATCGTCAGATTCCTTTAATGGCTCGGATGATCTTCTTGATTGATTCCGTCCAACGGGTAGATTGGAGGAATTCCTTTGGTAAGTGCCAACGGTTATGATGGCATAAAGGAGTATAAAAGGAAGACGTCTCGTTGTTCAAGTGTGTGATCGATAGAGAAATTCCAGTCCGAAACACCTTGATTATTAGTCGATATGGGCTCGAGCGAAATTGTATACAGAGAGTGTCTATACTTTGTGATACCTTGAGTGAGTGTGGTAGTTCATCTACACCCGAAGTCAAGGAAGATCAACGCCGTAACATCTCTTTGTTCATAGTGGAATCCAGCCGATTGGCATCGGTGCGTAAGAGTGGACGTAGGCTTGAATCAAGCCGAACCACTATAAACCTCGTGTTTAATTCTCTCTTTCATTCACCGAGTCTTACGATTGAATGTTATTTGCTGCAATTACTCAATTGTCTAAGTATTGTGCGAAAAATCGTTTATATACCTATTCACCCCCTCTAGGTACTAGCACTAGCTATATCAATTGGTATCAGAGCTCGTGTTCTTACTTTATTTGAAGTGTTTTACTTCACAGTAAAAGATCCATGGCTAGTATGCTGGCACTGGGGGCGATGGAAGGGCAAAGCAATACCAGACCTCCCTACTTTGATGGAAAGGATTACAACATCCGGAAGAACAAGATGAAAGCCTTTCGCGATCAAAGGATCCTCTCGGAATGGGACGTTGTGGAAAAAGGGATCACTCCTACCGTTGCATCGTTTCGAAAGAGGAAAAGAAACAATTGAGACCGGTGGAATGACTCAGAAGAAATCAATAAGAGACAAGCACTCGATGCAAAAGCAATTTACTCTTTATATTGTGCTTTGTCACCAACCGAATATAACAGAATATCTTCTTGTGTTACAAAGAAAAGAAGTGTGGGACAGATTACATATCACCTATGAAGGAACAGATCGAGTGAAGGAGACTAGAATCAACATTCTCCTTGGTCAATATGAATCCTTCAAAATGAAACCAGGAGAACCTATAACCGACATGTTTAGTCGTTTTTACGATATTGTCAATGGTCTTGAGAACCAAGGACAAAAGATCTCTCGATCCCATGAAAGTGAACAAGCTACCGCGTGGACTTTCTAAGGATTGGAATCATATAAAGACTTCGATAAGAGAGACGCAAAGAATTATGCCACTATCTCGTTGATGAGCCGATTGGAACTCTTCGTCTTATGAAGTGGAACGAATCAATGAAGACGAAGATCCAAGAGGTAAGAAATCTATTGCATTGAAATCAAATGATGATTCTCGATAATGCAGATTCTCGAAGATGATCCGGACGATGAGGAGCTTGCACTTATGATAAGAAGGTTCGAAAAGCGAATAGAAAAGGAAGAAGGTTCAACTCCAAGAAACAAAATTTTCAAAGACAGCAATCCAAGTCTGTTGATGATGAGGAACCAAACAAAGATGTAGTTTGTTTCGAATGTAAGAAAAAGGGACACATAAGACCCAACCTGTCCTCTTCGAAGAAGAAGAAAGGAAAAGCTGAAAAGTTGAAAAAGCACTCAAAGCCGAAACTTGGAGTGATACCGAGTGTGAAGAAAGTGAGGATGAATATGCCAATCGTGTTCGATGGCACAATCGACTCGACTCGGATTCTGGATCGACTCGGAAAGTGAATTTGAGGTAAGTGATTTTAAAATTCTGTCAAAGTCTCTAAATATATTGATGAACTGTGTTTTAATCTTAAGACTTCTCTTAAAAGAGTTTCCGAACTAAAAAGGGAAAACTTAGCTTTAAAACAAAAAGGAAACATTTTAGAAGAAAGAATCAAAAGTTTAGATTTGAACGTTTCTACTCTTAAAGAAAAAGAAGATAATCTTTTAAAAGAAAATACTTTTCTAAAAACCGACTTATCAAATATTTCAAGGAAATTTTCAATAGGATCGAAAAACTTGAAAAAGTTCTTTCGGTTCAAAGACCTTACTTCAATAAGTCCGGACTAGGAATGACAGCGAAACAATTCCATTGATTGATTTTCCTAAAGTAAAAGAAAGAATTAAGAAGAGACCATCGAAAGAGGCTTACAAAAATCATTTCAAGAAAGTTTTTGTAAAATCTGTAGGTCGAAATGCTCTAAGATGTTCAAAGTGTAACAAGAAGGATCATTTTGAAAAAGAGTGTCCTATGATTTGGAAGCCCGTTAAGAAAGCATGGCCTTATAATGATTATTCTGCTAACACCAAAGGACCCAAGAAAATTTGGGTACCAAAGAAAGCTTGAGATTTTCATTTGAATGCAGGTCTCCGTCAAGAAAAAGATAAAATGGTATCTTGACAGCGGATGCTCAAGACACATGACGGAGACTCAAATAGCTTCATAAAGCTTATTCAAGTGAACGGAGGAAAAGTTTCATTTGGAGGAAACAACAAAGGAAATATTGTGGGATTTGGAACTGTCAAAATTGGAAATCTCACAATAAACAATGTTTCGCTAGTAGAAGGACTCAATTACAATCTTCTCAAAGATCGAGTCAATTATGTGATACTTTGGATTCAAGATTTTCTTCCAAGAAGGAACATGTTCGGGAATCAAGTAAAGACTCTACTCAGTCTTTCAAAGGTCGAAGACATGGAAATATCTACCTCCTAGATGTAAAACCAAATGATTCGCATTGCTTAATCTCAATACAAGACGAAGCAAACCTATGGCATAGAAAGCTCGGCCATGTCAATATGAAGCAATTGGCCAAAATCTCATCAAAACAGCTTGTTCGAGGTCTACCAAAATTGTCATATCAAAAGACCAATCTATGTACTCCTTGCATTCTGGGAAAGCAGGTAAAAGATTCATACAAGTCTATAAATCATGTCTCTACTAATCATGTATTGCATTTGTTGCATATGGATCTATTCGGACCAACCAGAACCTGCAGTATTGGAGGTAAGAAATATTGCCTAGTAATTGTAGATGATTACTCCCGTTTTACTTGGGTATATTTTCTTGCAAATAAGTCGAAACACTCTCGTATTTTGAAAAATTTGCTAAAAAGATTCAAAATGAAATTGGATATGTTATATCAAGTATAAGAACAGATCATGGAGGCGATTTGAAAATCAAAATTTTACAAAATTTTGTGATGACTCGGGATTTAAACATATATTCTCTTCTCCATATACTCCTCAGCAGAATGGAGTGGTGGAAAGGAAGAATCGATCTCTTCAAGAAATGGCTAGAACTCGTTAATTGAAAGTAAAATTTCTTCACGATTTTGGGCTGAATCTGTTTCAACAAAGATGCTATATTATCAATAGAGTCTTTCTAAGACCTATTCTGGAGAAAACTCCTTATGAATTACTCAAAGGAAAGAAGCCTATTGTTTCATACTTTCATGTTTTCGGATGCAAATGTTTTATATTGAAAATGCAAAAGATCAAGTTGGTAAGTTCGAAGAAAGATCGATGAAGGCATCTTCCTTGGATATTCTACATCAAGCAAAGCCTACGAGTCTATAATAAGAAGAGCCGGCCGTGGAGGAGTCAATGAATGTCAAATTCCAAGACTCTATGCAAGGTGAATCCGGTCGGACTCAAGCATGAAGAGTCCGAACCTATTCCGCACCCTCAAAAGATTACAACTCAAGAAGCTTCTCAAATTCTGGAAGATCAGCATCAAGCTACTCATGAAGACTCAGATAAAGAAAAAGGTCTGCAACCAGTTAAATCAACCAGCAACCGGAAGCATAAATCCAGTCATCCTAAAGATCTCATTATCGGAGAAATTAATGAAGGAATCCGCACCAGATCCAAAAGGCGTGAAGAGTCTAGTGCCGTAGCTCTTATTTCTGAAATTGAACCAAAAAGCATAGAAGAAGCTCTATCTGATGAAAGCTGGATTGAAGCTATGCAAGAAGAGCTCGACAGTTCAACATAAACGACGTCTGGGATCTGTCATCTAAACCAAAAGGTAAAACCGTTATCGGAACCAAATGGGTGTTCAGAAACAAGATGAATGAAAAAGGAAAAGTCGTACGAAACAAAGCAAGACTTGTGGCAAAAAGGATATACGCAAGAAGAAGGAATAGACTATGATGAGACCTACGCTCCCGTGGCAAGGGTTTGAAGACCCAAAGAAGCCGACTCGGTCTTCGGACGAAAAAGGCTCTGTATGGTTTAAAGCGTGCACCTCGAGCTTGGTACGACGACTAAGTAAGTTCTTATTAAAGAGTGGTTTTGTTAAAGGTAAAGTTGATACTACTTTATTTATTAAAAAGGAAAACAAAAGTTTTATACTTGTTCAAATATATGTGGATGATATCATATTTGGATCCCCTAATGAAAGTCTCAGGCAAGAAATTTTCAAAGTCTATGCGGGATGAATTTGAAATGAGTATGATGGGAGAATTAACATTCTTTCTTGGTCTTCAAGTAAAGCAATTGAAGGAAGGTACTTTCATTTGTCAAGAAAAATATGCTAATGATCTTGTCAAAAGGTTTGGATTAGAAAATTGCAAGAAGACCGATATACCAATGTCAAGTTCGTTGAAAATAGACAAAGATGAAGAAGGGAAGAAAGTTGATCAAAAGCCGTACGTAAGCATCATCGGTTCACTTCTTTATCTTACCGCCTCTAGACTCCGACATTTTGTTAAGTGTTTGCATCTCGTGCTAGGTTTCAATCGGATCCTAGAGAATCTCATCTCAAGGCTGCAAAACGTGTTATTAAATACGTTGCCTCGTCTTCAAGGATCGGTCTATGGTATCCTAAAGAGGGAGACTTCAATCTTCCGGGATATTCGACGCCGATCCGGCCGGTTGCGTGAGTCGATAGAAAGAGCACTTCAGAACCCGCCGTTGCTTGGAAGCGATGAACGTGTGTCTTGGTTTTCAAGGAAACGAGCACCGTAGCTCTCTCTACAAATGAAGCGAGTATGTAGCTCTTGGAAGCTGTTCGCAAATTCTATGGATAAAACAACAGCTACAAGATTTTGGGATTGAAGACTCATGCACGTAAATCAGATGTGACAACACCAGCGCAATCAATCTCACCAAAAATCCAATCCTTCATTCAAGAGCAAAGCATATAGAGATTCGACATCATTTTATTAGAGATCATATTCAAAATGGAGAAATCTCAATTCAATTTGTTGATTCGAAAAGTCAACTAGCGGATATATTCACAAAGCCATTGGAGAAAAATCAATTCGATTTTATCCGTACAGACTCAACATTTTGAAGCTTGAAGAAGTTAAAGACCGAAGAATCTACATCAATCGACTCTATCCTTCGGACTCTATACTTGAGACTCGAATTCTCGGACTCGGACCTTCATTGTATAGATCGTAAGTTATTCTTTTAATCTCAAAAGGTACGATCTTTCGTTCGTTATATTTGATTGATACAATCTTTAATTTTTGTAAACATGCCTTTTCAAAAAGGGATAATCTCTTTTAAAATGGCAGTTATTACTTTTTTTAAGAAAGACGACTGTTCACCTTTCTTTGTAACGATTGCTCTTGCCTTTTCAAAACCGAGTTATATATACACAGTTTTCACTTTTACTCGATTCTCAAAACCCTAAAAGGCATTCTTCTCTCAACCCCGTTTTCTACTTCGTATCCATACTCGAGAAAGTTGTCATTTTTCCTTGGGAAAACGAGTGAAGGAATCTTCCATTGACAAGAAAAGATGTCTTCTTCGAGAAAGTCGTCAAGGATAGCAAGCGGGGGTCCACAGAGAATGAAAGAGGGACCTACGCACTTCGATCTCACCGAGGAAGATGATTTGTCGAGACAAAGCAACAGAGTCCTGTTCCCTCTCCACCTCATCACTCACCATCTACCCCACAAGGTGCGGGTCATCATCAGGAGGAAGTCATTCTAGAGGACGTCGAACCAGTGAGAGCACAAAAACCCTCATTTATTTACATGCTCTATCGTGCATTGAAGGTTTCGGTCTCTCCTCGAATTATATAGATGCTTTTCTTAGAGAAAAGAATTATGGGAATGAGTACAGATTTTTGAAGCGAATGGAGGAATTGGGAATTGCTCCCAAAGGTAAGGCTGAAGAATCACTTGCGAACATTCCAAGTGACCGTCGGGTTTCAGGACCGATTCCTAATGAGGGGAACGAAGATGATAAAATGTTTAGTGATTTTCAACCAAGAATGGGCATTGCTGCAAATGTGAAGGGAAAGAAGATGGAGTTGTTTAGATCGAATGATCGGGAGAAGTCGTTCTTCGGTTTGTTGAAACGAGGAGTGATAAACCCTGTGGAGTGTTGATTTTGATTTCTGGATGCAATTAATATGAACTTAAGGGAAAAGTTCGAATTGCTTCAACTTGAGCAGTTTTGCACCGATACTATCGATGGTTATGCACACTTGACTGCTTATTTCTATTCAAATCTAAGTTTTCTTGATGCGAATAGAATATCATTCGATGTCCGAGATCGGGATTATGTGATTGATGTGGACATCTTTGGCGGACATAATTGGTGTTGAACGAGGACGTTATCAACCAATCAAAGTCTCGATTGCTCGTGCTACTCGGGATCTTGTCAAAAACGAGAGATACAGAGGCGAAGATTACCTACTCGAAGATGAGTGCCATCAATATTGTGCTTTGCACAAAATTGTGATCAATCGCATCGGGCCAAAGTCTACATCAAAGACCGATGTATCCAATTCGGAAGCCAAAGTGATGTATGCAATCAACTCGGGAAGAAGTTCTCTCTCGCCTCATACTATTCTATTCCATATGTACGAGCAATGTCGAAGAACAAGGGACAATTGCCTTATCCAAATCTTGTGACAAAGATCTTGAGACACATGAATATCGAATCGCCACACACTCTCGTGTTAGACCGTGCGATAAAATGGTGGTAGGTTTAAACATGTTGACGAAGATGCGTCCGAAAGAACTTAGCAAGGAAATGGCAAAGTTCAAGGTGAAAACTCCGCTCTCTTCGCATCAAAGAGAAAAGGGAAGGAGCCCATTCGTGCTCCATCCAAAAAGAGAAGATCTCTCATCTTGGAGGATGAAGAAGACGATGAAGATCACTCTATTCCGCACTGGTAAGGACTAGACGTTCGTATCTCGATCAACGTAACTTGACCGAGCAAAGAGAAGAAGAGCTGCGAGAAAAGGAGAAAGAGGATGAAGAAGAAGAAGAACGAGAGAGAGAGAAAGAAAAAGAAGATGAAGAAGAAGGAGAAGAAGAGAAAGAAAAGTCTGCTGCTGAATGAGAGAAAGAAACGGAAGAGCATGATCATCACTCCACCCATCTTGATGTCTTAGAGACAGGGGGAGTTGACGAGCAAGATTTTGATGTCTTAGAGACAGGGGGAGTTGGGGAGCAAGAAAAATCCTCACCTCATGCTTCTCCATTACCGAAGATCATCATGATACATCATCAAATCTGCAAGGTCATACGAAGCGCCATCGCCCGCATTCACTCCATCCGAGAAAGTAAATGCTAGTATACGAGGCCCGACAATTCCGCAGATTTTCATCGTATTCTTGATATTCTTCTGGAAATGCGGGGACAAATCTATGCTCGGACTATGAAATTCAAGCCATCAAGAATGCTGGCCAAGCATCTTGATACCCCGGAAGACGAGAATGAAAGACCTCGCTCCGCAGATTCAAGCTAATGCCAAAGGAGAAGAGGTAGTAAAATTAAGGGAAGACTTGAAGAGGCTCGAAGGCATAGTACAGTCCATGGGAGAATTCCAGATCGTGCGCATTCCCAAGCGAGACATGACTCTTTTCTCACCTTTTTTTTTACCGATGACAAAAAGGGGGAGAAGAAATTTGAACCAACCATCTTTTTCCAACCATCTTTTTCAATCCTTGATTTTAAATTTGTTTTGTGATTGTGAGTTTTTAAGTTTTTGAGTATGACTTGTGTGAACTTGAGTACGGACTGAATTTGGCTGTGGATTGTGATGCTTGACTGTTGGCATTTATATCGAGTATTGTTATATGGTATTACTCATGAAAGTCTAACCAATTTTCTGTGGATGCGAGTGCGGTTGTTTATTAAATCTTTATGAGATAGCCATATTGCTTGAGAAATGTTTTTGCAGGTCAAGGTTGTTCAAATCTACGGGAAAGTTTTGTCATCATCAAAAAGGGGAGATTGTTGGAGAAATCGCTCTAGAAGATTTTGAAGCGACAAAACGTTTCCATCGGTCTAGTCTACGGTTATTTGTGTCCGAAGACTTTCGACCACCGAGACTCGAACTCAAGACTCATATTTCAAGACTCAAGATTCAAGACTCAAGACTTAAGACTCAAAATTATTCTCATTGACCTATCTATCGATCCGGTGTCGAAGGAAATCCAAATCGAGGATTATGGTTAAGGATTTCATCTTGATCTCTCGGAGAAGATCTTTTGGCTGGACATATACAACGGATTCTTTGATTCGTATCTAGATCAATTGAAGATCCGATAATCGACGAAGTATTCTTGGAAGGTTCTATTCATGGAAACCAAGATCCCGATTGTATGGGCGAACAGTTGATTGATGGGCTATCGTCGATTCCTTTAATGGCTCGGATGATCTTCTTGATTGATTCCGTCCAACGGGTAGATTGGAGGAATTCCTTTGGTAAGTGCCAACGGTTATGATGGCATAAAGGAGTATAAAAGGAAGACGTCTCGGTTGTTCAAGTGTGTGATCGATAGAGAAATTCCCAGTCGAAACACCTTGATTATTAGTCGATACGATCGAGCGAAATTGTATACAGAGAGTGTCTATACTTTGTGATACCTTGAGTGAGTGTGGTAGTTCATCTACACCCGAAGTCAAGGAAGATCAACATTTGTAACATCTCTTTGTTCATAGTGGAATCCAGCCGATTGGCCATCGGTGCGTAAGAGTGGACGTAGGCTTGAATCAAGCCGAACCACTATAAACCTCGTGTTTAATTCTCTCTTTCATTCACTGAGTCTTACGATTGAATGTTATTTGCTGCAATTACTCAATTGTCTAAGTATTGTGCGAAAAATCGTTTATATACCTATTCACCCCCCTCTAGGTACTAGCACTAGCTATATCAGGGTGTAATTTGAACTAGTGCTCAAATAATGACTTTGAAAGGAAACAAATGAAGAACATCTCATATGCTTATGCTGTTGGAAGCTTGATTTATACTCAAATTTGCATTCGACCTAACATTGCTTTTGTTGTAGGAATGTTAGGAAGATACCAAAGTAATCTAGGTATAGACCATTGGAGAGTTGCAAAGAAGGTGATGAGGTACCTTCAAGGAACAAAGGGACACATGCTTATGTATAGACGAACGAACAATTTGGAGGTAGTCGGTTACTCGGACTCAGACTTTGCTAGCTACTTTGATTCTCATAAATTAATATCAGGATATATTTTTATGTTTGCTGATGGAGCTGGATCTTGGAGAAGTGCAAAACAGATCTTGGTTCTCACTTTCATTATGGAGGCAGAGTTTGTTTCCTATTTTGAGACTACCTCACATGGTATGTGGTTGAAAAGTCTCATATCGGGACTTAGAGTTGTGGATTCCATTCTAGGCCACTAAGAATGTTTCGCGACAATTCAGTTGCAGTTTTCATGGTTAAGAACAAAAAAAGTGGTAGTCGAAGTAAGCACATCGACATCAAGTATTTAGCCATTAGAGAACGTGTTAAAGAGAAGAAATTGATCATAGAACATGTGAGTGCTAGATTGATGATAATCGATTCTTTAACTAAAGACATGCCACCAATGAGTTATAAGGATCATAAACTCATAATGGATATTGGTCCAATCATGTAAATTTTTCTTTATATGAAAGAATTTGTGAGGCTTTTATTCATTTACAGTGTTTTTCTCAATACAGTTATATACATTCAGTTATTCTACGAAAAACAATTACGTTTGACCTGGAGTAAACATAAGGTTTATTCATTAAGTTATGTTATCACATATGAGCTCATAAAATGCATTGTGATACATGAAATATAATACTCGTTCTAAGAGGACTCATCGCTATGAGTCATGTGTTTTATTTTAGCATGAAGTTTATGTGGGTTTGGGTTAATATTTCATTTGATGGAATATTGGGATTAAGTGAGAGAATGTTATAATATATTTTATTATTCTAAATATGGTCCCAATTTTGTATTTCCCAATTAATTCCAATTTATTGCTCACTTTATTACCCGTGTTTATTACGTGATATTTGCCTATTAATATGTTACCATAATATTCTTGATGGAAGATGTCGGTAATATAATAAATGGAACAAAACGTCAGGTCGTCTAGTCCTAACCCATCACTATAGAAAACACACCATCATGTTTGGTGGGTATTGGCTAGTGGAATAGAATGTTAGTGTTTCCATATTTGTAGATTGATTGTACTTCATGGATCCGTCCAAGGTCTTAGGATTTTCTGCATTTGCAAATTTTTATCGATGGCTGGAGGTATGTTGATATTTACGTTTCCATAAATCGATCTTGAATTTTATACGAATTTATCCGTGAATGATAAATTGGAATGGTCAGATTTTATTTAGATTTAGTCTTACAATTCCATCATCTTGGGATGCAAGCAAAATGCAAAGGGAGGCCAGAATGTCATGTAGGCCAAGAGAGAACTTATGTAGTTCATGACTTTGGAACCAGTATTCGACGCGTTCCATGAAAGTCTTGGTCCTTCGATAACACTAAATAAATGGCACGTGCAAAAACCCACCTCCCGCACCTAAACTTCTGGGTCAAAGCAATGGAAGCTAACCAACATGGCGTCAAATTGAAGATCTTGTTCATACTATCTTGCAAAAGATAATGCAAAAAGCCTTAACGAAGAAGACAAAGAGCTGTACGCGTCGAGGTCTTGAAGCAATGGAGCAGGCAGGCAGGCAGTGATCTGCTCCCGTATAAATAAGCGGTCGCAAGAGCTTTCGTTTTCATCCTCGAACTAAGCTCTTGCGACTGTCTTCACTCGGCCAAATTAGATCAGAAGAATCTCAACGAGAGAGACAGTACGAAGGTCAGAGCTTGCATTTGCGGGGAGCTGTGTTCTTGTGTGTTTTGTCTCACTAAAATGGTTCTGTTTTCATACATCTGCAGATGAAGATTGTGATGTCGGTCCAGATGAAATGCGGGAAGTGCAGGACCAAGGCATTGCAGATCGCTTCTCAAGCACATGGTGATTCATTGTCCCTACACTGCGTAAACCTCACATTACGATGCGTTTTCTCTATGTATTTCACAATTCTCATCCGGCCTCTGGCCTTGTCGTTTCTTGGTGCACTCTGCAGTGCTTTTGATGCAGATAACTGGGATTAAGTTGGTCGTCGTTGTATCTGCAGGTACGGAATTCGTGGGGTTCAACGGAGAGCGTCAAGATGAAGTGGTGGTGGTAGGGAGAGGAGTTGATGCTGTGGAGATTGTGAGCGCAATGAGGAAGAAGGTTGGGACGACGGGGCTACTAAGCGCTGAGGATTGATTGAGGAAGCCTAAAGCTAGATCGAGACGGGCCTATCGAGTTTAGAAGATTTCAGAATTTTCTATTAAGCACATAGATAGATTTGATTCTTCTTTCCATACATATTCTCTTTCTTCCTGTCGTAGAAAAAGTGAAGCCAGATATAATTCTTGGACTGTCAATTACATATTTTGTTATTCATGCATGCTTATACTTTGCATAATTGAGTTACGCTGAGCTTGTTCATTGATTACCTGTAATCTGCCGTATACACATTAATTACTAGTTATCGGTCAAAGATCGACTCACAAAAGTTATTAAGTGAAAATAGGGGTGAGCAACGGTCTCCGTTCAATTCGGGAATCCATCAGAATAGGCCTTGCCGGTTTGGTTCAAGATTGGTTTCCAGGACAATCGAATAATTCCATCGGCTGAAATTTTGGGGATCAGTCAGGTTCAATTAAATTTCATGGCTGAGCCTCAAACCCACCGGTTCTACTAGGAACCGAACCTACAAGGTCGGTTTCAGGGTAGAACCAGTCTTGAACCAAATCACCAAATTTTTCTTAGAAAGCTATAGTAAGTTAACAACTTTAAAAAAATATAATATTAAGAGGCCCCCAAAGACATGCAACTGAACAAAATCACATGCACAATCTGAGCCCACATCCATCTCTTTCTAATCAAAATAAAATTTATAATACCGATTAAAAATTCAAACTCATGGCTCTTGCTTCACTCTTTCTTTTTCTGCTGTTTCCTCCCGTTCCGCTTCTCCTATCTCTCTCTGTTCTCTTGCTCTCAGTCTCTCATTTCTCCGGTTTCCCCTCTCGGTTCGGTCTCTTGCCATCTCGAATGCGGACCAAAGATAGATCGGTACTTAAAATCACTATTTACTAACTTAAATTGAGAATTAGAAGTTAATATAAATAGGGAGTTCCCAGCTCTAAGGTAGGGTCAATTCAGTGCCTGATTCTAGATTTTCTGGAACCAGCCCCAGTCTAGCTCCATAATAGGACCATATGGATCATACTCACTCCTAAGTGACAAGAACATATAGAACCTAATCAGTGCTTAAGATCATAATAATCAAAAAACTATAAAATAAAAATAAAAAACTCAGTTATTAGGCATTGGACCAAGGGCTCAAAACACAGATTATCAGAAAAAGTTTTTTAATGAGAATGTTTTCTAGCTACAAAATAATTTTCCTGAAACGAGTGGATCCGCAATACTTGACCATCCACTGTTACTCTTGATCTATTAGGTTTAAGTATGAAAACTTCGTAGGTATTCCAAGTGCATAAGCCCCAGTAAATCACAAATTTTAATATTGGTAGGTCCACATGATTAAAAAATAATTGGATGATTTTGTAGTGAGTTCAAACTAGGGGTAAGCATGATCCAGGTTGGGCTGGTCCACCCCCTAACCCTAGGATAGACCTGCATAGTATTGGTTCTTAATTTTTGGGACCGAAGACCGACCCTATTAAGCTTGAGACTGAGGACCGGACTGATCTAATGGGTTCAGTCCTGGTCGGTCAGATTCCATAGTCAACCCGAGACCAATCGATAAGTTTTTGTTTCATTTTTCGTACTCCCTAAAAAGACAAATCTATCATTTCATTTTAAGTAAATTCATGTACGAAACACATATAATCTCCTCAATCACTCATATATTCCAATTGTAATTTAAATCTCTTTCCTAAATACAATTGGATTCATCCACAATGAACGAAACAAAATCTATCATTTTGTGTGCATATCTCTATGATTGTTTTACATGCATATGCGTGTGATTCTGTGCTAGGACGTACATGGTAATAAACGAGTTGTGAAATATAGGTACACATTATTCTTATCTGTACATATTTTTTCCGATATATTAACTAAAATGTGGGTATCAATTTTTTTGGATCAAGCTCGAGACCTTTAATTCTGATGTTATGTGCCTACACACTTAGGGTGAATTTGATAACTATTATATTCCCGAGAATAATTTCTGATAAAAAATAATTCATTTTTATTCTGCTCCCGTGAATAATCTCGAAGTATTTTAAAGCGTTTGGTAACTGTCTAAAATTTCTATTCCTAGAATAGAATTGCGTTTGACATCGTCCTCAAAATTTCTACTCCAAACCATTTGCTTTTAATTTATTAATAATTGTATCATTTTTTCCTTTTCTTCTTATTTTATTTTATTTTATTTTCTTTCCCTTCTTCTTCTTCAAACTTTGGCCAGTCGCCAACCTTGGGATGACCGGCGACTGGCTAGATAAGGGCCAACAACCTTGTCAGAGAATCACTCGCCTTCGGCGAGGCCACACCTCGTTAGACGAGCCTTGGTTGGGCGAGCGGCCTCGCCCAAATTTGGCGAGGCCAAGCATGCCTAGCCGCCAACGGGCTCGACCTCACCTAGCCACCGCAAGGTTAGCCTCACCTTGGTCGAGTGATGCCAACCTCGTGATGGCCTTGCGAGGTTGAGCCCTACCAGCGGCTGGGCGAGCTTGACCTCGCTAGATCTAGGCAAGGTCAACCCTCGCCCAACCATGGCTCAACCAAGCCTTGCTCGACCAGGTGAGGCCCGTCGATGGCCGTGAGAGGCCCAGGCCACCAATGGCTAGGCGAGCCTCCGGCGAGCTCGGCAAGCTTCACCCAACTAGTCACCGACATCGGTGGATGACAGCGGCAATGGTAGTGGAAGAAGGAGAGAGAAGGAAGAAGAACAAGAAGAAAAGAAAAAAAAAATGAATTGACTTGGTTCTAGAATTGTTTCCGACAATAAAAAATTTAACTTTTTTTTTACTTCTCGATTCTACTTCAAATCTAATTCCCGAGAACAAAAAAATTACCAAATGAATTTATGTTCCAAATCTACCTTGGGAACAAAAGAATATGAATTTTTACTCTTCGGCATGTTGCCAACGCACCCTTAATCTTAATATCCAAGAGAGAATTTATGTAATTCATTGCTTTAGAACACGTATCGGACGCGTTCTATGATAGTCCAGATCCTTCTTATTAATACTAAGAACAATGGCACATACAAAGACCCCCTACACGCGCCAAAAATCTTGGGTCAACCTTTGCAACCAACGTAGCGTGCCGCCAGCCACGTCGAGCGTTAGGTGCAATTTCGCAGCAATGGCGGGAAGTGGAATGACGATCTACTTACGGCTGCAGTAGAGTCATAGTGACGATCTCGTTCACACTGTTCTTTCAAAGAAGAGGAAAAAAACAAAAAAAGAGCCTTGATGACAAAGACACAGCTGTCCGCGTCGAGGTCTAGAAGCAATGGAGCATTTGCGTGATCTGCTCGCGTATAAAGAAGCAGGTCCGAAGAGCTTTCATTTGCGTCACTCATAACTCCTCGAACCAAGCTTTCGCAGGTGTCTTTACAAGCCAAATTCGATCAGAAGAATCCCAGCGAGAGAGACAGCGCGAAGGTCTGTGCATACTTTGCTATTGCATTGAGATCTGTTCAGTTGTATTCTGTGTCTAATGTGGTCTTGTCCTCTTTTATTTCCCGTCATTTCCAGATGAAGATCGTGATGAAGGTAGAGATGAATTGCGGGAAGTGCAGGACCAAGGCATTGCAGATCGCTACTCAAGCAGATGGTGATTACTTATCCCTACACCTCTTTCTCTTTGTTTCTCTTTGTAGATAGACACGATGCATGTCGATATACTTCGCAATTCTCATTGGGCCTTCGGCCCAGTTGTTTTGTGAGTTAGTCCGAGTTTCTAAAATCCCTCTTTTCACTACTACCAAAATACGGAAACAAACCGAACTGAATCAGCCGTCTTTCTGTGCATTTTGTGGTGCCTAATGCAAAGAACTGGGATTGATCTGACCTTTCCTCGTTGTGCTCGCAGGTGCGGAATTCGTGGGGTTCGACGAGGAGCGTCAGGACGAATTGGTCGTGGCAGGGAAAGGAGTTGATGCTGTGAAGATTGTGGGAGCATTGAGGAAGAAGGTTGGGAAGACGAGGCTGATAAGCGTTGAGAATTAATTGATGGAGCCTAAAGCTTAGAACGAGACGGACATATAGAGTTCAGAAGATTTCAGGATTTTCTATTACGCACATATCGCCCTTGATGTTCACATAGATATGATTACTTCTTTCCATGCAAATTCTCATTCTTCCTGCAGAAAATGTGAAGTCAGATATATCTGTTCTTGGACTGTCAATTACATAGTTTCTTATTCATGTATGTATGCTGTTAAAACTCATATGCGCTTGTAGTTTGCCCTCGTGCTTTGTATAATTGAGGAACACTGTTTGATTATTGATTACCTGTTTCTGTCTTATATGTATTAATTACTTGTTACCAGACATAGATTAACTCACAAAAATTATAAAGTGAAAGTAAGGGTGAGTAACATGTGTCCATTTAATTCGGAAACTAGTCAAAACTGGCCTTGCCAGTCTGGTTCAAGGCTAATTCCCTAGACAAACTAGTAAGCTCATGGGTTGAAAACCTTGGAATTGACCAAGTTCGTTTCAGTTCTACAGTTGAGCCTTAAATCTATTGATTTTATTTGGGATAGAATTGACCACATCGGTTTAATGATAAAACCCATCTTGAACTGATTAGCAAATTTTTCTCAAGGAAAAATTCTAACAAGTTTAACAACTTTAAAATCATAAGAGGCTCTAGAGATATGCAATTGATTTAGACTCCATGCACAACCTGAGCCCACATCCTTCTCTTTTTAATCAATATACAAATTTAAAAGTCAAACTCCTAGCTCTAACTTCTCTTTCTTTTTTCTTTTTCTACCTCCTCTTCCACCTCTCTCTCTCTCTCTCTCTCTCTCTGGTCTCTTGCTGTCTCGGATGCGGACCCAAGATAGATTGGCACTTAAAATTATTAGTTACTAACATAAATTGAGAATTACAAACTAATTTAAATAGGGAGTCATAGATGAAAAAAATAAGGTGGGATGATTCTCAATTTGCCTGATTCTAGATTTTCTTGAACCAGCCTCTAGAGTAAGATAACCCGAATCATACTCACTCCTAAGTGTTATGAGTGTGTGGAACCTAATCAATGCTTCAGATCGACATAATCATTTATAAAATAACTTCATATACTAGGCATTCACCAAGGATTTAAAACCCAAATGATGTAAATAAGTTTTTGATTAAAATGTTTTCCAGCCACAAAATAATTTTGTCACCCACGTCCAAGTAGGCATCCGGATATATCATCCACGTCATATTTTGGCCTTGTCCAATAGCCACATTAGTTGAATTTGGTTGGATTTAATAAACACGATGTCGTAATTTGAGTACAGGTTCCCATCCCCATGGAATGCTCCAGCTATATCATTTTGAGAAGGACGTCTTGTGGGTGCACGTGAAGCTTTTGCTAAGAAGACTTTTTCTTAAGTCAACTTTAAATTAATCAGCCGACTAACGGAAGTTCACCGAGTCTTTACCCTCTCAATAGGACCAAATCAAAAGGGCACATGACGATCATGTAGAGAACGTCAAATTGAATGATTTTGTGCATTAATAAACACGACTTTGCCTTAGGGAAGCAGCTATATAGCTGTATGAATATCTCCAAGTTCATAGAGCTTCATTTTTTGCCACAAATTGCTAACATAAACAGCAGCCGTCACGAATGAGTCATGAAAAATATGTATACATTACTCTTATGTATGCTTCTGACTTTGATCTTGAGTGCACTTTGATAATAGACTTATAGAACGCATTTTGCATCTGATATATTAACTACAATTTGACCAATTTTAATTGGAATCAATCTTGAGATCTCTAAATCTAATTCCATGACTTTAGAGCATGTATTGGACGGTTCTATGAATGTCATAGTCCGTCTTATTAAATACTAATTAAATGGCACATGCAAAAACTCCCGACGCGCACCAAAATTTTGGATCAAAATGATGGAAATGACAGCTAAAGAATGTGATACATCAATGCAAACCTGCATGCAATCCTAAGTTATCCGAAGAGGAGATATAATGATCAAAAGAAGAGGCATTTCAAGTTAAAATAATGGGATTACCTCAAATAAATTTCAGCCCAAAACCAAGCATTGACCAAGACTGAAGTCCACTCCACGTGGCGTACATCCCACATCGCAGCTTAGTAGCAATGGCGTGAAAGTGACGATCACGTTCGTGGAAATAGCGCCAAAGCGAAGATCTGTAACGCGTCGAGGTCCTGAAGCAATGGAGCATTTGGGTGATCTGCTTGGCGTATAAATGAGTCGCCAAGAAAACTATCACTTTCATCACTAATAGCTCGAGCTAAGCACTTGTGCAGGACCAAGGCATTGCAGATCGCTGCTCAAGCACATGGTGATTCATTATCCCTGCACCACATAAACCTCGCATTCCAAGTATTTTTGCATTTGATATATTTCGGAATGCCCTGGAAACGGAGTGAATCGGAAGCGTCGGACCGGGTCGGAGGACAACCTCTTTGACTAGATCTGCGACCTTGTACTGGTCTTCTTCCATTGTAGAACGTGGAGAGAGAGAATGAGGGGGAGAGAGAGAGAGAGAGAGAGAGAGAGAGAGAGAGAGAGTTGGGTGGGGGCGAGTAAGAGTGGTGGTGGCTTCAAAAAGAAATTGTTGCGTTACCAAACGCATTTCTTTTTTATTGTTTAAGGGCGCGGAAATGATGGATTTCGTAAATTTTTTGGAAAATTGAAATGAAAAATTGACCACCTTGCAAGATTGAGAAAGTAATTCGACAGAGAAAAATGTACTAGGTTGTTTCCTTTTATACGAGGTCTTGTCTTAACTTTACTCAAACGGTCGTGTTGTTTCTTTTTGTACATTTGCTTCATAGTTCAATCCCTTGTATAATTAAATTTACCCCTTTTTTCACTAAAAAGGCAAAATTGCCTTAACGTATTCATTGCATTTTAAAGTGGTAGACCCAAATTTACTTTCCTTCTTTTTTGTTCTTTTTCTATTTTTATTTAGAATCCGATTATCATAATTAAACATTTCACATGTTTTGTATTTGTTTAATGTGGCTATCTCGTGTATATAGAAGGTATTATGCTTTCTTTTTTTCTTTTTTCTTTTTTAGATTTTACTTCCAAAAAGAAAGTTTTGTTGAAAAGAACAATTTCTCAGAAATCTAATTCTTTTTACATTGTTGAGCAAATTAATGAGTTAATTGTCAAGTAGAATCTAGAAATTAACATTGACAATTTTGTTAAAAAAAACTTATCTTCATAATCTTTTACTTCTGTTGAGCATATCACCATCAAATTCTTCCTTTTCTTGATATTTTTTTGAAAACACTTCATGAATGATAATAATTTTTTGTCAATTCAAATCGATGAGATTTCATTGGCATTTAAAGAAAACATTTGTTATTTAATAAATGTTGTGATTTAATTACGTTTCATCTTTTAAAATTTCACATTGAAGAATATAACTATGATTTTATTTTAGAAATTCTTCATTTTTTTTTTTAATTTCATCGACCATCCCATTATATGTCTATGTGTAAAAAAAATAGTTTAAAAGAAAGAGTTTGTGAAAGTTTATAAACAAATTATTACGTTAAAAAATTGTATGTTAAAATTTTTCTAGATTCTACTTGTCAATTAATCAACAAATCTGTTAAACAACTTTGGAAAAATTAGATTTCTTGAAAATTTCTCTTTTTGACAAAACTAATCTCTACATTAGTAAAATCTAACAATAAATTGAAATCACAATACCTTTAATATACATGACGTACCCACAAAAGAAAAAACACGTGAAATCTTAATTATGGCAATTAGATGCTACATAGAAATAGAAAACTAGAAAAAAAAAAAAAAAAAAAGAAGGGATGTAAATAAGTAGGGGCCACCACTTTAAATTACAATTGATGATCGATGGCGATTTTGTTTTTTGATGAAAATTGGGTGGATATAATCATATAAGGGGTGGAAATAGGGCCCCTAGTGCTATATGGATATTAAAAATGCACAATCAATAGTTCAAATCGAAAACCTCACATCAAATATGTATTAATAACCAAGCATTAAACAAAATATTAAGATCTCGTTTATATGTAGCTGAAAACCAAACCCTATACTTGTTTAATGATTTTTTCATGGATATTAAAACTACACAATTAGTTATCAAAAACCGAAAAAATGTCAAATCAAATAATGTATTAGAAACCGTGCGTTAACCAATATATTAAGATCTGGTATATAATTAGCCGAAAACCAAAGCCATACCTATTTCATGATATGTGGATGACTTGTGTCGAACTTTCACTACCACCTTCACGCTCCCATCCTTAATCCTACCCCCGAGCTCTCCATTAACTCAATAAGTCGGTTCATGGATCCATTTATTCTTCAAACGCAACAATATTAAGGAGGAAAAAATGCTAAAAGTGAATCCCGCGTCGGGTCGGGTCAAATATGGGGTGAGCCCCCACACATTTGACCAACGTACTTGAATGCAGGTTCAAACTCGAGAAATTTAATGTTAATTTCATGATATCTATGTTTCTGTAGACATGAGTTGATTTAATCCAAAAAGTTCATATGAAAGCGAATGCATTTTTTCTTTCTCCCTACTTTTCGACTTTTTGTACCAAAGCAATAGCTTGATTTTGCTCGTGCACGATACGCCAATTGGATGATGTGGACCACCCGATGTGAGCTCGGGCTCACTGCCCCTGGTGCACCCATATGTCTTTCCACACGATCTAAGGACTAGGAGTCCACACGCACCTGTTGCATTGCACCTAACATATTTTGCTGAGCACAACCCACTCCTTCCTCTCCACTGCATGTCTTTCAGGAATTCCTGCTCCGGAAAGTTTGCTCCGTGGGAATAAGTATAGTCATATAAAAGGTCGCGAATTTTCAAGAATTCTAGCCGAGAAGGCCGGGGATTGAGAATCCAGTCTTCACAACTTGTGAATGAGCTTGATTAAGCCAACGCATTACTGAAGGTCTTAGTCCTCGTTTAAAAATATAAAATTAGGTCTTTGTTGCTTTAATCATACTACAATTTCACATAGCACCAATACTATCCATTGCATATGGGGAATCCACATAATATGTGATTGGGTCAAAAGGAATTACTTTTCGTCCATGTGCTTTCATAACTTTTTCTAGTTAATTTTATATACTTTCTATTTGTCTAATCAAATCCTAGGTTTGCAAATTTTCTAACCATGAGCATTAGCATACTTTATCAACATCACGCAACAGTTATGTTAGCTGAAGTTACTCGGACTTGGCATTCGAGGATCTCGAGATGTAAATGCAAGTCCCCATTTCCATGAAATGCTCTAGCCAATACCATTGTGCAATGGACGTCTTGCTGGAGCACGTGAAACATTCACTAAGGAGACTTCTTCTTAGTCAACTTTAAATTAATCAGCTAGGTAACGGTAGTCCACCGAGTCTTTCTGCTCTCGACCGGACCGAATCAAAAGGCCACATGAGCACGATGTAGAGAACGTCGAATTGAAGATTTTGCACGTTCATACAAACGAAATTTGCCTTAGGGAAGCAGCTAACTAGCTGTAACGCGTCGAAGTCTTAGGAGCACGTCCGAGTTCGTATTATATAAGAAGCACTGCAGGGGTCCCTTTTGTTTTTCCTCGTTCATCTGAGCATAAGCATTTCGTCCAACGTGTCTTTTTGGCAGAGAAACTGATAACAGAGACGACATGACCAAGGTAAGTACTTGCACTAACTTCTTGCACTAGTATAGTCGATAGTTTTTATCTATTTATTTTGTGTTTGTGTTCGCATTTGTTGTTTGCTAATCAACTCCATCATTTTGCAGAGGAAGATTGTGATTAAGCTTGGTGTGCAGGGCCAGAGATACAAGACCAGGGCACTTCAGATTGCAACTACAGCCGATGGTGACAGACCCTAGAAATCGTATATCATAGTCAAGATACCCCATTGCCCAATTTAATCCCGAAAAATATTTTTATCATGTCATAAATATTTAATATTACTTCGCAAGGAGTACTCTTTACACAAATTGGTATAAGAAAGACGGCTTTTATTGTAACGATTTTTAGATGGCAAGATTTTTTATTGATTATCTTTTCTAATAAGGTAATTTAGCATGCTCTATGTCATTGTAGGGGTGGAATCTGTGAGTTTTCATGAAGAGCGTGAAGAGGAGATGGTGGTGATAGGGAAAGGAGTTGATGCAGTGACGATCGTCAGCAAATTAAGGAAGAAAGTTGGGAAGTCGACCAAGTTACTAAGCGTTGAGGATCTTGTGGATTAATTAATGAAACCAAAAGCTAAAACCAGCATGGAAGACATTGTCCTAGATTCCATCCTTACTTTTCTAGGGCATTTACTTTATTGCTTTGTTCTTCGTGAACTATTTTACTAGTCGTGCGTGTGTATTTGTATTCTAAGTCCAAGTTCTTTGGCCGCTTGAACTTGTCTTTATCCCGCATATTAGATGGCACTTTTGTTTTACGGACTAGTTTCTTTGATCTATCCTTCTAAATAATATTTCCTTTTCGTCCGCTTTTAATGATTATGTGCATAAGCATGACCTCTTCTTTTTCTTTTCTTTTCTTTTTTTTTCCATTTAATGGTTATGGGTAGTGCACACAATATCTTTTACCAGGGGCTCTAGTCAACACTTTGGTTGAAAGACACTATGTGAAGCATCAATTTGTTAAAGAAATCCCTTATGATGTTTTGAAGATGACAAAATAAATCAAATGCTACTAACATGTTTGATGGTTGAGTAATAGACTATGCAGATGTTAGAATATGTAAAGGATATTGTCAAAGTCTATACTTGAAAGAACCAGAAGACTGACTCTGAAGCTGAACAAGAAGACAAACTCTATGCTGAAGCAGAATATGTTCAAACTCAGATTGTAAAGTCTATCGCATTCAGACTCAGATTGTAAAGTCTATTGCTCTCAGACTTTACATCCAGATTCGACAGAACGTAACTCAAGCCCAATCATATAACGGCCAGTGATCTAGTTTGGATTCCACATCAAGATTGATTTAATTGATTCAATTTATTTGATTGACGATTGGATCTTGAAGACAAGAACTTTCTATACGAAGAAGCTTTACTTATGGAAACCAAGATTTCGTTTGTATGGGCGATCGGAATCAATTTGGGATTCTACCTTTGTCACTCAACGGCTACCAAATCTTCTAGATACAGAGCTATCCAATGGGTATATTGGAAGACGATTCTCTGGGATATTGTCCAATGGCTAGTTTGAAAGTGGAGAAGTATTTAAGGAGATGAAGGACCGATGAGCAAGTAAGAGATAGAGCGTAGAATTTTTAATTCCAAAGTCTGAGCAACATTCGATCATACACTTGTCTTTGGAGAGCTTAAACGTTTGTGATCGTGAGAGAAATACCAAAAAAGTGACTTAGTGAGATAGTGTGATCTATTAAGTGTTTGCACTCAAAGTTGTAATCTCTTGTTGATTGCATAGTGGAATCCGGCTAAGAAGGTCTGTTAGCGTGGGAGAGTGGACGTAGGCTTGGATTAAGCCGAACCACTATAAATCTTGTGTTCTTATTCTCTTCCTTAACTCCTTTATTTTACTTGAAGTTTATTTTATTCCGCATATATTTGCCAAAATTTATTTTATACACCTATTCACCCCCATCTAGGTGTTCATACCAGCACTCTCACAATTGACTAGCAGGAGTCTAAACTTCACAAGGCTTTACCAGCGATAGTCTAGTAATTCGACACCCTACCTAGATGCTACACCTTTTTAATGTCCAATGGCCTGCACAACCTTGTCTTCTAATTCCCCACTAGTTTTTTCTTCCTAGCGGAGTGGGAATACAGGAGGTGACATTAGGGAGTCCCAACCCTCAGCAGTTCTTCACTCTATTTTTCTCCTTTGAGCCTTTTAAGGACTTGCTCAGGTCTACAAATCTATCATTATATCCGCATTTTAGATGGCATCTTTTTTCTACGAACTAGTTTCTTCGAGGGCTGTTTGTTAACCATCCAAATAGTGACTAATTCTAATTTTTTTTTCCCAATAGTAGTTTTGGAACATAATCGCGTTTGGTAAAAATTTTGTTCTTGGGAATAAATTTATATTTTTTATTCCCGAAAGTAGATTTGGAACAAAATTAAGAAATAAAAAAAAAATTGATTATTGTTTCCGAGAACAAATCTAAGAATCAAGACCATATTTCTCTTATTCTTCCCTTTTCTTCTTCTTCATCTACCGCCATCTCGTAGTTGCCGTCTGCCGTTGTCCGCCGCCGTCCGTCTTCTGCCGTCTGCCGCTGTCCATCGTCTGCCGTCAACCACCGCCAATTGCCGGCAATCGGTTCGGCAAGCTCGCCAGGCCAAGGTGAGGTCCGACGAGCTCGCCGGTGGCCAGGTGGGCCTCATCCAGCCCCAACAAGGCATGCCTAGCCACTAGTGAGGGCCGACGACGCTCCAATGAGGTCGTCGGCCCTCGTCTGGCTGGTCGCTGGACCACCGACCAACCACTTGAAGAAGAAGAACAGGAGAGAGAAAGGAAAAAAAAAAAAAAATATAAATTAAAAGAAAATGATTTGGAGTAGAAATTTTGAAACAATACCAAAAAATTCTAAATAAAAAAATTTAGACAATTATCAAATGGCTTAAAATGCTCAGAAATTGTTCCCGAGAACATAATAAAAAAGAATAATTTATTATCATAATTTGTTCCCGAGAACATAATCGTTTCCAAACGCGCCCTTCGTCTATCCTTCTTAATAATATCTCATTTTCATCCGTTTTTTTATTGTTTAGTGCATAAGCATGGCTTATTCTTATTCTTTTTTTCTTTTTTCTTTTTTCATTTTATGGTTGTAGGTAGTGCCAAATAATAGAGGTGGCAAAATGGGTCATTGACCCATTTTGCACCCATATTCTTCACAAATGGGTCGAATGTGGGTTATGAAGTTGTAATGGGCCATGACCCACATTTGACTCATTTTAAGTTCAGTTTTATATGGGTCGAAAATGGGTCACACGTTTTGACCCATTTTCGACCCATTTTTAAAACCTAAAAAAATGAAAATCCTAGCGACACAACCCTTCGACCTTCGTCCTCCTTTGCTCACCTCCGAGCCGCCTCGCCACTGGTCGCAATGGCTCGCCTCCGCCGCCCGCTACCACGGCTTGCCTCCGCCGCTCCCTCAAAGGTCGCCGACGACTAGCAAGGCTCGAGCTCGCCGGTGTCGGGCGGGGCCTTGGCCTCGTCGGATTGGTGAGATCGAGCCCTACCCAACGCCGGCGAGCTCAATCTCGCCTATCGATGGTCGCCGACCGTCATCGTGGCCCGGCAATGGTCGAAGAAGAAAAAAAAAAAGAAAAATTAAAAATAATTATTAAAATTAAAAATGATATTTTAAAAAATAAAAATTATATTTTTAAAATAAAATTATTAAAAATGAATTATTAAAAATAATTAAAATATATTTCAAAAAAATTAAAAATTTGATTTTTAAAAACATTTTAAAAAGAATTATAAAAAATTTCCATTAAATTTGTATTCCATAAAAATTGTTAAAAAATTTGTATTGCATTAAAATATTTTAACAATAAGTAGGTTTTAGCAATACGGGTCAGGTCGGATATGGGTCGGGTCGGGTACGGATCATTAGATTTACACTACAAGAATATGGGTCAAAACGGGTTAAATTGGTCAAATATGGGTTGATCAAATTTCGACCCGACCCATACCCGACCCGACCCACCCGTTTGCCACCCCTACCAAATAACAAGGGAAAAGCCATCAAGACCATTATGGAGTCGTGGATGCATCCTATCCCAGCACTATCTCAAAACCCCGACTGTTTGACTTGGCTGAAGCATTCTTCGGGTGTGTTCTCGGTGGCGTTGGCTTGGCAAGCCATCCGTCCCAAGAGAAATTTGGTCCCGTGGTGCTACTTCGTATGGAACAAAACTCTTATCCCACGGTACCAAGTCCACCTTTGGCTCACAACCAAGCATCGACTACCTACCTAGGTCCTTCTACTATCCTATGGTAGAATTGTTGATGCTTCTTGTGTTTTTTGTAACTCTAGACCGGATTTGATCGATCATCTATTTTTTGATTGCCACACTACAGCTAGTCTTGCCATGTTTTGGGCTGCTAAATGCAACCTTCCTTAGCATAACAGGGGGTGGATGGACAATCTTCAATGGGCCATCGAGTGTATCCCAGGCAATGACTTTTATCAAAGTATTGTGAGGTACTCTTCCGGTGCTCTATGCCACACCATTTGGAAGATGCGGAATGACATACTCTTCCGGGGCCAAGTCCTATTCATTCCCGCAATGAAAAAACATCTCATCAAAGTTGTGAAGGATAAGGCACTTACCTTCAATCACGTTTTCGACACACCAAAAAACAAGAGGATCCAAAGAAGTTGGGGACTCGACCCCACTATCTTCTCTTCGGCAGTGTCTATTCCCTCTTTGTAATTTTGTTGAGGGTTGTTCATACTTGACTTCCCTTTTTTTCTTTTTTTTTTCTTTTCTCGGCACCCTTCCACTCGTTATGACTTGTATGCCATTATGAGTGTAAGTCTTGGTGCCAAGACCCCTATTGTATAGCCGTGTTTGGTTAAAAGTTAATACAATGCTTACATTACCTATATATATATAACAAGGGAAAAGTGTTAAAAAAGTCATAAACCTTTTGTATTTTTGCCAATTTAATTCTAAACATTTTCACTCAATATCAATTCAGTTCTTTCAGACTAATTTTTATTGGATTTTGTTAATGGGGTGCCGACCGACTGACGTGGCACGATCAACATTGACGTTAACAACTTTTAATAATATTTTAATATTTTTGAATTGTTTATTTTCTTTTTCTTTTTATTTTGCCTTTTTGTTTTTGTTTTTGTTTTTCTTTTTTCCTTCTCCTCCTCGTTCCTCCAGCTAGTCGATGGACCTCAGTGACCAACCAGAAGTGACAACCAACAAGTTAAGGTCAAGGTCGACCTCATCGGCCTCTGGCAAGGCTCGCCAGTGGTTGTAAGGGCGGCCTCGCACTAGGTGGCAAGGCTCACCCTCGCCAGATCTGGCAAGGGTCAAGCCTCGCCAACCATGGTTGAGGCTTGACCTCGCTAGATTCGACGAGGTCGAGCTTCACCCAAGCCTCACCCAGCCTCTGGCAAAGCCAACTTAAGGCTGCCCAAGCCACAAGGGTGGTCTTGCTCCAAGCTAGCGAGGGTCAAGCCTCGCCGGAGGTTGGGCAAGGCATGACCCTTGCCATATCCGCCGAGGGCAAGCCTTGCCACCCCACATGAGGCTACCCTCACGGCCACTGGCGAGGGCTCAAGCCTCGCTAGTAGCCGACGAGGTCAAGGTCCAGTGATCGGACGGAGGAAGGAGGTGGAAAAGGAAAAAAGGAAAAATATAAGAAAATGAAAATGAAAAATAAAAAGAAAATAAAAATTTAAAATATTAAAATATTATTAAAAGTTATCCACGTCAGCTAACTAGCACTCAGTTCAACAAAATCTTGCCAAAATTAGCCAAAAAGAACTCAATTGGCACTAAGTGAAAAGGTTTATGATTAAATTAGTATTAATAAAAGGTTTATGACTAAATTAACATAAATGCAAAAAGGTTTTGACTTTTTTTAACACTTTTCCCCAAATAACAAGGAGAATAACAAATTCTATTATCCAATACTCGAGAGGAGAAATTACTAGACAAAATTCACAATGAATATCAAGGACATGAGATATTTAGTTGGTTCAACTTGAGTATTGATAATTATTCTATGGGGAGAGTCGGGCTGCAAATAAATTCATTATGAGTCGAGAGAATTATAAAGTTGCAATACTCAAACACTTAAATGTTTTTGAATTTTAGATTACACCCAAAGCAAATGTAGAAGTGTTATCTCATAATACCTCACAAGTTTTGCCCGAAAAATTCTTGAAGACAAAATCCTAACACTCCTATCGATTGCTTTGAAGTGTAATAACCAAGCAGAATAACCCACATGCGTGCTTTTTATTCTGGTTCACTTCACTTGCCTGGAATTTGAAATCAAGAATGATTAAGCAACTAAAACAAATCCAAGCGAAATCATAGCCCTGCCGACTCAAACATGGAATGCATCATTTATTCAATGCAAGATCAGACTCCACCAAATTTTGCACTTCACCCAATTTGGTTGGAGAGAAAGTCCAATTAAGACTTTGCTTGATAAACGCCGCATCCGATATCGCTTGCACTCTACTGGTCGACCTACAATCTCCCATTCAGGTGGTGTCATGTTTGTAAACCTGTCAAAATGGGTTCGAAATTCATTTAGTAACTCAACATTATTTAGAAGGGTTATACTAAACTTTGCAGATGAGAATAATGGGTTTGCAAAATAAAGAGGTCAAAATAAGTGGGTTATAGGGTTGCAAATGGGTCATAAAACAATTTATGATTGGATCAACTAAAATGCGATTTATGTGGACATAATATAACTAAATAAAAGATGTTCCCAATGTCTATTATGTCAATGCTAACTAAGCTTAAAATAATATTTTATATAGAGGTCGGGTCAACTCCTAATTTTTTTATACGATATATGATTATACATGATAATCAAAATTTATGTGTCAATAACGGTTCAGGATATTGATGTCATAGTGATAATATTATATGGATTTTCTCTTTAGGAAAATGAGTAAAGAATTTTCTTGCCCATTATTAGATGAATAAATATGATATTTTTTAAGTTATATTTCGAGTTCAAGATATGTACAAAATTCCATCCATTTGAAGTTTTTGATTTGTTCAAAATATGGTGTCCATCTTTTAGTCTTGCGCAAATCTAGATTACTCGGGCGAAGAAAGTTGATCTTTTATCTTCGACCGGTTTGACTTCTTGGGCTTTATTTATATTGCGTAGACAATTTCTTTGGACAAGTGCAAAAGAAACGTATATATAAATATATACATGTACGCGTGGGCCAAGGGAAGTCAGAGGAAAGGCAACTAAAAACAAGGGTTTTGCTTTTTCCTTCTTGCCTGCAGTAGCCGCATATAAAAAAAGAAAAAGAAATCGTGGGTTTTCTTTTCTTCAGTGAAGAAGAAGCCGCACGGTGAGATCTCGACGTAGCCGCACAAGGACGAACGCAAAGCAAACGAAGCGAGCGTTGTGTTCGACAGCCGTACGATGAGCTTTACATTCAATTGAATTATTTATATGTAAACACGTTAGGTGAAACACTCGAAAGTATAAGTAATTAAACATTTAATTTTTTAATTATAGTGAATTATTTATTATTATTGACTTTATCTATGAATACAGGTATCAACACTTAGATCAAATTATATAAATTTGTGTCTTTTATTGTTTTTTATTTATTTCATAGTGATTTCACATTGACTTAAATTTCAAAATATGATATTTTCTGTGTTAGTCTTATAACACTATGATACTTAATAGTAAATAAAATGGTAGTAAAGATGCGTAAATATAGATGCCATCTTATGATTCAATTTTAATGAATTATTCTCATTCTGAGATGATGTACTTTCATTACCTAAAATAACTCAAATCAAATTATCCTTTCTTTTTTCATTTTCTTATGGTGCACATACATAAATGAGTCCCCTTCTTGCCTGTCACACTTAAAGCAAACCCCAGCAACTTTTTCAATATCAAACCTTCACATAGATATTCCATACCCTACAAGTCCATGTCTGCGAATAAATGAATGATGGACGGGTTTGTATTTTAAGAAAATTCATGTATCAAACATATATATAATCCTCTAAATCACTCATTTATTCCGACTGTAATTTTAATCTCTTTCCCAAATACGATTTGATTCATCAACAATTAAGAGAACAAATTTATCAGTTTGTGTGCTTATCTCAATGATTGTTTTAAATGCATATGTGTGCGCTCTTGTGCTGGTACGTACATGGTAATAAAAGAGTTGTGAAATATATGTACAAATTATTCTTATCTATACATATTTTATCTGATATACTAACTAAAATGTCAGTATCAATTTTATTGGATCAAGCTCGAGACCTTTAATTATGATGTTATGTGCGTGCGCAGTTAGTCTTGATATGTAAAGAGTGGCAAAAATGTCAAATGGGCAAAGAGAGAATTTATGTAATTCATGGCTTTAGAACACGTATTGGACGCGTTCTATGGTAGTCTAGAACCTTCTTATTAATACTAAGATCAATGGCACATGCAAAGGCCCCATAGACTTACCAAAAATCTTGGGTCAACCTTTGCATCCAATCCTAAATAGCCAGCATTGAAGTCAACTCCACGTAGCGTGCAGCCAGCCACGTCGAGCGTTCCGTGCTACTTCGCGGTAAAAGGCGTCGAAGTGGAGTGACAATCTACTTACGGGTGCAGTAGCATCATAGTGATGATCTCGTTCACACTGTTCTTTCAAAGAAGAGGGAAAAAACAAAAGAAGAGCCTTCACGACGAAGACAGAGCTGTCCGCGTCGAGGTCTTGAAGCAATGGAGCATTTGCGTGATCTGCTCGCGTATAAATAAGCGGGTCGCAAGACCTCTCGTTTTCATCACTCATAACTACTCGAGCCAAGCTCTCGCGGGTGTCTTCACTCAGCCAAATTCGATCTGAAGAATCCCAGCGAGAGAGACAGCACGAAGGTCTGTGCATACTTTGCTATTGCAGTGAGATCTGTTCTGTTGTATTTGTGTCTAATGTGGTCTTGTCCTCTTTTATTTCCCGTCATTTCCAGATGAAGATCGTGATGAAGGTAGAGATGAATTGCGGGAAGTGCAGGACCAAGGCATTGCAGATCGCTACTCAAGCAGATGGTGATTACTTATCCCTACACCTCTTTCTCTTTGTTTTCCTTTGTAGATAGACACGATGCATGTTGATATACTTCGCAATTCTCATTCGCCCTTTGGCCCAGTTGTTTTGTGAGTTAGTCCGAGTTTCTAAAATCTCTCTTTTCACTACTGCCAAAATACGGAAACAAACCGAACTGAATCAGTCGTCTTTCGGTGCATTTTGTGGTGCCTAATGCAAAGAACTGGGATTGATCTGACCTTTCCTCGTTGTGCTCGCAGGTGCGGAATTCGTGGGGTTCGACGAGAAGCGTCAGGACGAATTGGTCGTGACAGGGAAAGGAGTTGATGCTGTGAAGATTGTGGGAGCATTGAGGAAGAAGGTTGGGAATACGAGTCTGATAAGCGTTGAGGATGATGTGACGGAGCCTAAAGCTTAGAACGAGACGGACATACAGAGTTCGGAAGATTTCAGGATTTTCTATTACGCACATATTGCCCTTGATGTTCACATGGATTTGATTACTTCTTTCCACGCAGATTCTCATTCTTCCTATAGAAAAAGTGTAGCCAGATATATATGTTCTTGGACTGTCAATTACATTTTTTGTTATTCATGCATGCATGCTGTTAAAAATCATATGTGCTTGTAGTTTGCCTTCATGCTTTGAATAATTGAGTAACACAGTTTGATTATTGATTATCTGTTGTCTGTCCTATATCTATTAATTACTTGTTACCAAGCATAGATTAACTCACAAAAATTATAAAGTGAAAGTAAGGGTGAGTAACATGTGTCCGTTTAATTCGGAAATTGGTCAAAACCGGCCTTGCCAATCCAGTTCAAGGCTGATTCTCTAGACAACCTAGTAAGCTCATGTGTTGAAAACCTTGGAATTGACCAGGTTCAGTTGAGTTCAGGTCTAGAGTTGAGCCTTAAATCTACTGGTTTTACTTGGGATAAAACTTATCAGATCGGTTTCATGGCAAAATCCATCTTAAACCGATTAGCAAGTTTTTATTAGAGAAAAATTCTAAGTTTAACAATTTTAAAATCATAAGAGGCTCTAGAGAGATGAAATTGATTTAGATTACATGCACAGCCTGAGCTCACATCCTTCTCTTTTTAATCAAAATATAATTTACCGTACAAATTTAAAAGTCAAACTCCTAGCTCTTACTTCACTCTTTCTTTTGTTTTTCTTCCTCCTGTCTCTCTCTCTCTCTCTCTCTCTCTCTCTCTCTCTCTCTGTGTGTACGGTCTCTTGCTGTCTCGGATGCGGACTCAAGATAGATTGGCATTTAAAGTTATTAATTACTAACATAAATTGAGAATTACAAACTAATTTAAATAGGGAGTTATAGATGAAAAAAATAAGGCAGGATGGTTCCCAATTTGTCCAATTCCAGATTTTCTTGAACCAGCCTCTATAACAAGATAACCCAGATCATATTCACTTCAGATCGAGATAATCATCCATAAAATAACTTCATATACTAGACATTCACCAAGGATATAAAACCCAAATGATGTAAAGAAGTTTTTTGATTAAAATGTTTTCCAGCTACAAAATAATTTTCTCACCCACGTCCAAGTAGGCATCCGGATATATCATCCACGTCATATTTTGGCCTTGTCCAACGGCCACATTAGTTGAATTTGGTTGGATTTAATAAACACGATGTCGTAATTTGAGTCCAGGTTCCCATCCCCATGGAATGCTCCAGCTATATCATTTTGAGAAGGACATCTTGTGTTATAATATGTCTCGAGTTTGAGTCCGTGAACGAAACCGAACCCAAGATAAATTAAAGGAAAGTGGATATTTGGATTTTAAGTTGCTAATTTGTAGAGACCAAGGCATGAATTTATAGACTACGGAAATTGAATTCCGTATATATTGCTCGTTCAGGATAATAGAAAAAAAAAAAAGGAAAGTCCAAGTTGGACTTGTTGACCAACGTCTCCAACTTTCTTATTCCGAATTGAAGTTGCCTGCCATGCATATTATATATATGTTCTTTATTTGCCGTAAGTGCTTGTGGTTGCCAGAGGGTTGTTGAAGCGAGCAAAGCAACGTGGTTTTCACTCCGTGGCAAACGTGAAGATCTCTTGAAGCACCGTTTTCTAAGCAAGTGCTTGATGTGGGTTTCGTCGTTGTTTTTTTCGTTCATGCAATTACATCCAAGAAGTTTAGTGTTTGTAGTCGATTAAATCTTGAGGTAAGATTTGCATGTAATTCCTTCGTGAGATTAAGAGATTATTTTCGAGGAATTTCGGGACTAAATACTGCGTGCGTTATTGGGTATAATTGGGGCTTGGGAAACACCGAGAGAGTGTTTGAGTGACTTGAGTTTGTAATCTCCTTGTATCGCTTGATCTAAAGTGAAATTCACTACTGCTCTCCCCGTGGACGTAGGTCTTTACGACTGAACCACGTAAATCCGGTGTCCGATTTATTTTTCTTCTTCCGTCTATATTTTGTTCGATCGCTCGCCCTATCGCAACAAGTGGTATCAGAGCCAGGTTTGGCTAAGTTGAAGCGAATCGATGGCAACAGAATAAGTAAAAGCTGCACTTGCCTTTATTTAGGGAGAAACCAGAGACGATGAAGCAAGCTGATTGGGATTTGCTGGATAGACGAGCTATGGGTGTTATTCGGCTGACGTTGGCTCGTAACGTCGCGTTTAACATCCTGAAGGAGAAGACCACATCTGATTTGATGTAAGCCCTGCCGGATATGTACGAGAAGCCCTCTGCGATCAACAAGGTCTGTTTGATGCGACATCTGTTTAACTTGAAGATGAAAGAAGGTGCGTCAGTTGCAGATCATATCAATGAATTCAATGTGATTGTTAGTCAATTGAGTTCAGTTGAGATTGATTTTGAAGATGAGGTACGTGCTTTGATTCTGTTATCCTCATTGCTTGGAATACTACCGTTACTGTTGTTAGTAATTCCTCTGGGTCAACAAGTTTGACGTTTGATGGGGTTCGAGATTTAATACTGAGCGAGGATATTCGTAGAAGAGAATCTGGCAAATCTGTATCTACTGCTCTAGTATGTGAAAATAGAGGAAGATCTGTAACACGAGTGGGTAATGGTAGTACTAATATGAACAGACGTAGTCAATCTAGGACTGCTAATGTTGTCTGTTGGAACTGTGGCAAGAGGGGGCATCTTAAAAGGGATTGCCTTAAGTTAAAGAATGAGAAGGGTAAGGGAATTATAGTTGATTCTACAGATAATGTTGCAGCTGTAGCAGATAATGCTAATTATGTCTTGTCTGTCACTAATGATTCATCGCTTGATGGATGGATTATGGATTCTGGTTGTTCTTTTCATGTCACACCAAATAGATATTGGTTTATCACTTATCGTGCACGGGTAGTGATAAAGTCCGGTTAGGGAACAACGCCGAGTGCGATGTTGTGGGTGTTGGTGATGTTAAAATCAGAATGCATGATGGTATCGTGAGGACATTGACTGGAGTGAGGCATGTTCCAGAATTGAAAAAGAATTTAATTTCCTTGGGTGCCCTAGATTCAGCTGGTTGCAAGTATTCTTCAAAAGGTGGAGTTCTAAAGGTTGTACAAGGTGCTCTGGTGATAATGAAAGGAATCAAGCATGATGGCCTGTATAAATTTCAAGGTGAGACAGTCATAAATTTCACCCCGAAGACGTCGGATGCATCTGTTCGAGAGTCTTTTGACTGCTCGAGGAAGACCTGGGTGTTTGTGCCAAGGCACAAGTTTGATGCTGGTGTCAGGATCTCGCAGTCAAGAGCTTTGATCGAGACGGAGACTAGTAAGTCGATCAAGCATGTGCAGACTGACAATAGCATGGAGTTTTGCTCAGAGCTGGCAAATAAATTATGCATGAAAGAGGGCATAGTGAAACACCGCACTAATGCCAATAAATCACAACAATTTGCAAAATTGATGAGTAGAACATTACTAGAGACGGCCCGAAAAATTATCTCTAGTGCTGGTATAGTTAGGAGAATCCTAGCTGATGTGCTAAGTACGGTAAGCTACCTGGTGAATAGATCCCCATCAACTGCTATTGAATGGCAGACTCCTGAAGAAGTGTGGTCAGGTAACGTTGCTGATTATCCTATTCTTAGAATGTTTGATTGCCCGTGTTATTTTCGAGTAAGTGATGGTAAGCTTGATTGGAGGGCAAGGTGCATATTCCATGGCTATGCACAAGGTGAGCGAGGTGATCAGTTGTGGTGCCCAGATATAAATTCACATGTTAACAGCAGAGAAGTTACCATTGATGAGTCTCAAGTGCTTCTGGCTAGAAGGGTTTGTGGCAGTGTTAATACGGATCTGAACGGTGTTCAACTTGAGGTGGAGTTGCAACCAGAAACTCTTGAGGTAGCGAGTATGAGTACTAGCAAAATAATCGACACAGATGGTGCTCATAACGAGGTGGAGCCTATAGAGCCAATGGTTGCTGTAACTGCTAAAATTAACAAGGTATGTATTCAATCTCCTGATAGATATAGATGCAATAATGGTTTTGCTTTATCTGCGGTTGAAGAGGTTGTGTCAGAAAATCATTGCAGAGCAGTTAAAGGTGCATGTGAAATTGGTATTCTGATGAGGTCCTCAGTTATGGCGAAGTTCAAGCGAGGCTTGGACTTGGATGATATCTGTGGCGGTTGAGCCCATTGAGGGCTATGGGAAAGTAGCGGCAGAGTTTGAATCTTTGCGAAGCGATTGCAACTTAGCTCAAATGTTGAGCCAAGATGGAGATTGTTATAATATGTCTCGAGTTTGAGTCCGTGAACGAAACCGAACCCAAGATAAATTAAAGGAAAGTGGATATTTGGATTTCAAGTTGCTAATTTGTAGAGACCAAGGCATGAATTTATAGATTACGGAAATTGAATTCCGTATATATTGCTCGTTCAGGATAATAGAAAAAAAAAAGGAAAGTCCAAGTTGGACTTGTTGACCAAAGTCTCCAACTTTCTTATTCCGAATTGAAGTTGCCTGCCATGCATATTATATATATGTTCTTTATTTGCCGTAAGTGCTTGTGGTTGCCAGAGGGTTGTTGAAGCGAGCAAAGCAACGTGGTTTTCACTCCGTGGCAAACGTGAAGATCTCTTGAAGCACCGTCTTCTAAGTGAGTGCTTGACGTGGTTTTCGTCGTTGTTTTTTTTTCGTTTGTGCAATTACATCCAAGAAGTTTAGTGTTTGTAGTCGATTAAATCTTGAGGTAAGATTTGCACGTAATTCCTTCGTGAGATTAAGAGATTATTTTCGAGGAATTTCAGGACTAAACACTGCGTACGTTATTGGGTGTAATTGGGGCTTGGGAAACACCGAGAGAGTGTTTGAGTGACTTGAGTTTGTAATCTCCTTATTTTTCTTCTTCCGTCTATATTTTGTTCGATCTCGCCCTATCGCAACATCTTGTGGGTGCACGTGAAGCTTTCGCTTAGAAGACTTTTTCTTAAGTCAACTTTAAATTAATTAGCCGACTAACAGAAGTTCGCCGAGTCTTAACGCTCTCAAACGGACCAAATCAAAAGGGCACATGACGATCATGTAGAGAACGTCAATTGAATGATTTTGTGCACTAATAGATACGAATTTGCCTTAGGGAAGCAGCTATATAGCTGTACAAATATCTCCAAGTTCATAAACCTTCATTTTTTGTCACAAATTGCTGATGGCAGCCGTCACGAATGAGTCATGAAAAATATGTATACATTACTCTTACTTATGCTTCTGACTTTGACCTTGAGTGCACTTTGATAATTGACTCATAGAACACATTTTGCATCCAATATATTGACTACAATTTTGAGACCAATTTTAATTGGAATCAAGCTTGAGACTTCTAAATCTAATTCCATGACTTTAGAGCATGTATTGGACGGTTCTATGAATGTCATAGTCCTTCTTATTAAATACTAATTAAATGGCACTTGCAAAAACTCCTGACACGCACCGAAATTTTGGGTCAAAACGATGGAGAGGACAGCTAATGAACGCGACACATCAATGCAAACCTGCATGCAATCCTAAGTTATCCGAAGAGGAGAGATATTGATCAAAAGAACCTGTTGGCTAGAGGCATTTCAAGTTAAAATAATGGGATTACCTTAAATAAATTTCAGCCCAAAACCAAGCATTGACCAGGACTGAAGTCCACTCCACGTGGCGTACATCCCACATCGCAGCTTCCTAGCAATGGCGTGAGAGTGACGGTCACGTTCGTGGAAATAGCGCCAAAGCGAAGATCTGTAATGCGTCGAGGTCCTGAAGCAATGGAGCATTTGGGTGATCTGCTTGGCGTATAAATAAGTCGCCAAGAAAGCTCTCACTTTCATCACTCATAGCTCGAGCTAAGCACTTGTGCGAGACCAAGGCATCGCAGATCGCTGCTCGAGCACATTGGTGATTCATTATCCCGGCACCACATAAACCTCGCATTCCATGTATTTTTGCATTTGATATATTTGGGAATTCTCAGTCGCTCTCTGGCTCGGTTGCTTTCCAAATTAATCCGAGTTCCTAATGCTTCTCTTGCAAAAGCAGACCCGAACCGAACCGGTCGTCCTTTGGTGCACTTTGTGGTGCATGATGATGCAAGTAACTGGGATTAATCTGGTCTTTTATCGTTGTACTTGCTAGCTGCGAATTCGTGGGGTTTGACGAGGAGCGTCAAGATGAAGTGATGGTGATAGGGAGAGGAGTTGATGCTGTGGAGATTGTGGGCGCGTTGAGGAAGAAGGTTGGGAAGACGAGGCTGATAAGCGTTGAGGATTAATCGACGAAGCCTAAAGCTAGAAAACGAGACAGAATATACACAGTTCACGAGATTTTAAAATGATCTTTTAAGCACATATTACACTTGGTTGTCACCTAGATTTGCTTACTTCTTTCCTTGCAAATTCTCATTCTTCCTATTGTAGAAACAGTTCGGTCTGATGTACTTGTAGTTTACCCTCGCACATTGACTAATCGTGTTGCTGAATTTGTTTATTAATTGCTTCTTATCTGCCCTATATTTATTTATTACTTGTTATATGTCAAAGTCCGTCTCACAGAAATTATTAGTATTAGGGGTGGGCAACGATGCGGCAGTGCCCGTTAAATCTAGAAACCGAACAAAACCGACCTTGCTGGTGTTGTTTGAGGCTGGCTCCTAGGACAGCAAGGTGAGTTCATGGGCTTAAAACCTCGAAACCAATCAGGTTTAAATCCGTTGGTTCAATTCTCGGGTATAGCTGAATCCTAAATCAATTTTGAACGGGTCATCAATTTCTTTTTAGAAAATTATAGGTAGTTAGTGACTTTACAATAACAAAAGTCTCACAAAGACATGCAATTGCCAAGATGACATGCCCAGCCTCGAGGTCACAACCATCTCTTTCCAATCTAGATAAAGTTCGCAATTTTACAATTAAATATCAAAACCTAGCTCTCACTTTGCTCTTGCCTTTTATTTTATTTCTTCCATTTTTGCCTCTCACTCTCACTCTCATCTTTTGTGTCTCTTTATTCTCTAGCCATTGCTCCGTCTCTCTCGCTATTTGGGTCTTGGCTCTCACTATCTAGAATGTGAATCAAACTAACATAAATTGTGAATTACGAGTGAATTGAAATATAATACTAAAGAAAAAATAATTATAAAAAAAATAAAAATAAAGGGAGGTTGTTACCAATTTTATGGTAAGGCTAGTTTGTTGCTCGGTTCCAAATTTACAAAGACTGGCCCCTTTCGTTCAACTCTTGATTCTAGCTATGGATCAGAATCACCCAAACTATACCCATTTCTAAGTGGAAGAAGTGCAGAGAATCGATTATATCTCGAGATCATAATAAATAATCTTCGCTAGAAAAGTTCAATTATTATAAAATAATCCAGATGGTCGAAGAAAATTCTTTCATGAAACATGTTTTCCAACTACAAAGTAATTGTCTTGAAAAAAGCGAATCCATAACACTTAAACCATTATTGTCTCTCTTTATTTATTAAGTTACGTATGGAAATCTTGCACGATCCCGATGTAGCGAGCCCAAACTCACCGGCACCATTGGATGATGTGGACGACCCGATGGGAGCTCGGGCCCACTGCACCTGGCCCATCCGTTTACCTTTCCACATGATCTAAGGGCTACGAGTCCAGATGCACCTGTTGGATTGGACCTAACAATGTTTCGCTAAGTACACCCAACTCCCCCCTCTCCACTTTATGTCTTTCAGAAATTCCTGCTCAAGAAAGTTTGCTCCATGGGAATAAGTCATAGTTATATAAAAGGTCCTGAGATGGTCGTGAATTCTCAAGAATTCTAGCCGAAAAGGCTGACGATCGAGAATATAGTCCGCACAACTTGTCAACGAGCTTAATTAAGGCAACGCACTAGTGAAGGTCTTAGTCCTCTTTTAAAAATGTAAAATTAAGTCTTCGTTGCTTTAATCATACTACAATTTTACATTGCACCAATACTATCTATTGCATATGGGGAATCCACGTAATACGTGACTGGGTCAAAAGGAATTACTTTTTGTTTATGTGCCTACAACTTTTTCTAGTTAATTTTAGATACTTTCTATTTGTCTGATCAAATCCCACTTTCACAAATTTCCTAATCAAGTCCTCCCGACATCAAATCCAGCTCCAAGTGAACATCAGCATACTCTATCAACATCATAGTTGGCATCGTCCAACAGTTACGTTAGCTGAAATTACTCAGACTTGGCATTCAAGGATCTCGAAATGTAAATGCAAGCCGGTCTCCATGAAATGCTCTAGCTATGCCATTATGCAATGGACGTCTTGCTGTAGTACATGAAGCTCTAACTAAGGAGACTTCTTTTGAGTCAACTTTAAATTAATCAGCTAATTACCGGAAGTCTACCGAGTCTTTCCGCTCTCAACCGGACCAAATCAAAAGGCCACATGACCACGGTGTAGAGAACGTCGAATTGAAGATTTTGCACATTCATACGAACGAATTTTGCCTTAGGGAAGCAGCTAACTAGCTGTAACGCGTCGAAATCTTAAAAGCACTTCCGAGTTCGTATTATTTAAGAAGCACTGCAGAGGTCCCTTTTGTTTTTCCTCGTTCATCTGAGCATAAGCATTTCGTTCGATTTGTCTTTTTGGCAGAGAAAGAGATCGCAAAAAGACATGACCAAGGTTAGTATTTGCACTAACTTATTCTACTAGTATAGTTGATAGTTTTTATTTATTTTATTTTGTGTTTGTGTACATTCGTTATTTGCTAGTCAATGTTCTAAGTTTTCTCCATCATTATGCAGAGGAAGATCGTGATTAAGCTTGGGTTGCAGGGCCAAAGATACAGGACCAGGGCACTTCAGATTGCAACTACAGCGGATGGTGACAAACCCTAGAAATCATATATAGTAGTCAAGATACCCCATTACACAATTTAAACCCCAAAAATATTATCATCGCATTTTAAATATTTAACATTATTCACAAGAAGTACTCTTTACACAAATTGGTATTGTAAATATGGTTTTTGTCGTAACAGCTTTTAGTTTTGTGCATATATCTTTGACGCAATATAAAAGTGCTTTTAGAGAGAACAATTTTTTTATGGACAGTATTTACTACTACTATATATCCACATCTTTATGTAATGGATCTGCGTAGAGCTAATTTAGAATGCTTCTATGTCATTGCAGGCGTGGAATCCGTGAGGTTTGATGAAGAACGTGAAGAGGAGATGGTGGTGATAGGGAAAGGAGTTGATGCAGTGACGATCGTCGGCAAATTAAGGAAGAAAGTTGGGAAGTCAACCAAGTTATTAAGCGTTGAGGATCTTGTGGATTAATTAATGAAACCAAAAGCTAAAACCGACATGGAAGGCATTGTCCTAGATTCAAACCTTACTTTTCTAGCACATTTACTTTACTGCTTTGTTCTTCGTGAACTACTTTACTGGTCGATGTTCTTTGGTCGCTTGGATTTGTCTTTATACCAACGTTTTAGACGGCACTTCTTTTTCTTTTTTTTTTTTACGGACTAGTTTCTTTAGTCTATCCTTCTTAATAATATATCATCTTTCATCCGCTTTTAATGATTAAGTAAATGAGCATGGCTTCTTCCTTTTTTTTCTTCTTTTTTTAATGGTTGTGGGTTGTGCGAAATAACAAGGAGAATAACAAATTTTGTAATTCGATACACAAGAGGGGAAATTACTAGAGAAAGTTCAAAATGAACAATAAGGACACCGGATAATGATTTGGTTCAGTCTGAATATTGATGGCTATTCTTTGAGGAGAGTCAGCCGTAAATAAATTCACTGTGAGTCCAGAGAATCATAAATTTAATGCTTAATCGCTTAAATATTTTACAATCTTAGATTACACTCAAAGTGAATGCAGAAGCGTTATCTCACAATATCTCACAAGATTTGCTCAAAGAATTCATAAAGACAAAATCCTAACTCTCCTATTAATTGCTTTAAAGTGTAATAACCAAGCAGAATAACCCACATGCGTGTTTTATTCTGGTTCACTGCACTTGCTTGGAATGAAACCAAGTAGGATTAAGCAACTAAAACAAATCCAAGCTAAATCATAGACTTGCCAACTCAAACATGGAATGCATGTTTTATTCAATGCAAGATCAGACTCCACCAAATTTTGGACTTCACCCAATTCGGTTCGAGACAAAGTCCAATTAAGACTTTGCTTGGTAAACACCACTTCCGATATCAATCGCACTCTCCAATCTCCAATTCGAGTGGTATCATGTTTGTAAACCTATCAAAATGGGTTCTAAATTCATTTAGTAACCCAACATTATAAAAATGGGTCATACTAAATTTTGCAAACCAAAATAATGGGTTTACAAAATAAAGAGTTCAAAATAAGTGGGCTATAGGGTTATAAATGGGTCCATTAGTAACCCATCTACAGCTCACTTAACCAATTCATCTTCTTCTTCTTCAGTTCTTAGGTCTCACACGAATCCAAATTGGGCAACGGCCCCAAGTAAGCAAGCCCGCTGTTCGCACTGTTCCAATCTCCGGCCACAATTTTGTGCAATTCAAGAACCGCCCACTTATTGTTGACGCTTCCTGGGCCAGTCTTGGAGGCAAATTTGGCGAACAGATCGGCGAAGCGAGGGTTTGAGAGGACTTAACTAGGGTGGCGAGCCGATACTTGATTGACTTGGAGAGGGTGGCAGCATCGGGGGTGAGCTGGCTGGATTGGATGCGGAATGCGTAGCAGAGCGAGCTCTGGAAACGGAGCGAGTCGGGAGCGTCGGGCGGGGGCGCTGGTGGGGTTCTGGGAGAGCAAGCGGAGGACGAGCTATTTGACTAGATCTGCCACCTTGTACTGGTCTTCTTCCATTGTAGAACGTGGAGAGAGAGAGAATGGGGGGGAGAGGGAGATAGACTGAGGAGTTGGGCGGGGCGAGTAAGAGTGGTGGCTTCTTCTTTATTGTTTAAGGTCGCCGAAATGATGAATTTCGTAATTTTTAGGAAAATTGAAATGAAAAATTGACCACCTTCCAAGATTGAGAAAGTAGTTCAAGAGAGAAAAATGTACTAGGTTGTTTCCTTTTTTACGAGATCTTGTGTTAACTTTATTCAATACGGCTCATGTTGTTTCTTTTTAAACATTTGCTTCATAGTTCCATCCCTTGTATAATTAAATTCACCCCATTTTTTTACTGAAAAGGCAAAATTGCCTTAACGTATTCAATTGCATTTTAAAGCAGTAGACCCAAATTTACTTTTCTTCTTTTTTGTTCTTTTTCTATTTTTATTTAGAATTTAGTTGTCATAATTAAACATTTGATGTGTTTTGTATTTGTTTAATGTGGCTATCTCGTGTATATTAAAGGTAGTATTCTTTTTTTCTTTTTCTTTTTTAAGATTTTACTTCCAAAAAGAAAGTTTTGTTGAAAAGAACAATTTCTCAAAAAATTAATTCTTTTTATGTTGTTGAGTTAATTAATGAGTTAATTGTCAAGAAGATGTCACGGCCTACCCCTCGAGAGAGAGAGGGACCAGGTTTAATGGTATTGTCTAAAAGATGGATCTACGATCGATGATCAAGCATAGGTTTTTCCAAGTCCATATCTCAAGTGATATTATGGTATTTATAAGAATTTTGTAATAAGGAATTGTCACTAGTCTATTGGAGTCGGCTAAAAATCAAGTGAGGCATAAGAGTATATCACACTTCTTATGCAACTAGAGAATTTAAGATTAAGAACTTAATTACATTAATTAAGTAATTAGTACAATTTTCGCTACCTAATCTTGTTCATGTCTTTGTCAAGGTAGTTTAGATTAATTTTAATCCTATCCACTAATCTATGAGGTGATCATGCAAATGCGCAATCATTAAAATAACAAATAATAAATGAAGAAGGCATTAAATAAATTGCAAAGCAAAGAAGCATCTAACAACTAAGAGATAATTAAGTGACATTCCTAACTAAGCTAAAGGGGAGTCATAATAAATCAAGGGTATCTTTCTCTTAGAGTAATCGGAACCCTATATGATGTAGCTCTAAAGGCTTGTTCAATTGAGTACAATTTTCACCAAGGCTTTTCACACGTTTAAAGAAAAGACTACACAAAAAGACTTCTTCAGCCATTTCCGAGTAAACTAAAAAAATTTTGAAAATTTTCTTGATTTTTAGGAATTTTTAGGTTTTTATATATTTTAAATGTTTTTGGATTTTCAAAAGTAATTTTATTTTTTCGAATTTTAAAATTTTCAATGATTCTTATGGATTTTTGAATTTGTAAAATTTTTCTGAATTTTTTAGTATTTTTTATGGTTTTCTGAATATTTAAATTTTTTATTTTAGAATTTTCTGGATTTTTTTATATTTTTTTAATATTAAAAGACAATTCGGACAGGGTCAAGAGACCCGACCCTACTAAACCGACCTGGACCCTATCCGTCCGGGTTGGGCTAAAACCGGGCTGGCCTCAAAGCCCACTTAAAAAAAGAAAAGGCCCACATAGTTTTTTTAAAAGGGGCAGCCCCCAGCCCACTTAGATTCTAAACCACTTCACCGCGGCCCATATCACACCAGCCCATCGACCAGCCCAAGCAGACAAACCACAACCCATTTTCTCTTTTCTTTCATTCTTTTTTTAATTTTTAATTTTTTCTTTCTTTTTTCAATTTCTGGTCTTCCTTTTCTTTTTATTATTTTTTTTTCCTTTAATCTTCGGGTCTTCTTCTACTACAGCTTCATTGCCCAATGATCCCCCCCTCGCCCGAAGCGTTCTCTTCACCAAAACCACACCAGCCTCACAACGCGCGGTCGCCGGCTCCCTTCCATCGCCGAACCACCACCGTCCACCGGTCGTCCAATCCGACCGGTGTCGACCGCCGCCGGCTACCTACACCGGCGGCCGTTTCCAGCATGACCGAAAAACTTCCTCGATTCAATAACACACGAATCGTCACGCAAACCATACTAAAACGCAGTGTAAGCAATAAAAACTAATATGATTTAACAGAGATAGCAGCAGGCACTAGTCTATTTCGAGTTAAAAACAGAGACTGCATTTCAGCTCTCTCTGGGGCATTTCATCAAACAGTTAGGGTTCATCGGCGGGAGGAGTTAAGCGAATTCATTCAAGACGTGGGCTTAGGCAAACGTCCGCACAACATGTACAAGAAGCACTCAAGATAGCTCGGGGACGGGTTAATCGCACTCAGAATGGGCATTAACGAGAAACGACCGGTCTCGACCAAAACACACGCCAAAAACTCCAAATCTCGTTCAAGCATTTTAGCAAGCAGTTGGCGTGCATTAATGAAACAAGAGATTTTTGCCTCGATCGAGACTCAAACGCGGGCCTAGGTTCCTAACCGAATATACCAGAACACAAAGAAACATCCATGAAGGATCGATAGGACCGGAGCTCGCGCGAACCGGTCGGTCGGGAGCTCTGGGCCGACACCTTCCCAAAACGGGGCACCTATGGTTCGGAAGACCTAACTAGTTCGGACGACGAGCAACGGGCGGACCTCAGGCGACGGCGAAACGCTCTCTCGATCTCACTCGCTCCCTCTGGCTCGCCCTCCGCTCTCTCGAGCTCTCAGATCTCTCCCTCGGAATCTCTCTCTCGGCTCCCGAATGAAAAAAAAGAAGAAGAAAAAACCTGGAACGAGCCCCTCTCTCTCTCCCTTGCTTCTGTCGCTGCCAGCTTGCCGGCCGGCCTGATCTCGACCCGCGGATCACGGCTGCTTTTGCTTTCTGCTCCTTTACGTCTCTGTCGCCAGAGAGGAGCGCGCGTCGCGTGAGGGAGGAACGAGGAAGAAGATGGCGCGCGGGCCGGGCCGGGGAAGGAACAAAGGAAATGGGCCTGGCCCAAGCAAGAAAAAGGAAGAAGAATGGAAGAAGAAGGGAAAAGAGAAGGCCGGGCCGGCCTAGCCCCAGCTCGGTCTCCCTTTTCTCTCTTTTTTTTTTTTTTAAATTAAATCATTTTTCAAAAAAATTCTAACAATTAATACTAATAATGCAAATGTTCCTAAATCAAATGCACTAGTTGACTCAATCCAAAAAGTTCATATGAAAGCGAACACACTTTTTCTCCCTACTTTTGGACTTTTTGTACCAAAGCAATGGTTTGATTTCCCATCGTACACGGTACGCCCATATAACATTTTCAACATGAACGACTGACTTTAGCTGTCTTTCTTTATTGGGGAAAATAGTAAAGCCAAGTTTTGGGCAAGTAGACATATGTAATACCCAAACGCATCTCATCATTTTGCAATATTTTTTTGTAAGTTTGTTTGGTGCACCTACCATTATTCTTGACGAAAGTTCATAGAAGTCAATAAATTTTTCATATACATCGTGCCCTAAATATAACGCCTACATTGTCATCGTTTCGGAATTTATGTTAAGGATTATGCTAAAAAGTTCTTCAAAAGCACTTGTTAATAAGTGTCCTAAAGGCTCCTATGAACAAGATTTGTTAACATTTCTTATACACAATTCTTTTCAGTGTCATGTGCAATCAATGCTTAGGAAATCAGAATGTTTCCATTAAGGCACCCATTAATCGGACCTAAATATGTATACTAAAACTAACTAAAGCTTTTTCCCATGTTTATAAGGTTTGTAAAAGTCAAATTAGTGCCTTCATTTTAGGAGAAGTTAATGAAGGCTTTTCATTGGCTCAAAGCGAAACCAACATGCTCGCCTGCTGCATGGATAATTAGAGATATTGAAAATGAGCAGAGCACTATAAATTAACATGTCGAGAGAAAAGTCAACTTGCACAAGCAATCTTTCTATAGTTTTATATCATACGACAATTCTTCCCGATGGAAAAATTGGAAATATATTTTCAAAAAACATATATATCTCAACATTAGTCATCCGACCCACCCTGCTTGTGGGCGTGCTGGCTTGGGCCTTTCCCCCTCTAATTGCGGAAGGGGGAGATTCGAGTCCTGGCATACACATTGCGCGCCTTACCTGCAACGTCGGGGAGGTGGGTCCCTGCAGCACCGTCCCGGGTTTACGTCGCCGACTGCCGGCTGTACGGCGGTTCCCGAGTCACCATAAAAAAAAAAAAACATTAGTCAAGCGTAAACTAAGCCTTTCATGTAGAAAACAATACATACATACATATATATATGCTATCACACTGAACAAACGACGATACAGAAGAAACACATGAGATTAAGCGAAGAATAACAAAAAGAGTAAGCAACATAAAGGACAACTATTAGGCAATCATTTTCCTCTATGGTATTAGAGTACAATTCAAGAGTGGTTTGGCTTTCTTATTATACATCCAATCGATCATCACATATTAAATTTTTCGTTTTGATGGAACTGGACCCCAGATAAATAGTATGCACCCATAACCTAAGTAGGCGGCCGGATCACAATTTCAATGCAAAATGGTGGAATTTGCGAGGAACCATCGTAACATTTCTGACGTCAATTTACCGGAAGCTTCTCTTAAAATGCTTTTCTTTGTTCTTTTTTATTTATTTTTTTTGGGCCTTCCAACGTCAATGCTGCCTTGCCCGAGAAGGCTTAAAAAAACGCGTCGCAAACGTGTGTCCGTACAAGCCAAGTGCTATAAAGCCGTTCATCGCCACCCTCGTCTTCCCGCAGCTCCCAATCAGTATTCACTCATTTCTCTAGGGCTTACGCGCGCCGGTTCGTGCATAACATTCAGCTTCCATTGATTTGATCAGAGCATACCTAAAAAAACATGACGGTTTGTGAATTCTGCTTCTGTGATTATGTTTGGGTGTCCAGATCTCTTGTTTCTCTTCTCTTTCATCTCTTTGAGTTAGCTGGTTTCGCGTGTTGACGTTGTCTGTGCACTGATCCGCAGAAGAAGATCGTGTTGAAGGTTCAGATGAACTGCCAGAAATGCAGAACCAAGGCTCTTCAGACCATCACCGAAGCAGATGGTAACGACCCTCTACTTCCCATGAACTTGGTTTTATGCTTAGGTTAATCGGCCTCGTTCGATGATGTTTTCATCGCGTCTGATCTTGAATCATCACTTCTGCTCAACCTCAGTTCCTCCAAAACGAATTTATAATTTTCACTTCGACTGTTGCCGCTGTTTTAAATTACACAATCAATTTCCCTGACAAGCTATGCTGTCAACATATGCAGGTGTAAACTCAGCGGCCTTTGAAGGAGAAGACAAGGTGGTGGTAGTTGGGGGAGTTGACGCAGTGCCTCTGGTCAACCGTTTAAGAAAGAAAGTCGGTCCAACTCAGATCATTAGCCTCGGAGAAGGGAAGTAACACCCATGAAATGAAAATACTCACATGAAGAAAATGACATGACTCAGATTTTTCTTTTATGTTCTTTTCCTATTTTGAGAGAGAGAGATTGTCGAGTTTCATTAGGAGACTGCTGATTTTGTATTACTTTTCTCGGCTCTTTTTACAATTATGATTCGACATGAATAACAATATCAAAGATGTTAATATATTTAGTGAGATTTTACATATACAGTCATTTTTTTTTATATGCCTATGTGTCTTATTCCTAATTTTTGTTGGTAAATAGATCGATAGTCTACATATGATCCTGGAAGCGAGTCAATCAAAGTAAATACTTCGTTTTTTATCTTCCTTTTTCTAGTTTTATTAATATATTTGCTACTAAACTTTTTACATATTCATTCGATGAGAGGGAGGGGGAGAGACATGTTCATGTAAAAGGTCAACAAGTCTAAAGAATTCTGGTCAAAAAGCCGACTAGAATTGTCCTTACCAACGGATTGAATGGGAAAACTCGTTCGCGAAGGTCTTGGTCCTCTTTTAATAATACAAAATAAAGCCATTTCTGCCTGGCACCTTCATCACCTGTACCTGCCCCCCATGTTTAAGGGGGGATCGGCATCGCGGGCTCCAGTGGGGCCCCGTCCCTTCCCTTGTGGGGTCGGGTTGTGCGCGGGTAACGCAGCGGTCAGGGGATTTTTATTGAGGCTTCTAACTGCCTCTACCCAGACTTTCCTGGTAATGAAAGGTTTTCGTTTCTTCTGTAAACAGAGAATTCACCTAATTTGTAGGTGGGTCAAATCAGTACGAAGACCTGCTATCAACTAAAAGGTGGTAAAGGACAAGTGCACTGACGTTTGGGCCACGGTTTCATACTTCAATTAGGCGACTCAAAATTTCTTATAATCATATCAACCTTGAATATCTATTAACTTTTTCATGAATATACCGATTAAAGTCATTTTCAATTGACAATAATTTCACAAGGATGAACAAACATCGTTCCAAGTCCCCAGCCCCATGAAATGCTACATCTACGAACCAATTCGAAATAGCCTTCTTGGTAAAAGAATCGAGTTGAGCTATAATCGTTGTTTGGTAACTCCCAAATCTAGCATTCCAACTTCTAAGACCTATGTTGAGTGGTCTAGTATTTAGTGTGAATCCATTGATCATGTGTTCAAATCATGTGAGCGTCTTCCAACTTAGAACAAGTGACATGTCAACTGCTTATAGAGGGCCTCCTTGAATGCTCCATATACCAATTACTTATAACCACGTTGACCCGTGAAATGCACGGGTTAGAATTAGCAATATTTCCATGAAATATAACCCAGCTAAAACCAAATTTTACTTTGACCTTCTATGTAAATATAAGTGTTAAAATTAAATGGTTGCAAATAAGAAGTAACATAAATGAATATACTAAGTATATAACAATTAACTGCGTATCACATAATATATATACACACACATATGCTCATGCGCAATGTTCACTACTAAGGGAAAATGGGGTAAGGACACCGCAAATATCAAAAGTTCCAAAAAGTATACATAAGTGTCAAAATCAGAAAAAAAAAAAAAAAAAAAAAAAAAAAAAAAAAAAAAAGGGGGATATTTAGACTTCATTCGTTTCGTAGAAAATGTGGCATTTTTGGAAAATATTTTTTAAAAAGTCATTTTCCAGGAAAATATAATTATTTACCAGTGTTCGGATGAAACCCGATAATGAAATGCAAAATGTTTTTTCGCTGTTTGGTAAGGAAAATCTTTTTCTCCATATACTCTTTTTCATTATTTTATTTTTAAAAATGAATTTTTCATATTTAAAAAAATGATTTTTAATTTTAAATCTATTATTAATTTTTTTTCATTTTTATTTTTCTTTTCTTTTTCTTTGTTTTCCATCTCCTTCTTTCTTGGCGGTCGCCGGCCACGGTGATGGCCCGCGATCGGCCACCGACGAGCCTCGAGCTCGCCGATGAGCATAAGGCTCGCCAAATCGACGACGCAAGCTTGAGATTGACGAGCTCGAGGTTCGCCTAGTGATGGCCAACGACTAGCCAAGAAAGAAGAAGATGGGAAATAAAGAAAAGAAAAAGAAAAGAAAAATGAAATTAAAAATAATTCGAATTAAAAAGAAAAAGGAAATTAAAAATAATTCGAATAAAAAAGAAAAGAAGAAGAAGAAAGGGGAGGAGGAAGTGAGGATTTGTAGAGGTGTGAGATAAGAGAGATCAAGTAAGAAAAATGTTTTTCACTTTTCAAAAGTGGAAAGCATTTTCTTCTAATTTAGAAGACTTTTTTTTTTCCTTTCATGGAAAATATTTTCCTCAAGGAATTTATTTTCTATGAAACGAACGCCGGAAAATCTGGAAAACGTTTTCCGGAAATTATTTTCTACGAAACAAACGGAGCCTTAAGTGCTAATGGCGAGAAATTCTGGCCAAATGGCTAACGTGGCATTTTCCGGCGACTTTTTCTACTGACGTGGCAATTTCTTTTTTTAAAAAATTCCACGTGGCGCTATAAACCTCCAAAATTTAATAATAATTATAAAGAAATAAATAAACCAAATTATTAGAAAGGGGATAGCAGGTTCGGCGAAGGCCTCCACAGCCCTTGCCGAACTTGCTATTCCCCCCTTTTTATTTTTTAATAATTTACTTTATTTAGTTATTTTTAATTAATATTAAATTAATAAATTTATGGACAAAACAATGTCGTTTTGCACGTTCATGGCTGAGTAAGCATTCTGATGAGCCACTTAGACCACTTTAAATTATTAAAATAAGCCACGTCGGATTTCTATTTACCCTTGCCAACGTTGGCACTTAAGTGTCCTAATTTTTTTTTTTAAGTGGCACTTAAATACATTCTGAAAATTTTGGCACTTAAGTATCTACCCATGTCAAGTTTTGACACTTGCGATATACTTTCCTCAATAGAAAACTAATAAATTACTAAGCGTGATGCTTAGCATAGGCTCTTCCAAGCCTTATCAATTGTAACTTGATAGTTTATTTTATTTTTTGGAGCTGCCATTAACCGGTTATGGTTGATTAGACACTAAAGTAAAATGCGGATGAACTAGAGATTCATTAGATTCAGGAACTTGATTATACTAGATTAATCTAATGTTTTTTCGGTATATTTTCTCTTTATTTCAAAAATGTTTTGTACATAGTCTTTATCAATAAATCTTAAGCCACAAACTTGTGAAGGGTGATCATATAGGCATGCAATCAAGAAAGGGTAGGAGGACCTCTATTGTGAGGTTGATTGACCGATCTTGCGGGTTGCGTAGGTTGTAGCTAATAACAATTAGATGCAAGATAACCATGCCAACACTAGTGTTTGCAAAATGGGTTGTGCAAGGAGGAAGAACTTGAAGTAGCAAGTATCGCATTTGTTGGTGTGGAGATGGACACAATAGCATGTGGTTCTTTCAAGGTAGCCAGTCAAGTCTCCTCACTCAATAATTCCGATACAACTATCTCAATACGAGGAAATATATCCCTATGTGAAGGGAGGCCCTCATAGGTTCAAACTCATCATTCAGGGTCATCAAAAATTGCATGACATGCATACCATCACGATTTTCAGAAAATTAGTGAGCATCACTAATGGACTGGCTTGCCTCTTGATGCATGTGATATATAAGTTCCCTAACAGCTAATATTTGTGGGTAATATTTGAATTGGAATAATGACCGACAATAAGATCCCAAGCTTCCTTTGCCGTATTAAAAAGACAAAACTAGATTCGGATAGATGGGATCGAAGTGTTTTGAAATCATATGAGAACATGATGACTTTTACTATCCCATTCTTTGAAACGATCCACAAATTTAGCCTCAGTTTGCTTAGAAATTTTAGTTAGCGCATAAATATCTCAAGTGACATAACTCCAAAGCCAGCGTCCTTTCAAGAAGCTTAATATTTCTTGAGCCCATAAAACATAATTAAAACCATTTGAAATAGTCTGAATGGGTGTTGTGATGTCCAATTTATACGTAATAGGCACTTTACCAATATAAAAACCAGCAGAACTGAATATGTCAGAGAGTAGGTATGGATAAAACAAGACCAAAAGCAAATTTAGGATGTCAAAATACCACTGTTGGAAAACACCAAAAACCAAACAGAAAACGATCGAACCGATTAGAAATGTGACGAAACCTGTCTGGTCGATCTTATATGAACTGGTCAACGGTAAAAAATCAGAGATGACGTGGCACTAATGTAGTGGACGACGTTAGTAGTGTGAAGAACTGTTGGTGCTTGCAGCTGAGTATCTTAGTCGAGGTGCGTGAGATGGCGACATGTGGAGGTGCGGCCAGTGGTGATTGGCGACAAAACTTCACAAGCTGCTTCAATGGAGGGGCGGTTAATCGTGGGTTGGCAAAAAAAAAATAAAAATAAAAATCGTGGGTTGGCGTTTGTTTTTCGAAATAGGTGGCGGAAGGCGTCCAAATCACCATGAACAGTGGCGAGCTCCCCAAGTTTCAGACCCGGCAACGCGTGTGGTGGCATTTGTCGTCCGTTGGCGACAAAATTTCAGGATTTGTCTCATTTAAAGGTGGCAGTCTAATGATGTGCTGTTTTTTTTTTTTTTTTTAAATGAGCTGCGGAAGCATGCCAAATAATAGCAACTAAAGGCCTTGGTCTTTGCGAAGAATTAGGAGATACCAAGCCGATGCGACACAACCATCTTGTAATAGACTCGATGAACGGTCTTTAGATAATAATGGCTCTAATACCAAGTTAAAATTAGTAATTTGGGATAAACGAGAGGAAAGTGTAGTATATTCACATTACAAAATGAAGGACTACAAGCATTCTCTTATATAGAGAGTGAGAAGGCAATTAAGCTCAATTATAATTAATGTAAATTACAATTAACCTAATCGCAATATATATAAGTCTAACATCTCTTTTCTTTCTATCTTTTCTTTTTTTAACTTGAGTGCGGGGGGAAGTTGGAGTAACTCCTCCAAGTACGAGAACCAGATAAAGACAGAAAAATAGCTCACTCTTGATTTTAGTGGGCTAGGCCACATTAAGTGCCATTGACTTGCAGTTAGCTCCGGTGGTTTACTATTTAAAGTTGGATTGTTTTTTCCTTTTGTCAAAAAAGTTTGACTAATTTAGGAGCGAAAAGAGATGATCCATTTTCTAAGTAACAAAGTTTTTAAGCTTATTATCATCCGGGATGTTGGATTAGTAATATAAGCTTACTCTTAAGTGATATGGAGTCCCATGAGTCACGAGTATGTTGCCCCTCCATCATTCATCATCATCATGATGTTTTGGTTGGTTCCTTTGTAATGTAAGTTTGATCACACCGTGGTGTAGGATTACCACAACTCTAGTCCTACTAGCACAATGGCATAACTGTAGCAATGAACTCTTTCAAAGCATAAATATTTTACAGTAAATGTGGAACTCCAATGATAATGTTTAGAGGTCAATGTTGAAGCCTGAATTTTTTGTCGACAATTAAGGTAATCTTTAAGTGAAAATAATAAAAGACATATCTAATAAGACATACATAAATAAATAAAACATAAATAAATAAAATAAATAATGATAGAGCTTAATTGGGTCTCAGTCTAGTTTGCGCAGCCCACAAAAGCTATCCTCAGACCATTCGCTGCCCAAATCCACCAATATAAAAAGAACCCATCACGTAAATAAGCCTAGCAACCAGGCTATCATCCGAATTTTGTGTCATTAATATTCTAAAAAGAAAAAGATAACAATTCAGAAAATATTTTTTAAAAGTGATTGTTCGTATAGCTTGAATTAATTAGTTAATAGAAAATATTTTTACGATCAATAGTAATTATGCATCCACATTTTTGTGATCAATATATCTTTTTTTTTTTTTTTTTCATTCATTCAACTTTACAAATAATATAAATAATTGATTTAAAATTATTTATTTTTCACAAAATAAATGAAAATTAAAGCCCGAAGTGCGGCCCAAGTAAGAAAGCACTGGCCTCTCTCTCTCTCTCTTTTGCGCCCGTGTCGCCGATCACCGAAGTCGAAAGAGATGTCACAGCCGAAAGCTGAAAAACACAGAATCGAGAGATTCGTTTGGGCGCTTCTTCTACGCGGACGCCGATCTCCTGCGACGCTGCCGCCGCCAAGACGTCGCCGTTCGCGGCCAAAGACAGGCTCCGAGGTTTGTGATTTAAGGTTTCGAGTGAGCGTAGAAATGGTGATGGTGGATCTGTTGGTAGGAGTTTAAATGCGTTCCGATGTCATTGCAATTGTCTGGATCGGAATTGACGCTTCGATTATGACTCCGTGTTCTGTTTTTGAACTGATCGCCAAGTGTTCGTTAAAATGCCTGAACGAAATTCGGAATACGATTTCGAGAAGCATTCTTATGCTTTAGTGTTTGGAATGATTGTTGTGTAATATACCTGTTCGACTCATTTACAGCGTCTCTGTTTCCAGTGATTTTAGACTATGGCCGAGATGTCCACATGCCATGGCTACTTGATTTGTTGTTCAAATCCATCCATGTATGTTGTCTCTGATCCTGATATTCTGCCATGCATATAGATTCATTTAATCAATTATCTAGATGAGCAAAGCATGTCGACTTACACCACAAGTAACGTATACTCCAAGGGGCCATGAATTCGTTTTGGCATCTAATGAATTATATTCGCTGGATTGAGATTATGCTTGCTGGTTGCGTATTGTCTTGCTCGGCTGATTGGTGTTGTAGTCTTAATTTGCTCAGCTGGCTGTTTATTTGCTGGATTGAGATTATGCTTGCTGGTTGTGTAAATCCCACTCTCTTCCGTAAAGAGCATTAAGAGTCTGTGACATATTGGAATTAAGCTCCATATTGGCTACACTGATTACTCTTAAGCCCTATCCTATGATATTGGTACAGTGAACAATAATTGTATAAAAAGCATAGTGCATCACATTATTGGTATGAATCTTTACTCGGTTTATTCTATCAGTAGACAATAAAGGTTCATTTGTTTAAACGAAATTCATTCCCTCATAATTGTTATCAGATTTTTTGACGTTTGGATGACGGAAAACCAATGGATCTACGGAATAACAAACTTAGATTGTGGGAAAACAACTTCCCATTCTGGCAAGAAGGAGGTCTGTTTGTTTCATTGAAGCTTCATGATTAAAAAAAAAAAAAAAGCATTTAGATTTCATTTTTTTGATGGTTCAGAGAAAATGAATTCCTTCTTGTCAGAAGATGAAGTCATTTACTCCCAATTTAAGCTCGTTGTTTTCATATAGTTTTCCATAATCCAAACACCAAAAAGTCAGAAAATGATTTTCTGAAAACAATTTTTCTTCAAATAAATGGACCTTCCATGACACTAACATAGAATGAGGAACTTACCTTTTTTTCCCCCACGAGGGTATGCATCCTTCTAGGAATATTGGCGGCGTTGAAGAACATTGCTTTATGGGTCATCTTCATTAGATAGTACTTGAGGTGTATTTTAGGACACCCAGTACCATCATACTTCTTGTTGAACTATGGCACCTTGAAGGTTATGGAGACAAGTTGTCGACCCCTTGCATCTCATGCCCTTACTGTTAAAGAACAAAGATAAAAAAAACAGACTATAGATACTGATGGAAGTAGAGAAGCAGAGTCTGAAGCTGAACAAGCCAAGCAGAAGCAGAGCAAAGCTCGAAATAAAGAAAAGCTGAGTTGGCAATCTATGAAGAAGTCAAAGGAAAGAAACAAAGGCTGAGCTGGTGATCCGTGAAGAAGCTGAGTTGGCAATCCACGAAGAAGCTGGTTATATAGAAGATTAAAACCAGAAACAGAAGTTGAATAAGCTGCACAAGGAGCTGTACACATGTCAATGTAACGGTGTAGTTATTCGGTTGGTCAATCTTGTAACTGAATTTTGTTAAGTCAGTTTTGGAAGTTCGTTTAACAAAATGTAAAAGCTTCATTAATGTAGAGGAAGATATATGAGATAGATAGATGATTCTCTCGATTCTCTCGGGGGCTGTTGTAGTTTTTCTGAAGAAGTAGAACAGAAGAAAATTGTATAGATTGAGAGAAGAAGAGAAATGTTCTTGACTGATGTATTGATCATTCAGTATTCACAATATACAGAGTTCTTTCTTCCATATACATTTCATCTTTGATATCTGTTTCTTCACATGGTATCAGAGCATTGTTCTGGGAGTTCTCGATCTTCTTTCTCCATTGCTGAAAGTTTGTATAAAGACTGCGTGATCAAGGTAACATCAAGATCTTGTTGATCTTCAGAAAACTGATATTCGAAGGTTACTTGCTTGTTCTGTCATATCTTCAAAGTGTCTAGATATACAGAATGACAACCAGGTTGCAGAAGTATCCATTTCCGATTCATGTGAATATAGTCAATTTTGTTACAATCAAGTTGACAGAAGAGAATTTTCTACTATGGCAAGCTCAATTTCACAGGTTCCTGAAGAGTCAAGATCTAATTGGTTTTATTAATGGTGAAACATCACCACCAGCTCAAATGATACAAGCTGAGATTGAGGGAAGACAAACACAAGTGATGAATCCTGATCATCTAGATTGGATAAAGACTGATCAGTTAATCTCATCCTGGTTATACACAGAGGTCTGTAGCAAAGGAATTCGAATTAAGAGGAAAATTACAAGCTTGCAGGAAAAGAGATAGACCATTAAGTGAATATCTTCGAGAATTTAAATCCATTTGTGATCAACTAAATGCCATTGGAAAACCTGTTGATGATATAACCAGGATTTTTGGCATTCTTGAAGGGTTAGGATCAGAATATGAAAGTTTTAGAACAACCATGTACTGTCTCAAACCTCAGCCAGAATATGATGAGGTTATTTCTCAACTTGAAAGATTTGAGACTAGGTTACAAACATATTATGTAAATCAATACAATACTAACCTGGCATACTATGGACAAAGAAAGACTGGAACAGGTCTGCAAAAGTCTAATTTCAGGAACCAAAGAGAAAGCATCCGAGGAGGGTATAACTATGGCAGAGGACAGTCCATTAACAGAAGAGATAGTGGAAATGACTTTACTGGAGCAGGAAGGAATCATCAATATCAAATGAATAACCTGAATCTAACACAGCAAGATCAGGCTACTAAGGATAACTGGTCTAACTATGGACAGGGTTTTAGACCATATACAAATCCTTCTCAAAGATATCAAGGTGTTAGATCATATCCTCCACAGAGTTCAAATGGTAACAAGCATGTGCAGAACACAAAGCCAATAAATAATGGTCTTCTGGAATGCCAAATTTGTAAAAGATCAGGGCATACATCACTTCGATGTTGGTATCGTTTTGATAATTCATATCAAATAGATGAAATACCAACTGCATTGGCAGCCATGCGTATTGAAGAACCTTATGGTACAGAATGGTACCCAGACACAGGAGCTACATCCCACATTACTGCAGAACCTGGTATGCTTCGTAACTATTCTGCATATAGTGGTACTGATATTGTTATGATAGGAGATGGATCCTGTTTGTCAATCTCATGTGTTGGTAATGGAATACTACATACAAAAACAAGCATAGTATCACTAAATGATGTTTTAATAGTTCCTGAAATCAAGAAGAATCTCCTTTCTGTATCAAAGTTAACAGATGACTATCCCTGTTCTCTTATTTTTGACAAACATGGGGTGTATATGAAGGACAATTACAACCATACAACAGTGAAGCTAGGAAGGAAAATCAAGGGGCTGTATCAAGTGGATCCTAAAGCCACAGAAGTGTTCTTCACTCAGATTCAACAAGAAGTAGGAGAAGATATTTGGCATCAAAGGCTTGCTCACACCAGTTTAAAAATAATGAAGCTTCTGCAAAGCCAACATCTAATTCAGTATAGTTCAAAAGCTCAAAACATGTGTAGCAGTTGTCAGATTGCTAAGAGCTCAGCTTTACCTTTCCCATCCTCAGACTATACCTCTAATGTTCCCCTAGAAAAGATACATTGTGATGTTTGGGGACCCTCGCCAGTTCAATCTGTTCAGAAATTTCGTTACTATGTCATTTTTGTGGATGATTTTTCTCGATATAGTTGGATATATCCAATGAGACAGAAGTCAGAAGTTTATGATGTTTTTGTCATGTTTCAAAAGCTAGTGGAAAATCAACTTGATCACAAGATCAAAATACTTCAGAGTGATGGAGGAGGTGAGTTTACTAGTATCAAATTTCAGAACCACTTGCAACAGTGTGGCATAAAGCAGAGCATTTCCTGCCCTTATACACCAGAACAAAATGGTATTTCTGAGAGGAAGCATCGACATGTGATTGAATTAGGCATAGCAATGCTATATCATGCTAGAGTACCTTTGAAATACTGGGTAGATGCTTTTATGACAGCAGTCTATATAATCAATCTTCTGCCTACAACAAAGCTACACATGAATTCACCTCACTATAAATTGTATAAACAGAAACTAGATTATGCTCACCTACGAGTCTTTGGATCAGCCTGTTATCCTTGTCTCAGGCCCTATACACAGCATAAACTCGATCCAAGGTCTCTCATATGTATATTTCTGGGATATAGTGAGAGACATAAAGGTTACAGATGTCTCTTGCCCACTAATGGACATGTCTATATCAGTAGACATGTAGTGTTTGATGAGACAGTATTTCCTTTTACTCGGATAATAACAGCTGAGCATCAACAAGGATCTGAGTTGTACAAACAATGGATAAGAGGAATTTATGGATCCAATACTACAAAACAGAACAAATCAAAAGTCCATAAGCCTATTGGACACTTGCAGAATACTAGACCAGTTCAAACAATTCCTGATGTACAAGGCAGTGGAATCAGTACAATCAATCCTATAGTTATACCACAAATGAATATAGTACCTGATGATGAGATGCAGATTGCTCCTGATAATGCATCAGGTAATATTGAACTTCCACTTATATCTATAAACACTGAGGAGCAAGTGTCTCCGAGTCAAGAAGCTGTTCTAATACCACAAAGTAATACAGAGCAAGCTCGAATAAGTTCTGTATCAGGAAATGCACAAGGTACTCTCTCTATTCATCCTATGCAAACTAGACTAAGATCCGGAATTGTTAAACCAAATCCAAAATATGCATGTCTGGCTGAATACAAAGTTCCTGTTGAACCGAAATCAGTAAAATCTGCCTTGGCAGACAAGGGATGGTATCAAGCAATGCAAGCTGAAATGGATGCTCTGTACCAGAATAAAACTTGGGAATTAGTTCCTAGAACTGATCAAATGAATGTAATTGGCTGCAAATGGGTGTTTAAAACAAAACTTGCTCCTGATGGAAGTCATGATAGGCTGAAAGCTTGACTTGTAGCTAAGGGTTTTCACCAAGAAGAAGGCATTGATTTCACAGAAACCTTCAGTCCTGTGGTGAAGCATGCTACAATTCGAATAGTCCTGTCTGAAGCAATGATGAGACAATGGCAAATTCATCAACTTGATGTTAAAAATGCCTTCTTACATGGTACACTAAGTAAAACAGTTTATATGGAACAGCCTCCTGGGTTTCAAGAATTACAGAGACCTCACCATGTATGTCTTCTCAAGAAATCCCTCTATGGACTTCGACAAGCTCCTCGAGCTTGGTTTGATAAGTTCAGCAATTTTTTACTAGAATATGGTTTTTTCTGTAGCTCAACTGATCCATCATTATTCATCTTACATAATGGTACAAAAACAATCCTCCTACTGCTGTATGTTGATGATATTGTTTTAACTGGAAGTTCATCTCAAATGCTCTCTAATCTCATTAATTCTCTAAGTCTCCAGTTCCATATGAAAGATCTGGGTCCACTTCACTATTTTCTGGGCATTGAAGTTAAGCGTACTCCTGAATATCTGTTTCTTTGCCAGACAAAGTATGCAATTGATCTTCTCACTCGAGCTCATATGCTGGAGTGTAAACCAATCTCAACTCCTCTTTCATTGAGACCAAATGTTTTGATCACTGATCCTATACTTCTATCCAATCCAACTGAGTATCGAAGTCTGGTTGGTGGTCTCCAATATCTCACATTAACTCGTCCAGACATTGCCTATGCTACAAATGTGCTATGCCAGAAAATGCAGCAACCTACTATTGCAGACTTTCATAGATTAAAGAGGGTTCTGAGATATATTAAAGGTACTGTCAGTCTTGGAATATTCATCCATTCCATAAGCACTATGCATCTTTATGGTTTCTCAGATGCAGACTAGGCTGGATGTACTGAAACCAGAAGATCAACAACTGGTTTCTGCACATACCTCGGCTCCAATCTTATCTCCTGGGCAGCAAAGAAGCAACCAACAGTAAGTCGTTCCTCTACAGAAGCTGAGTATCGTGCTCTTGCCTCCACTACAGCTGACCTCACTTGGATAAGCTTTGTACTACGAGACATAGGTTGCTCTCTCACTCCTCCCATTCATCTATACTGTGACAATAAGTCAGCCATCTCTCTCACTGCTAATCCTGTCTTACATGCTCGAACGAAACATATTGAAGTAGACTTCCACTTCGTTCAAGAAAAAGTGTCCTCAGGATCATTACATGTAAGATATATTCCCAGTCATTGCCAACTTGCTGATATTTTTACAAAACCTCTGTCACGACTAGCACATCTTCATATGCGAGTCAAATTGGGAATTTGTTTTCCATCCATTCCCAATTTGAGGGGGGATGTTAAAGAACAAAGATCAAAAACACAGACTATAGATACTGATGGAAGTAGAGAAGCAAAGTCTGAAGCTGAACAAGCCAAGCAGAAGCAGAGCAAAGCTCGAAATAAGGAAAAGCTGAGTTGGCAATCTATGAAGAAGTCAAAGGAAAGAAACAAAGGCTGAGCTGGTGATCCGTGAAGAAGCTGAGTTGGCAATCCACGAAGAAGTTGGTTATATAGAAGATTAAAACCAGAAACAGAAGTTGAATAAGCTGCACAAGGAGCTGTACACATGTCAATGTAACGGTGTAGTTATTCGGTTGGTCAATCTTGTAACTGAATTTTGTTAAGTCAGTTTTGGAAGTTCGTTTAATGAAATGTAAAAGCTTCATTAATGTAGAGGAAGATATATGAGATAGATAGATGATTCTCTCGATTCTCTCGGGGGCTGTTGTAGTTTTTCTGAAGAAGTAGAACAGAAGAAAATTGTATAGATTGAGAGAAGAAGAGAAATGTTCTTGACTGATGTATTGATCATTCAGTATTCACAATATACAGAGTTCTTTCTTCCATATACATTTCATCTTTGATATCTGTTTCTTCACACTTACAACAAACACTACCGCTCTTCCATTTTGGCAAGGCGTGTAGCACTCTTTTCTTCTAAAAGGAAGACAAGTTTTTCCTTCAGAGAAGGATCAAGGTTCACTATGAGAGGTGTGACCGAAGAGACCTCTCCAGCTACTCCCTTTCCAATAAGGTCAATAGTTGACGACTCAAGAGTGCAGACGGAACGGGCATAAATGGAGGGGGTTTTGGATCCCCAGCAGTAGGTAGGACAGCGAAAGTCTTGATTTGCTTGGAAATTTCCGCCAGCATTGTTGTAATTTGAGCCAGCTGGTTCTCCACATTGGTCAGTCGAATGTTTGAATCTTAGTTCGTCATACGTGCTCTTAAGCAAGTTCGAATTGGAGATCTTCTTTGGTCATAATTACTACCAAAGGACTTTTCTAATGCTTGTGCGCCCAAGGAAAGTTGAAACTACCCCGTGTGACCCCACTTTTTGATTGATTGTTCCACAATAACTGAACTGGAATCTCTTCTCAATGTCTTACATAGTTTGCCAAGCTCATCTTGATTGCTGATCATTCCTTCAATGAGCGAAGCTGGATGGCTATTCAACTGTCGACTACTTATTAGTGTACGAACTTGGTACTCGATACATGAAAAACACAAATAGCACTTTCAATGCACACGAACACACATTCAAGAACTTGTGAACAGTCCATGTGCACGCACAGCACAAAAAACTTGCGCTTTTCGCGCTTTTCTCCCTTTCTCTTTTCTTACTACTGAGCTCTCACGAACGGGAGGACTTGGTCTCTCTTTTCTAGGATGAGGCTGCCTCCTTTTTATCCATGGAGAGTGGCCTTTGAATACTGCACCGGACCTCCCTCCTTTGACTACTGAATCGAAACCTCAAACTCTGACATTTGCCTAATCAACTCAACTGAAGATCCTCTACCTTTTGGTCTCTTACATGTTAGCCGGTTCTTTCCATCCTTCTTGTTAAATCTACTTAGTGTACAGTTTGCATTTACCTCTTGGTTCCTTGAAGCTCGGCCGATGGTCTCTTGGAGTTTCTGCCGGTTCTTTCCCTTCTGCATGGTCCACCTTTATGGCTAATGGTCTAAATGTGAGTTTGACTTTTTTGAGCTGTCACAATCAATGACTTCAGATGGCAGTGGAAGGCATTGGAGCAGGATGGTTTGGCCCTATCGTCTTGGGGGTTTTCCTTAATCCTAAGAGTCTTGGTATTGATCTTAAGAAGAGAAATGAGTGGACAAGCATATATTCCTTCGGGTGAAGGGTCTTCAGCCACTAGTAACACGGCTAATCCACATGAGCAAGCAATTTCTATAATCAGCGGAACATGGACCTTTGACGAAGATAACCTCATGCCTTCATTCTCAAGCGTGACCGCCATTTGCAAGCACAGACAATCATTTGTGAGTAGAGCTACATCGCCTTGAGTGACGGAATGGGCTTGGGCTTTGCATCGATGTTGGGGTCATGTCCATTGCCTTTATAAAATTTCTGTCTTAGTTCTCAGCAAAGAGTTCCGAGTTGGATCGCATAACGGGCCAGTTCACAAAAATTTGTGGTCTCATCTAGGTCGATGCTCGATGTAGACGTGCCATCAAAAAATGTCCCTAATTTCTACACGTGGAGAAATGCGGTAGAGAATGATAATGCTAGACTATGCGAGACTGTTTTCTTTTCTTTTCTTTTTTCAAGATATGTATGTTGGACTCATAGGTGAAATTCAAGTATCAACAGTTACTCCTTGAGAGGGAGCTTGCAGAGGTTCCCTTCAAAAACAAAAAACGCTTGAATTTTGCCAACGGGTTATGCAGTGAAAATCAAATAGAAATGCAGTGATGAAAGCTAGCGAGGGACATACCTGTAATTGCTCGCCTTAGATCTCAGCTTTGCTTGAGGCGTTTGTAGGCCCCTCTCCTCTTCTCTCCCTATCAAGTTTTTTTTTTTTTTTTTTCCCTTTTAATTCAACCCTGGGCTATCACTAGATGATGACATACTTCGGGCTGCAAAAGCTCACCGTGCAAATAAAATTTCAAGGCTGCATTCGCACACATACTGGAAAACGGAAGACATCACGAGCTTTTGGTCTCTCACCGTGCAAAGAGTACTCCAAGGCTATAGGTTGCAATCGCTTTTGGGAGGCAAGGCTCCGAGGCTACAGCCCGCTATCACTTGTAGAGACCATGATATAAGCTCACCATATTAAAAAAGATTCTAAGGTTGCCAATGAGCCTTGATGAGACTTAATCATCTTATTTAACATATAGGGGTGTGTTATTCCTAAATTAGTTCAACCAACAATGGAAATGACTTGTTCCATCTCGCATTTTGCAGATAAAGGAGTGTGTTTGACCATAGTGACGACACCTCTTACCAAGGAAACACGATGAGACTGAATCATCCACTTCGGCGCAAAAATCGTGTATGTCATTCCAAATTGAATCCATTTAGAATATGGAAATAAGATGTCCTATTTCCTCTCTTGTAGGTGATAAAACGGGGCAAGTTGCCCAGCGGGCAACAAATCTCACCCACGATGTAGTTTTAGGAACCTTACATGTTTCTTTCGAATAGCAAGAGTTTGCAGACTTTTCAATCTCTTCCATCCATAAAAATTTGTAAGCTGTTGCCTTTCATTCTTAAGTCCTAAGTGTGGAACCATAGGCTCCAAAGTCCTAGATCTGAAACCTTAGGCATTATTAGTGTTAATTTATGACTTGAATTTGAGATTCATTGGACTTTTGACGGATTTATAAAAGAAGAAATATAAAAATAAAATAGATACGAATTTCCTCTTCGGAAATTATGCGGAATCCGAAACTCGTGAAGCTCCTGCACGGGATTTCCTCTTCATGCGAAGATTGGTTTATTGGTGGGGCCCAAGGTCAAAGTTTTGACCTTGGGCACACACGCGCACACACACGTCCGCCGAGAGAGGAAGTCTGCCGCGTGAAGCTAAATACGTGGATGGTGGGCCCAGGTCAATTGTTTGACCTTTTCTGGGCACACGTGTAAAACAGAAGTGTTTTGCGCAAGGTTTCTCTTCTTTTTTGGTGTGTTGCTACTGCACCCGTACGAGAGAAAAGGAGGAGCCGCATGCTGAAGCGCGATCAAGAAAATAAGTTCTTTTTCAGCGCATGCTGAAGCGCGATCAAGAAAATGAGTTCTTTTTCAGCGTTTGTTTTGAGCTTGTGTAATAATTTTATGCCGTGAGTTTATCTCTAAGTGAGTTGTTTATTTATAAACACTATGGGTTTGGGGTTAAATTGGGATTTGGAAAACACCGAGAGAGTGTTTGAGTGACTTGAGTATGTAATCTCCTTGTATCGCTTGATCTATAGTGAAATTCGCTGCTGCTCTCCCCGTGGACGTAGGTCTTTACGACTGAACCACGTAAATCTGGTGTCCGATTTATTTTTCTTTTTCTGTCTATATTATTGTTCGATCGCTCGCCCTATCGCAACAATTAGTCTTGGGTGTAGAAAACCCCGGGCATCTAAAGACCTAGGTGAGTAACTTAGGCGTCTCATGCCCTATGTTTGCAAACTTAGGCATTTCAAGTCCCGTGTGAAACCGTAGGCATCTTGAGTCCTAATTCTGGAATTATGGGCATCTTAAATGCTAAGTGTGAGCTTTAGGCATGTTAAGTCCTAGGTGAGTAACCATAGGCGTTTTAATTCCTACATGGATTGTATTAGGCACTCTAGATCCTGTGTGAAATACCTTTGGCACTTCCAAGCTTTAGGGCTACGTGTGTACATGAACATTCACTCAGGTATTTCACACCTATTTAGGTTGGACTTCAAATGAAGGGCAACATGGTATCTGTTCCAGTTTACTCATTAAAACTCTCTCTAACATGTGTCACATGTTCGCAATGGGTTCATTCAGACATTTTTGTTACCAAATGGCAAAATCGACAGAGAGTAATGTTGTATAGATTCCAATTTATTCATCGTGAGTCATTTCCTAACATGTTTTGTTGTTATTCCTGATAGAAATGTCAAACTCCCAAGAAGGCGAATTCAAATGGAGGGTAATGTTGTGTTGTTTTCAATTTTTCAATCCCCTTGGATTTATGTGCTGACGTTTCTTCCTATTATTTACGGGGTTAGCAAGTTCGTCATGCCGCAAGTAAATACTTTTTTTCCCTTAAAACAAATGAAAGTCAAATGAAGAGTTTTTATCACAAAGAAAAACTTTGGAGTTGCCAAGTTGTCGTAACCCTCCCGGTACAATTCGAGGAAGATCAGTTTAGAGGTAATGCTGAGTTGGGGACCGATGGTCAACGCCGGTTCTCCTAAATCTCCACCTCGCATTATTATGCTTGAAATTGATCTATCTATGAAGTTTAACCTAAATAGGAGTCCCATGCCTAATTTTCTTGCTGCATAGGAAGTGAAGTATCTTCCCATGCCTCATTTAGCTCCTAACCAATCCTAATAAGCTAGTGGCAACTCCTATTTAAGTTGGACTTCATAAATAGATCAATATCAATTGTAATATCCCTATTCCGCGAGGTAAGAATTTGGAAGAATCTGCTATGGTTAAGAACCATTGGTCCTCAACTCAAGATTACCTTTGAACCTCATTTTCCATAGATCACGTCAGGAGGGTTGCGATAGGTTGCTCACCCCATTCATTCCTATGTTTTCAGATTTTTCAACTAGCAGCTAGTAGAATAAGAGCAATGTCAACGAGAATTTTGGTAGTTGGATCTTGGATACTGTTGGGTAGGAATTGTGTGTTTGAAAATATGCGTTGCGTTTAATTGAGTTTGGAGGTGTGTGCACATCATCGTTGATATAATTTCAGAAACTTTGATCTTGTGACCAACTCCCTGTTGATCAAGCATATAGATGGATATATATTTTGATGGTAGGTTTAAGTTGGTTTTGTTCTAGGCTGTCTTTCGGATAAGAAGAGGGCTGTATGATCTCCCTTTTTTTTTTTTTTTTTTTTTTTTTTTAAGCTGGGTGGAATATTGGCTATGGTGATGAATGATGATGGTTGCTACGGAGGGCGTGACGGCTATGATATTTGTGAAATATGTGGGGGTTGTGATAGAGACAATGAAGTTGGTGATGAATTGCAAAAGGCGCGATAAATTTGATGAATTTCACTCAGATACAAATTCTTAGTTTTGATGGATATTCCACTGCCTGGGAAGTTATTGGTTGGCTTGGAAACCAGGTTAAATAATTTTATTACATGGAAATCCTAGAAATTGAAGGGCAGCTTTCTTACGGTGGGACAAATTGAAGGAGCGATGTTTCAGAGAAGGAAAGTCACCCGTCACGACTTGGTAGAAGATGCGTAGGTTATAATGTCGATGTTTGCCTAGGGATAACGACGAATATTTGTTCGTTCGGCAAGATCAAGGGTATGTACAGCGGGAAAAGAGCAATGGCGATTATACGAGGCTCGTTTAGCAAAATTTCCAAGATCATGCATATTTCAGATGTTCTTGAAGGCAACCCGTCAAAGCCCGATGATTGTGATTTATGAGCGTAGAATGTCATTTTCGAGCCTCAACACCAAGATATTGAGTTCTTCCAATTTTCATTTGAAATGGTAGATGATTTTGAACTTGAACATTCGCCTAAGTTAGTGTTGATTTTTGTGATAGCGGAGAGATCGAAACTGATCCATATCATCAAACAGGTTTCTCGTGATAAAATAGAAGTTATTGAAGAAGGAAAGCTGGGATTTTTACAGGAAGTTGATTTTGTGATGCCTGAAATGGACGGATCTATCTAACAAATTTGGTTGGAGTCTTTGCTCACAGGAAGAGCTTTTGATTGATTTCGTCAACGGGATTCCGAGAGATTTGCTTTATGGTCAAATAAACTGGGATTGTGAAAACTGAACGCAGTAAAAATGAGTAAACACGAGTCAGAACTCGTAAATATGCATGAAGCGTAACAGAGAAGAATTCTCAATTTTCTATTAATTTAAAGGATAAGCTCAGCACGAAAGAGAATCATATGACTATAAAAAGTCTGAATTTCCTAGTTATTCACTAACAAAAGATTGTTGGAAGGCTATTAAAAGAAGTAAATAAAATCTCTTAAAATATTGTCCGGAATCTAATTACCCACAACCGAAAAAACATTAACCAAACAGGGCAACTTGGGAACGCTCTGTAGATTGTTGCATCTGGAGATGTGGAGTTCCCGGAGATGAGAAAGACGGGAGATACTCGGAGAAATCTATCTTTCGTTCATGATTGCGAAAGACGACAATCTTTCCATGTCGAAGTGGATCTCCGCCTCTAATTCCTGGCATAACGAGATATCTATCTCTACCGGCTTCTCTCGATTCAAAATTGTTTCAGGTAACTCCTGTATGAAAGTACCCCTCATCCTGAGCACTTCCATAGCTTTCAAATCCACGACTGACGTTGGTAACTTCTTAATCGCAGTGTAAGATAAATCTAGGAATTGCAGTGAGCGGAGCCCTCCTATCCCATCAGGAAGATCAGATAGCCTCTGGCAGTTCGTTAGAGACAGTGTCTTCAGTTCCTCAAGCGATCCAATGGACTCCGGCAGGGTGTTGATTTTAGAGCCGTCGAGAGAAAGATATTTGAGAGAATCTAAGTACCTGATCGAATCGGATACTTCAGTCAAGTTTTTACAATTTCGAGCACTGAGAAATTTGAGAATCTTCATGGAACCTTCTTGGACGTTAATCCAAGAAATAGAAGTTCCATCAATCATTAGCTCTTTCAAGCCTCTCATGGGACCCAAATCTGGCAATTCATGGAGGAGACTGCATCCCTTCATGTTTAAAGAAACCAACTTCTCCAGATTACTAACTGATGGATGGATAACTTCTAAATTAGAGCAACCTTCCAGAATGAGTCTTTCCAGCTCCATTGAAGGAGGAAATGTTGGCGTGGCCCTCAATTGGACACAACCTGTTAGATTCAAAACTTTCAGTTTCATTGCCTGCAAGACAAAGAGGATATGATGGTAAATGTTGAGTTCCTGAGGAATACATCGTCAAGAAAAAGATGTGTGAAGATAGTGAAATTATTCCACACCTCCGCGAGTAGCTCCCAACCACTCCAGTCTACATGAACTTGACTCCCTGACAAATCAAGAATCACCAGGTTTTGCAAATTCAGATTTAAATGATCCTCAAAAATCTTAGGGCACCCTTGCCAATCAAGCCACCTCAAGCTCTGAAAACGATTCCCAAAGTTTCCCCAAATATTGGCCTTATCCAGCTTGAGGAACCTCAAGTTCTGTAAACCATCAAATTTATCACATATTAAACTGACATTCTCCTCATATCCGTCACCAAACTCCAGCCCGAGGGCTTCAATGTACGCAGTGCCCTATCAATCAAGCAGAACAAAATTAACTTCTAAAAATGGAGCTGTCTTTTAGCATCACACTTGATGAATAATTGAACAAAATGGATCAATAACAGCATTAAATGGAATCTAAAGAAGAAAAGATGTTGTGCAGTCCTCGCAGAAGTTACCTTCCCTTCTTTTAGTACATCCAGTGCTTCTTTGTGGTTGCACAGCCTACTACGCTTGCAAGGTTCCCTCTTGTTTTCGTTCTTGACAATTTCCCTGCCAAAGGTCTTCAGTATTTCACTCATGCGTAGTTCTTTATTCTCTCCGATTTCTACCAAAGACATGGCACGAAGAGATTTAATTGATAATGTCGGATAAAACTTAAGGTCGAGCCACATGTGATAGGGGATTCTCTTGTCCTTTCCGTTGAAGAAGCATGCTATATCTAGAAATATCTGCTGTTCATTCTCTTCTAGGGTGGTATAGCTCTCAAGGAAGGCTTCTTGGACACTCTTATCAAGAGCTTCTTCCAACTTCATCAGTTTTTCCTCCCACACGTCTTTGCTTTTTCCGAACAGAAACTCACCAACCTTCCTCAGCACCAAAGGAAGCCCGTCAGTAGCAGCAACGATAGTTGTTGACCGCTCCTCGAATTCCTGAGGGGGAGAATCCCTTTTAAAAGCGTGCCAACAGAACAACGTCAGAGCTTCATCTTTTTTCATCGATCCAAGGACGTAATTTTCCGCACCATTGACTTTTTGAAGGATATCACATCTTCGGGATGTCACGATGACCGTGCTCCCTGGGCCCAACCAATCAAGCTCTCCAACTATTGCGCTGAGCTGTTCATGATCCTTCACATCGTCAAGGAGAAGAAGGACCTTCTTGGTGCAAAACCTGGTCTGAATATGTTTCAGAGCATGGTCAGAACAATTGAACTTTTGGGCTGATCCCTTGCGGACGTCAGAAATTAGTCTGTTTAGCACAGACACGATGCGATGATTTCTAATTTCTTCTTGGAACTTGTCAAGAAAGCTACAGGCATCATACAGGTGATGAAGTTGATTATAAACATATTTCGCCAGGACAGTCTTTCCAACCCCCGGGATGCCATGTATTAACAACTTTTCACATGTGCGTCCAATTTTAACCGCTTGCCCATCGTGGTATTCAACCTTTAGCTTTGCCATTATCTCTTGCACATGAGGATCGACTCCGACTAATTGTTCCGGCACAGTTAGGTCCCTCTTCTTCAGCTTCCGCTCAACTTCTTGGACGATTTGCTTTATGATTTTGCTATAATACCTGCCAAAATGCAAATGGAATAAAAAGGACATGGAAGACAGAGGATTGAAAGCGGAAGAAAACCTATTTATGCATGATGCACCCTTTGTCATTGTTATTATAACGAACATATAATTGTCTATGATTTGAACATATTTAATCTTAACGCAGAAGTAGGCAAGATATATGAGAAAAGTAATCTCAGGCCAGAGCGTGTCATGGAAATTACCCTCCACAATTTTCTTGGAGATGGTGTCCCTTCAAAGCTCCAATCCGATGGAGGGCAGACATCCAGTGATTAACCAACGTGCCATCTCTGCCGCGCTCCCTGTGCTCATGCACGGCACTCTGGAAAGGGCCGGTGCGGTGGCGTACATCCGACGGCTCAACATGGAAGAAGATGGGGATGATGATGTGATTCTTCTCGTCCTTGCACTTCAGCATTTGGTCCAATTCCATGAGGCAGCTCTTGCTGGACCCGTAACCCTGGGAGATGACGGGTATTGATATCATGGACTGCTCAATCGCCTGGATCAACTGTGGGTAGATTTCTTCTCCTCTCTCCAGCTCTTCCTCATCCCTAAAGACGCGAATTCCAGCATTAGTCAACATGGTGTGCAGGAAATCCGCAAAGCCGCAGCGCGTGTCTGGCCCTCTGAAACCCAGGAACACTTCGTAGTCTGGACGTCTAGACATTGATGAGGAATGATGGGTAAGGTGACTCGTGTCCATCGTTTGTGCAGCAGAGCTTAAGAAAACGTAAGAAGGAGCTCGGTCACTACGGATGCGCACGTACTTTTTTTGTTTTTTTTTTTTGGGTCATAGACCATCCTCACACTTATAGACCAGAGTTGACGTGGTTTTGGGACAGCAGATGGACTGTTGACCGGTCGGTGGCGGTGGCGCTTTAGGATCTTATATTTATGTTTTAGGCTGGTTCTGTACTGTATCCGGATTAGTTTCTGAGTATTTCTTTCACTCTTCTTTTTTTCGACGTTTTTATATTATTTTGATTTTTTCTTCCAAATGAGGAAACTATTTATGAAAAAAACAATAAAGTCCAAAAACCTATTCATTGTTTGATTTCTAAGAAAATAAATAAGATAATTATCGAATCGATTTTAAACTTATTGCATAGATACTAATTCAATTAAATTTTTTAATTTTGTTAAAATAGTTCTAAGCTTTGCATGAAATTCCAAGTAATCTCTTCAGCTAATTGCTATTAGAAATTTTTAAGGTGGTGTCCAGTTGTTGCCAACGGTTCTACATGTTACGCTGATAAATTTGATGAATTTGAGGTACAAGTTCTTAGTTTGATGCTATACACACATACATAGCATTTTTTTTTTTTTTTTTGCACGGGAAGTTATTGGTTGGCTTGCGAAACTAGATAATATTTATTTATGGATAAGTGTACTGAAAAACTTAAGATTTCTAGTGAAAATACAATTGAATTTCAAAATATTTAGAAATTACAATCGAGTTCTAAAATTTATAAAATTTGTGAAATCAAGTCTAAACAATGATGTTGTCTTTTTTTATTACTTTCTTAAAACAAATGAAGGCAATGTAGTGCCCACCAAACGCCACATTGGGAAAAAAAAAACTAGAATAAAAAATAAAAGAAGGATTAAAAATTAATAAAGAAAAAGAGGATAAAAAAGAAATAACAATAAACAAGCTAACATATGAATAAAAATAAAAAAGACCTCCCGCCGCCATGGCTGAATAGTCGAGTTCAATGAAGCTCGAGGGACCCTCGCCCTGCGCTCGACGAAGCTCGAGAAGGCATGATTGCGAGCTCGAAGAAGCTCCGAATACCGTGTTTGCAAGCTCTAAATCTCTTTTGCTCGACGAGCTCAGTGAAACCCGAGTGGCCATGGACGCTCTTTCTTCAATCCTCAGTTTCTTCACCCCTCTGTATCTCCCAAATTCACAAACATTTTGACAGAGGTAATCTTGTTTGCAGAGAAGCTGATTTGATCACTACCAACCCCAAAATCAGGTTCTATCCATGTCTCCCTCCTTCATCCTCATTAATCGGTCGACAAGTTGAAAAAGGATTTCTAAGAGAAGCCCGTGATCGACATCTCCGAAGCCAAGCCTGACTGCTTTTATACCAACGCAAATCTGCAGACAGAAGTTACTGCTTGAGGAAGAAAACGAGGAAGACGAAGATTCCGACTTCGAATTTATCGGCCTACGACGTCTTCGACAATGGCTAGATCCACTCCGTTTTCCCTCTCTCCAAACAAGACCTCATCTTTGCCGAAATCCAAGCCGATCCCTTTGCTGTCGCCGTATATTCTTTGGCCGCAAAGGAAGAAGCCGTTCGTGGAAGCAGGCGTCGTTCGCGGGTTGGATGAGCCGCAAGGGACGTATCGCGAGTTTGCAACTAAACCGCGCGAATCATGGAGGAGACTTCTTGCCACGAGCATAGCGATGGGAGGGACCCTCGTGATGCTAACCCTCCTTCTCGAGCTTTGTCGAGCTCGGCCATTCGACTATGGCCGCTGGAGCCTTTTTTTTTTAATAGCTTTTTTTATTCTTAGCTTTTTTTTTTTTAAATTTTTTTTATAAAACTTAAGTTCTTACTAATGTGGCGCCCACCAACGTTGACCTCATGGGTCTAAAAATGCTAATAAAAAAATTCACTTTATTTTCCATTGATCAAAATTGGATAGAGTTTACAAGAGACTTGATTATACAAATTTAACAAATTTAATAATATGATTGTACTTTTTATAAATCTTAGAATTCAAATTTATTCTCGTGACAATTTTAGGAAGTTTGATGCATTTCTGTCTTCCTTTTATGACATCGATATCTTAGAAATTAGGAAAGTGAAATAGCGGAGCTCTATTATTGTGGAGTAAATTGAAGGAGCAATGTTTTGAGAGAAGGAAAATCATACGTCATGACTTAATCGAAGATGCATAGATTGTTAAAATGTTAACTTTGCCTAGAGATAGCAAAGAATATTTGTTCGACACTCAAAATCAAATGTATTTACAGCTGGAAAAGAGCATTTGGTGATTTTTTTTTTTTTTTTTTTTTGGGTCGGTAGCATTTGGTGATTAAACGAGGCTTGTTTTACAGAATTTCCAAGATCAAGCAAAATCCATGCACGTTTCAGATGTTCTTGAAGGCACCCGGTCGAAAATGGAGGTCGTTGAAGAAGGAAAGCTAGTATTTCCATAGGAAGTTGGTTTTGTGATGACTGGAATTGATTGATATATCTCCAGATTTGGTTGGCATCTTTTCCCAAAGCAAGAATTTTTGATTGATTAGGTGATGTGAGAGAACTGCAAGAGATTTGCTTTATGATCAGGTAATCCGGCATTTTGAAAATTGACACAAGTAAACACGAGTTGCAACTTGTAACATATGCATGAAGCACAACAGAGAAAAACACTCAATTTTTTTATTAATTTTAAAAGGTAAAGCTCGTTACGAGAATCACACTAATACAAGTCTGATCATTCACTAATGAAAGATAATTAGAAAGCTAATAAAAATGTAAGTAAAATCTCGATAGTCCAGAACCTAATTACCCTAATCTCGAAAAACATTAATCAAACTAGAGGGCAACTCGGGCAGGCTCTGAAGATTATCGCATCCCGATATGTCGAGTTCCTGGAGATGAGAAAGGCGGTGAAAACTTGGAGGTAGGCCAGAAATCCCAGTGCAGGTCAGTCTCAGGATTGCCAAAGACGACAATCTCGAAATGCCGTCGGGGATTCCCCCCTCTAAAATTGGGCATAACGAGAAGTCTATCTCTTCCAGCTGCTCCAAATTCAGTATAGCTTCAGGAAACTCCCGTATGAGAGTATCCCTCATACTAAGTACTTTCATTGCTTTCAAATCCTTGACTGAAGGAGGTAACTCCTGAATCGCAGTGTGAGATAATATCAGGAATTGCAATGACCTGACGTTCCCTATTTCATCTGGAAGACTGGATAGCCATCGACAGTTCTTTAAAGATAGCGTCTCCAGTCTCTTCAGCAGTCCAATGGACGGTGGGAGGGTATGGATTGCAGTGCCATCTAGAGCTAGATACATCAGAGACTCTAAGGACCCGATCGAATCGGAAATTTCTACCAGGTTTTTACAATTTCGAGCACAGAGAATTTTGAGCTTCATCATGGAATCTTTTTGGAAACTAATCTGTGAAATGGAAGCTCCATCGATCAGCAGCTCTTCCAAGCATCCCAGGCGACTCAAATCTGGCAATTCATAGAGGGAACTGCATTTCTTCATGTTCAAATAAACCAAATTCTCCAGATTAACGTAATGTTCCGGAGTGAGTCTTTCCATCTTTAGTGAAGTAAGAAATGTTGGAGTGGCCCCCAATTGGTGACAAGAAGTTAGTGTAAAAAATTTCAGTTTCCTTGCCTGCGAAGATAAATAGGATATGATGGTAAATGTTGAGTTCCTGAGAAATACGTTGTCAAAAGAGAAAATGTAGAAAGACAGTAAATTAATTTGGTACCTTCTCAGGAAATTTCCAATCACCCCAGTCTTCGTGAACCTGACTGCCTGACAAACTAGGATCCATCAAGTCTGGCATATCCAGATCTTTCAATATCACCAAGTTTTGCAGATTCAGATCTGGCAATTGATTGTAAAAAATCTCAGAGCTTCCTCGCCAATGAAGCCACCTTAAATTCGAAAGAGAATCACTAAAGCTTCCCTGGTTATCAGCCTGATCCAGCTTGAGAAACCTCAAGTTCAGTAAACCATCAAATAGTTCACGTTTGAAAATGGTACTCCCTTCGGATCCATCACCAAAATCGAGCCCCAGGGCTTTGACTTTCTTAGTACCCTGTCAATCAAGCAAAACAGAATTAACTAAAAAAAAAAATAGCTGTCTTTTAGCATCATCACACTTGATGAATAATTGAACAAAATGATCAACAACACTATCAATTGGCAGCTAAAGAAGAAAAGATGTGGCACAGTGCTCGCAGAAGTTACCTTCCTTCTTTTTAGTACATGCAGTGCTTCTTTGTGATCGCACAGCCAGCTGCGCTTAGAAGGTTCATCCCAGTTTTTATTCTTGACAATTTCCTGGCCAAACTTCTTCAGTATTTCATGCATGAGTAGTTTTTCATCCTCTCCGATTTCAACAAAAGACCTTGCATGAAGAGCTTGAATTGATGTGGAAGGAGAATAATTAAGGACATCCCACATGTTATGGGGGATTCTCTTGTCCATTCCGTTGAAGAAGCATGCTATATCAAGAAATATTTGCTGTGCATTCTCATCTAGGTTTTTGTAGCTCTTCTCCAAGGCCGCTTGGACTCTCTTATGAGGAGCAACTTCCAATGCAGTCAATGTTTCCCTCCACGCTTTCTTTGATTTTACAAGAAACAGAGATGAACCTGTCACCTCGAGCGCTAAAGGAAGCCTGCCAGTAGCTGCAACAATATCTGTTGACAGTTTCTTGTATTCCTCAGGGGGAGAATCCGTTCCAAAAGCATGCCTATGGAACAATTTCAGAGCTTCATCTTGCTTCATTGGTTCAAGGACAAAAATTTCCGCACCATTGATGTTTATAAGGACGTCTTGTGTTTGCGATGTTAGAATGACCCTGCTTCCTGGGCCAAGCCAATCAAGCTCTCCGACTAATGCACTGAGCTGTTCATGATTAGTCACATCGTCAAGAAGAACAAGGACCTTCATGGTGCAAAAGTTTTTCCGAATATGAAGCAAAGCTTTCTCAGAAGAATCAAACTTTTTGGCATTTCCTTTATCAAGGTCAGAAATTAGATTGTTTTGAACAGACAAGATGCCGTGATGATCAATTTCAGCTTGGATTTCCCCAAGAAAGCTACAAGCATCGAACAGATGATAAAGTTGATTATAAACATATTTGGCCAGAACCGTCTTACCCACCCCGGGGATCCCAAATATTCCTAACACCATCACACTTGAGTCCCCAATTTTAACCGCTTGCCCATTGCGGTAGTCAACCTTCAGCTTAGCCATTATGCCTTGCACATGAGAGTCGACTCCAACTAATTGTTTCGGCACAACTAGGTCCTGCTTCTTCAGCATCTGTTCAACTTGGCAGACAATTTGCCTTACGACTTCGCCATGAGACCTGCCAAATGTATATGGAATAAAAAGGACGTGGAAGGGGAGGATTGAAAGTGAAAGAAAACCTATTTGTGCATGATGCTGCCGTTGTCAATGTTATGATAACGAATATGTAATTGGATATGATTTAAACCTAGTTAATTTTAACTCAAAAGTAGGCACGATACAAGAGAAAAGTAAGGCACGATACAAGAGAAAAGTAATCTCAAGCCAGAGCATGTCATGGAAATTACACTTCACTTTTTTCGTGGAGATGGTGTCCCTCCAACTCTCCGATCCGATGGAGAGGAGGGATACAGTTCTGCTTTTCGTGCTCATCCAAGGCCCTCTCAAAAGGGCCGCTGCAGTTGCGTACGTCCGACGGGTCGACATAGTAGAAGATGGGGATGATGATGCGACTCTTATTGTCCATGCACTCCACCATTTGCTCCAATTCCAGGAGACAGCTCTGGCTGGACGCATACTCCTTGGAGATGATGGGTATTGATATCTTGCACTGCTCTATCACCTGGATCGGCTGGGGGAAGGTTTCTTTGCTTCTCTCCAGCTCTTCCTCATCTCTAAAGACGCTAATCCCAACATCAGTCAACATGGTGTACAGGAAATCCGCGAAGCCCCTGCGCAGGTCCGCCCCACTAAAGCTCAGGAATACTTCGTAGAGTGGCTGTCTAGAAATTGACGAGAATTGATCGGTAACGTGACTAATGTCCATTGCTTGTGTAGCAGACCTTGAGAAAACGTGCGAAGGAGCTCGGTCAATAAGTACGCGCCCGCGCTTTGGATGGACAATCCTCACAGTTATAGAACAGAGTGGGTTTAGTTTTTGGTGAGCAAATAGACTGTTGACTGGTTGGTGGCGGTGGCGGTGGCGCCTGATAATCTTCTCTTTTGGTTGGTTTTGCTCTGTTTCCGGATTAGATTTGGAACATTTTTCCGCTCTTCTTATTTCAGTTATTTTTTTATCTTGTTTTGTTCTGTTTTTTTCCCCAGTGACGAAACTATATATCATAAAAGAACAATACAGTCCAGAAACCTATTCATTGTTTTGTTTGTGCGGAAAAAGAAGACAACACCTATTGATGATACGATGATAGCGATTACTTTATGCATGGTCTTACTCTCTTCATTCTTCAAAGGAAGGTGTCCACGACCCACTATTTTAACAAAGCATTTAGAGTCCACCTATGGAGTCGAGCGCCATTTAAGCCAATAGATTGTCATGCACACGCCATTTGAATCTACAAGCATGCATCATAGAAAGTTATTAAGATATGTGATTGCGCTGTATACTGAACCAAAAACTTAAGCAATTATATGATGGATAACAGCACACGTCTTATATGTGCCTATCATAGTGTCTTTTGGCCTTTCAAATGCTCCAAGTACTGTTATGTGCCTAATGGATAAAGTCAGGCCTTTCATTGGAATATTTATTGTTGTACATTTCGGCGGCATTCTTTTCACGGTAAGGATAGGTGATGACTAGCTTAGGAATAGAGATGGATCCTAGTAAGATTGAAGATATCACCTCATAGCAAACGCTCCAAAGGCTTCATGAGATTCGAAGCTTCCATGGCCTCACTTCTTCTTTCTACAGGACATAATAAAGAATTTCAGTTCCATTGCCCCACCAAATACTACATGCTTAAAAGAGAGAGGCTTCAGAAGACCGCAAAGGCGCAAGAGAGCTTTCAGCTCTTAAAGAATATAATCATTGAAGATCCAGTGTCGGTGCTACCGAACTTCCATTTGGTTTTTGAGGTTCATTGCGAAGCTTCAAACGTTGGCATCAGTGTTGTACTCGGTCCAGAAGATCGTCACAATGCCTTTTTCAGTGAAAAACTAAATGATGCCAAACTTAAAAGTATTTAACCTGTGATAAAAGAGTTTAATGCTATAGTGCGTGCTCACAATCATTGGAGCCACTATTTGCTAACAAAAGAATGTGTTTTGTACTTTGACCATGAGGCACTTAAGCGCTTGAACTCTCAACAGAACTTTGATCCTTGACATGCAGCTTGAAGTGATTTTCTACAATATTTTCTGTTTCTCCTCAAACAAAAGTCTGGCAATCCGGCACTATTCTTTAAGCCGCTGACATACATACGCTCCTCTCTACCATGCAAATCAAGGCTGTTGGATTTGAAGTAGTGAGAGATTTGTATGAGGATCATCCAGATTTTGGGGAAATTTGGAAGTTAGCGGACAGTTTCACGGTCTAGACGGCTTTCTGTTCCAGGGCAATCTGTTGTGCTTCGCAGTATTCATTGTCAACCTGTTACTTTTCAAGCCCGTGATGGTAGACTAGCGGGTCCATTTTGGTCGTGACAGAACTTTGGCGCTTGTCAGAGAATTTTCATTGGCCAAAACTGATGAAGGATATAAAGCGCGGCACATTGAGCGGTGCAAAACTGCCACGTTGCAAGACCTGGTGGCCGAACTCTGGTTTATACTTGCCGATGCCTATTCCACGAGCTGTCTGTGGAAGATATGAGATTGGACTTTATCGTGAGTTTGGCAATGACTCAACCCAACAAGGATATAGTCACGGCTTTAGCCGATAAATTTTCGAGAATGGCACATTTTGTGCTGGGTTTCAAGGTTCTTGATGCGTTTTCGACAGAGACGGTCACTTCTTTTCGTGATGTCAAGTTTATGAGTCACTTTTACACATTATGGTGAAAAACAGGGACTCCAACATTGCCAGTCATCCTCATACCGATTGATAAACAGAGGCTGTTAACAGAATTTTGGACAATTTATTGAGGAGCTTTATTTGAAAACGCGTCAAACAGTGGGACTTTTTTATGCCTCAAGCTGAGTTTGCTCATTATTTTTCAACGAGTTGAACCAACTGTGAAAGCCCATTTGAAGTGGTGCATGAAAAGCATCATTCAAGTCCTTTGCATCACATACCATCACCTACAAAACGACACTTTATTCGAGATGTTAAGAAAGGGCCAAGGAAATCAACCATTACACAAGGAAGTAAGGAAGGGAATTCCGAAGCAAACTGACAAGTATCGACGTCAGGGAAGGTGATCTTGTGTGAATTCATTTGAGAAACGAACAAGTTTCACGTAGTCGTCATGCTAAGTTATCTCCTTGAGCACATGATCATTTTCAAGTTTTAGAGCGCATCAATGATATTGGCTAGAAAATTGAACTTCTTGGATAGCATGGTGTTTCTGCTACATTCGATGTTGTTGATCAATCACCACATCAGGAAGACCTAGACGCTTGATGAAGTTGACCTCGAGAACAGAGTATTCTCCAACCGAGGGACAATCATATGAGAAATATTTTGAATCCTTATATGAGGATTTCGAAATTATCTCTTGTTATTAGAATAATAGGTGTAGAATATATTTGCTTATAATCAAGCTCTATTTTGAATTTCTTAAAATTATTTTATCTTGATTAGGAATTTGATACTGATGCTGCCCATATAATTTTTTTTTTATATAAAGTAAGTCATCTTTTCTTTGGTTACGTTCTAGGCTCTCTGTTACAGATGCCTGGGTCCTTCATTGGAACACTGTTGAGTTATTGAATAAAATTTTTATTCTTGAGAAATGTCCTTGTTGCCTTTTTCTCTTTGTTTTCTATCTGCCCCTTTTGGTGGATTCCTATGGTTCCTAAGCAATTAAGAAATTGTTGTACACTAAAGTAATATCCAAATTGGAAACATTGTCCAAAAAGTCTTAAACCTATTACGTTTTTGTCAACTCAGTTTTAAACTTTTTAATTTTGCTAATTAAATTCTAAACATTTTGACTCAATTTAGCTAATTTTTTGTTAGAGATTATTGATGTGGATGCCGACCGTCCTACATGTTATGACTAAAACTAATGTTGATATTTTTTAATAATATTTTAGTATTTTTTAAATATTGTTTTTGGTTCTTTTACTTTTCTTTACTTATTTTTTATTTTAGGGTTTTAAACTTTGGGCCAATGAGAGTCGGTGACTAACCCTCACATGCCATAGGCAAGGGTGTTGCGGGCCTCGCCGGCTTTGGGCAAGAGTCGCCATGCCCTTGCCGGCCCTAAGTTAAAAAGAAAAAAACAAAGAAAAGAATAAAAAAATGCAAAAAAATTATTAAAATATTAGTAAAAAAATGTCCACATTAATCGGTTGTGCTACATAAGATGGTTAACGACCACACCAATGATTTTTAGCCAAAATTAGCCAAATGAATGCCAAAATATGAAAATATTTGAAACTCAATTAATAAAATTAAAAGATTAAACATTGAGTTGATAAAAATGTGATGGATCTAAAACTTTTTGGATAATTTTCCTCATTTAAATTCATAACGAGGTATCCAGCCTCGCCAAGGTTGATGAATTCTTTTATCAAATAGGAGGTGTCATGTATCCCATAGCATCGATGAAATATGTATTATTGTATTATAATGCCCTTCAAAATAGCTTTTTTTCTTCAATTAATTGCTTGTGTTAAAAGGTAATTTATTATTATTGTGCTAATTTTCACTTGTACATAAAATATGTGTTATCATCTTATTTTGATCATTTTAAATAATTTCTTTGTTAAATATGAGCTAGCATGTCATGTAATATTTTAACGATGTTCTAGTATCATTGCTATGTGAAATAGTGAAAAATGCTTTATCAAATCTGTTTACTTTGCCCATTAATACTAGTATAAATAGGTAAGACCCACTCCCATTTGTATGGAACAAGAGTGAAGCAAACACTTGGTGTGAGTATTGTGAGAGATTTAAGTCTCTAAGTGTTGAGAAAAAAGTCTCCCACGTGTGGGGTCCAAAAAAATGGAGCCTTGTGTACTGTAGTGCGTGGTGTTGTGTGGGTTGAACGATTCCAAATTCCATACAAGTTTTATCTAAAATCCGGAATCTATCCGTTGAAACATATTTCTATTTTTTGGAACTTAGAACCTATCTTGGAACTTGGAACCTACCCTGTCATAGACTCTAGGTTTCATTTGATTCTAGGTTCCATGCAGCTTTTTTATCGGATGTCTCCGAAGAGACAGTTCCATGTAGGTTTCACCTATATTATAAGATAAATGATTGTAATGAATTATTACCTTTTATGACTACCACTTGCTACTACAATCTATTGACTCCAACTTATATTTAGACACGCAAACAATATAAAACATTAATAAACTAAAAGTCTTAGTCATAAAATATAAATTAAAACTAGTGATTCCAAATTACACAACTCATCAAACACCATGAAATACTGGAGGATCGCGTGAAGATATAGACCGAGAAAAACATAAAAACTAATTTCAAGCTCTAGATTCTACCTATCTAGAACTTAGAACTTATCCATTGAAGCAAGTTCGTCAATTTTTGAAACCTAAAACCTACCCTAAGTATCTTGGAACCTAGAATTGGATATGTTTTCATTGGTATGGTTCTTTGGTTCCAAGTTCTACCCTTGAACCATGCTCACCTCTAGTGTTGTGTAGTGAATGGCGTGAGTGGAGAGTGGCTTGTGTGTAGAGTAATGAGTGTAGTGAATAAAGAGTCATGAATAGTGAAGTGTGCATTATAAAGTAGAGGGTGTTGGTGTGTGAGTGGTGTGGTGTGTATTTGTTAAGGGTGTGCAAAATGGACCACTCGAACTGGGAAACACTTAGACCGAACCAAATCGGCCAATTTGATTCAATTCTCGAGAGTGTCGATCCGGTTCCCCATTCCTAAAAGTAGAACCGATGTCTAGGCAGTCTGATTCTCGGTTCCAATGAGGAATCAAATCAAACCGACTAAATATATTTTTTTGTTTTATTATCTCTTCAAAAAAATTAGTAAAATGTGAATTAAATACTATCTTGGTCCGGTTCCAAGTAGTGGGAAAAAAAGTAATGAGAAAAAAAGTAGTAGGAAAAAAAAGTGACTGGTTCTTGGATCGGACCAGACTGGACCATCGGTTCGATTCTCGATCCTAAGACCAACCAATCCAGTCCCTAGTTCCGAATTTTGGGAAATCTGTCCAGATTGAGAACCGATCACCTCTAGTATTGTCCTTGTATTAATAAAAGAGAGTGTTTATTGTAATTGGCAACCACTTGATCCTTAACGTTATATTGAATAAATTAAAAGTTTAGAGACTACATTACACATTGGGTCAAAGTTCACAGATCATTTATTTCATTTCTCCTTTATGAATTTTTCAACTTTCATTGAGCATCTTATTTAGCACAAATCTACCATCTTTATTCCTTCTTTGATGAGTAATTTAGCATAGATTCAAAAGAGGGAAACATGTTGAACAAGTCTTAAACTTACTGTATTTGTGCCAATTTAATCTTAAACTTTTAATGGTGCCAATTTAGTCCTAAACCTTTAGATCTAGTGTTGAGTTAACTCTAAACCTTTTAATTTAATGCCAATTCAGTCCTTCTCACTATAGCCAAATATTGTTGATGTGGATACCAGTCGGCCTACTTGACACAGTTAGCGTTGATGTGGACAACTTTTAAATAATATTGTAATATTTTTCTAAAATTTTTATTTTTTTATAGTTTTATTTTATTTTTCCTTTTTTTTTTTTCTTTTCTTTCTCTTTTCTTTTATTCCTTCCCTTTTTTCTTCCTCTAGCTAGTCACCAAAGTTCGACAATCGGCCAAAGGCGAAGGTCGGCAAGGGACCTTGTTGGCCTTTGGCGATCCTCACCAGCCATTGAGGAGGCTCGCCTAGCCTTTGGCGAGCTCGTTAGGACCTGCAAGGGTGGCCTTACGGCTTTAGTAAGGGCTCGAGCTTTGCTAGGGGCTAGGTGAAGTCGAGTCTTGCCCTTACTAGTGGTCGATGACGCTCACTAGAGGCTGGTGAGTTCAACCTTGCCTCTGGCCAATCACCGACTGGCAAACAACTGGAGGAAAAAGAAGGAAGGGAAGGAGAAAAAAGAAACAAATAAATAAAAATATTTTTTTGAAAAACATTAAAATATTATTAAAAGTTGTCGACGTTAGTGTCGGCCGTGCCACATAAGTCAACTGGCGTCCACATCAGCAAAGTCTGGTCAAAATTAACCAAATAGACTAAATTGGCACTGGGTCAAAAAATTTATGACTAAATTAGAATTAATAAAACGTTTAGGACTAAATTAGTAATATTGCAATAAGTTTAGGACTTCTATGACACTTTTCCCCTCAAAGGAAGTTAAGAATATGCATGTGGTTGATGGATTAGAAGATTTAGTTTGGAAAGTTTAGTTTGAATCTATTTTGAATGATTTCATAGTCCGAGGGAAAAGCCAATTGTACTCTTACTGATGAATCCATTTTGTACGGAAATTCGAAGCTGTGTGAGGTTGCATGATTCATTAGGTTTATATGCATATTTTTACTTTGATTGTATGTCCTATATGTTTTTTAATTGTGTTATCTTATCAAATTATTATCTTAGAGTACAGTCCTCTATTGTTCTTCCAAAGCACTTTTGCTAATTCAGTCATAAATATTTTAATTTTGCCAATTGAAATATAAATATTTTCACATTTTGTTAATTGAGTCTATCAGACCAATTTTACAAAAATTGCTGACATGAACATTAGTCATACTATGTGGCACAACAAACACAAATGTAGATAATTTTTTTAATATTATTTTATATTATTATATATTTTTTTTCTATTTTCTTATTCACTTTTCTCTTGCAACGCCCCCTCGCTTGCGGCCACGATGGCCTTCTAGGTGAGGGTCGGGGAACCGGGCAAGGTTAGCCTTGTTGACTGTAGGCGAGGCTACCTTCACCTATGACCAATGAGGCCATGGCAAGGCTTGCCTCACTTGTGGTCACGTTGGCCTTGCCTAGATCTAAGCAAGGTGAAGTGAGGGTTATGACCTTTGCCAACAGTGAGGGCCAGACAACTCTTGCTGGCCACAATAGGAAGAAAAGTGAAGAAGAAAATAGAAGAAAAGAAAAGAAAAATTAAAAGTTCAAGAAAATTAAAAATTAATAAATTTTGGACACTGGTTATGTCACCTCGAATGTCTAGTAGTTATGTTAGCGATTTATGGCCAAAATTGATCTAATGGACTTATTTGGTAAAAAGTGAAACTTTTTATGATTTAATTGGTAAAATTGAAAAAAAATTAAAACTGTATAAGTGAAAATGCAATAAGTTTGTGAGTTGTCATCATCAATTAGATCAATCGATTTCATCGTGAGGATATCTAGAAAGCAAGATCCTTCGCGTCTGTACGTTTTTTTTTTTTTTTTTTTTGGCTAAGCAAGATTTTTTTTTTTTTACCAATACTCCTCACGTCAATCTTGGAGTATGCAACGCATTTAAAACAACCATCTAATTGATTCAGAAACTCGTTACTACCGTCGACCACTCTCTGTGCTACTATGAGCACATATAGAGACTACTAAAAAAAAATGTGAATTACTGATTGAAATTAGGAAATCTTGATTTTCTTCCTTTTTATCATTAATCCAAGATCAGGCTCTACCAAATTTTGGACGTCACTGAATTTGCTTGGAGATTAAGTTCAAGTCAGAAGGCATCCAAAGTTCAAACTCAAACTCAATACATTAATTAACGAAAAGCATTAATTATACAGAAGTTAACAAAGATAAAACGTCCTAATTTCCTTGGAGTCACTAGCGTGTATAATGGCAAAATTATGTGAAAACGAGATTGCATGGATCCTATAGCCATAATTGTTAGGAGATTAAAAGTTGACCGATATCTTGGGGCTGGATTCCTCAATTATTTAACTAAAATCAAATTTCTGATCTTATGTAAATTTTATTTTGAGTACTATCACTACCCTTAAGTGTTAACTGAAATAAAATAAAATAAGGAGACATTTAAATCAATAGTGATGGATGCAGAAATCTGACTCCCTCCTACTGTTTGCTCTACTATGTAATAACTGAGTAGAGTTCCGTTTTTTATATGTTTTTATGTGAATTACGACTCAGACGAAGAAAGTTTGATTTTCTCCCCTTTTATCTTTAATCCGAGATCAGATTCCACCAAATTTTGGATTCCACTTAATTTGCTTTGAGATAAAGTCCAAGTCATAAAAGATCCAAAATTCGGGCCATACTAGGTCAGATTTCATTACGGGCTCAAACTCCGGAGAATAAATTAACAAAAAGCATCAATTATGCATTAGTTAACTGAGATAAAATGTCCTAAGTCCTTGGGAGTGGGGAGTCAATAGTGTGTATAATGGCAAAATTAGATGAAAATCAGATTGCATGGACTTGATAGCCATAATAGTTGGGAGATAAAAAGTTAACCAATTCCTTGAGCTGGGTTCTAGATTCGAATAAAATCAAATTTCTAATCTTCCGCTGCGTTTGGTTTTAAGTATCATCATTACAAGTATTATCAGTACCACCATGCTTAAGTTTCAATTGATAAAAAAATAAAAATAATAAACTAAGGAGTCATTTAAGCCGAGAGTGATGGGTGTAGAAATTTGACCCATGAGGTTAAGAAAAGATCAAATTTATCTATAATAATACAAAAGTTAGACTTGGAGAGGGCAGATATACTTTTATGCAAACTTTCATATAAAGCGCAGCATATTTCTCACAAAAACTTGCACTAGGCACTGGGCGGCAGGGGCAACAGCCCAACGAACGTCCCTTTCTATTCGTCATTAAGCGCGGATATGAATGCAATACAAAACACGACAACCACACCCCCCCCCCCCTTCTCTCCCGCGGCGGTTATCGGTGGCAATTGGTTGGAGTAAACATTACATGTACACCTGTGAAACAAGGGTATAAGGTCAGGTTCGAGTCAATTTCAAAATGATTTGACCTAAATTAACCTATATAATTCATTTTGACTTATTTTTATGTAATGCAAATTTGGTGACTCATACCTAACCCACCCGATTCGACTTGTATTGTTAAAACACTTCCATACATAATCTAATTTAGAAAAGCTCATACCCAAACCAAGGTGAGAGCGTACAGCGAGTGAGCGTGAGATCAAGTCATAGAGGTGTGTTAATTCAAAACAAGTTGTGAACCCATTTAACACATATATTATTTTGAGTTTTATCATTCTAAATCTAGTTGTGATCCATTTGCTGAATATAATTAACTCATATAACAACTCATGCCATGAACTATGGGTTAAAAAATGAATCTATGACCTATTTTTGATAAGTCTAATTACATAGATGAATAGTGAATCAGTTACATTGAGTCAAACTAAACTTCCAGATTAACCTTGTGATTACTATAACTTAATATTCAATATGAAATATCACCCGCCTAGCTAAGAATCTTCGAACACACATACATGCCCTCCACTAAAGTCTTCTTTCTCTGTCCAAGGCTTGAAATTATTGTTCTCTCTCCCGTGTGTCATGTTGAAACTTTTATGCTGGCGTAGATCCTCCACGTTATGTAAAGACTAACACGCAAAATAGTTCTTCAAGAAGAAAGTACATCTGACTTGGGCGTTCCAGCAGGATTATCTTGGTATGTACGTACAAATCAGCTATACTTTCAAGGGCACAATTTGCTTAGGTAACAAAATGAATAATATTTCCAATGAAATAACTTGCTAATATAAGGACGTGATGAGGTAAAAGAAAATTATAAACTTACATTTCTCTAAATAACAAAAAGAAAATCATGGCTATGCACATAATTCCTACAATTCCTAGGTTTGAATAGTTTTATTGCCATAGTTGTGCACATGATTTCATTGCAGTTGTGCGCATGATTTGTCTAATTCCTAGATTTGGACGGCTTCATCAGCATAGTAGTACATGTGATTTCTCTAATTCCTTTCTCTAATTCTCTCTGATTCCTAGATTTGAACATCATCATGGTTGTGCAAATAATTTATCTAATTTATAGGTAGATAGTGATAGTTGTACGCATGATTTCTCCAATTCCTTTTTCTAATTTCTCTGTTTCAGTGACTTCATCATCGTGGTTATGTACATGATTTCTTCCTTTCTCTAATTCCTAAGTTCAAATATCAACATGCTCATGTACTTGATTTCTCTGAACATCATCATATTGTGCGAATGATTTCTCTAATCCCTTTCTCTAACTCCCAAGCTTGAACTTCATCATTGTTGTGTGCATGGTTTTCTAATTCCTTTCTCTAATACTTAGATATTAGGATAATTATAAATAAATAAATAAAAGAGTCATAAACCGATTGTAATTGTGTCAATTTAGTCTTAAACTTTTTTTGGGCAAATTCAGTACTAAACTTTTAGCAATTGTGTCAATTCAATCCATCGACCAATTTTAGCTGGTCAAGTATTGACATGGATGCCACACTGGCTGATGCTGATGTGAACAATTTTTAATAATATTTTATTTTAAAAAAATTATGATTTTATGATTTTTTACTTTTCTATTCTTTCCCCCACACTGTTGGCAATGCTTGCCGACCAATAGGTGAGGACCATGAAGCCCTCATCGGCTATTGGTGAGGGTTGCGGCCCTTGCGGCTCTCACCCGACCTCACCTAGATCTAGACAAAGCTTGGGGGCTGCGGGTGAGGCGGCTTCGCTCAAATCTAGACAAGGCTAGCCTTGTTTGGGGGTTATGGCGAAGGTAGTTATGGCCTTGCTAGCAACTAGCGAGGCCATAGCTGCCTTCATGCACGGCTGAGGACGCTAGCCTCACTGAGATTTGGGCTAAATTTTTTTCACGTTTTGTCAATTGAATCAATCTGACCAATTTTGGTCAGAAATCATTGATATGGATTCTAACCATCCCATGTGGTACAATCGATGCTGATATGGACAAACTTTTTAATTTTTCAACATTTTTCGAACTTTTTATTAATTTTTTTCTTTCCTTTTTCTTCTTTATTTTATTTTATTCTCTTTCCCTTATTTTCTTCTTTTTTAAGTGGGGTTGGCAAGGGTTGCCAGGTTCTCACCAGCCGCTGATTATGATTGAGCCTCAAGGATAGTATATTCCAACAAGGGAAAATGATATGGGTAATATTTTGAAACCATTTGGAGTTTCAAGATTATCTCATTCTATAGAATTTTAAGAATAAATATATTTTCCTGATTGTCAATTTTTTTTTTTTTAGATATCTTCGGATTATTTTTCTCTAGATTAAGAAGTCAATGATTTTGTTGCCTATTTGAAATTCATTTTTTTTTTTTATAAAGGCGGCGCTATTTCCACTCCATTTTGACTAAAGCGCTCCTCTTTTCCAATTAACTTACCAAAATAAACTCCTCTCTCTCTCTCTCTCTTCAATTTATTATTTCGTTTTTTTATTAAGCAAACCCACGAAACTATATTTCTATCATCTATCTTAACGGTTTAACAATGCAAACGCTTTATTACACCCAACAAATTATCATTTTTCCATGCATCTTGTTAACTATATTTCATCTTCTCATATTTTTAATCACAAGGAACGTTCATATATGATGGCTTATGAATACACAATCAATTGTCTTTTTTTTTTTTTTTTTTTTTTTTTTTTTTTTTTTTTTTATCACATAGTGTGAGCGAAACCATATTTCAAAGTTGAAAATTAAACTTCAATTTAATTATCTGGCCGTTTTGATCAAAAATGGAAAAGAAAAATTGATCAAGATATGGAAAATGTTAATTTGTTAGAAGCATGGTAACGTCAAAACATATTTATATTTAGATCATTAACAAAAAGTAAGCGCATAAAGGAAAATAAAAAAGAAACTTCTTGTTGTTCTATTGCTACCATGACGAAAGTAATTAACATCAAATGTAGATTCAATCTCATAGTAAGTTGATCAAAAATTTAAAATATGATAAAAAATTTCATTTAAAAAATATATATATATGATGCGAGTTTGAAAGTGAATAAGGTATAAATAAAATTTTCATTCATATTAAAATGTGAAAAGCTCAAAAGAAAGCACAAGCCAACGATGTTTAACTTTAGAAACCTACAAACTTATTCCAAAAAATCACCTACGAGGTCAAAATTGCCTAGATAATTAGATTGAAGTTTAATTTTCAACTTTCAAATAAGGTTTCCTCAAACTATTTCATAAAAAAATTGGTAATTAATTGTGTGTTCATAAGTCGTCATAGTTAAAATCTTCTAACTTTTATGCAACATGTGTGATTAAAATATGAGAAGATAAATTAAAATTAACAACATTCTCTAGGCAAAGTGATAACATGATGCAAAATAAGATAATATCTTGTTAAGTGTAAATTGACATTTATATTGTGAAACTAATAACATAAAATAGATAATAAAAATGGAAAATTCCAAATAAGGGTCTAAAGTGAGGGTATTTTCTCTAAAGATGTCCTAAAGCAGACCTTATTTTAAATAAATGCTTGAAGTGACCAATTTAGTTTCAAATAAGGGCATAGCTTTTCAATCGGCCAAATATTTGCCGACCAGTGAGCACATGCATATCATGCCATTTTTTAAGTCATCTTTAATCATAAACTCTTTTATTTTTCTTTCTTCTTCTTCCTTCATCTTCTTCTTCATTCTTCATCCAAGCCTCTTTTGTTCATCTTCTTCTTTTCGGAACGTGGCTGACTCTTCATCAATTGCATAAGCTTGACAGCAATCGACAACAACGGTTTGGCTTGGACTAGAGGACGTGGCGACACTAGCAACCCCAAAACCAAGTCCTTGGGCTTGATTTCAGGGTTATTGAAAACTAGGCAGGTGACAAGCCCTCCAACAGCGGTGGTGACGATCAGCGACCAACGATGATGACCTGAGTGGCTTCCACAACGACAAAGCTGGCTGTTCTCATTGTTGTGCAATTCAAATCGTGTCTTAGGGCTCGATTCTGGTGATGATATCCTCACGGCATTCTAGCGAATTCTAATAAGTCCGACTCATTGCTAAGTACACGTGTGTGGTGATTTTAGGCAATTTCACGCTTAGGTGCGTGAATTGTGGAGTCGATTTGGTATCTGCTGTTTGGGACTTGTTGGGACGGCGATTTATGGCCATGATGTGGAGTCATGATGTTTGCTTCAAGTCATGGTGGCGGTGGTAGGAACTAAGGCAAGTCAAGGAATGGAATGGCTTTGCTTTGGCGTGCGAATGGTGCAATTCGCTGTTGTTTCGAGCGATTATAGCCGCCAAATATAGTTTCCGATGAATTTGTCGTCATTGATAAAACATCAGACGTCAGGAAACTTGTGAGTTCCGTGTATTGCAGGGGCAGGTGTGTGGAGAGAGACAGCGGTTTATAGAATTATGAAAATGGGGCGGCGGAAAAGCGGAGGATGGTGGTCGGCTGGCTGCATTGTGCTTGTTTAAATTTTCTTAAAGTTGTTGGATTGGACTCGGGATTAATAAATGGGATAATATTTAAGTGATTTAACTTTGTTAATGAAGAAGATTCAGCTAGAATGAACATTAGTTCACTGTTGTGAGCTTCGCTACCAATACCCTATTTTGGTAAAAATTACCAACGAAGAAGAAGATGAACAGTGAAGAAAGGAAAGATAAAGAAAAGGGAAGAAAATAAGAGTTTTTTGGACGAAAATACCACAAAAAAATGACTTTATAAAGGAATGCATGTGCTCACCAATTGGCAAATATTTGGCTGACCGGAAAGCTAGACCCTTATTTGAGATAATGTATATTCTAGATCATCTTTTGAGAAATTACCTTCATTTTAGGCCCTTATTTGGAATTTTTCTTAATAGAAATAAAGATATTTTTGTTAGTTAGGTTGATAAAAAATGAAAATAAATTGAAGAGAGAGAAGGGTATTTTGATCAGTTAATTGTAAAAAAAAAAAAAAAGATAAAAGGGTTAATCCATGAAAAATATTAAATCAATATACTTGTGATAAATTTAACCCAACATAATTTTTCAATCATGAAAAATCTCAAACTGGTGTACTCATGATACTCTTTAGGAGCATTCACATCATATCATACACTTAGACACGTGTTCGATACTCTTGACACTCAGTCAGCATGTTTTGGAAAATCCAACATTTGGTCAATTTTCACCACACTCTCCAACATTCGAGTTTGGAAATCCAACATGCAAGTTCATAATTCCGATACGTAATTTTGAAACGCGTAGGGTCAATTTCAAAATTTTTTAATAAATGATGGGTCAAAAATATAAATGCGAAAAAATAATAAAAGGGAAAACAAACTGGTTTTCTATTCTCTTATGATTCTCACTTCCCGTGACAAACAATTCACCCTTAAATTTTTTTTTTCCACTCTCTTCCAACATGCTGACAGGCAAGTCCCAAATGCGGAGCATTTGTTTAGTTTTTCATCCAAGGTTTATAGATTATTAGAATAGAATTGAATTTATCAAATTAAAACAATGAATAATATTAATAAATAGTGGATTAATTTTTAGTGTAAATTCATTCTAGGTTCTTTTATTTATTTATTTATTTGCGAATTTGAATCAAATTAATTTGATTAAAATATGATATAAAAGCACACATTTAATATATAACGTGTCGGAGTTCTTTTTTTTTTTTTTTTAAATAGAAATGAGGTGTTGGTGTATTGTGTCGTGTCATAGTATCGATGCTACTTAGACTATAAATGCCTAGGCCCTTTATTGAAACATAATAGAATTATTGAATACAGTTTCATTCTTGGGATCTATGAAGCACGACGATGCTACTTAGACTATAAATACCCAAGCCCTTTTGAAACACAATAGAGTTATTGAATATAGTTTCATTCTTTGGATTTATAAAGTACCAACACTCTCCAAGAGCTCTCATGTTGTGTCGAAGTGTCTGAAATTCTCCAACACTTGAATTTGGAATTTCGACATGCGAGTTTGAAATTCTGACATGTAATTTCCACATGCACAAGGTCAATTCTCTTCTTGTGACACACAATTCCCCTCCAAGTTAATTTTTTCTCTTCTCTTGTGACACGTTCTGACACGCAAGTCTAAAATATGGAGTGTTTGTCTTCTTCTTCTTCTTCTTCTTTTTAATCCAAGTTTTATGGATTATTAGAATGGAATTGAATTTGCTAAATTGAAACGATGAATTATATTAACAAATGGTGGCTTAATATTTTTAGTATAAATTCATTCTAGATTTAATTTATTTATTTATTTATTTGTAAATTTGAATCAAATTAATTTAATTAAAATAATGGTAAAATGATAATTTATCATATATATAAATATACATTTAATATACAATGTATCTCAATGTGTCAAAATTATCTATTTTTTAAGAAATGATGTGTCAGTTTATTATATTGTGTCATGTCACATGTTAGTGTCGGTGTCGATGTTGGTGCTACTTAGACTATAAATACCAAGGCCCTTTATTAAAACACAATAGAGTTATTGAATACATTTTCATTCTTGGGATCTATAAAACATCAACACTCTCGGGAAGTCTTTGTGTGGTGTCAGACACACTCTCCGACTATCTCCCACACTCTTCGACACTTGGTCAATACATGTTAGAAAATGTGATGCTCGATCAACTCTCCTAACATTCCAATCCGGAATTCCAACGTGAGAGTTCGGAATTTCGATACGTAATTCCAACATTCGCATAGTCAATTTTAAAAATTTTCAATAAATGAGTAGTCAAAATATAAATATGAAAATAAATAAATAATAATAAATGGAAAAAAAGAAAAATCTACTCTTCTCTTCTTTTCTAATTCTCACTTCCCGTGACATACGATTCACCCTCCAAGTTCTTTTTTTCTCTTCTCTATCGACACGCTCGACACTCAAGTCCAGAATGTGGAGTGTTTTTTTTCCCTCTAAATGTTATGGATTATTGAAATGGAATTAAATTTATCAAATTAAAATAATTAACAATATTAACAAATAGTGGGTTAATATTTTTAGCATAAATTTATTCCAGGTTCTTTTCTTATTATTTATTTATTTATGAATTTGAATCAAATTAATTTAATGAAAATAATCACAAAAATGATAATTTTTTATGTATATATAAAAATATACATACAACGTGTTCCAATGTGTCGAATTCTCTATTTTTTAGAAATGATGTGTCGTGTTGTGTCGTGTCGGTGTCAATGCTACTTAACTTAGGATATGTCCATTGTCATCTTTCCAATTTTGCCGCCCCTTTCTAAGATTCAAATTGATTCTATCAGTACTATGGAGGCATCTTTCTCTTCGACCACTTTGGCAACACCTCATCTGATATATTCAATAGGGAAGAATTACCAAAGAGTCTTAAACATGTTGCAATTGTGTTAATACAGTCATAAATATTTTTTGTCAATTCAATCTAAACCTTTTGTATTTGTGTCAATTCAATCCATCTTGCCACTTTTGCTTGGTCATACTAACATGACATTGCCAGCATTGATGAGACATTTTTGAAATGATATTTTAATAACTTTTTGATTTTTTATAGTTTTTTTTCTTGTTTTTCTTTTCTTTTCTTTAATTTTTCCCCCTTCCCTTAAGGCCAGTGAGGGTTGTTGGCCAATCCTCATCGGCCACAGGCAAGGGCCAAGATACCCTTGTTGACACTAGGCAAGGGTGTCGAGTTTTGTGCTTAGTTTGGGCAAGGGCTACGATGCCCTTGCCTAGCTAGATTCAACAAAGGTGTCGTGGTCCTTGCCTGAAGCCGGAGAAGGCATCCCAACCCTCACTAGCCCTAAGGGAAGGGAGAAAAAAATTAAAGAAAAAATTATAAAAATTTCAAAAAAAAAACTATTAAAGTATTATTTTAGAAATGTCACATCATCACTAGTTGTGCCACGTTAGCATCCGCCAGCCAAAATTAATCAAATGAACTAAACCGACACAAATGCAGAAGGTGTAGTACTAAATTGACAAAAAAAAAATTATGATTGAAATGACTCAATTGCAATAACTTTATGACCTTTTTGATCATTTTCTCAATTCAATAGCATTATGCTTTTAGTCTACTCCACCAACTCTACCCTATTGTCAACTTTAATCATTTCTAGCAATTTATACTTACCCTCCAACACTTTTGTTAATTCTTGGGTTGTTTACACATCTCAATGCTAGGCAATCCAAAATTATTCCTCCCACAACTTCTCAATCCCAACTCTAACTCTAGACATAATTGTAAATAAGTTATCAGATAGTAATCAAATTGGCAAAAGCTCCAAATCAACTTTAGAAATTCTAAATTTAGATTACCAATTATTGTCAAAATAATTCAATAGCGAACGGATCTTACAATTCAAGTTTAACGCCAATAGAAGAAATTACCAAAGAGATTATCCAGAATATTGTAAATTAAGTCGGATCACAATCAATTGCATAAAAATTATAATTGTCAGAATTGCGCAATATGCGGAATGTAAATAATATAGTAGATGAGAGAAAAAAAGAATGACACATCAGAAATTTTTTACGGGGAAAATCCAAGATGGAAAAAAACCACAAGATGCTAATCCAAGAATTCTCCACTATAATCAAATTATTACAATTAACACTTTAACGGTATTTCTCTTACGATAAATCCTCACAATTGTCACGAAACAGATCCTCTCTTGAAAAACTTTTAAGAACTCTTGTGTTTACTCATGTTGTTGAAGACTCTTGCGATCTCTCTAGAGTATTTTCTAGTGTTCTTTAAATCTCCATCCAATCCTTCTATTTATAATGGTAGACCTCCACCTAAATTAGAAATCCTGATTAATTGGTAATCACCTCTCAATTAGAAACTTTCCTAATTTATTGAATTCTTCTAATTTAGGCAGTCACCAAAATTATATCATAGTATTCTTCCTAAATAAGGTTAATTCTTATTTAGATTTCTTTCTTTTCAGTGCCCAACATAATAAGACTCCCTTCCTATTATGTAATTTTGATGAGCAATCTTTAGGATATTATAAATCGACTCTCGAACATGTTGGGCTACTCCCAACAAGTCTTCCATTGGCCTATCATGGAGGGTCCTGAACATTCTTATCACTTTGATAAGCTAGCCTCCTTCCTACAGAATTTCAGTTTCTCCGTAGATAGAGATTTTGTCAACATATCAGCACCATTTTTGTTCATGTGAATCTTCTCGAGCTTCAATTGCTTCTCATCCAACACTCTCGTATCCAATGACACTTAATATAGAAATACTTCATCCTCGAATGAAATGTGGAATTTTTTTGAGATGAATAGCATTTTGGCTCACAATGCACAACGTACCCATCTTGCTTGTGCCCTAACTCCTACGAAAATCTTTTCATTCACAACATCTCTTTGCTATTTCGGTGGCGGCTATGTATTTAGCCTCTGTTATGGACACTGTAATGCACTTTTACAATCTTGATTGCCAACATACAGCTCCACCTACAAAAGTCGTTAAATAACCAGACGTAGATCGCTTGGAATCCACATCTCCCGCCATGTTTGCATCAATGAACCCCTCAAGTATCGGCTTTCCATCACCAAAACACAAAACACAAACTAGATATACCCTTAAGATACCTGAGTATCCACTTGACAGCTTCCCAATGTTGTTTGTCGAGATTTGACATGTATCGGCTAACAATTCCAACAGCATACTCAATATCCAATCATGTGCACACCATTGCATACATGAGACTTTTGACGGTAGAAGCATAATGAATGTTCAGCATCTCTTCCTTCTCCATTTATTTGAGGGACACTGCCTCGTGCTAAGATGAAAATGACTAGCCAAATGTGAGCTGACTGCTTTCGCGTTGTTCATGTTGGATCTTTGCACAACTTTCTTTACATATTTCTCTTAGGGTGACCATAACTTTTCACAAGCTCTATCATGCGATATCCTCATCTCAAGTATTTGCCTTGTCGATCCAAGGTCCTTCATGGTAATTTTTGCTCAACTCCTCCTCATCATGCCCCACAATTAACATATCATCAACATATAATAAAAGAATCAGAAAATCACCGCCATTAAACTTCTTAATGAACACACAATGATCTCCCATCGTCTTCTTATATTCATTCCTCTCCATGAATGAATCAAACTTCTTATAGCATTACCTTGGAGCTTGTTTGAGCCCGTAGAGACTCTTCTTCAACTTGCATACAAGATTTTCATTACCTTTGGTCACTAAATCATTGAGGTGCTCCTTATATATCTCTTCATTAAGATTATCATGTAAGAATGTCGTTTTAATGTCGAGTTACTTGACTTCCAAGTTCAAGGTTGCTGCCAAAGCAAGAATTACTCAATGGATGGCATCTTCACAACAACAGAGAAAATCTCCTCATAATCAACTCCCTTTACCACCAATCTAGCTTTGTAATGTGGTTTGGGGCTATTTTCTCCAGTCTTCAACCTAAACACCCATTTGTTCTTGAATGCTTTTCGGCCCTTTGGTAGCTTCACCAAATCATAAGTGTGATTATCATCCAATTATTGCATCCGTTCTTGCATTGCTTTCATCCATTCATTCTTATGGGTATCAATTTTCACTTCTTGGAAATTCTCAGGTTCTCCCCCGTTAGTGAGAAGCACATACTTGTTTGGAGAGTATTTTCTATTAGGTTGCCTCTCTTTTCTTAATCTCCTTGGCTACTATTAAGGAACATCATCAACATTAATTGTTTCCTTCTCAACCTCTTCATCAACAACTGCATCTCGACCATCTTCATTATCATTCTTAACCTCAACTCCTTTGACAACCTCATCATTAGTTGCAGTCTCGATTTGTGCTTGCTCACTAGAATCATTCTCGGCATCTTCTTGTGCTTCCCCACCAATATAATTTTCTGATGAGCTTAAGGGCTCCGAGTCTACTAATTCTCCCTCCGCACTTTGAGGTTCTTCATGCTTCTTGAGGTCTTTGATAGTTTGATCCTCAAGAAACACCATATCTCAACTTCTGAACACCTTCTTGCTTTCGAGATTCCACAATTTATAGCCAAAATCTTCGTGAGCATATCCCAAGAATATGCACTCATGGCTTTTCCATTAAGCTTGACTCGTTCACCCCTTGGTATGTGTATTGATGCTTGCAACCAATGTGACATCCTGAAATTCGACCCTGTTTCGATAAAGTGAAATGGACATTTCGTCAACGTGCTTATGGTCCTTTTTCTTTGAGCTGATCACTCACGAGTTAACTAACCTATTTGGTGAAGCCATTAAGGGATGTATCCGCGGTAAAATCCCTAAAAGCTACCTAATTGGTTGGATTGGACTAAAATCGCGTTTGATTGATTCTAACCAAGGAATTGAATTCGATTTCGGGAATCGAATGTTTGAGCGTGTCATAATTCATTTTTAGGACCTCGTCTCATCATTCGTCAAATTATTGACGAGTCCGAAATTTCGAAAAAGAAATTATCGAAGGAAAGATCAAAGATCGAAAGAAAATAAAAAGGGAAAGAGAAAGGGAAAATAATAATAGTAATAAGAATAATGTGGTTATCTTATTATTTATTATTTTCTATTTCTTTTCTCTCTCTCCCTTTTCTCTCTCCTATCTCCCCCGCGTGGTCTTTCTCCCCCCCCTATTCGGACCGTTCACCCTCCTTTCCCCTTTTTCTTTTTCTCTTTCTCTCCTTCTCTCTTTTTCTTTTTCCCTCGTGCGTTTTCCCCCTCCACCGACTGCCTTGCCGGTTCCCACTTTGTCTCTCTCTCTCTCTCTCCCTTTTTTTATTTTGACTTTTCAAACATTTATCTTCTTCTCTCTCTCTTATCTCTTATCTCTTCTTCTTCTTCTTCTTCTTCTTCTTCTTCTTCTCTCTCTCTCTCTCTCTCTCTCTCTCTCTCTCTCCTTCCCCTTGTTTGCGTGACGCCCAACGAACCAACGAAGAAGAAGCAAAGACAGCAGCATCAAGAGGAGAAGACCGGAGCAGCTCGCCGTCGCCACCCGTGCTCCGCCACCCACATGTCGCCCGTGCACTCCGCCGCTCGCCTTCACCTCTCCCTCACGCCCCTCAGCCATCATCGCCGCCCTCCTTCTCTTCCCCTCTGCTTTGTGCGAAGACCGACGGAAGTAGAAGCAGTGACCAGCCACGCTTGAAGGAGCCGCCGCCCATCGTTCCGCCGTCCACCACCTCCACCGAGCGGCCGTCCCTCCCCTCACACCAATTCAGCGCCATCCAGCTCCAGTCACCTCTGCCCAGCCCCTGTTCGGCCACCACAGACCATAGTTCGACCACCTCCGGCCACCAAGAACCACTGTGCAACCTCGCCGGACCGCCACCTAATCTCCTGACCCCTTACCGTCCCCAACGAACCCTTTTTCTCTCTGTTTTGCAGCAAGGGCAGTAAACCCGCGAATGGGTTTCCAGCACGTTCGTGGGTTGTTTTAGGCCGTTTCCAGGCCCCAAACCCAGGACTTGCTTTGGGAAGAATCGTTCCTCGTGTCGTCCCCGTCGGATTGATACGTTTAACGTTAAATTTCAGTGAGTAATCTCACTAATCCTTACTTAGTTTGCTAATTATGCTTAGGGGTTGGTTAGGTTTAATTAAATGCAATTAGGTGGTTAGATTAGAATAGATTAGTGATTATTAGACAATTGTGATGCATGTTAGATATCTTGATTGTGCAATTAGCAAGTAGACGTAGTCTACTATTTATTGAAAGCATATCGGGATTTTTCCCGACCCTTAGCGGGCTTCAATTAGGCTTTTCGGGCATAAATTGGATTTTAGTAATTAATTATTAATTTTCGAAAATAATTAATTATTTATTTATTTTTCCGGAAATTCAACTGGGATGGCCGGTGACCGGAATTTTATGCTGGTGATCGTGGTGAAGTCCGTTTATTTAATTGGGCTTTATTTTGAGCTAAATTGAATTTTTAATATTTATTAATTAATTTTCGAAATTAATTAATTATTTAATTATTTTTCGGAAATTAATGCTGAGATGACCGACGACCGGAATTTCATGCTGATTGTTGTGGTGTAGTCCGTTTATTTAATTAAGCTTCAATTTGTATGGGATTGATTTAATTATGAATTTTTAGGAGTTATTCATATTGAGTTGATTGTTAATTATTTGATTGAGAAATCATTAGGTATTGGTTGTCGGTATCGAAAGTAAGTTGGTTATCACCTGAAAGAAAATAAGTGGGCTCGGTGAATTGTAATATCACCTGGAGAATGCACGTGAGTTCAGTGGTTGAATATGTCATCTTGGCGAAGAGGTCGCCTTCGAGAATGCACGTGGCTTGGAGACTCGGTATGTTCTCCTGGAGAATGCACGTGGCTCGGTGACAATGTATGGCATCATAAAAAGGGCACGTGGGCTTGGTGAATTGATGCATCACTTTGGTGAGTTAGCACCTAAGAGAAGGCATGTGGGCCCGAGCATCGTAAAAAGGACACGTGGCTCGATGATCTGATGCGTCACCTTGGCGAACTAGTGCCTTAGAGAATGCACATGGGTCCAGTATTCGAGAATGGTATCTAAAATGGCACGTGGCTCGGTGACTTGATGTACCACCTTGGTGAAGAGGTCGCCTTAGAGAACGCACATGGGCCCAAGGTCTGAGACACGTGGCTCGGAGACTTGGTATGTCATCCTGAAAAATGCACGTGACCTGACTTTTAGATATCCCACCGTATGGAATGATATGGGTGACATGTAATTGACTGGTTCGATTTGTTTAAGTAAGTGGGTGCCTATTATGAATTGTACGGACTTGCAGGTGGAATCTAAGGCGAAGGTAAGTCCTCTGACCTGTGCATGTTTAGGCAGCCTATAGTATAATGGTTTACTAACCGGGCCTTAGTGGGGTAGAACTTGCTGAAACGTAGTCTCATCCCGATTGTGGGACAACATTTCAAGCCCGTAGGTGAGCCCGAGGAGGAGGAATCGGAGAAGGAGAACACTGAAGTGAAACTTGAGGAGGAGAAAGATTTTTGAAGAAGAAGATGATCTAGAAAGGGATCCTGAGTACGACCGGATGAGGATTGAGGTCCCATCCTCTTTTGGGAATCTTGTTTTGATGTGAATAGAGTGAAATTAGAAAGGTGTGAATAGTTTTGTGAAGTTCTTTGAGTTATGTTCTGTATAAAATATGGTTGTGAATTTCAATATGAAAAATATGGCCTTGCTTTCATATCCCATCGATTTACTGTCTGGGGATTTATAACTACTTCCGCATGTGCTTAACAAAAAGAAAGGGTCGGCGATACATAATTTTAGGATATCGCATTATAAAATCGACCAGGTAGAAGGATGTGTGCTTACCCGAGGATCGGGGCGTGACAACCAAACACTCTCAAGTGACTATAAGATGAATTCTTACCATTCCATACACTTTGTGGTGTCTCACCCTTGAGTGGAATTGAAGGTGATAGGTTTATGAAATCCACCGCCATCCTCATTGCCTCCCCTCAAAAGAAGTTGGGCAATTTCACATGGGAGAGCATATACCTTATCTTCTCACATATTGTTCAATTCATCCTCTCAGCAACGCCATTGTGTTGTGGTGTCTTAAGCACTGTTTTCTCTAACCTTATGCCATGAACTTTGTAGTAATCCTCAAATGGCTCTTGGTATTCCTCGCCATTGTAAGCCCTCATGTACTTCAATTTTGTGCTAATCTCCATTTCTAGTTTCACATGTAAATCCTTGAAGGTATCAAGAACTTGATCATTCGTCTTCAATGCGGTAGCCCACACCTTCCTTGAAAAATCATCTATGAAGTAGGAAGCACCGCCAGTAGTTTTCAAAGCCATAGCACAAACATTAGTATGTAACAAATCAAGTTGATTAACCTTTTTCAATGGTAGAATAGATTTAAAGGCAACCCTAATATTATTTTTTTCTATAATGCAGTCTTCCCAGGGGTTTATAGAGTTACCTTTTATTTTTGGGAGTAAATTTTTTGATGCGAGAACCTTCATTCCATTCTCACCCATATGTCCAAGTCTTTTGTGCCAAAGCTCAGTAGATATCCCGCTCATTGCATTAACATCTCCACTGTAAAGTTTTACTTATAAAGTGTGAGTGATACATTTTTCACTTCTTCTGCTACCACCAAGCTGCCCTTGGTTAACTTCCACATCCCTTCGCCGAAGTGATTCACATAACCGTCCTCATCTAGCTATCCCATGGAGATAAGGTTAAGGCGAATATCAAGGACATGCTTTACCTATTTCAAGATCAACTTGCTTCTATTATTGGTCTTGATCTCAACGTTTCTTTATACCAATAATATTTAATGAGCCATCATTACCCATCTTCACGAGACCGAAGTCTCCGACTATATATGAAGAGAAAAATTCTCTCTTGGGGATTACATGAAAGGAGGTTTTAGAATCAACTAGCCAAAGGGTGCCTTAGCATGTTAAGTTGATGCCTTCATCAATGTGGATAATCACCATGTCTTCATAAATTTTGATAACATTTACAGCCGATATTTCAACTTGCTTTTTGATTACCTTTAATCGATAATCTCTAATGAGATGTCCGGTTTTTCCACAATGAAAACAAGCTCTCTTCTCAACCCTTTGCCTTGAGCTTGAACAATCTTTAGGTCCACGGCTTTTGCTCCTCTCACAATCTACTTTCTTCTCTTGTTCATTGATAACAAGAGTTCCCTCACCATGATTATACTACCCTTCATCCTTGTGCCTTTGCTCTTCACTCAACAATTTATCATTCACTAATTCCATGGTCAATGCTACATCGGGTATGGAATTGTGAATAAGCACAACTAAGGTGTCATAGCTTTTTAGCATAAAACTTGTCAGGAAGTACAAATTCAATTTCAAAGTGATCATCTTCTCCATTGCATTGATTTGATTCGCCAGACCTCCCATAGTGCCTATGTGTTCAGAGACACTCGTTCCATTTTTGTACTCTATACATGACACCTTCTTTATCAGGCTTGCTATGTTTTGACATGTATTCCTCGCTCCAAATTTCTCCACAAGTCATAAGCGTTGTCTTCTTGAGTGAAGTTTCCAAAGATGCTTTGATCAAGCTACCTTCTAATAGTGTCAACACATATTTTGCGAGGATAGTTCACTCATCCTCCTCCTCCTCCTCTTCTTCTTCTACCGCTATTATCGAGGCTCTTGGGGAGTCATCTTCTTCCTTTTTAGCTTTTGCCGGTTTAGAAGCTGATGCCGAAGTCTTTACCATGCCCTTTGGTGACATTCTTGTCTTGATTGGCCTTTGTAAGCCTTTGATGTAGAGATGATCCTCCATCTTGCACCTCCATATTGCATAATTTGTAGCTGTGAGTATAATCATGTTGACCTTGTCTTTTGACATCTTTTACAACCTGACTCTAATATCACTAGTTGTAAATTAAGCTAGATTGTAATCGATCGCAACAGAATTCTAATTGTCAGAATTGCACAATATGTAGGACGTAAATAACACAATAGATGAGAGAAAAGAAGAACGACACAACATAAATTTTTTATGTAGAAAACCCAAGAGGGGAAAAACCACGGGACGCTAATCCAAGAACTCTCTACTATAATCAAAAGATTACAATTAACACTAACAATGTTTCTCTCACAATAAATTCTCAACCGTGACAAAACACATCCTCTTGTGAAAAACTCTTAAGAATTCTCGTGTTTACTTACGTTGTTAAAGACTCTTGTAATCTTTCTAGAGTATTTGCTGATGCTCTTAAAATCTCCATGCAATCCTTCTATTTTATAATGGTAGACCTTTACTCAAATTAGGAATCCTGCCTAATTGGTAATCACCTCCCAATTAGAAATTTTCCTGATTTATTGAATTCCTCTTATCTAGTCAGTCACCAGAATTACATTATGGTATTCTTCCTAAATAAAACTAATTCTTATTTAGATTTCTTCCTTTTTTAGTGTCCTACCATAATAAGACTCCCTTTCTATTATGTAAATTTGATGAGCAATTTTCGAGATATTCCAAATCGACTCCCGAACATGTTGGGCTGCTCCCAACGCAAAATAATATAAAACACTAGAGATTTACATGATTCAGTCTTAGTGTTAATACGTACTCTCTATTAGAAGAGCCAACAACAAAGAAATCTATTATTAATCCAGAGAATTATAGACTAACAATTACTCAATCATAAAAATGTTTCCTTGTCCTAAATTACACTCAAAGCAAAGTCTCAAGTGTTAATTTGCAATCTCATACTAAGAACTCACTTAGAAAACTCACAAAGAGAAAACTTTAAACACTTTTTTTGTTTGCTCTAATGTGTCATAACTGAGTAGAGTAGAGTTGTTTATATGTTCTTATGCAAATTACCAACTCAAACAAGGAAAACTTCATTTTCTTCCTTTTTCATGTTTAATTCAAGATTAGGTTCCGCTAAATTTTGGACTCCATTGAATTTGCTTGGACATAAAGTCCAAGTCTGAGGGCATTCAAAATTCTGCCAAGATTTCAACTAGATTGGATTTTGTGGATGGGTTCAACTCAATATATGAATTAACAAAAAATATCAATTATGCACGAGTTAACTGAGATAAAACGTCCTAATTCCTCGCACGTTGGGAATCAATAGCAAGTATAATGGCAAAATTAGGTGAAAACCAGATTGCGTGGACTGTACATCCAAAATTATTTGGAGATAAACAATCGATTAATACCTTGAACTGGATTCCACATTTGAATAAATTCAAAGTTCTAATCTTACGCTTAGGGGTGAGCGTGGTTCCGGGTAGAACCGGGAACCGGAACCGAACCGGAGGAGGTTCCGGTTTGGTTCCCGGTTCTAAGGGAACCGGTTCCGGTTCCCGGTTCTCTTTTTCCAGGAACCGGAACCGGCAAAGTTAAAAAATAAAAAAACCCTAATCCCTTCCGCTCGAATTCCCCCCTTCAATTTTCCCCCCTTTCCCTTTCTTTTTCTCTCTCTCTTTTCTCCCCTTTTTCCTCCTCACGTCACTTCCCGCCCCCACTTTTTCTTTTCCCCTCTCTCTCTCTCTCCTCTTTCCTCCTCTCTCAGCCGAACCCTCCCACCTCTTCTTCTTCTTCTTCTTCTTCCTTCCTCTCGCCGGTTGCTGCTTCACCCACCACCACACCGCCGCCCCACGCCCTACTCACCACCACCTCTTGGCCACCGAACCCCCACCACCCTTGCTCGTCCGACAAGCCGTCTCACCGTTTAGCCCGACGAGCTGTCTTGCCGTCCGCGCCGCCGTGAGGCACCGCCGCCGTCCCCAAGCCACCGTCACCACCTCTTGCTGCCGCTTACTCGGCCGTCCGGGCCGTTGTTGCTCCGAACCGTCACCACCTCCGCCCGAACCCGGAACCTGTTAGGTTAAGCCCCAAATTAATTTACCCTAGTCTCAGTTCCCACTTTCACTTCGCACTTCCTCTCTGTCTCTGTCCGACGTTGCTCACTATGCTCCGTGCTCGCCCTCGACGAGTTCCTCGACGAATCTCCACACGGAGTCGGGCCTCAAGTCCCTCGACGAGTTCCTCTCCGGCAAGACCTACATCTCCGGGTAAAGCTCGTCTACAAGAAGCCGGCGAAGAAGACGACCGCATCCCCATCTTCATTGGCTCGGAGGACCTCGCGTGGAACCATGTATCATCCCACCAGAGGCAGCGTTCGCGGTGGCAAAGACCGTAAGCTCTCTCTCTACATCGTTCTTTTTAAGCTCTTGAGCATTTGTGTTGTATTCTCTTTGCTCGATTCGTCACTCTTCATGACAGACTTGTATTGCTGGGTTGGGAAGGATATATAATGATAATTTTGAGAATGCGATTGTGGGGTAGAAGTTGATTTTCCATGTGGAAACAATTCTAGGGTTAGCTTCAGGTTCGTGCATTTTGGTTTTGGCACCGACCGAGAGACATAAGAAAAGAGTGAATGGGGTCCCCGATGCTTGATATTGGTTAAAACATGAAAACCTATGGTAAATTCGAACTTTAATCTTTTTAGCTTAATCGTCGGCATGGAGTGCCACCGACTAGGTGTTGACAAAGTTTCTTGGCGGTGACAAACTTTTAGTGTTTTGCTAATTACTTCGAGCTTATCATTTTCTTCTAAATTTGGTTAGCGAGCTCGACTTTGTGGCAAAAGCCGTTGATGTGGCTGCTGAAGAATTAATAGCACCGGCAACACTGGACAAGGTTCATGCTGCATCTGTTTATTTTCTTCAATGTGCCATTCTTGTTATTTTGTTTCTAGTGTGCCCTGACACTAATTGAAATTTTTTCTTTTTGGCAGTTACTCAAGTGCAACTTAATCGCGCTAAAGAGTCTACAAAGTCTGCAGTCCTGATGAATTTGGAATCTAGAGTATGGTTCAAACTCCATCTCGAAAAGCATGTATGTGAGGAAGCAGCCAAAGGATTTCATGATGCGGAACAGGACTGGACTTATCGGTTTCAAGTGAAGGATCAGATTGGAGCGTAGCAACTATGATTCTGAACCTATGCTGCGTTCATGCGGTATAACAATTAGCAATAGCTTTACTCAAGTTGAAGGCCGTGTTCTACCGGCTCCTAAGGTGCCACTGCTAGTTTCCCTTTTGCATTTTGTTTGCTGGATAAAAAAAAAAAAAGAAATTCTGTTTGTTTGCAATGGACTGTTAGACAATCATCTGCAATAACACAAACTTCTGTGGCTTCCTTCCCAGCTAAACGTGGGCAATGGAGAGGATTTCTTCCCCCGCAATGGACGGTGGAGCTTTCAGAATAAGGTTCTTTGGATTATCTGCCACCAATTATTGTGTTCAATAAGTCTGTTTATGCTATCTTTTCACTCTTCTGCAAAAATTTGTTGAGCCAGCTAAGATACAGAAATGGGCTGTGGTGAACTTCTTTGCTCGGTGTGACATGCGTGGGCTTATAAGAGACCTGACTAGATTAGATGAAATGAAAGGACTTGTGAGTCTTATATCCTGTCTCTGCTGCAACATTTTCCTTGATGACTGATAGACACCTTTTTTATCCCCTGATTGCCCTGTTAATTGTGTTTCTTATATCTTGTGTGTCAATTATAATGCAACATCTTCCGATAAGCTAATGAATAGTCCGTGACCATCAATGATGCAACTCACCGAACAACCTTTTGACGTGTTTGAGGAAAGCCCCCAATTCGAAGAGCCCCTCCCGCTGTTAGAGTGGATAAAATGTTTGAGGAGATACGGGCTAAACTACCGGGGTGCCGCTCTTCCTCAAAAGACTAAAGTATATCCTTATCAACCCCGATGCGCATTCCTAATTTGAACGTCGGCATGCCGAGTTATTAAGCTGTTTAGTTATCTGTGCAGCAAAAGCAGCATGGCTCGTCCTTTGTGCGTAAGTAACCCTTCTTAACATATCTGGAAGTTTTAGTTGTTTGGGTCTTCTCTTTTTAATTTTGGTGGTGCTAAGTTATGTTTGCTGCTGTTTTCAGCTTTTAGAGATGGGATACTCAATCCAATTGGAGACAGGGTACGTTAGTTCCCAAGACAGAAGAAACTTTCGATTTGATTAAGGCAAAGATCATTTAGAATGAAGTGTGTTGTTCAAATGATAGCTTGTGATGTATTTTTAGCAATGCATGAATTTCTCTCCAGTTGTTTTTCTAACTAAACCGACATGCGGATGTCGATTTGCGGGCGAGTTCAATATGGTTGTACATAGTACCTCGGGGCTTAGAAGTTTAATGAACTATATCAAGACAAAGTACGGGAACCCTTTGTTATTATTACCGAAAATGGTAAGTCTGCCGAGCTTTAAAGAAAAAAGGCAACTAGCATACAGATGCTATATCTTTCTGTAATATCTTCACTGAAGTTGAAGGTCTTCTTAATCCAGTCATGACTTACTGAAGAAGAAAAGATGCTCAAATCTGTTGCCTTTGTCTGTTCTAACTTGGGTCTGCGGGTATGGACGACCCGAACCCGCCACTAATCAACATCAAAGAGGCTCTCAAGGATGAGAAGAATGAAAAAATGAAAAAAAATAAAAAAAAAGAACCTGTTGGAACCGGAACCGACCCCGGAACTGTGACGTGGGGTAGGTTCCAGGTTCTCGGTTTTGACGGGTAGGTTCCAGGTTCCAAAAAATGAGGAACCTGTACCCGAGGGTAGGTTCCAGGTTCCAAGCGGAACCTGTAAGGAACCGGGAACCGCTCACCCCTACTTACGCTGCATTTGATTTTTCAGTATTATCAACATTATTATCATTATTACTACTACGCTTAATTGTCCTTTGATAAAAAAAAAAAATAAGGAGCCAATCAGGGCGACAGTGATGGATGTAGAAATTGAACTTTGGCAACACGGAGAGAACAAATTTATTTATAATACCGAACTTAGCCTTGGAGAGGGCGAGATATTGCTTGTTTTATACAATCTTTCATATGAATTATTGCATATTTTTTTTCATAAAACTTGCACTAAGTATTAGACGGCCAGGGCAACAGGCCCCCTAACCTCCTTTTCTACTCCTCGTCATTTTTATTTTTTTTTTATGTCAGAAAAAGGAATTGGTCGGAGCAAACATTTCAAGGTTGAATGGCGAACTAGTCCCATTAAGTTGAACATCTCCATACTCTCCCTAAAGCTCCACTCGGCTCTGAATGCAATCCAAATCTTTTTATACAATCAATCCCTCACTCATCTTCTCAACTAAACAAAGTTGTTAAAAGTGAAGTCTTTATAGAACCTAAATCAAGGTGAATCTTCCTTAGTATAACACAGTAGTATCCCTTCATCCCATGTGCATAGCCCAACAATATGCACCTCTTGCCCTAGGCTCGGTGTGCTATCACTTGCATGAGCATAAGTATGGTGAGTAAACACTTTCAATTCGATGTAATTAGTAGAGTTACTCGACCATGTTTCCTCAGGATTTTTCTGATCAATTATGGTGACTCCATTAGGCTCTATACTTTGGCATCACTCTAATGTTTCACATGCCTTCCTCTCTACAAAACTAGCTAATTTCCTCATAACAGAATTCTAATTATTTGTCACTTCTCAAGTAGTCCATCTTCCTTCATATGTAATTTTTGATCATTGATTTTCACAACTTGAACCAACTAAGCACCTTGCTTTTATGCTTAAAAAGAAAAGTCCAAACTTTCCTCAAACAATACATACGTTGCACCATGTTTGGATGGAACATGAGAGATTCACATAAGTCTGAGTGTATGCAACCAAAAAATCTCTAAGGTCTAGTGAACAACTATACTAAACTTCACTCTCCAATGACTACCGATGCCATAGTATTCATATAAGTTCAACTTCTTAATTCAGTGACCACCTAGTCGACTAATTCAAAACCAGCATATATCTCTTACTCATGTATGTGAGTCTTATATGCAAAAATTGGGTCATGTACCAATCTAAAGCCTTGGAGAATTTAGCAGACAAGCCATTAGCGTCGCTCCTCAAAGGAGATACAACCTACAATCCGTTGTTGCTTGCATCATGATAAGCATCCATTGGGAGACCTTCTAAATTACACCTCTAGCGAAAATCCAATTTCCGAATTTGCCAAAGCACTCACTAAATAAGGTTCTTCCTCATCTATAGTACATGCCTTACATCAGTCAATGCTCTTAGTATTCCATTATGCATCGATCCCCACTACTATATAAGCAACACCATTTCGCATAAGTATATTACCAATGTTGCTACATTGATAGGTCATAAACCAGTGTCTATGAGAAGTCACATGATCAGAACATTCATCATTTAGCACCCAATCATCACATGATGAACTCGTCTTCCGCACGTTGAAAGAAAGTAATAATATGAGTGATGTGTGTTAGGTGACGTCTTGGGGTGTCACAGAGGCAGCCTTCGGTCTGATGCAGTTGATGACAATCTTATGAAGCAAAATGTCAGAAGCAAACAGCTTGGAATAGGTTAGACTTCCCTTAGGAATCTTGTACTTCTCCAGAAACTTAATTACTTCATCATTCGAGGTAGTTATGAATATAAAACCACTTCGTTCAACTCCTAGAATATCAACCAGTAGATCAACATCAACATCAAACATTTTCTCACATATAGTGAATTGAATGTGTGGGATCAGAATCAGACAAGTTTGAGTAAAAATAGGCAGTTAATTCAGGATAAGCATCAGATGACTCCACACAAAACTTATCCATTTGAAGTTTAGCAAAATTTTCCCTCAAATGTACTTTGATTGAATCTAAAATATTCAAAGTCTACCGTTCAAGGATTGATAACACCTCGGTTCAATATCTGCGTATAAACCTTTTTTCTGCTCTCTAGACCTAAATAACTTCTCTTTAGACCTAGTAATCTCAGCAGCAACACCCATTTTAGATTGGAAATTCTTAAACATCATCTTATCGTTGTCTTCCTTCTTCTCTTCAGTTTGACTTTTAGTTCCAAATCTAGGGTCAGCAAGAAAAACAATAAAATCTTCCTCCGCTTGTTCAGGTTTTATTAACCCCAATTTCTCTATTGCTTTCAAGAGCAATGTTTCGTTTCCATACCCATTTTCTCTCAAGAAATTCGTGATAAAGTCCATAAGACTCCCTTCATTTTAAAAAAAATTGTAATGCTTAAGGAGAACATCGGGTTTCCTTACCAAGATAGGAGTTGTATCTTGGGTGACTTCCTCCTCTATAGACAATCGATTTGTACTTTGCGGTGATTCTTTTCTAGTGAGATCGAAGTGTGTCTGAGTATCCTTCACGAAACAAGGCCTACGACTGGCAATGCAAGATGACTTCCGTTGTGAAGAGATCGAGACAGAATTGGAGAATTTTGAAGACATGATGGCGAGTGATTGAGGTTGGGGTCTACAAAGAAAGAGATGATCAAGAACGAGAGAGATAAGTGAGTTTGCAAAAATTAGAGTTTGTCAAAGAAGTTGTAGTCGGAAGAAGAAAACTAGCAGATTTATTTAAAGGAACTAAATCGAGGCAAATGAATGGGCATAAGGAAAATAAAAATAACTTCCATTTTGAAAAATTAAAAAGAATGACTATAAAAAATTTGGAAATATTGACTCCAAAAAATCAGGAAATAAATAAAAGATAACAATTTCCAAAATGGCAAGTAAAAATTCGAGTAAAATATTCATACCTATTTGAGAAGAAAAGAAACTTATACGCCAAAATTTGAAATATAACTACCTGAATCTGGAAAGTCTTTCATAAAGATATCTCTTCCGGAAGATCGAATTGACGAGTCTGCCTTGCATAGACTTTAACCAAACGCATAAATAATATTCAATTTTTCACTAATGAATTCAAGCAAACCTTTCTCTAGAGACTTGGTGAAAGTATCTGCTAGTTGATTCTTTGAACTTATAAATTGAATATTGATTTCACCCTTTTATACATGGTCTCTTATGAAATGATGTCGGTTTTCAATGTGCTTCGCTCTTGAATGGAGAATAGGATTTTTTATGAGATTGATCGTGCTTGTGTTGTCGCATCTAATTTCAGTGCAGGATTCTTCCATTCCAAAGCCTCTTAGTTGTTGCTTAATCCATAGAATTTGAGAACAATAACTACCAAGAGCAACATATTTTGCTTTTGCAATTGAGAATGCCATAGTATTATACTTTTTAGAGAAGTAGGACACTAAAATTTATCCCAAGAGTTGGCATATCCTAGACGTACTTTTCCTGTCAACTTTACAACTAGCTAGGTCAGTATCTGAGTATCTAAGAAGAGTAAAGTCTCCTCATTTCGGATACTACAGACCTAACTTTGGATTAGTTGCAATATATTTGATAATACGTTTAATAACAATGAGATGTTATTCTCTAGGATTAGCTTGGAACCCAGCACACATGCACACACTAAATAAAATATCAGGCTGTGAAGCAGTAAGATAGAGAAGAAAACCGATCATGCTTCTATAAATCTTTTGGTCTACTTTTTTCCCGTCTTCATCTTTATTGAGTTTGGAGGAGCTTGACATGGGAGTTTCAGTTTTCTTACAGTTCTTCATTCCAAACTTCTTGTTGAACTCTTTGGCATATTTCTTTTGATAGATGAAGATTTCTTCTTTTGATTGTCTGACTTATAGACCCAAAAAGAACGTCAATTCACCCATCATGCTCATCTTGAATTCTTCCTACATAGACTTGGAAAATTTCTTGCACAAAAGTTCATTGGAAGAATCAAAGATGATATCGTCTACATATATTTGAACAAGGAGAAAGTCTTTACCTTCCTTTTTGATAAATAAAGTGGTGTCAACCATACCTTTCTTGAAACCATTATTCACCAGAAACTTACTTAGTCTCTCATACTAAGCTCGAGGTGCTTGTTTCAGACCATATAAAGTTTTCTTTAGTCTGTAAACAAAATCTAAATTTCCAGGGTCTTCAAATTCTTGTGGTTATTCCATATAGATTTCTTCTTGGATGAAATCATTTAGGAAGGCACTTTTGACGTCCATCTAAAATAACTTGAAGTTGTGAAAACGTGCATATGCAAGTAATAGCCTCATAGCTTCTAACCTATCTACTGGTGCATATGTCTCATCATAGTCTATTCCTTCTTCTTGCGTTATTTCCTTTTGCTACAAGTCTTGTCTTGATTCTGGTCACTTTACCCTTTTCATTTATCTTATTTCTGAATACTCACTTTGTTCTAATCACATATTTTCCTTTTGGTTTGGGAACCAACTCCAAAACATCATTGATATTGAATTACCTAAACTCTTCTTGCATTGCTTCTGACCTATTTTCCCGAGGTACATGGAGTACACAACTCAGACTTCTGATACCCCATTTTAGGGAGACGGCAGACCCACTTAGTGGAAGATAATTTGGCAATTTGCTTCATGTTGACGTGTCCTAAGCGGTGCCAAATATTTGCTTCATCTTAAATTGAGATAAGACAGTGAGAACTTTCTAGATCTTAGGAATACATTTATTTTTTTTCCACACATTGTATTCCTTTTCATCAAAATAAGGTGATCTAGTGTTACTTTGCTCTTTCATGAGTCCTAATGCTAAGATACTAGTCATAGAAGATTTTTAGTTCATAACTAAAAATACTTCAAAAAGACAAGCACGGGGCTTTGATACCAATTGATAATGCTAGTAAGATCACCTAGAAGGGGATAAATAAGTATTTAAAAGAAATCTTAACAAATAATTGTGGAATAAAATAAGTTGCAAGTAAAGTATGGATGAGAAACATAATTAGATTCGCGAAACACTAGACTTCTAGTAGATGTTTAGAATCTGTTATACAATTCAATAGACTTCTACGGTAACCTATAATAGTGCAACAGACTTAAGTAAAGAGAGTTAAGGGAAGAGAATATTGCACATGATTTTATAGTGGTTCGGCTTAGATTAAGCATATGTCCACTCTTCCATGCCGACAGCCTACTGGCTGGATTTCATTATAGTATCAACAGAGAATTACAACTTGTGAATGCAAATACTCAGTAATAGAACCTTCTAACTCACTAAGTCACTTTTTTTTTTTTTTTGGTGTTTTTCTCTCTGAACACAATTTGTAAGGCACACTAAAAAAGATAAGTAGTTTAGAGAAGTTTCAGACTTTGGAATTCTAATTTTCATGTCCCACACTTCAACTTGACCAAATGACCTCCTTTAAATACTCCTTCATGCCACATTAGCCGTTAACGCTCTCTAAAGGAATTTCTTCCAATCAATTTGTTGAACAGAATCTATTAAAGAGATCTTGTAGCCATTTGAAGATAGAGATGGAAATTCCACTGATTCTGGTCGTCCATACAATTAGAATTTAGGTTTCCATAAGTAGAACTTCCTCATAAGGAACTTATCTGCAATATATATATATAAAGTGAAATCCTTGGCCAGAAGATAGTCATTGAAAGAATCTTTTGTTTCCAAATAAAGTTCATTTGTGCCGCTTGTCGTTGAGTCTAGCTCTGAACTCTTCCTTATTCTAGACACGATCTCAATCTGGATTTCATCATAATGGGAAATACTTCTGGGATGAAATAGACTTAAGCAAGAGTCTTTGATAGAACCTTGATAAGTCCTCAGAAACAACTCACAAGCAATTTGAGCATTAGAAACAAAGAATTTTGTCAAGTTCAAAATCTTGACAGGAGTTTTCTCAACACAAGCGATTGCTTGTACCTTCAATCAATAAGGTGACTCCAGTTTTGCCCAAACCATTACGACATTGTTCTATTTGGCCACTTCAAGCAACACCTCATGTCATAAAATCAACAACACAATGCTTTATCTACTCCACCAACTCAACATTGTAGGTTGCTTTCATCATTTCTAGCAATTTACATTTTAACGCACTCACCAACTTTTAGGTTGTGAATCGGGTATGCATCTCAATGTTCTGCAATCTAAAATTATCTTGTTCAACTTCTCAATCTGAATATTAACTCCAAACATAAGTGCAAATATGATTTCAGACGGTTATCATAATGGCAAAATCTCCGAATCAACTCTAGAAACTCTAAATTTAGCTTACCAATTGTTGTGAAAATAACTCGAAAACTCACGGATCTTGCAATTCAAGTTTAATTTAAGTAGAAGAAATTGCTGAAGAGATTAACAAGAATTAAAAAAAAAAAAAAAACACTAGAGATTTACATGATTTGGTTCGTATGTCGATACCTTCTATACTAGGAGAGCCAATGACAAAGATATCTATTAGTAATCCAAAGCATAATAGAGTTACAATAGTTCAATCTTCAAGTGTTTCCTAGCTCTTAATTACATTCAAAGTAACTCATGCGATCTCACATGCTCTCATAAAGAACTCATTTAGAAAATTTACAGAGAGAAAACCATAAGCACGCTTTTTGTTTGCTCTAATGTGTAATAACCGAGTAGAATTCAGTTTTTTTATATGTTCTTATGTGAATTACCAACTCACACTAGGAAAACTTGATTTTCTTCCTCTCTTAATGTTTAATTCAATGTCCAAGTTAGAAGACATCCAAAATACAAGCCAAATTCAACCAGATCAGATTTTGTATGCGAGCTCAACCTCAGGAGATAGAGCAACAAAACGTATCAATCATACTTGAGTTAACTGAGATAAAACGCCCTAATTTCTTGGGAATATGGAATCAATAGCTTGTATAATGGCAAAATTAGGTAAAAACCAGACTGCATGACTGTACAACCATTATTATTTCAAGCTAAACAATTTATCGATACCGTGAGGTAGATTCCACATTTGGATAAGTTAAAAGTTCTGACCTTAGGCCACATTTGATTTTTTAAGTATTAACGACATTATTATCAATATTGCTACTGCCTTTAGTGTCCTTTGATAAAAATAAATAAATAAGGAGCCAATTAAGGCAACGGTGACGGAGGTAGAAATAGAACTTTGGGGATAAGAAAAGAGAGAATTTATTCACAATACCAAACTTAGTCTAGGAGAGGGAGAGAGATTATATATTTATACAAACTGTCATATGAATTATGGACATTTTTCCATAAAACTTGCAATGGACACTAGGCGGCAGGGGCTTTTCAATTTGGTAAGACCGTTAGTTCTTGAAAGAATGTTAGTTGTCGTAGAGAGAATTCTTTTATTTAGAAAGCATCAACCATTAATGGGCTGATCAATCAAATTAGATTCCTAGAACAACAATTTTCTTTTCTTTTTTTTATTTGGAGATTCGCATTGACTATTTAGTTCACACCATTAATGGGCATGTTACCATGATAAGATAGACTGTTCTTGAAAGGATGGTAGTTGATCTATAACTACAATTTTTATTTTTATTTTTATTTAGAAACGCGCATTAGACTTTTGAGGCCCAATAGTTATTGGGGTGATCACTTAAGTAGGAGGGACGGTTCTTGAAAGAATAGTATTTCGTTCAAGAACTCGGATTTTTTTTATTTGGAGACATTCATCTGACTTTTAAGTTGAAAATAATTAATGGGAAAACTCTAATTTTATTTTTTGAGACGTGCACTTGACTATTATCTATTTGCAGATGTGCATCTGACTTCTAAGTGCAAATAATTAATGGGAGAACTCGAATTTTATTATTTGGAGACGTGCAGTTGACTTTTAAGTGCAAATAATAAATGGAACTATTTTCCCAAAAGTCCTTGGGCCTGTAAAGGCGCTTGGGCAAAACGTTGAGGCGTTTGGCAAGTTATCTTGGAGAGTATTGGGAAAATTCATTGGATTTTCTAACTTTGCCCTTGTTAAACTTTTGTAACTTCGAAAATACCCTCACCTCGTATGATGTTGTCGACAAGGGACTGAGGCCATCGGTGAGTGCCTATTGAACCATATTTGGCATAAGTAGGCTGTCAGGAGTCCAAAAGACCATCCCCTAGAGCTTACAATTGCCTGATACTGGCTCAAGATTGCGTGATCTCAAGCGATAGCCATCGATGCCAAATCTGGCTCGTGATTGGTAGTCGCAATAAATTTCCTTATTTTTAATTTATTTATTTAGAATATATACCTAAAAGTCCTTTTCAATTGTTAGTTTTTTTCAAATAGCATTTAAATCAAAGTCAATTTCCAAAATTAATCTTTATCAAATATTATTTGCATTTCAAAAAATCCTCTTAACCTAATGTCTCTTTGCATTTCCTCAAATATTTTCCCCGAAGCTATAGTAAGTGCAACCATAATTTATTTGGAAACTCGCATTTGACTTTCAAAGTACCAATCATTAATGGGCTAATCACTCCGAGAGACAGAGACGTAAATGTGTCGACTTACTCGAGAGTTTCTGAAGCCTAACGATACGCTGTTTGTACATTCCAGCAGTAGAGCCTTCAAAATTCAAAATGGTGATTAAAGTAATGGGCTAAGTTCAAAATAGAACATAGAATCAATCTAAATTAATAAATAAACAAACAAACATGAAGGCCGAACACAATATCGTCTGCTCATTTTAAATTATTGTTTTGGTTTCGGGTCAAGAAGATTGTCTCATCTGTTTTAACTTATTGTTTTGTTTTGGAGCCAGAAAACTCATCAATGCGCCGAATAGAGATAACCCAAGAAGTGGGGAGCTGGAAATGTCAATTGCCCAAGCCCCAAGCCCATATTGTGTGAAAGTGAGATTTTGGGCTGCTTTTACTGTTAGATATAGTCGATTTGTGTTTAATTTACGCATTAACTCTATCTTTCACGCTTGTAAGCTTAATCTCACGGATAGCTTGAGATTTTGTGCCCAAATATCACTTGTGAAAAAGGAAAGAAAGACCAAATCAAGCACAGAAAAGTAGTATATAAATAGACATAATGCAGCCTCCCGTGCCTTGAAAAGATTAGGATGAATAAATCCGTCCTTCTTCGATGGATAAATCATTCGACTTCATTAAAATGTAATTTATTCAGTTTTTGTTATTTCCTGTTTAATAAAGGATATTCAAAGTCGTGAATTGATATCTTGCGTCTTAGATGGCTATCGGTTTTAGAGTTAAGGGAACGGAACCGAACATATAAAGCCCAGTTTGTTGATGCGAATGGGTTTTTAGTCTTTTAGACGTCACTGGAGTAAGATGAAACAAACAATGCTAATGAAGGATTAAAGTTTCAATTGCTGGGCAATAGACAATGGAAGCGGGGCTCAACTAACGAGTGCTAACCGAGCTGATCTACTCATAAGTGATTCGAGCTTGGCTTTTGCTGAGGCGAACTGGATTAAAAAGCTGGAGGAGCAACTGAAAGTTCGGACGTATTGTGATCAAAACACAAAAGAGAATATCTGATGGACTTGCAACATGTCCGTGGCTGCTACGTCCACATTAGTCTGCCCGTCCCTGCTTCATAACTGCTTGCCAAAGGCGCGTTTGGAAGTCGGATAGTATTATTCTATTGGGCATTTGGCAATAAACTTTGGTCAAGATAAATCCAGATGCTTCAAGTTAAAGATGCTACATAACTTATCCTAGATCTAGGGTGGGACAACAGATTGAACGTGAAACGAAAATTAAAAATTAAACCAAAAATGAGCATATGAGCAAAGGATTGCTCGTTTCTATTCGCCCGCCCAGATGTTTTCTTCCACTCATTTTATTAATTCATAACCAAACGTATTAATCATGCATGAGTTAGCTGAGAGAAAACGTCCTAATTTCTTGGGAATATGGAGTCAATAGCTTGTATAATGGCCAAATTAGGTGAAAACCAGTTTGCATGGACTGTACAACCATTATTATTTCAAGCTAAACAATTTATCGATACCATGAGGTAGATTCCACATTTGGATAAGTTAGAAGTTCTTACCTTAAGCCACATTTGATTTTTTAAGTATTAACGACTTTATTATCAATATTACTATCGCCTTAAGTGTCCTTTGATAAAAATAAATAAATAAGGAGCCAATTAAGGCAACGGTGATGGAGGTAGAAATAGAACTTTGGGGATAAGAAAAGAGAGAATTAGTCAAAAGACCAAACTTACTCTTGGAGAGGGAGAGAGATTACATTTTTCATACAAACTCTCATATGAATTATGGACATTTTTCCATAAAGCTTGCAATGGGCACTAGGCGGGAGGGGCTTTTCAATTTGGTAAGACCGTTAGCTCTTGAAAGAATGATAGTTGTCGTAGAGAGAATTCTTTTATTTAGAAAGCATCGACCATTAATGGGCTGATCGATCAAATTAGATTTCTAGAACAACAATTTTTTTTTTTTATTTGGAGATTCGCATTGACTTTTTCGCTCACACCATTAATGGGCTTGTTACTCTGATAAGACAGACTGTTCTTGAAAGAATGGTCGTTGATCTATACCCACAATTTTGTTTTTTGTTTGTTTGTTTGTTTTTTTTTTTTTTTTTAATTAGAAACGCGCATAAGACTTTTGAGGCCCAATAGTTATTGGGGTGATCACTTAAGTAGGAGGGACAGTTCTTGAAAGATTACTATTTTTTTCAAGAACGCGATTTTTTTTTTTTTATTTGGAGAAATGCATCCGACTTTTAAGTTGAAAATAATTAATGGGAAAAGTCGAACTTTTTATTTTGAGACGTGCACTTGACTATTTTTTATTTGCAGATGTGCATCTGACTTTTAAGTGCAAATAATTAATGGGAGAACTCGAATTTTTTATCTAGAGACCTGGAGACGTGCGTCTGAATTTTAAGTCGCAAATAATTAGTGGGAGAACTCGTATTTCTTATTTGGAGACATGCATCGGACTTTTAAGTGCAAATAATTAATGGGATCACTCGGACAAGATCAACAGTTTCTTAAATGATGGTAGTTCTTCTAGAATTAAATTTTTCTTATCTAGAAATGTGTATCCAACTTTTAAGTACCAATCAATGATGGGATAATCACTCAGCTAAGACTTGTACTTTTTGAAATAATGATAGTTGCTCTAGAACTACATTTCCGCTGCATTTGGGAACTGTTTTCCCAGAAGCCGTTGGGCCTATAAAGTCCCTAAGGCAAAAGTTGAGGCGTTTGGCAAATTATCTTGGAGAGTTTCGAGAAAATGCATTACATTTCTAAAAATGTTTGAAGTCTCTTAGCCCAAGACAAGTTTAGAGTAGCTTGATATTGCACATACTCCCAGAAGGGTTTGTGTGTGTATATATTTGTATTTTCTAACTTTGCCCTTGTTAAATTTTCGTAACTCCAAAAATACCCTCACCTCATGTGACGTTGTTCGTCAGGGACTGAGGCCATCGACGAGTGCCTATTGAGCCATATCTGGCATAAGCAGGCCATCGGGAGTCATTTTTCCGTTGCCTAGAACTTACGGTTGTTTGTCCATTCATTACCCTTGGGTCTTTTTTCTCCTAATTCCTTCCATTCTACCAATGAATAATATATAATAATTCATAAATCAAGATCGGCTCGACCCTCACACAAGGTCGTGCGATCTCTAGCGATGGCCATTGATGTCAAATCTGGCTTGTCATTGGACGTTGCAAGTAAATTTTCCTATTTTTAATTAATTTATTTGAAATATGTACCTAAAAGTCCTTTACAATTTTAGTTTTTCCAAATAGCATTTAAATTTAAGTCAATTTCGAAACCCAACTATATGCTATTTGTATAATCCAGCAGTAGAGCCTTCAAAATTCAAAATCGTGATTAAAGTAATGGGCTAAGTTCAAAATAGAACATAGAATCAATATAAGTGAATAAATAAACAAACAAATATGAAGACCGAACACAATACCGTCAGTTTTTTTAAATTATCGTTTTGGTTTAGGGTCAAGAAGTCTTATCTGCAGCGATGGAGTTAGAAATCTCATCAATCCGGCGAATGGAGATAACGCAAGAAGTTGGGAGCTGGACATGTCAATTGCCCGAGCCCCAAGCCCATATTGTGTAAAAGTGAGATTTTGGGCTGCTTTTACGGTTAAATATAGTCGATATGTGTTTAATTTGCGCATTACCTCTATCTTTCACGCTTGTAAGTTTAATCTCACGGATAACTCTGAGCTTTTGTGCCCAATTTATCACTTGTGAAAAGGAAAGAAAGACCAAATTAAGCACAGAAAAGTAATATATAAATAGACATAATGAAGCCTCCCGTGCCTTGAAAAGGTTAGGATGAATATATCCGTCCTTCTTCGATGGATAAATCATTCGAATTCATAAAAATGATAATTTATTCAGCTTTCCTTATTTCCTGTTTAATAAAGGATATTCAAAGTCATGAATCGACATCTTGCTTCTCAGATGGCTATCCGTTTTAGAGTTAAGGGAACAGAACCGAACATATAAAGCCCAATTTGTTCATGCGAGTGGGTTTTTAGTCTTTCAGAGTTCACTGGGGTAAGGTGAAATCAACACTGTTAATGAAGGGTTAAAGTTTCAATTGCTGGGCAATAGACCAAGGAAGCGGGGCTCAACTAACGAGTGCTAACTGAGTTGATCTACTCGTAAGTTATTCGAGCTTGGCTTTAGCTGAGGCGAACCGGATTAAAAAACTGGAGGAGCAACTGAAAGTTCGGACGTATTGTGATCAAAACAGAAAAGAGAATATCCGCTGGACTCTGCAATGTGTAGTAGTTGCTAGGTCCACATTAGTCTGCTCGTCTCATAGCTGCTGCCAACCTCTTAAGGCGCGTTTGGTAGCTGGATAGTATTATTCTATTAGGCATTTGGCAAAAAACTTTGGTCAAAATAAATCTGGATGCATTAAGATAAAGATGCTAGATAACTTATCTAATAACTAGGGGTGGGACAACAGATTGAGCGCAAAACAAAAATAAAAAATTAATCAAAAAAACGAGCATATGAGTAAAGGATTGCTCGTTTCTATTCACTCATTCAGATATATATTCTTTTTTTCCAATCATTGATTAATTCATAACAAAATGTATCAATCATGCACGAGTCAAATGAGATAAAATGCCCTAATTTCTTCGGAATATGGAGTCAATAGCTTGTTTAATGGCCAAATTAGGTAAAAACCAGATTGCATGGACTGCACAACCATTATTATTTGGAGCTAAACAATTTATCGATACCGTGAGGTCGATTCCACATTTGGATAAATTAAAAGTTCTTACCCCAGGCTGCATTTGACTTGTTTAAGTATTAATGATATTATTATCAATATTACTACTGCCTTAAGTGTCCTTTGATATAAATAAATAAATAAGGAGCCAATTAGGGCAACGATGATCGAGGTAGAAATAGAACTTTGGAGATAAGAAAAGAGAATTTATTCACAATTTGGAGAGGAAGAGGGATTACATGTTATATACAAACTGTTATATGAATTAGAGACATTTTTCCATAAAACTTGCAATAGGCACTAGGCGGCAGGCGCATTTCAATTTGGTAAGATCGTTAGTTCTTGAAAAAATAATAGTTGTCATAGAGAGAATTCTTTTATTTAGAAAGCACCAACCATTAATTGGCTGACCAATCAAATTAGCTTTGTAGAAAAACAATTTTTTTTATTTATTTGGATATTCGTATTGACTTTTTAGTTCACACCATTAATGGGCTTGTCACTATGATAAAATAGACTGCTCTTGAGAGGATGGTAGTTGATCCATAACTAGAATTTTTTATTTATTTAAAAACGCGCATTTGACTTTTGAGGCCCAGTAGTAATTGGGGAGATCACTTAAGTAAGAGGAACAGTTCTTGAAAGAACAGTATTTTGTTCAAGAACTCGAATTTTTTTATTTGGAGACATACATCTGACTTTTAAGTTGAAAATAATTAATGGGAAAACTCGAATTTTTTCTTTTGAGATGTGCACTTCACTATTTTTTATTTGCAGATGTGCATCTCACTTTTAAGTGCAAATAATTAATGGGAGAACTCGAATTTTTTATTTGGAGACATGGAGACGTGCATCTGACTTTTAAGATGCAAATAATTAGCGGGAGAACTCGAATTTTTCATTTGGAGACATGGAGACGTGCATCTGACTTTTAAGTTGCAAATAATTAGCGGGAGAACTCAAATTTTTCATTCGGACACATGCTTCGGACTTTTAAGTGCAAATATTTAATGGGATCACTAGGATAAGACCAATAGTTTCTTAAAGGATGGCAGTTCTTCTATAAATAAAATTTCTTATCTAGAAATATGTGTCCAACTTTTAAGTACCAATCAATAGTGGGATAATCACTCAGCTAAGACTTATACTTTTTGAAATAGTGGTAGTTGCTCTAGAACTAATTTTGGCTGCGTTTGGGGACTATTTTCCCAAAAGCCCTTGGGCCTCTAAAGGCCCTTAGGCAAAGGTTGAGGTGTTTGGCAAAATATCTTGGAGAGTTTTGAGAAAATGCATTTTGCACATACTCCCTTAAGGGTTTGTATGTGTATATATATTTATATTTTCTAACTTTTCCCTAGTTAAATTTTCATAACTCCAGAAATACCCTCACCTCGTGTGACGTTGTTGGTGAGGGGCTGAGGCCATCGACGAGTGTCTATTGAGACATATTTGGCATAAGCAGGCCATTAGGAGTCATTTTTCCGTTGCTCAAAGCTTATAGTTGTTTGCAATCTTCCCGTTCATTATCCGTGGGTCTTTCTTCTCCTAATTCCTTCCATTCTACCAATGAATAATCTATAATAATTTGCAAATCAAGATCGGCTTGACCCTTGAACAAAGTCGTGCGATCTCTAGCGATAGCCATTGATGTCAAGTCTGGCTCATCACTGGACATTGCAAGTAAATTTTCCTATTTTTGATTAATTTATTTAAAATATATACCTAAAAGTCCTTTTATTATAGTTTTTCCAAATAGCATTTAAATTTAATCCAACTTCGAAAATTACTCTTTATAAAATATTATTTGAATTTCAACAAATCCTCTTAACCTAAAGACTTTGCATTTCCTCAGACATTTTCCGCAAAGCTATATTAAATGCAACCTTAATTTATTTGGAAATTCGCATTTGACTTTTAAAGTACCAATCAGTAATGGGCTAATCACACCGAGAGTCGAAGACGTAAAGGTGCTGTACTTACTAAAGAATTTCTGAAGCCCGACCATATGCTGTTTGTATAATCCAGCGGTAGAGCCTTCAAAATTCAAAATCGTGATTAAAGTAATGGGTTAAGTTCAAAATAAAACATAGAATCAATATAAATGAATAAATAAACAAACAAATATCAAGACCGAACACAATGTGGTCAGTTCATTTTAAATTATTGTTTTGGTTTTGGGTCAAGAAGATTGTCTTATCTGTAGCGATGGAGTTAATAATCTCATCAATCCAGCGAATAGAGATAAAGCAAGAAGTTGGGAGCTGGACATAAGCCCATAGTGTAGAAGTGAGATTTTGGGCTGCTTTTACAGTTAACTATAGTTGATTTGTGTTTAATTTGCGCATTACCTCTATCTTTCACGCTTGTAAGCTTAATCTCACGGATAAGTCTGAGCTTTTGTGCCCAATTTATCACTTGAGAAAAGGAAAGAAAGACCAAATCAAGCACAGAAAAATAATAAATAAATAGACATAATGCAGCCTCCCGTGCCTTGAAAAGGTTAGGATGAATATATCCGTCCTTCGATGGATAAATCATTCGAATTTATAAAAATTGTAATTTATTCGGTTTTCCTTATTTCCTGTTTAATAAAGGATATTCAAGTCGTGAATCGATCTCTTGCTTCTTAGATGGCTATCGGTTTTAGAGTTAAGGGAACAGGACCGAAAATATAAAGCCCAATTTGTTGATGCGAGTGGGTTTATAGTCTTCTAGAGATCACTGGTGTAAGGTGAAACAAGCACCGTTAATGAAGGATTAAAGTTTCAACTGCTGGGCAATAGACCAAGGAAGCGGGGCTCAACTAACGGGTGCTGACAGAGCTGATCTACTCATAAGTGATTCGAGCTTGGCTTTTGCTGAGGCGAACCGGATTAAAAAACTGGGGGAGCGACTGAAAGTTCGGACGTATTGTGATCAAAACACAAAAGAGAACATCCGTTGGACTTTGCAATGTGTCCGTGGCTGCTATGTCCACATTAGTCTGCCCGTTCCTGATTCATAGCTACTTCCAACCTCTTAAGGCGCATTTGATAGCCGGATAGTATTATTCTATTAGGCATATGGCAATACAGCCAAGATAAATCCGGGTGCACCGGGATAAAGATGCTGGATAACTTATCCTAGATCTAGGGGTAGGACAACAGATTCAGTGCAAAACGAAAATTAAAAATTAAACAAAAAATGAGCATGTGAACAAAGGATTGCTCGTTTCTATTCACCCATTCAGAATTTTTCTTTTTCCAATCATCCGATTAATTCGTAACAAAACGATCATACTCGAGTTAATTGAGATAAAACGCCCTAATTTCTTGGGAATATGGACTCAATAGCTTGTATAATGGCCAAATTAGGTATAAACCAGATTGCGTGGACTGTACAACCATTATTATTTGCAGCTAAACAATTTATCGACACCGTGAGGTAGATCCACATTTGGATACGTTAAAAGTTCTTACCTCAGGCCGCATTTGATTTTTTAAGTATTAACGACATTATTATCAATATTACTACTGCCTTGATAAAAGTAAAAAGGAGCCAATTAAGGCAACAGCGATGGCTTACCTCTTGAACGGTCTTCAGAATGTATGCTCAGAAAAGCTGTCCAGCACCTTGGTGAGATTAAAGATGTCAAGATGGACTCTAGGGAAGGCTATCAAACAAAAACCGGAAGAGTTCGTGTCCAACTCAATGTGAATGCACCTCTAATCACAGGAAAAATCATACGAATTCAGGGCAAACCTTTTTGGTTGGATTTTCGATATGAACGGCTGCCTCATTTCTGCTTTTCCTGTGGAAAACTTGGACATTATGCAATGTATTGCACAGATATTCCCTACTCTGACGATAAACACGAGGGAATAGACAAGATGGCCTATGGACCATGGCTCCGAGCGGAAGTTAAACTGCACAGTCCTTACTGGAAACTCTTTTATGACTCACCAATCACTACAGAGCAGACTGAAGAAGTTATTCCAGAAACTCCCCCTACAAGGGTCATAACAGCTCAATTAATGCCTCCTCCATCTAAGATTATAGACGACACTTCAAACAGGGAGATTGAAGATTACCGAAATAAGTCTGCTGTAACTTCTGCATCCACTCCACAACCTTTGGTAACGCATAGTACAGCCCTTGTAGCTGCTTCCCACAAGCTCAAGGGTGTCCTATCCTTACCTATGGAATGCAAAACCTCCAGAAAGCAAATTAATCCTCGATCGAAACCCCTTCTTGGATCTGCCAAAAAACAGAGAAGATATAGCCCATATGACTCTAAGGGTATTATCATTGAGGAACCTTCTGACCTCAATTTACTGGATGCACCTGTTTTCCTTGCAGAGGAGTCTGAAGATCGGGCTCTGGTGGCTGGCCCTAAACAGCCACCTGTTCACAAATGAAGCTCATCTGTTGGAACTGTCAGGGTTTGGGCAATCCCCTGACAGTTCGAGCCCTACGGGTCATGATGACCGTAGAAAAGCCCGATATTATACTTCTAATGGAAACTAAAAATACTGCAGCAAAGCTGAAGCAAGTGCAACAAATTCTGACCTTTTCTCATTCCTATTTTGTTGATCCAGTGGGTCTGGCCGGAGGCTTAGCCGCATTCTGGAATGATCCCATATCTTTAAAGGTGCTCCAAGCTACCCAATATTGGTTAGACATGACCTGTGATTTACGCCAGTACAGAAGGACAATTCGTATCACCTTTCTCCATGCTCCAACTGATTTCCAAAAACGTCAGGAGGTATGGGATGATCTTAGGCATATTCACTCCCACAATACCTTGCCTTGGCTCTGTGCGGGGGACTTTAATGATGTGCTCTACCCTTGGGAGAAGATTGGTAAACGACCTGCTTTACTACAACGAATGCAATCATTCCGAAGTATGTTAGATGATTGTGCTTTCACTGAATTAGAAGGTAAAGGTTGCAAATTTACCTGGTTGAATAATCGAGATGGAGAGGAGCTGGTCAAAGCAAAACTGGATCGGATGGTCTGCTCGTTGAATTGGCGTTTAATGTGTCCTGCAGCAGAGGTTATTGCCCTGCCACCAGTGGGTTCTGACCACTGTCCCCTGGTGCTTACTACATCCCCATTTCTTCCTAAAGGGCGTAAATCCTTTGTCTTTGAGGCATTTTGGAATGATGACCCTGAATGTAGCCAGCTTATCTCAGAAGTTTGGAATTCAGCTGACTCACAATATGCAGATTTCTCTCGGAATGTTAGAAATGTGACAACTGCCCTCCAACAATGGAGCCGTCGAAAATTCTCCAATGGTCAACAACAACTCGTCGTCCTGCAAGACAAATTAAAATATCTTGTTAATCAAACTGCTCCGGTTGACAAGAAACAGGTCTTACTTTTAAAAGACGAAATAAGACGAGTCTGGCAGAGAGAGGAACAATATTGGGCCTTACGGTCTCGAATTAAATGGCTCAAATGGGGAGACAAGAATACTCGTTTCTTTCATGCATCAACTATCCAGCGTCGCCAAAGGAATCGTATAACCATATTACAAGATGAAAATCAGAACTGGATACGTGACTTACCAGACCTTCAGATGATGACTCTCTCCTATTTTTCCAGCCTTTATACTTCAGAAGGGCCTCGTAACTACCTCCCGCTCCTCGACCAATGCAGGACCGTTGTAACCGAAGAGATGAATCACCAGCTGACAGTTGCTCTCACCCTTGAGGAAGTTCACCAGGCTACTTTCCAATTGGCAGCCACCAAAGCTCCGGGACCGGATGGATTAACGGGCCTGTTTTATCAAGAGCATTGGGAAACAGTTAAAGACAGCATGTTTGAATTAGTCCAGAATTTCATGCTATATAAGACAATGCCTCCAGGTATTAATCAATCTATCCTCACCCTCATACCCAAAACTTCCCAACCCGAAACACTGGATCAATACCGCCCCATAAGTTTGTGCAACTTTGCCTACAAAGTTATATCCAAGATACTTGCTAATCGTCTCAAACCTTTACTGCCTGTTCTAATTTCTAAGGAACAATCCGCTTTTGTCCAAGGCCGTCAGATCCAAGATAATATTCTAATAGTACAAGAGGTACTTCATCATTTCCGCACGCACCCGACTACCAAAGCTTACAACGCTATTCTGAAAACGGACATGAAAAAAGCCTACGACAGAATTGAATGGGATTTCTTACGAGATTACCTCCTTAAGCTCGGTTTTCATCCAAGATGGGTTGATTGGATCATGTTATGTGTTACTACCTCCTCACTCGGTGTGAAATTCAATGGTGAAATCCTACCCTACTTCTCTCCAACTCGAGGTCTGAGGCAAGGTGATCCCATTTCACCTTATCTATTTATTCTTGTGGCGAACGTTTTATCATTGTTAATTACTCAAGCTATCAGTTTTGGGTATCTTAAAGGCTTGCGGTTGAACAGATGGTGCCCCACTTTATCGCACTTATTTTTTGCGGACGACGCCATCTTCTTTTTAGCTGGTACCACATCTGAATGTCACAATTTAGCATATCTTTTGAACCTATATTGTGTGGCTACTGGTCAGTTAATTAATCGTAACAAGTCTGGCCTTATCTTTTCCAAGAACTGTCCTATTACTTTACAGCAAAATATGGCTGCGGAGCTTCGTGTCCCAATTTTACAAAGGACTGGAAAGTATCTAGGCCTACCGTCGGACTGGGGCAGGTCAAGGAAAGAAATGTTCTCATGGATTATTGCCCGAGTTAATGCTAAGCTTGAGGGCTGGAAGGAGAAGTTCATATCTAAGGGGGGTAAGGAAATCCTAATCAAATCTGTTATTCAGGCTATTCCACAATATGCGATGATGATTTTTCAGTTGCCTATTTCTATTTGTTCATCTATTGAGAAGTGTATTGCGAGATTCTGGTGGCGCACTAATCAGCAGAAGGGAGGGGTGTATTGGAAGCGTTGGGATGTTTTGAAAACTCAGAAACTTCAAGGGGGTATGGGGTTTCGTGATTTGCAATCTTTGAACAAGGCACTTTTGGGAAAGCAGGCTTGGCGATTGTTAACTAATCCTCACTCGCTATGGGGATCTTTGTTTAAAGCTTTGTATTTTCGCTCTTCCAATTTTCTGTCGGCTGTCCGTGGAAATAGGCCGTCCTGGGGGTGGCAGAGCATCCTAAAGGGAAGGGACTCTATTCTCCCGAATCTACGTTGGTCTGTTGGGAATGGGGCTTCTATTCGTATCCGTGGTGATCGCTGGCTACCTATGGGAATCATATACGGACCTACCGCTTACGCAGAACCTGTTAGAGTGGCAGATATTATTGATCAGGATACCCAATCCTGGAAGTTGCAACTAATTAGGCAGTTTTTTGAAGAACAAGTGGTCCAAGAAATACTCTCTTTACCAATCAGACCGCTATTTTCTAAAGATACACTTATATGGTCTGCTACAACAACTGGCAAATACACGGTTAAGAGCAACTACTATGCAATGGTACAATCAGACAACCAAGTTCAAGAGTTACAGGGTTCAACTTCTTACCGGACTAATCAGAGTCTCTGGCGAAATATTTGGTCCATGCCGACAATGCCCAAAATCCGTAGCTTCCTTTGGTCTGTCTGCCAGAATGCTCTCGCAACACGAGCTAACCTCTTCAACCGTCGGATTGTTCAAGATCCCTTCTGCCCAATCTGCCGCCGCTCTGTTCCTGAAACAATTGAACATGTGCTTCTTCAATGTTCATGGACGAGCACTATTTGGTCACACTCACAGTTTGCTTTATCCTCCTCTACTGCTTCTGTATCCAGTATCACACAGTGGTTAATTGCAAATGTACTGTTACCTGATCACTCTCCCGGGCTTGCCGTCGTTGCCACCGTCTTTTGGCAGATCTGGAAGAAGCGAAACCATCTTATTTTTCGGAATCACCGTCCGAATCCTTCCATGGTAGTTGAATCGGCCCTGGCTCAATTATCAGCATATCAGTCTTCTGTTGCAGGCAACAATCGATCGAGTTCACGCTTTGGCCTTGCCTCTGTTCCACCCGATCAACTTTGGCGACCTCCCGCTCAGGGCGTCCTGAAATGCAATATTGACGGGAGTTATCAAGAGGGCAAATCGTACGGATCTATGGCCAGTATTTGCCGGGATCATCAAGGTAAAATCACTGACATTTACTCAAGATGTTTTCCAGCAACCTCACCTTTCGAATCGGAGCTCCAGGCGCTGAATCTGTCTCTCCAACATCTCTATCATCGAGGACTCCACAATACCCCCATCGATCTTCATACCGACTGTCTTCAGCTAGTTGAGATCGTGAAGGGTCTTCGTCTGCCGCCATGGGAGCAGAGGCCAGTGCTCGAAGAAACCCTATTTTGGTTTTCCCACTTTTCCCGTCTCTCTTTGCGACACTGTCGCCGCACGTCTAACCTAGTGGCTGACTGGGCTGCCAAAGCCCAGTTAGCTCATCCGGCCCACAACTTCTCTCTTTATCTCCCGCTGGATCTGCTCGACTTATTGTATGCGGATGCTTTAGCTGCAGGATGTAATTTCCATCTTTAATCAATATATCAGTGTGTTTCTGTCAAAAAAAAAAAAAAAAAAAAAAAAAAAACTTGGTCTTGGAGAGGGAGAGAGATTAATTTTTTATACAAACTATCATATGAATTATAGACGTTTTCCATAAAACTTGCAATAGGCAGAAGGCGGTAGGTGCATTTCAATTTGGTAAGACTGTCAATTCTTGAAAGAATGATAGTTGTCGTAAGGAGCATTCTTTTATTTAGAAAGCACCAACCATTAATGGGCTAATCAATTGAATTAGCTTTCTAGAACAACAATTTTTTTTTATTTGGAGGTTCCATTGACTTTTTAGTTCACACCATTAATGGGCTTGTCATTCTCATAAGACAGTGTTTTTGAAAGGATGGTAGTTGATCCATAACTATAGAACTTTTTTATTTAGAAACGTGCATTTGACTTTTGACACCCAATAGTTATTGGGGAGATCACTTAAGTAAAGGGACAATTCTTGAAAGAGTAGTATTTTGTTCAAGAACTCGGATTTTTTTATTTGGAGACATGTCTCTGACTTTAAAGTTGAATATAATTAGTGGGAAACTTGAAATTGTTATTTCGAGACGTGCACTTGACTTTTTTTTTTTTTTTTTGCAGATGTGCATCTGACTATTAAGTGCAAATAATTAATGGGAGAACTCGAATTTTTTATTTGGTGACATGGAGACGTGCATCTAACTTTGAAGTTGCAAATAATTAGTGGGAGAACTAGAATTTTATATTTGGAGACAATGCATTGGACTTTTAAGTGCAAAAAAATTAATGGGATCATTCGGATATCACCAACAATTTCTTAAAGGATGGCAGTTCTTCTAGAACTAAATTTTTCATCTAGAATTGTGTGTCCAACTTTTAAGTACCAATAAGTAATGGGATAATCACTTTGCTAAGACTTAATACTTTTTGAAATAATGATAGTTGTTCTAGAAGTAGATTTTGGCTGCTTTTGAGAACTGTTTTTGTCACGCCCCGATCCTTGGTGACGTGCCCATCCTTCCTATATTGGTCGATTGCTAGCGATATCCCAGGACGTATCGCCGACCCATTCATTTTAATAAGCACACACGGAAGCAATTATAAAATCCCCAGACAATAATTCAATAGGATAGAAAAGCAGGACCACAACTTAACGAAACCAATACACTTTTATACACATCAGACTAATTCATTTACATTACTAGCCGATATATACGAGGGCTATCAAAACGGTTGGTTCTCAAAATTTGTCGACCTAGGGCCAACTAATCAGACTCGACTACTGAACCTTCAGAGTCCACTGGGTCCGGGCGAGACTGCGGATCCTCCACTCCGCCCTCGGGTAGATCTGCTTGATCCTCCTCCTTGGCAGCCTCGATCACCTCGACCGGAATATCAAAGCCTCTAAGAGGACCTACCCTCAAACCATAGGGTGTGGTATGAAAACCAGGCTTTGTATTGGTCGGGTACTTCCTGGTTTGGGGCCTCTTCTGCCCAAATTGAAGTTACCACAAACTCATACGTCCAATCGCTTCTGGGATCAGGAAACACATGGACCTGCTCGGTCATTCTCATAGGACGACCATAACGCCTAGGGGGATCTGCCATCTCTGAACCTGAAAATGGTTATTCAATAACCAATGAGACTACGTCTCAGCAAGTTTCACCCCCTAAGACCCGATTAGTAAACTAATACAACTTAGGGCTGCCTATGTACAACATGAGTAAGAGGACTTACCTTGGCCTCAGATTCCACTTGCATATTAGCACAGATCAAATATGCACCCAAGCAATCACATCACAGATCAAAGCATCGATCAAATCAACCTAGTCGATTACACGCCAACAAGACCACTCACAGTAATTTCCATTCAATCAATCAATTCATAACATTAGATCAAAGCAATAATCAATCGATCTAGTCGATTACATGTCAGTCGAACCATTTATAGGTCATTCATTCCATCCCATATAACCTCCAATAGTACACTCAGTCACAGAGCCATATCAATGCTCTCGGGCGTCAACTTTGCCAAGGTGACGTATACACTAGACAATTGCGTGCGTTCTTTAAGGCGTCGTTTTCGCTAGTGATATCCCAAGTCACCGAACCACACATGCCTATAACGATGTATTCAATAGACAATTGCGTGCGTTCTTTAAGGCGCCGTTTTCGCCAGTGATGTCCTTAATCACCGAATCACACATGCCTATAACAATATGAGTACTAGACCGATACGTGCGTTCTTTAAGGCGCCGTTTTCGCCAGTGATATCCCGAATCACCGAACCACGTAGGTCCATAATGATGTATGTACTAGACCGATACGTGCGTTCTTTAAGCCGCCGTTTTCGCCAGTGACGTCCTTAGTCACCGAACCACGTAGGCCCATCACATCGTACCTGATCGGTTATAGCCCAGAGTATTTCCAATTCACTTTCATGATTCCATCCACTTTACAACCCATCAAAGCATTATAATTGCTAAATAAACATACTCGCCCATCTACCAATCAATCATTCAATTTCATTCAATTCCAAACAATTAAGGAACAATTCCTCAAACTGCACAATCAATTCAATTAAACACAACGTGGAGCTTAATTAAATAAACGGACTGCACCACGACAATCAGCATGAAATTTCGGTCACCGGCCATCCCGGTTAAATTTCCGGAAAATAAATAAATAAATAAATAATTTCTAAAATTAAATAAATAAATATAATAAATTCAATTTAGCACAATATAAAGCTTAATTAAATAAACAGACTGCACCATGATCATCAGCATAAAATCCCGATCACTGGCCATCCCAGTTGAATTTCCGAAAATTAAATAATTAAATAATTAATTTCGAAAATTAATATTTAATTCCTAAAAATTCCATTTAGGCTCGAATTGCCTAATTAACACCCGATAACGGGAAAATCCCAAGAAGCATCCAATAATACTATAGGTAATTCTCTATCTAAGTACACTAACCACCTAACTAATATGCAATGCAATCAACTAATAATCGCTAATCCATTCTAATCTAACCACCTAATTGCACTTAATTAAATCTAATCAACCTTTAAGTATAATTAGCAAACTAAGAAGACATTAGTGAGCAAAACTCACCTGAATTAAGATTAACTCGGATCAAAACGATGAGCACGAGGCGGAGCTCGATTCTCTCCGAAGCGATTCCGCCAACCGGGGTTAAGACGGACACAAAATTGCCACGCAAGCCTTATAACCCTTGCTGGAAATTACTGAAACGGGCTGACACGGGGCTGATTTGAGCACGGCTCAGGTTGGATCCGATCATTGGGAGTGGAGAGCGGCCCGTGGCCAAAACGGCCATGAACCAGGCCAACTTGCGACCGTTAAACTTGCTGGAGCGGGCTGTTGGACCCGCTGAACTAGGCTGCTGAACGGCTTCAAGGGTGGGCCGATGTAGGTGGTCGTGAGGATGGCTTCAACCGATGTAGGTGGTCGTGAGGATGGCTTCAAGGCCACGGAGACGGGCTCAAGTGAGGCAGCAATTTCGGTCCAGCAGAGGTGTTGTCGTTGACTTGAAGCGAAGCAGCGCGTGGAGATGGCGACGGACGAAGGTGGGGCTTCGGTGGGGTAAGTGATGCGAGGGAAGTGGACAGCAACAGCACCAAAGGAAAGAAGACTCCTTCGGTCTTGATGAGGGGGACAACGAACAAAGCAAAAACCGAATGGGACAGGGGAGGGTGTTCGTCCGAGAAAATATTGGCTGGGTTTTACCCTCCACGTAGGCAATGGGTAAGACCACTCAGGAGTCGACAGGTGGCTCCATGTAGGCGACGGCGTCAAAGGTTCAAAATTTGCGCGTGCCGCTCCTAGAGCCCGCCCCTCTGACGCTCTCTCTCCTCTGCTCTCCTCTGCGACCTGTCGACTCGTCCTCTCTCTCCTCTCTCTCTCCCCGTTCTTCGTTCCGTTGCGGGGGAGAACAAAATACGAACCTTGTGCTTCCATTTGCTCTTCCCATCCTCTGCTCTCTCTCCCCGTTCTTGCTGACGCTCCTCTGCATGACGCCGATGCCCCTCCACCTTCGCCTCCACCTCCACAGGTTGCCCGCGACGCCGACGCCGACGCCCTTTCCACCTTTGCCGGTTGCCTCCGTCGCCCCCGACTCCGACGCCGACGCCGACGCCGACGCGACGCGGCCTCTGCCTCTGCCCCTGAACCCGACTATGACATCGACGCCCTTCCGCCGGTTGCCTCCATCGCCCCCGACTTTGACGCCGACGCCGACGCAGCCTCCGCCTCCGCCCCTGAACCCGAGTCGGACGCCGACGCCTCTCCGCCGGTTGCCTCCGTTGCCCCCGACTCCGATGCCGACGCCCCTCCCCCTCTGCCTTCGCCCCGGACGCCGTCGCCTCCGCCCCTCCACCTCCGCCTCCGCCTCCACAGGTTGCCTCCGTCCCCCCCGACTCCGACGCGGACGTCTTCACCTCCGCCTCCGCGAGGGACATCGACAACCTGCCGAAGAACGCGGCCAACTATCCTATCGGTCCTTTCGGCACGAAGGTTAGTCTCAGAGTGGATTGCGAATCCGAGATGTGCATTTTATCTCTTCGACATGTGTTCTTACTATGAGATGTGATAGTTTGTCTATAGACTGATCTGTTTACACTTGGAGTGCATTATTGGTCTCATGCTGCTTTTGATAGTTGTATTTTACTTATTATCTAATCATTGTTCATTTGATGCGCTACAGTAACGTCTCGCGTTTGATGTTTATATATGGATCTTCGCGCTGATGAGTTCCTTTCTATATTGTCGAGACATTCAAGTCAGAAGACTGCGGTTATAGGCATTTCTAAATGTTTGAATGGGAGAGTTTTTTGGTTTTTCTGACAATGTTGGATTAGTTAATCGCTATATGTTCAAATGGTGCGGATGTTTTGTCTTTTCTGTTTCTAAACGAGGGCTTGCTGTGAACTCATGCTGTCACTTTGCATTCAATTTTGTCAATCCGGTGAAACAAAGTGACAAATACAATCGACTACTTTTTTCCCCTATTTGCTAAGTGCTTATCACAAAATGAAATCATTGGCTCAACTGGACTAGTAAAGCTACATTGACCAATAATTTTGATCAGAACAGTATAGAATTTTTGGTCAATTATGCATTGTGAAAGTGCAATTTGGAGGCTTTACATGCATTGTTATGATATTGGTCAGTAAACAGCAAATGCAACTCAGTACTGGGAGTTTACAAAGTTGTAAAGGCATGTCGCTTGGTGGCTGATTGTTCATTTGCGAGTCCAAGTTTGACAACCAACGAAAGCTGTTTACCATTGATTATCGAGTTAAGGTAGGAGCCTGGATTTCCTGGAGAAAATGGTTCCTCAATTACTACAGACATCAGCATAAATCCTCGCCAATCATTTGCTGCATCATGCAAGAAATCGGCCCTATAATTGCCCTCGACCTGGTCTTTCAGCTGCTGCGTCTGAATAATCGGACAAGAACGGGGACAGGTTTGAGTTTCGCCAAGAACATTTCCTTCTTGCTTATTCGTCAGTTGTAATACAGATAGAGAGAGAGATAGGCAGGAAGAATGGGGAAAGAGAAAGCGGGTTTGGTCGCGTTGTTGATAATTGTGTCGAGCTGGTGTGTATCGTCGTCCTCCTACTCCTCTTCTTCTTCTTTCAGAGGTGATCTGAGCAGAGGCAAAAGGCGCCTTTGACTTTTGGGTTGGTGTCGTCGTCACTGGTTCTCAATCGGGTCGGGTCATCCGTTGTCTTTCCACTCCATGGCAATATTTTCCCAACTGGGTACCCTTCTTGACCTGTCTTCAGTTCAGTCCGGTGTTTCATTTATTAGTCAGAGAGAGAGAGGGAGAGAGAGAGAGGTGATGCACCTGCATTTTTGCTCCTTCAATGAATTCTTGAATGCCTAGGTGACTCTCTCTGCTGTGCCATTCACGTTTAGAAAGTATGGGTCATCTCTCACATTTAACTGTCTTTGGTGATATGAAAAGGTCTTTTTTCCTCCAAAAGTTCAAAAAGTTCCTATAGTTTGGCTTGTTACTACGTTGGATTGCTGTTTGATGACCTGAAGATTCATCCAATCCAATGTCATAGTGACTTATGTCTCCCTAAGTGGTGACCATAGATACTATTATCACCCCACTTAGGAATTCCTGAAGTTTCAGTATCTTGATCATCAGATTAAATCTTTGACGCCAAGGGAAAATTGCTTGGAAGATTCTATATGGTTTTCATCACATTAAAGCGTCTCTTTCTCGAGGGGAAGTTGTGTTTTATCAGTTTCCATACATTTTTATTCTATATGTCATAACGATGCAGTGCTTTTCTTCTCTTTCTTGATCGCTGGGTGTTTCTCAATTGTTAACTTCATTCTCACTTTGCTTGTCATTCATTTTGTGTCCCTTTTCTGTCACACTTCGCTAATTGACTGTTCAATCTTTTGAAGCATAATGGTTCTCTCTTCATGCGATAATCAAATCTGAATATTATAAAAGCCTGTGTATTTGCCAAGACTGATGATCAAGTGAACTGCCTATTTTAGGTCATATAACACAACTGTCTTCATTGGGCAGCCACCAAAGCCTTACTTTCTTGATCCTGACACTGGTAGTTAGGGGTGTCAAAAAAACCCGACCCGACCCGACCCGAACACGAAACAAATATAAAACGTGTTTCGTGTTCGGGTCGTGTTCGAGTAACAAATATGAAACAAGCGGAATACATGTTTCGGGTCGGGTTTAGGGTTGGAACATTGTTCATTGTTCGACCCGAAACACGTTAACACCCTTGTTCCAATTTCCAAACAAGTCACCGAACACAAACACTAAACACTAAACAGTTCCCGAAACACGTTAACACCCTTGTTCCAATTTCCAAACAAGTCACCGAACACAAACACTAAACACTAAACAGACGTGTTTTCGAGAACCCCTCCCCTTTGGCTTCTTCTCCGACGACTGCGCTTCTCGTGGATTCCGTTCCGCTGCCGCCCTCCAGTCGACGCGCCTCCGCCTCGCCGTCGCCACCCCTCGTCTCAACGCCGGAACCCTAGCCGCCGCCGAATCAATTGATCGTCGCCGTCCAGGTCTCCATCTCTCGTCTCAACACCGGAACCCTAGCCGCCGCCGATTCCTATTGTGTTAGTGGGAAAACGCTGGAGCTGTCGATTTCGATTTTCCTCGGAGTCGGGAGAAATTCTGCCGCGACTTCTCGCACGAGCGTTTACACGACGGCTTGATCCAGGGTCTTTAAATTCGTCGGCAGGCATCGGAGCTCTTCTCGTTCTTGGTAAGGTTTCGTTCTTCAGACGCCATCTCTGCTCCTTTTTTTTTTTGTTTCTTGGATGCTTATCTTCAATTGGTGTTTCTTTCTTTCTTTTGGGTATATCGTGGTTTTGCGGTGTCTCGTTTGGTGCTCTGGTTCTTGGTGGGTCTCTCTGTTGATGGGTCTTTCTTGTTCGAGCTTATCTTGTTAAAATGAATGGTTAATTGGAGTGTGAATGGGATATTCTGTGGATAGGCTTCGGCGAAGCGGTTCAGGGTGACGGGGAGAGGAAAGATTGTGCTGAGGAGAGCTGGGAAGCAACATCTACTGGCGAAGAAGAACACCAAAAGGAAGTTGCGGTTGTCGAAGTTGGTGTGTTCTTTTTTCTTTTTTCTTTTTTTTCTGTGCAATTCTTGCTGTCATTGTTGCTAACTTGCTATTGCTGGTTTTGTGCTGCTGTTATTAATTTGATATCTTGCTTCTTTAGCCTTCTATGTGCGGAGTGATGGTTTTTGCTTTGCTGGATTGTTTGCCTGAAGGATTAAGATGCTGATGCCCTGCCTCGTGCTATTTTGAAGAAGACTCTTAACTGTTTGTACTATGGTTAAATTCTTCAACGGGGTCTTTCTTTCTTCTACTAGGTTTAGATCCCTACTAAAAAGTTTTATATTTTTGAGTTATCAAGATATTTGCAAACTCCAAGGAAGAGGTACTCTGGCTCCTAGACATGCTTGATTGGAAATAAGGGACCGGTGCATTGAAAGCAGAATAGCGGCTGTACCTTGTTCATTAATATGTATTTCTCTGTATGTCAGCTATTCCTTAGTGGCTGCAACTGGTACTGAGTATGAGGAATATCTATGGGATTTGCCTTATGTCAATACTACAATTAGCTGGACTGATGTGGAGTTCATGTCAGCTGTTGTACATAGTCTCTGTCCAATTTCAATAAAAATGTGCATTCGTCAATGTCAAGTCCGAATTTTGTTGCTTCTTTACTATTTGGTCTGGCACTGAAAAAGCCAGAGATGGTACAATGATGGCTTAACTAGCCATTTCAATTGTTGCAGGATATTGCATGCTTTTGACATTGGATACTGATATTTTTGCTGCCATGAAGCTTTGATGACACCACATGCACAACCCCTTTTTGGTTCCCCCTCGGGTTGGCTTAGTGTGGATTAATCTTGTTATCTCATATCTAGATGAGCATTTGCTAGGAACAGTGTGGCTTTTGATTTTGTGTGCTTGGTGTGTTTGCGCATCAGCAATCAACAAGCATGCCTAAGCTTGTAAGAGAAGTAGAAGCCAAAGAGAAAGAAGCAGAACAGCGACAGCGACTTGAGATGCAATCACTGGTGAAGTAAACCGCGACAATGATGAATGATGAGTAGAGAATCAAACGTTTCCATGAAAGGAGAATTGTTCCATATGTATGTTTCTCATTTTCTTGTCTGCAATTGCAGGATATTTCAACAGATTGTAATGGTAGGTGGCATTCTCATCTGTGGGTTGTACCAAGCCTCCGTCACATTAGATGGTCTAATGTGAAAAAAAAAAGGTGAAAACCCAGAAACCCGACCCGACCCGACCCGACCCGAAACACATTCGATATTCTGATGTGTTTCGGGTCGGGTCGGGTCGGGTCGGGTCGGGTCGGGTCATAATGGGTGACCCTTATGTTTCGGGTCGGGTCGGGTAACATCAAGACCCAACCCGACCCGACCCATTTACACCCCTACTGGTAGTGACCTCACATCGCTCCAATGTGATGCCCCTTGTGTACAATGCACCCAGGTAGATTTTATTAGTTTTCAGAGGTCATATGATTTGTTTCACAAATCTATGAATTTTTGTTGATAATCCTAAAACTTTGCTCAGATGTTTGTTTCGAATGGTCTCATGATGTTATGCAGGGTGATAAGTGCTAATAACTTCTCATCATTTTCTTATTGCAGACGCCACATCTGCTTTATCGACCCAACAAGGACCTAGTAATCTGCAAGGACCCAATTTGCGCGTCCCTGCATTCAGGCGACTACAGATGTGACCACACAGAGCAATGTGACTACGAGGTGAAGTATGCAGATGGCAGCTCTTCTCTTGGTGTACTTTTAAAAGATGTCGTTCATCCCAAGGATATAAACTTCTTTCTCTTTTGCAGGTCCAGAAGGTTCTAAAATTCCACCAATGGAAAAGTCTCAAAATGCTTTTAACTGTTGATCCATCATTACGACTTCAAGGATTGTTAGTACCCTTCTTCTCTTTCAAACGACCATCCCTTGGTCAAGAGAATCAAGTTACCTCCATACTTTCACCGAGATATCTCACACATTTTATGCTTTTTAAATTGCTTATCAAAAAAGAAAACATTCAGATTTTTGGCCACTGTATGTGGTATTACTGATTTCCAGGTTTTTTTTTCTTTAATGTGTTGCAGCTCTTTTAATTTTATAGTTTTCTTTGTGGATTTTATTTAAATTTGTTTGTAAAGCTTTTTCAGTAGAACATTCGACATAATGTTGCTCATGTTCATTCATCTTCCTCATAAACGATGTTGGTCTACATGGAAAAGGCACTGCTATTGTCTCTGCTTCTGGATCATCAGACAGGTAAATATGTTGTATTGCATTCTATTTTAGTGTCTGTTGAAGTGTCTTTTTGCTTCTTCTTTTTTCCCTTTAAGGCGATCGGTCGCATAATTTGACTTTTCTTCAATAGGAAAGACCTTAAATCTAAAAGAACATTTTTTATATTTATATTTTTTGGTTTAAACACACAAAACCTTGAATAGAAGAGGTTAAGGTCTACATGTGTTGGCAATTCTTCCTTTTGGTAGTTAAGAGATCACATTTGTGTAATTTAGCAAGTTTTTGATTTTTAAATTGTTTGATTCTATGAATTACTAACTGTCGAGCCTAAAGAAATTTACTCTTCATGAGTTGCTGGTCATTGTAATCGTGCTCTGAAACTAATCTGCATCTAGACTAGTTGTTCTACATCACCTATCGTTGGACCCATAGCCAGTGTAGTGTCTGTTACATGCATCAGTTGCTCATGCTTTGTAATTATTCAGAGGCATCGACAAACTAGGGCAAATACCTATGTATCCTATATTTTTGGTCAAAATAGGACTTTTATATTACCGTTACTTTTTTTAATACTTTGACATGCATCTATTTGCACAATCCACTGAAGTAACATCAGAACATTTCTTAATGGTTTCTGAAAAGCTGTTTCATGGATTCTCATAATTCGACTCATGCATTCAAGGATCACTGAGTCATCTTAAGTTCTGCTCTAAGGTACTTAATCTGCTTTTTCCTAATGTTCTCACTCTGTTTTTAGGAATTTGTCTACCTCAATTATGGAAAGAATTCCAAGCAGGTGGCCACGTCCTGTGTGGCATCCTCCATGGAAGAACTATAGGGTGAGAATTGTGGCCTAATTTTTCTGGCAGCTAGAAGAAAGTTCTTGTTTTGTTTCAGTAATAGTTATGGTGTCATGTGATAATTATACATTTGAATTTATCATACAGCTTTGTCTTGTCCATGTTATCGTATCTGCAGTTATTTGCTCGCTTACTTGGATTGTTATGTGTTTTGTTTTCTCCTTTTTGTATGTGCAAGGTCATAAGTGGGCATTTGGGATGGGTGAGATCTATCGCATTTGATCCTAGCAATCAATGATTCTGCACTGGCTCTGCAGATTGGACAATTAAGGTATTAAGCTTTTACAATTATGCTTTTTGATGATTCCTGGTCTTCTTTTGTTTGTAAAATTTGCTGATCATAGATGCTCACTTTTTAGTTCTTTGGTTGCTACCTTTTGCTAATTTAAATTTCTATGTATAGTTCTTTTGGTTAGTTGAATGAGATGATTTGGTTAGTTGAATGAGATGATTGTTAGAATCATTGAGTTGCCAGAAAGTTGAGCACTCTTTTCTATGGCAGCATTTTGTTCTAAAACTTTTTTGAAGTGGTATCCTTAATTCTAATGTTATTTCGAATTGCATGATCTCTGTGATTTAATTGTATAAAGTACAATTTGAGATGGAAATTGCTATTAAAAGTTTTGAAATAGATGAGCGTTGACGTTGCAGAGATGAATTCTAAATGCCCCCAACTGCAGTGCATGAGCTTAAAGCTTTGAGTCATAATTATTAAGCATTTTGTTATAGGTCAAAGTTCTCAACAAACTTGCTTCAGCTCAAGCTTCAGGAGCAGGTAGCGGCAGCAGAGTCTTGACAGATTTGGTAGAGGGTCTAGAAGAAGCAGCTGTTGCTGTAGAATTGAGGTTGAAGATCAACCAGAGTCATCCGGACTTAAAGGGAGGGTACGTGGTTTCTTGGTTTCTAGCAATGTCGTTTTCTTTTTCCTTCTCTAAGATCCTGATAGTGTAGAGGTTACAGATCTTTCCGAGACTATGGAGAGGCAGTGTTGAAGCACTTGGAGAACTCTATTGATTTAGACCCAAAGCTTTAGAAAGCTCCAGTAAATTATGAAGGAGTAACTTTTGAATCGATGAAGTTATTCTTAATAAGATTGGACCTCATCATTTCAGCAGCTATTTATATTGTGTATTATCGTGTTCATATGCTGAGGAGACAAGTTAATGCTCTAATTCTCAATTAAAGTACATACGTTCTGAATGCTCCTGGGGATGGGAGCAAGAAGGAGAGTTAAACGTCGCAATGGAGTCCATGTTGGTTCTTGATTTCTATCTACAAGAGGAGTCAAAATTATAGTCCACAATGAGTTGAGCAAAATGCTGTGTGCTTTCTAAAATAATATCTGAACTAGTGACCTTAGAGGAGTATTTTACGATAAAGTAAATGCAGGTCCATCATGCTATCTAGTTAATTCCTCTCTTCTTTTCTCCCTGAATAGCGCAAGACACTGGGTGAGCTTTGCATTTTGCATGTGATGCTGATCTCTAGTCTGATTGCTGCTTAAACAGGTCCGGGTATCTGGGTTTGGAGGATGGTTCCTTCTTAGGCTCTCGCTTCATGATCCTGTTCTTCCTCTTAACATTGAGGTAAAGGAATCTCTTACACAAGCTACCATAAAAATGATTTTATTGGATTAAGAATTCAATTCAAAATTTACCTGCTGTAGGCACCAACTCACGATGACGCTGTCAAACTTGGACTTGCCGTGCTTGGGCCTGGTAAGGAGTTTGCAGCTTTGGATACATCCGGTTTAGACAAGTTTGTTCAAGTATCATGAGCCGATGATGCAGAGCGCTTTGGTACAAGTATCTTTCAGCACATTATACTGGCAGTTAAAGTCGGCTTTGGCGTCTACCTCTGTACAGTACATATAATCAGTGCGTCAGTCTCTGATTCTGAGGAGGTTAATTTTTCAGATGGTTTTGGTCACAGGCACTTGAAATACTAGTTGATGGCTATGTTTACTTTAGTTTTTACTTATGTTCCATGTATGCTACAGAGATGTTCTGATAAGTAAGAAACGTTCTTCGACTACAGAATTTGTCGGAGGGATGTTTGAAGTTGTGATGCAACTAGTTTTTCTCGTTTTTATAATGTTTGATCAATTTTGATTGCACGTATCTCCTGATCATTGTTCTTTACGTGGAATGCGCAATTTCTGTGCTTAAATGTTGTGATGTTTCCCAAAGACATCCCACGCGTCTAATGTTTGTAATGATGAAGACTCGTATTGGACGTCCTGATGAACTGACCTAAATCTCTTGCGGGCCGAGATTTTCCTGGACAGATGTCCGGCGGTTCGGCGCCATGAGCATGACCGAGTGGGGACAAAATGACAAGTTAATCTTTTTAAGCAACCGATTAAGTGTTACAATTAAATAAAGGAATCTGGTCTTTGAATTCAAAGAGTTACAAACTCGGGGGTGGCAATGATGTCCCTTTATCGAGTCTTATCTTGAATTTTATCTTGTGAGGCTTTAACTCCATCGTAGATGACTTCTCCTGCAAGTCAATTTTCAAGAACTACAAATACGTTAGAAGAAAGATGGCAAAAATATAAAATATACTCAATGCTAGGTCTAACTGAGCATATGGAGTCATTCAGCCACCAAAGATACATAACAACTTGCCAGCATGTGCCGGCTAATGCCATTGGAGTCCCAAATCTGGTCCCCTGTGCAAAATATGCAATCAAATTGAAGCCAGCTATGCGAGAGTTCTATGAACATTTTTTGTCCCACTTCAGACCGCAATGTGAAACAGCATTATTTAGCTTTCTTGTTCTTTTTTTGGTTTTGGCGCGGGGGGAGGCTCAAGGGGAGAGAGATCATCCATTCAACTAAGAACATCTTCAAGCTCTCAAAACAGCCATACGAGCCATAGTTTCCTTGTGCATTTGGTGGCAACTTTTCTCGACAAAATCAAGTAGCTTTCCCAAATTTTTTGCCCACAAGTTCAAGATGTCATTGCTGTCTTTTGTCATATGTTCCAGACGACTCCCATCAGCTAGTCTATCTTTTATCACAAAAGTTGAGATTATTTTCCATCCTCTGCTTCACGCTCAAGACAAAGCAACCAAAGAGGAGGCTGAGCAGCTCATTGTCCACACAATACAGGATAGTCAAAAGATGCATGAGCTCGAATTAACCAGCCATAGGATGGTTGTAGATGTACTCAATAGCAAGATGATAGGAGTCAATTTTATCAGCTTCCAAATCTGGGATTTCGAGCTTAAATTCTTCTTCCAGTGCCATTACAATCTCTACGTTGTCCAAGCTATCTAGACCCAAATCATTTTGGAAATGCACATCAGGAGTCACCTGCAAAAACAGAGAGAAACCTGTCTTATGAAATCCTTGCCAATTTGCAATGTCATTCTTTCATTTAATCATCACACGAGATTGGAAGAGCAAGATGTTCTACATACAACCAACACTTCTTTTATACACGATTTTCCATTTAAGCTTCGGCACCCTTTTGGTGCCCCAAAACAACAGTTTTGTATGGAGAAGACGAAGATAGCAATCAAGCACAGGACCTCTTTAATAAGAGGATGCAAATGAGTAACTTCACCTTAATAGTGTGCTCAAACTCCATCAACGAGTGAGATATTGAGAAGCAAATATAGTGACAAAAAAGAAACTGACCAAGCACTCAAGGAACTGAGAAAATATGAGCATAAAGCAATAGGGAGGGGAAAGAAAGAGAGACATAACAAATACATATCCTCAGCAGCAGTACATGACAATTGAAAGATGAAAATCAACTAAGATTCACCAAAAATAGAGTTATGACAAAAGAAATTAGAAAGCCAATTGCAACCGAATCAATCAAAGGCTCTTTAAATGTAGTGTGTAAATCCTTTTCAGAAAGTAACCAGACATACTTCAGAATCTGATGGCAAAAAGCTGATCTTTGCGTTTCCAGTGGAACTCCAACATCTGTCAAGGACAACATACACCTATTGCCCTCGGAAATACAAAGGATTATCCATCAGAATTGGTCTTATTAAAAATTCCCATAAGCATCCATCTGTACTAATGTAGTTTAAAGGACATTCAGTCCAACATGTTATACATTTGATATTTAGGCTCTTTCCTCTTCCTCATTTTAGTTCTTTCTGTAGTTTCTCTTGTATACTGTGTGTAAGTATAAAAATATATTTGACTTTACTGACAGATCTTATATAAAAAAGCAGGGCAATTTTTAACAAAATGATTGCCATCTCCAAGGAGCAGGAAAAACAGGTGATCTTTTCAATTGCTGGACATTCAACAAAATTAAGGGAATAAAATATGATTGTCAAGATGGAATATCCAATTTATTAAAAAGTTCTAAGAAAATTAAACTTACAATATTTAGCCCATCTTGTTTGACACCTACACTAATTAACTATATATTCTAAGGGAATAAAATATCCCAATCATTATCGTTTATGAGTAAAATGACATAATCCTACTGCTAATATGCATGGGCTAATAATGAGAGATATTGGGACTAAATTCCACATGAAAAACAAATAGTCACTTAATAAAACTAGATGAACAAATGCCTCCAGCTTTGTCACCAACCATCTCTACCTAAACCATCTCTACCTATTACTCATGCTACATCAAGCGAAGAGGAATCAGGAGCTTTTGTTGCCGCATTGGCCTTGTATGAGCAAAACTCTACAAAATTCCTAGGGTAGACTGAAGGTTGCCTAGCACTTTCAGGTATCTCTTTATCAAAACGATGGCACAGTTCTTCAATGGAAACTTTAAGGATCCTGAATATATAAGCAAGTAGATAAATCAAATCAATTTATAAGAAATACAAGAAAAAGCACCCAATCAGGCTAATAGTTAGATCGAGGTAGCTACACGAGTGCAAGACTACAATCCTAAAAGTGCCATTTTCATTTTGAATGCCAATACCACTTTTTATCTAAACTCCTGAAGCCCACCTAGACTCATCATTCAGGTCCCCACTCAAGTGGAGTCAAAGATAAGCAGTGACATATTCTAAGCATCGAGGAATATCAAATATTCCATTCAAGCAACTTTCCAGGATTAAGTTAAAGCTCCATATCTGAAACAATACTAAAGTAACAGTATGTACTGCCACGCCCTATCAAAAAACACTTCTCTCTCCAGAATATTTTCCCAAAACCATCAAAAAGCAAGAAGCTGCTGACTGCTTGCCCAAAACACATGGAAACACTCATGTTCGCACATGCACGTGCACATCAGAAACAGCTTCTCCAAGTTCATCATTGTTTAATCATCATTAAATAAAAGACCGAAGGCAAAGGGGCAGATGACTTAACACTCAGTTACAGACACTTCTCATCGGCATCTCGTTGAGCGAAACCATCAATTACATGCCTTAAACATCAAGCAAGCGTGAACAACAGATAGGTTCCTCACAATCTCATGCGAACATTTTGGCAGCAACTACAATAGACAAGCTCATGTACGATTTCAGTCACTTCCCGATGCTAACATAGGCCTAATATCGAAACTGCCATTCAAGCCCAATCAAGTCGGCACAAGCCATCATACATTACAGCTGCCATCACCGATTCAAATTTCACAAGCATTCCTAAGTCCACACTAAATTTTCAAAAAACAAAATGCATATCTCGGCATAGTCTGAACCTAAAGCCGCCACCGCTCTTTCAAACATTGCACACCGAGCAACACAAACCTCCGCCGACACCTCGAGGTACGTTCACTCGATAGAGAGTTCGAATCTCCCGGGAAAGCACATTCACTTTTAGGCCGGTCGGTCGGTCGGGTCGCGAGTGGAGAAAGGAATCGGAAGCGGCGTTCACCTGGAACAGCGAGACGCGACGGAGTTGGCGACGGGGGAGAGGAAGGGGAGGGGCCCGGGGGCGGAGGGGCGGAGGCGACGGCGTCCGGGGCGGAGGCGGAGGCGGAGGGGCGTTGGCGTCGGAGTCGAGGGCGACGGAGGCAACCGGCGGAGAGGCGTTAGCGTCCGACTCGGGTTCAGGGGCGGAGGCGGAGGCTGCGTCGGCGTCGGCGTCAGAGTCGGGGGCGATGGAGGCAACCGGCGGAGGGGCTTCGAGGTCAGAGTCGGGTTCAGGGGCAGAGGCGGAGGCCGCGTCGCGTCGGCATCGGCGTCGGAGTCGGGGGCGACGGAGGCAACCGGCGGAGGTGGAAAGGGCGTCGGCGTCGGTGTCGCGGGCAACTTGTGGAGGCAGAGGTGGAGGTGGAGGGGCGTTGGCGTCGTGCGGAGGAGCGTTGGCGAGAACGGGGAAAGAGAGCAAAGGAGGGGAAGAGCAAATGGAAGCACAAGGTTCGTATTTTGTTCTCCCCCGCAACGGAACAGAGAACGGGGAGAGAGAGAGAGGAGAGAGAGGATGAGTCGACAGGTCACAGAGGAGAGCAGAGCAAAGAGCATCAGAGGGGTGGGCCCTAGGAGCGGCGCGCGCAAATTTTGAACCTATGACGCCGTCGCCTACATGGAGCCACGTGTCGACTCCTGAGTGGTCTTACCCATCGCCTACGTGGAGGGTAAAACCCAGCCAATATTTTCTCGTGTTCATCCACGTCACCCAGAGAGAGAGAGAGATATTTGTTTAAGGGATAAGTAAGGACTCGGTCAAACAGAGGAAAGTAGAGTTGAATTCTGCAGAGAGACGTCGGTGGGGCATGAACCGAGAGAGAGAGAGAAATGTGCGGATGGTAATCACGCACGGGGAAAAAGAAAAGAGAACGTGCGTGGAAGGGGAGAGAGCGCAGGTCCAAAAGAAATAAAAGAAGAATAACCTAAAAAACTAAATTGAGATTAAAATTTTAATCGACTATAAAACGGCTTTGACAAAAGGTCATTTCCGGGCCAAACTCTTCATCCATTCCGAAATTTGGAGTCTAAACGAAGACCAAGATAAGACGGCCTCTTTATCTCACGAATTTCTCTCAAACCCGAATTCTGAATCAATTTTCTCGGCATCCGATTTTTTGAACAAATAAATTCAGTTGAGGTCCAATTTGAAATCAGAAAAAGCCCAAACAACTTCCATTCACCGATTCGCTTACACTAGATGCCAAATATCTCTTCAAATTGACCAATCTGAATTTCCGCTCATTCTCCGAATCGTCCATCCCGATTTTTGCGAAAAATCCCGAACTCTCTAGAATTTTCTCAAAATGTGAGTCGACGTTCATAGAATGACTCATGACATGACAGGACTTCCAATTTTTGAAATCGAATTCAATTGCGGTTATTTTCAATCAAACGCGCTTTTAGTGTGATCTTATCTACTGAGTAGCTTCTAGGAATTTTTGGTGCAATTGACCCGTGGTCGATTTTCTTCTAACCACAATGAATCCATCTGACACATTGGCAACTCTCGGTGGTCGTGAAAATCTCAAGGTTTCAAATACGGGCATAGGGTACCCAAAATGACAGAAAATCAGTTTAGTGTTGATCGATGAGAATTTTGCAATCAGGTGGCATCACCCACACTTGATCACACATCTCAGTCGAATTGACCTATCTCCGGTTTTTGATCGATTTTGACAATGCCGTAATGACCCTTGCAGACTAGTATGGTCGAGCAGTCGAATTCTCAAGTCTATTGCGTTTAAAATCCCTGAATGGCTTCATCGGATAGGCCAGTTATCTCGTGAATGGCCAACTCAGAGAAAAACACTATAGTCACGTTGACGAAAGACCCATCTTATCCAATCGAAATCAGAACCCAAAAATCTGGATGTCACAGTTTTCCCATAAGCCCTTGGGCCTCTAAAGGCCCTTACACAAAGGTTGAGCCATTTAGTAAGTTATCTTGGAGAGTTTTGAGACAATGCATTGCATTTTTAAGGATCTTGAAAGTTTCCTAGCCCAATACAACTCCAGACTAACTTGATTCTACACATACTTCTAGAAAGGTTTGTGTGTGTGTATCTATATACACATACCATAAAGGGGTTAGGATCATAGTACTATATGAGAGAACAAGAAAGTATAAAAGATTGACAAATCTATGAATATGAGAAAAGCTAAAGTTATAACTGTATAGTTAAGATTATGACAATAAAATTACGAACATGTATGCAGACTAAATAAAGTCTTGAGATTTAAAAATAACATATAAAGCAAAAGCAATATATAAGACATAAAGTAAGAGTATGTAGAAACAAAAAACCAACCATATATGTGGTATGAACTTGTATTTATATAAATTGTAAATTACATGTATAGAAAAGTGCAAAACAAAAATATCAAATCATCCATGAGAGCGGTAATCCACACTACAAGGAGTATTAATATATGTATTACAAGAAAATGTTAACCAACTATCATGTAAGTTGGTAACCTTAGACAAACTATAATAAATGCATTTGAAAACAACCTTACAGTGTAACTAGAGGTATAAGGTAAAAAAGCTTGAAACTTGAAGGGATGAGGGATTACAAGAGGGAGCGAGGAGGAAGAAGAGAAAATTGTGAGATTTGGATCGTCCCCCATCTTATGTACTGAGAAAGCGTATTTATAGAAAGTGCTATAATGAAAGTACTATAGTGCTTAATAGTGTAAAGTGAATAGTATTGAGTGAATAGTATGATTGAACAATATTTGCTATAGCATGTCTGCCATTTGCTACAGTGTATTACTTTCCGTGGTTACAACAGTGTTGGCATGTGATATTCTGTCTTATCTTTAGACAAGATTGATCATGTAACAGTCATCTTCATTAGTGTTTCCACTGTGACGTAATTGTGATGATCCACTTGGTTGTCTTGTGATTTGGAAAATCCAAATTGTGATTCTTCCGCTTCTGAGAGTGTTTGTTTAAGGATATTGAAGTATTTTTCTCTATTCTATACTGTAGCGAATGCTACACTTGCATTGAATTTCTCCTGCAAAAATGTTGTATTGGATAGTGTTGTAGTTATTTGGGTATTTTGGCTATTTAACAAACTCCTAACATGAAATTCTAAATATTATGAACAAGTGCATAAGACATGAAAACCTTGTATCATGTTTTGTTGGTGCAAAGTATTCACAAAAAAATTGGTATTCTTGTTTGACTATGGGGTGTAATATTACATCCAAAGTGTCGTAACCAAATTTTCGAGTGCACCACCTAGGTTTTGGCTAATGGATTACTAAGCTTAAGCTTAGCTCAGGCTCTCCCAAGCCCTTACCAATTTCGCGACTTAGGTTCGAGTTCTTAACATGCAAATTTCTTAATTAGGAGTCATCACTAATCTATTTTTGGTGGGTCGATTAGAAACCCAAGTAAAGTAATTGGAGATTTACTTTACTCCTATGAGCCAGAGATTTATGAGTTCGGAGACTTTGTTACGCTAGATTTTCTAACGCCCTTTCGGTACATTTCTCTTTAATTTCGAAAAAAAAAAAATATTTTGCAGGCAGCTTGAATTGATTTTAATTTACTTCCCTAACATGTGAGATGATCATGCGGGTGCGCAAACCACCAATTTAACATCCAAGAAAAGCAATGAATAAATTGCAAGACTTACCTCGTAGCAACGAAAGCATCTGCAATGTTAGATTAGAATTCATATTGACAATCCTAGATATGATTTCTAATTAATGCGCAATTTCTTTTTTTATTCACTTATTTAATGAAAATATAATCCATATGCAATGCAATGCTTCTAATATAACATGAAATGATATGGCAATATGACCTGAGTTATATGACATATGTAAAGTAATTTCCAAAGAAATGCAATAATTAAATGTGCAATCTAAATTAACCTAATGACCTAATTCTAATGACGGGCATTTCATGAACCTAATTTTAGATGACACGGTAATGATTTTTTTGTATTTTTTATTAAAAAATCAAAATTAAAAATTGCTAAAATAAAAAATCTAAGTAAAGTGAGATATTATCTATTTTAAGTTAGGATTAGACTAATCTAAATCCTATCTTAACTCAGAAATTTATCTCGACATGCAATTTAATTCAAGGATATTATCTAACCTAGATATCATCCAAACATGCATTCTAATATGATTAGAAAAGAATCTAACTATTCAATCATGCAATTTTATCTAGGAAAATTAATTCTAATCTACATGAAATGCAAATGCATTTTTTTTATTTTATTTTTGGGATAAATAAAGCAGTTAAAGCAAGATAAGCACCGAATCATTCACGATAATCAAAGATATTATCTACCATTTGAATTTGGGAAGATATCTAACCAAATTTGATTATTTCGCTAATAAAATCGATAAATTGATCTTAAGCCTTAAAGATCAAGATATCAATTTTACTCCCGCATGATTAATTATTCCATCTAAAGCCTTATAGATGGAATAAAAAATTGGCGTGCAGTTGCAGATTAGACAAGAAATCCTAATTGGTAGATATGTCTATCACTTATAGATATGCACATTAGATACTAATAGACATATATTATGCAGTAAAATATGCAAATATACTAGAGATGTGCATCTTACCTAATTTGAGGATATTCTTTCCAAGTTTAGACCAAGCGCAATCATGACCGAGATCACGACCGGGATTGCAATTGGCTCTTCAACAGGACGACAAGTGGTGGGTGGCGGTGATTCACGAACTAGGACATCGACGGCATTGGGATTGGCACCTCATAGGAGCGGCTTTCGTCAGGGCTCCACGGGCAAGACGGCAACGTCGGACTTCGCGGCTTAAGACAACAGGGACGCCATGGGATAACGACTCGGTTATAAAGGAGCAACAATGTGCAAGGATGGTGATTCGTGAATCTTGACTCTAAATCAAATCGTGATGATGGATCCGGCACGGTGATCTCTCAACTAAATGGTGTTGTGGGGGTCATTGGTCCCGTTGGAAGAAAAACTCATCGTGATTATGTCACTGGATGACCTGCAAAGGACAACAAAAAAGGGCAAAGCTCGGTGGACGCTGGACGTCGATGAGGTGTGGTGGTGCAAGGAGCTGCTGCAACGTCCTTCAAGGAAGATCCAATCCCAAAGAAGTTTTCTTTGGTCTTGTTACTTTGTCCAAAAACAAACCTTGCTAACCCTTCAACCTTTTTGACCGAATCTGGCTGTTTTTTACGGTCCTATTTGATTATCAAACTTTGACCATGAGGGTGTGTTGTTGAAGTGAACACCACCATGCACGTATCACTCACGAACAGTTGCGACAGAAAGTGCTCGGAGATCTTCAGCGAATTAATATTTGGTCTTTTGGTCGGACCAAATAATCTCCACCGAGAGCTCTAAAGTCACTATCTTTTTGTCTTTAATCTCACGTATGCTTCTTTCTCAAGAACTCACGGTTAAGTCTCCAGATTTGACCATGCAATAAGAGACAAATTCCACCGCTTTGGCCAAAAATCAAACAACCCGCAATTTTTGAAGATGTGCTCGTACGATGAATTCATGGCTGGGGACTTCTAGCTGCAACAAGGAAATAACTCAAGCGTGGTGGGTTAGCTTTCTTGCCAAAAGTAAGGCGTTTCAATTGTTGTATGCATTAATTTCGTGCATTTGAGATATGAACTGTGCTGATCTGCAGGAAAGAACTGAGGCGAGGTAAGTTCCTTGTTCTAATTGTGTGGTTGTGTGGCACTAGCGTATTCCCCTTCTAATAGGGGTTTAGTGGGTGGACTTGCTGAGACATTATCTCACTGGTTATTGTATAACCATTTTCAGGGTCGTCGAGTGGAAGACCTGGAGCCGAGAGAAGGTGATCTGAAGTGTAGATCAGTTAGGACCGCTTCTTTTTGGAAAGCCAGTCCTTATAGTCTTTTGGTCATATACCTTGTATATGACTCTATGTGAATATAAAATCATGTTTGTTTGTGAATCTGTTGTCCTGCTTTTCTATCCTGAGATGATTACTGTCAGGGGATTTATTTCAGCTTCTGCTTGTGCAATAAAACAAAAAGGGTCGATGACTCGTCCTGGGAAGTCGCAAAACATTATCGACCAGAGAGGGATGGGCACACGCTCGGGGTTCGGGGCGTGACAAAAATAACTTTTCTATTATGGACATTAGAAATCCTATCCACCTGTATCCCACCTTCCCCATGAGATAATTTTATCCTGCATATATCCCTCTTATATCCGACTTTATCCTGTCCTGAGCGAGCGAGCACCAAACGTAGGATATGATAAATCATATCCTATTCTGAATTTTATCCTGATTGCCAAATGCAGCCTAAAATCATTGAATTACTCGGATTATCAGCCTCAGAAAAGTAAAGCAAAACCCAAGAAAAAGGAAATACTCACATCAAGAAAAAGACACAATTCAAATTATCGTCTTCTTTTGTTTTTTCCCTTTTTAGAGGTAGAGAGCTAATCAAGTTCCATTAGGAGGCTATTGAAATTTTTATGTACTAATTTTCTTGATTCTTTTTACAATAATGAATGGGTAGCAATGTATAAGATGTTAATAAATTCAAGATGTAACTAGAACCTATGAGAACGTAGCTAACAAAGTTGATTTATACCCTCTCATGACAAAGTCCTTGACTCTTTTATACATCTATCGGACTATTTTCAATTATTGGCATTTGGTCAACAACGTATGCATTAAACAATTCCCCTCAAATTTCATGTTAAGGAACAATCATAATTTGGCCACAACCATGAACGACCAAATATTATGGATTCATCAGAAAACATGAGAAATAAGAAAGGAAAAATATAGTGAATATAGAGCTGATCATGTGTGAGGGGAGTCTTGAGAATGCATTGCATCTAATTAAGGCAAGCTACAACATCCATCAATAGAGCACGCCTTTCCACATACGAGAAGTGGGGTTCTTTTGAACCAGCAACACCTGCATCCTAAAATATACACACCCATATGACCACTTAAATAAATTTAGAAAGTAAAAAAAAATCCACAATTGGTGAAAAAGAGGACAATATGTGGTGTCCATATTTTATTATTAGCAATTTGGACAAACCCTTTGTTCCAAAAAATTAAATCTCCCGAAAATGCCTATTGAACTTATATTCTTTGGAGAGGGAAAAGCCACATAAGCAATGATTTCAAGAGTTAACACTCCATGGATTAATCCAATTGGATCTTTTCTCAATAGCTTAACTATTTTCATTTTTCCTACATAGAGAAAAATGAAGATGGAAAAAGAGGACATTTTTTTCTGAATTACTCTACAAAACATAATACAATATAGTCAAGTAAAAACAATTTGTGGGTTGAACTAACTTTTAGTCTTCTATATATATATAAATTATCAAGTAGATACATAATTAATTACCAGTTTGAGGAAAAACAGTTTGCTCTGCTTTTTGAAATGAAGCAGCAGCAGAAGATGGAGTTGTCCAAAGGAGAGAGGCTATCCCTATCAATACAAGCCATGAACATCCAATGACCAAGCTCTTCTTCTTCATCTCTCTCTCTCTCCCCTCCCCCTTCCCACCCCCGACCCCCACCCCACCGCGATTCTACACTTAGATCTGAACTGTCAATGCCCTAAGTCTACCCAATCTACCTTATTTATAGGGGAAGAGCTAGAACTATTCTCTTTTAGCATAGGATTCCAACGGTTCATCGTTTACGTTTCTTTCTGGCAAGTGGACTAGACATTCATTCTCTCTCTTTCAGTACGAATTTGGACTCTAGCTTTACACTAAAAAGTTAAAGACAGATCCACAATTCAATGGAGTCGCCATTGCTGACATATGCCTACAAAGTACAGATCTGATCTTATCTCCGGAGAGATATAAAGTACAACCTGATCTTGTTCTATGTGGATGTAAAACCCCTTTTTTTCATTCTGGTGAAATTAAAAGAATAACACACTTAGCCTCATTATCTAAATAATGTAATTGGAAGGATATTGGGTAGTCTTCTGGACAAATTGGAGGAGTGCTAAATGGAGCCGATAAGGCGTGCCCACATCATAAAGACAAATCAACCCAAAAAAATCATTTTTAATGAAAGAATGAAAAATAAATTAGTCTTCACATGAAATATTATACTTAAACAAATATCATTTGGAAACACATCCGAGATAAAGCCAATTTCAAATTTTCAAATCTTACTTATTATAAACTTTTTTTTCTGTGTATATATGATTTTTGACCAACTCGACATGTAATAAATCAAATTTGACTAATGCTAGTAGGCATTTAACACATACATAATATATTTTTATCTTGTAATTTATTCTTACTGTACAATACTTATTAGCTTATCAAATGGACATATTTCGAATATTCTATTCAATTAACACATTTTATCAAATGTTTTTACAAATTAGGTCCTTGCTTAGCCAGGATGTCACCGATCCTGTTGTATGATGGAAGAGGAGTGGTGTCTTTTTAATGGGAAGAGTTTTAGGAAACTCTCTTTTTCTCCCTTTATATACAAATTTTATATAGTTTAAACATTTTCATAATCAATATCAAGTAAAAGGAGCTACGGACACTTGGAGTGCCAAAACTTGGCATGGAAGGACACTTAAGTGCCAAAATCGAAGTAGAATGGATCACTTAAGTGCCACTCCGGCCAAAATCCGGCCAAATTGCTTACGTAGCAATTTTCCGGCGAGATGGGTGCAAAACGGCATCGTTTTGCACGCTGATGTGGCAAGAAAATGTAAAAACAACGTCCTTTTGTCTTTGATGTGTAAATAATTAATATAAAAATTAATTAAATTAAATTTAAAGCTAAATTTATTTAAAATATTCTAAAAAATAAAAAAACTTAAAATTAAAAAGGGGGGCTGAAGGGAGCGGCTAAGGGCTGAGCCCTTGCTGCCGCCGCCTCCCCGCCACCGCCGGAAGGGCTAGCGACGGAGGGGGAGGGTCGGCGGGGTCGCCGGCCCCGACCGACTAGTGGCGAGGGCCACGAGCCCTCGCGGATCCGGGCGAGGGCTCGCAGGCCCTCGCCGCCTCCCCGTCGTTGCCGGGAAGGGCCGGCGATGGTGGGGGAGCATTGGCCGGTGACGCCGGTTGACAGGTGGTGAGGGCCTGCGAGCCCTCGCGGATCCGGGCGAGGGCCGCGACCCTCGCCACCTCCCCACCATTGCCGGGAAGGGTCGGCGACGATGGGGGGAGCATCAGCCGAGGTCGCTAGGCCCTGGCAAGGGGCCGACAACCCTGGCCGACCCTCCCTCCTTCGTCGTCGGCCCTTCCCGGCGGCGACGGGAGGCAGCGCAGTGGCGAGGGCTTAGCCCTCAATTGCCTCCTTCGCCCCCCCTTTTTGTTTTTTTTTTTTTCAATTTTAAGTTTTTTAATTTGAAGTTATTTTATTTTATTTTTTAGAACATTTTAAATAAAATTAGTTTTAAATTTAATTTAATTAATTTTTATATTAATTATTTACACATCATAGACAAAACGACATCGTTTTTGCATTTTCTCGCCACGTGAGCGTGCAAAACGACGCTGTTTTGCACTCACCTCGCCGAAAAATTGTCACGTCAGCAATTTGGCCGGATTTTGGCCGGCGTGGCACTTAAGTGATCCATTTTACTTCGATTTTGGCACTTAAGTGTACTTTTCCAAAGTTTTGGCACTTAAATGTCCCTCCGTGCCAAGTTTTGGCACTTGGGCTATACTTCTGCCTAAGTAAAAGGTTGGTTGGGACTATGTGCAATTTTGTGTGTGTATGGACCAATCATATTGCAAACTATATGCTTGATGTACTATTTCCAAAAAATGCCAAATGTACCTAGGGGTATGCAAAAGAATTGAGAACTGTGTAGACCACCTATAACTAGACCGGAACCGGTGGCTCCCATGGGGGCCGGTCTAGTACCCAGTTGCAACTTAGCGGAACCGGTGAATACCGGTTAGGTTCTTGGTTCTAGGCGTGGAGTTGCCCACCCACCCACCCGCCCACCCAGATTGGACCGGTATATGTATACTTAAAAAAAGAAATTTCATCTCAATTACTTAATTATTTTATAGTTTTTCGACCAAATATACATGTACATATATGTATATTTGTAGTTATTGGACATTCTTAACTAATTTTGTCTCTTGGGTATGTAATTGGATTAATCCCCTAATTTATTTTTATTCTAATGATCCATTTACTTGCTTTATTAATCAAAACAAAATAAAATAAACAAATGTAGAGGAAGGAAAGAGACGATTGGAGATATCCATAAGAGCTAGCAGCTCCTTTTAAGAGTATAATTAGGTCTCTCCTTAACTATTCCCAAGATTAAATTAGGTTGACATTGAAAAAAGATGAATCAAGCGATCAATGTTTTAACTTCTATGGAGATTGGGACTTTTAACGTGGAGTCCAACTATCCATATGTTTCCGGTGTCGAGAAAACTTAAGAGGGCCACATCATGATTTTCAAAGTAATTAAATTTTTAGCTAACAAGTATTGTCTATTTGTTTTGCCTTGTTGTTTTCAATATTTAATCAAATTCAATGGCTCGCATTTGAATATGAATATAAGGCCAAACAAGCTTTGTAGGGATTGGGGACCGATTCATGGACCCACCCAGGTCCCGGATTGGACTAGTGGCCCGGTTTTCGGGTGGGCCATGGAACCAACGGGCGAGTCTCAGTTCCCATTTTTCAGAATTGGTCTTTAGTGAGAGGTTCCTAGTTTCAAGGCCGAAACCGCCCACCCAGACTGTGCTCACCTCTAGATATACCCAGTAATTGCCTTTGATGGTCCCTTCAGGAGCTCCCTATTCCTAGGGAAAATCTCTGATTCTTGTGCATATTTTGGTAAAAAAATCTCTCGTTGTCGTCCAAGAAATAATTAATCTTTAATCAATATGCAAGAAATAATAGAATTATGCATATTATGATAATTAATGTTTAAAAGTAAATATCTATTTATTTACAACTATACAGATTCCATTGACAATTACGACGAGATTATGAAAAGGTTCAACAATGTAGCGATACATGTTATGACATCATGTCACATTTGACTCATATACAACAAATAATGATCCAGTAAAAATACTATCCCATCTTCACATAAAGAAAAAAGTTGTATAACACCCTTTACGAATGAATGAGTATAAATTTGTTCCTGGGTGTGGAGAAAATTGTTGGATCTTAGAAGTGAATTCCAACAATACTTTAAATGGCGGGTGGGTGACGGCTGATCCATTTCTCTTTGATTTGATCCCTGGCATCGTCATGGTCCTCTAAATTTGTTCGTCACGGACTCTTTTATGTACCGATCGGGGCTACCCAGGCACGCAAAATTAGCGGATTTATTCTCCGCCTCAGGTCAAGAGACCAAAGCGTTTCTCCAAACTTGGTCGCATCCCTTACCTTTTTCTCAATCAGACTCCTGACAGGTTAACTTGGCTGCAGCACTCATCCGGTATTTTCTCGATCTCTTCAGCTTGGGATAGCATTCGCAGGAAGAGCAATGTGGTGCCTTGGTTCTCCTTTGTTTGGCATAAAACACCTATTCCTCGGTATCGATTCCACTTATGGCTCATATCTAGGAACAGGTTACCCACTCACGCTTTGCTACTTTCCCATGGTTGAATTGCTAATGTCTCTTGTGGTTTTTGCAACTCTGTTCAAGATTCTAGAGACTACTTATTTTTTAAATACCATATCTCTTCTGGTCTTGCAACCTTTTGGGCTTTGAGCTGCAACCTCCCATGGCAAAATAGGTCGTGGGTGGAGAATTTATGTTGGGCCATTAATTTCCTTTCTAGTGATGATTTCTACCATGCTATTGCTCAGTTCTCCTTTGCTGCTCTTTGTCATATTATTTGGAAGGCTAGGAACAAATTACTGTTCTGTGGGCAGACTTTGTTCATGCCGGCTTTGAAGCATCATCTTACCAAAGTCGTTAAGGACAAGGCTCTCACCTTCAAATAAGTTGTGGACACTTCAAGGAATAGAAAATTACAAAGAATGGGGACTGGATCCCTCTCTTTTTTCTTTATAGGTGTCTGATTTAGTTCGTTCTTGCTAGAGGGTTGTTGTTCTTGTAGTCCTCCCTCTTTCGTTTTTTACTCTTGGCGCCCTTCCACTCACGGTGACTTGTTGACATTGTGAGTGTAAGTTTTTTTCGGTGCCGAGACTTACTTTTTGTAAAGTTTCATTAGTAAAAGTTTATATACATCTTATCTTACCAAAAAAAAATAAAAAATGAATGAGTATAATAAAGGTGCCCATCTTTAGAAATAAGAATAGCGAAATGCGTGATTACTTGATAGCTCTCATGATGGAAAAGCTGATGTGGATACCATTATGACAAAATTCACAGACTCGATATTGAATCTAACACATCAATCTCATTAGCTACCATAAATTTCCTAAACCCGATCACAACCATAACCATGCGAAGCTCGTTTCAACTAAATTCACATTAAGCGCCATATTAAAACCATTTTCAACCACAACTATATTCAAGTCAATACTAAGCCCATTTCCATCTCATTTTCTTCTCTTCTATTATTTGTCTTACATTTTTTATTTCCATCTCTTTCCTCTGGATGCTTGCATTTCAACATCCCCAAAATCTAATAAATCCATTCATCCATCTATTCCTAAGCAAAAAGTCAGTAGGTTCAACACTCTGAGGTTCCGTTTGTTTCGTACAAAATAAATAATTTAAAAAATATTTTCCTAAAAATGATTATTGTTATACTTAAGAATAATTCATTGATGGCAAATGTTTTCATTACTAATAAAAATACATGTCTCAACATATTCGACTCAAACAATACACTTCGAAGAAGAACCATATGGCATCAATTAAGGAGTCCAGTAAGACATTGAAAAATCATTTGGATTGGATTTTGTTTAAGCTTTGAATTTCAAATTCGAATTAGATTAGATTAGATTTCCCAACTCCGGTACTTGTCTTCAACTATGAAAACTTTTCCTGCCGTGTTTCGTAAGCGTTTTAGCTTCCCTTCACACTTTATTAATTTTTATAAGTTCATGATCAAAGTCATTCATCAAGCAAGCACGACATTCAAGAATACAAGCCATCTTTTCTCTTTTCTGATTCAATAAAAGTTCCTTCCAATTTCGTTACCAAAAAAAAAAAAAAAGTTCCTTCCAATTTCCTTACTTGTCTTCAATTATATGTCTGCGTAATTGAATATGAGAGAACATAAAGTAACACATCTCTCAACTGATCTCTCTCTCTCTCTCTCTCTCTCTCTCTCTATATATATATATATGTGTGTGTGTGTGTGTCTTATTCCTTCCTTTAGACATAAAGTAACTAGAAAGATGTGAAAACATAGCTGATGAAAGTTATTGATTTATACCTTTTCACGATCTATCTCGTTTCACTATGAACTTGAAGTTTTATGCATTTGTCGGACTGTTTTCATTTAGCGGTATCTGGTTAACAACATTTGCGCTAAACAATAAACCCCGAAATTTTAAGAATCAACCTTATTTTAGCCACACAATCGTGAAGGGCCAAACATCATTAATCATTAGAAAAGAAGAAAAATAATGAGGAAAAATATAATTAACTCAGAGGTAAACATGTACAAGGGGAGTCTTGAGAATCCACTCCATCTAACTATGGCATGCTACAACATCCAATCAAAACAGCATGCGTTTCCACATAGGAGAAGTGGGGTCCTTTCGAACCAGCAACACCTGCAACCTGCAAATATACACATACAAATGACAACTTAGATAAATTCTAAAAATGGAAAAAGTTTTACAATTGAAAAGAAAAGGCCCATATGTGGTGTCCATATTTTATCCTATCAAGCATATTCTTTGGAGACGGAAAAGCCACATAAGCAAGAATAGGTGTTCGACTGATTCCGCTTTTTGATCACAGAATGGGCATGCTGGCATAAGTATGATTTTTCACCTTTAAAGGTTCTCTGTTGTAGGAAGTGCATTTGTATTAGTGGCCCAGATCCGTGGACGTTCCTTCATGTTCCAAAAATGACGCCAAGTTTGCGGGATGGCTGGAAAAGTGATGTTGCTTGGATGCTTTGTGTGGGTTATTCTTCTCCCGAATCAGAGTTAGCGTCGTCTTGTTGTCTAACTCAAGTGCGTTTTGGCCTGGATTAGGACACGATTAATTGATTTTTTGGAGTCTTTGCAACAATCAAACGTACCTTTTCTGCATCAGCCGTTTCTCTTTTTGTTTTGTGTTCGTTTTTTGTCGTGATTCGAGCCTACGGCCGTATGTGGCACAAATGTCTTTGTTCCATCTTCTGGGTTTACTCGGCCCGGTGTGGCCATCATTCGGCGAGGACCAAGAGGTGGCCGAAGATGGGGGCCTAGCCAATGTCGCTTGTTCATGATGGACGGCTGGCAAAGACGAGTAGCGGCAGAGTCGTACGATGGCTGGACACCAGCTCATGTTTGTGCTTGAGTTACTTTAATTAAGCTTGAATGTGTTGGTACTTGAAGGCTGCGTTTGGTTCAGCATTTCTAAGGGGCTTTCAACCCTAAAAGCCCCTTGAGAAAATGTTGGACCGTTTGGTTCAACTTTAAAACCAACTTCCAGCTTTCAACTTGCCTTCAAAATGCTGAAAGCCCAAAACTAGTAGGGACTAGCTTTAGGCTTTCAGCATTCCGCCAAATGCTGAAATTATTTTTTCCCTTCCAAAACTACCCTCACTAATTCTTCGTATTTTCGATTTTGCCCTTGATTTTTTTTTTTTTTAAATTGAAAAAGGGGGCAGCCCTTCGTCGGACTGGCGAAGGGCTACGTCCGCCGACAAGCTAGATCTGGCGCCGGCGGCCGTAGATTGAGGTCGCTTGAGGTTGGGCAACCTTTAGTGAGGGTCGCGCGACCCAGCTGAGGGCCGCCGGAGGTCGCCCAACCTTGGGCGACCCTTGGTGAGGGTCGCGCGACCCAACCGAGGGCCGCCGGCGAGGGTTGCTCGACCCAGGGGCCACATGACCCAAGCGACCGCCACACGGGTCTCGCGGCCGCGGTGGCCCTCGCTTGGGTCTCACGAGGGTCGTGCGGACCGTGGCCGAAGTCGCGTGACCCTCGCGAGACCTAGGCAAGGGCTGCTTGCGGCCGCGAGACCCAAGCGGCGATCGCCTAGGTCGCGTGGCCCTTGGGTCGAGCGACCCTTGCCGAGGGTCGCCCGAGGTCGGGCGACCTCCAGCGGCCCTCAGCTGGGTTGCACAACCCTTGCCAGAGGTTGCCTGACCTCGTGCGTCCTCAGCCGATGGCCGCTAACGCTAGATCTAGCTCGCCGGCGGCCGTAGCCCTTTGCCAGTCCAGCGAAGAGTTAGTTTAATTTTTTTTTTAAAAGATGTATATATATATATATACACACACACATATATTATACCCATCAAAGTCCATTGCGAAAGTTTTTTTAACCAAACGTACATTCAACTCAAAATCCATTTGCAAAAAAATTTTACCAAACACAATTGCATTTCCCCAAGTAGCTTTGGGCATTCAGCATTTGCATTAGACTCAAAACCCCTTACAAATACTGAACCAAACGCAGCCGAACTCGTAGACATTCTCGGTGTGTGGGAGGAGGGAGTCTAAGCTCGTTTTGGGAATGGTTCCGTAAACAGTTCTTGTAATATGAGTTTGGTAGAGTTTGGTTTTTGTTAGATCGGGCTTTCAATTTGGGTTTAGCCATGCAATCAAATACGAGTTTTTTTTAGTTTACTTTATGTGGACCCAGTTTTCATCCATGACTCGAATTGGGCTTGAGTTGCCTTGGGGCCAGTTATAAGAGCCCATTTGTATTTGTGGCCTAGATCCGTAAGCCCATTAGAGGCTCAGTCCGAGTTCTTATTTTCGAGATTAAAAAAACTAAAAATTAGAAAAATTCCATTTTTTTTTCAAAAATTAGCAAAATCTTAGAAATAAGGTTTAAAATGTGTGAAAATATTTGATAAAAAAATTTTATTTAAAAATTGAACAAATTTTTAGGGCTTTACAATAAGCTTCGAATGTTCCTAGAGGTAAATACTAGGCCACTTTTTGTGCATTACCGTTTCGATTACTACTTGACTGTGCACTTTCAATATATTAATTGTTGTTTTCCTTTCATCCTAGTTAGGAATAGAAACTTAGGAGTCATGATTTGTGATAAGGTTGTCTGAACAATTTGGTTGGTAATTGAACAATGCTAGGTACCGAAAGGATAATTAGTGTAGTCTCCAATTCTAGATTTTCTAGTTGCATAGAAAATGAGGTATATTCCTACGCCTTGTTTCTAATCAACCCCACTAGACTAATAGCAACTCATCATTTGAAAATCCCCATAGCGTCAATTTGACTTAACATCGAATATTTCAACATCATGAGAGGTACCTAATCGAGGGCCGTGGGCCCACTGTTGCAACCTACCCCTATGTAGGAAGAAAAGTAGGTTTAGGAATATTACCTAAAAGACGGGCCTATGGCTCATGACTAGGCATGGATTCTCATAAGCTTATACCTTGCGTAACCCTGAGGTGTTCATAAAAATTCTTTAATAAATAGTCGCCACTAGTCTATTGGGTTCGGTTAGAGATCAAGTAAGGTATGGAAGTGTATCTCACTTCCTACGCAACTAGAGAATCTAGAGTTGGGACTTGGTTACATTAATTAATCAATTAGTACCATTTTAGTATCTAATCTTATTTATTTTAAATAGATTTTCGTCAAGCAATTTAGATTGATTTTATACCTATCCGCTAACATGCGATATGATCGTGCAATTGCATAATCATTAAAATAACAATCGGCAACCAAAGAAAGCATTAAATAAATTGCAATGGGAAAAAATGCATCTAACTCTAAGAAAAAAATGCCAGTCTTAACTAAGTTAAAGGGAAGACATAATCACCATATTAAAAGTCCACAATCAATAGCATTCATCTCCCAAGAACAATATGCTGGAGTCGTAAATGCTTCATTCAATTTTTTAGCACAATTTTCTTATCAATGATTTTCACGCATTCTAAAAGAATAGTACTTAAAACTAATTTTAAGAATTTTCCAAATATTTTTTATTTTAAAAAATATTCGGAATTTTTAATTAATTTTTAAATTTTTTAAAAAATGTTTAATTAATTTTTTAATTAGAAAAAGGGACCCGGGCCGGGTGTTGGGGCTCGGACCGAGTAAGAATAGAACCCTGGTTTCATTGGTATGGGCAATGTCCATACAATGGGCCCTAACCCATCGGCCATGTCCAACTCAACAGTCAGCAGTCAGTCGGCATAACCGGGTGTCATCCTGCTTCGTCGGGCACGGCAACGTCTACGTCTAGACGGCATTCCATAAAAGAGCATCGGCTTAGCCTCCACTACGACTGGCATCCATTGTGAAGGGCATTCCATAAAGGAGTATCGGCCTAGCCTTAATTGCGACCGGCATCCGTTGTCAAGGGTATTTGAACTTAATCAGGCATCGTTCAGTGTGAACGCATCAAGACGGGTTCCGATAATGACCACACGCACATCCATGCTCGGCTAAGAGCATCATGTTTTGCACTCAAATACCTCATATTTCAAATAATGGACTTGGCTAATTTTCTTCATATTAAAAATCATCCTAGTAAAATAATCGTGCATAGTCACACATTTAAATCGAACCATAAAACGTGATTCTCTCCCATTTAAAAATTCCAAGATTTTTTATAGTACATCAAATATATTTTTTTTGCGTCAAAACCCGACACCCAGTATTTTTCTAATAAAATACCATAAATTCAATTTTTGCAATAATAATTCACAATGGCAATCAAGCACCCGATTGCATAATTAAGCAATCAATCTCATCATATCACGCATAAGTTCTCAGCATGCCCCACAACTCAACCACATCACAAAACCTACAATTTCCAGCAAGCAAAACACCGAGAACAACTACAAAACCACACCCGGTCCTAATTGGCAGAAATCGGGCCACTCGCGCGTCTACAGAATTAAATCTAGAAACATAACGAAACAAGTTTGGAAAATTCTCAAATTTTAATATGTTATAAATGACACATAAAAAAGCATTTTTCATGAGACACCTTAACCCAAATCCTTCTAGAACGAGAGCTGTAAATCGTCCAAACCGTTACAAAAACTGTGTCCGTATCCAGAAAGTCTGTTCTCCAAAAATCAGTTTAGTTAGAAATCCAAACCTTGTCCGTTTAATCTGAAATTTGACTATGTTAAACTACAAGATGTGAGGAAAAAATTTCATGAAGGAACTCTTTCAAAAATCGAATCATGAGGGTTAATAAAAATCCTTTAAACACCAAAAAGTCATGGTTTCTAGCACAAACCGAGATTCTGTTTTAATTGTAATGAAGTTGAAATATCATTCTTTTAAATCCATAAAATCTTGAGTAAAAATATATGTCATAGTTAAAGATGTTTAGAAACTTTTTCAAGAAGGAAGTAACTTCAAAATCGTAGCACATGTTTCCCCACAAAAATGGCAAACGGCGAGAGTCTAGGAACCAGATCCAAGGGAAATCCACTAAATTAGACTAAACCACCCTCATTAGTGCTAATCTAACCAATTAGATTAACACTAATCCATCTTAAGGCTAATATAACCAAACTAGATTAACACTAATCCAACTTAAGGCTAATATAACTTAACGCTAATCTAATCAAGCTAATTAACACTAATCTAACCCCCTAAGCGCAATTAACAACCTAATCAATGATTAAGGAGTTAACTCACCGGATTAGCGAGATAACGGGTTCACGGCGATCGCGACGTGACGGCGGTGAGATCCCGTGTCTATGGAAACTCCAACGAAGAGTCGGAAGACGCTGAATATAGCCTTGTAAGCTCATTGCTTGTTGTCGATTTTGGTTCTGGAGGGGCTGCTGGTTAGGTTAAGGAGGGCTAGACACGACGCGGGGATGGCAGAGGTAGCAACAGCGGAGCCAGGCGGACGAGTGGCTGGCTCGGGCGAGCAACAGGGCTGGTCGACAGATGGCTCGGGGACAGCGAGACGGTGGCTGAGGAGGCGAAGCAAGCGGCCTTGGCATCGTGACTAGCGAACAGTGACACCGGCGAGCTGCTGGACCAGCGGACGATTCGGCGGCTTGTGGGGCTGTGCTGGCTTGGTTCGGGGCATGAGGCAGTGGCAAAGACATCGAAGAAATGGGGGAATGAAGAAGAAGAAGAAGAAGAGCTAAGGAAGAAGAAGAAGCATATGGTTTCAGCTAAGGGGGAAAGGATGAGCATGAGGAGGGGGACAAAGGGCCAAGGAAATCTTGCAAGCAACCAATGGACAGCCAAGAGAAATATCCAGCCACTTGAGTGCCATGGCCTTCAAAGTCTTCAGCCACAAAAGTCCTTAGGCACTCCAATGGCTATTTTCCACCAAGTTCCTCACAAAACCAACTCAATTGGCAGCTAAAAATGGCTCCCTTGTTGCCCATACGAATTTGCACCAATCTCTTCTTAATTTCTTCACAAACCAAGCCAATTTGGTGGTCAATTTATCCCATTGAAGCTGCCATACGAATTTCCCTTTTAATCTCCACAATTCCATCCATTTTGAAGGCCAAAACTCCACATAAAAGTGGCCATCCGAATTTCCACCATTTAAATTTGCCGAATTTGATTTTTTTGCCAAAATTCCAGGTTCGCCCAAAATTCTTCAATGGATTAGACAATGTCCTAAAAATAAATTGTGACACGCTCGAATGTTCAATTCCTAAAACCAAGTTCAATTTCGTGGTTAAAATCAACCGAACTCGATTTTAGCACGACCCAACCTACTGGGTAGCTTTTAGGGATTTTAGCGCGTTTGACCCGTGGTTGCTAATTTTGATCAACTTTTGTGCATCTCCTACTCGTCGGCGACTCTCGGTTGTCGTAAAAATCTCAAGATTTTAATTATGGGTATTGGGTACATAATCGATAGAAAATTGTGTTAATGCCGTTCGACAATAATTTTGCGATCAGGTGGAATCACCTACAATTTAATCACGTCATTACATCGAATCGACCTATATTCGATCACTAATTGATTACAACGGTGTCGTATTGACCCTTGCCGATTAGCACGATCAAGTAGTCGATTTTTTTTATCAAATTCTCAAGTCTGTCGTGTTTATATTCCTTAACGGCTTCACCTGATAGGCTAGTTAACTCATGAATGATCAATTCAGAGAAAAATGACCATAGGCGTGTCAACGAAATGCCCATTTCATTTAAATCGGGACATGGTCGAAAATTCAGGATGTCACAACTCTTCTTCTCTTATAAAAATTTCGTCCTCGAAATTTAAACCATTACAATTCTTCTTTAAAAAGGTGGGGGTATTGTCGTCTCATCGATTCTTCGCTTTCCCACGTCGCTTCTTCTATTCCTTATGTTGCAAGACCATTTTGACTAAAGAGATCGTCTTGTTGCATAGCACTTGCTCCTTTCGATCCACGATCTGAACTGGTCTCTCCATGTAGGACACTCTGTCGTCCATGTCTAATTCTTCAAAATTCAGCACGTGGGTTGGGTCAGGCTCATACTTTCTCAACATGGACACGTTGAAGACGTCGTGCACTTGAGCAAGTCTTGGCGGCAACGCAAGACGATACGCCAAAGTCCCAATTCGCTCCAGAATTTCAAAGGGACTGACGTACCTCGGACTTCGCTTCCCTTTCTTGTCGAAGCGCGAAGTACCCTTCATTGGTGACACTTTAAGGAATACGTGTTCACCAACTTGGAATTCCAATGGTCTTCGACGGTTATCTGCATAACTTTTTTGACGATTCTAAGCAGTTTTAAGTCTTTCTCGAATGACTTGATAGCGTCCACTGATTACTGAACCAACTTAGAGCCGATGATCTTACGCTCTCCAACTTCATCTCAACAAGCTGGCGTTCTGCAAGCTCTGCCGTACAACACTTCAAACAGTGCCATCTGAATGCTCTGCTGATAACTACTACGATGAGCTTCTAACAAAATCTCTTCCTTAAGCTTTGCATCGTTAGGTACACACAATCTTCCACAAAACTTTAGTGTTCCGTTTTCAGAAATATGAAAGTTAGCATTTCTCTTTTTTGCATCTTCTTACAGAATCTTCTGGATCTCAGGATCTGTTAACTGCAACGTCTTAATTCTTATCTACACTTCCGGTTCAATTCTGAGGGTGGCCATAAGACTTGAAATGTGGCTTACCTCAAATTTGAAAACCGAATCTCGAGCTCCTTCGAGTAAAATCCACTCCCGAATCACCATTTGTGCAATCGATGACTTCCGACTCAACGCATCAGCGACCTTGTTAGCTTTTCCGGGATGATACATGATGTCGTAGTCATAGTCCTTAAGAAGTTCCATCCAACGATGCTATCTCATGTTCAACTTCTTATGAGAGAATAAATATTTGAGATCCTGATGGTCAGTAAAGATCTGGAACCTTTCTCCGCACAAGTAATGTCTCCAAATTTTTAGAGCGAAAATAATTGCTGCGAGTTTTAAGTCATGTGTCGGGTAATTCAACTCATGAGGTCTCAATTGACGGGACGCGTATGCAACGACTCTACCATGCTGCATTAAAACGCAACCCAATCCTCTGAACGATGCATCACTAAAGATCTCGTATCTTCTAGGGCCAGACATAATTATTAGCATGGGTGCGTTAGTCAGCTTTTGCTTAAGCTCTTGAAAACTACGCTCGCACTTATCCGTCCATACAAACTTCTCTTCCTTCTTCAGCAGTTGAGTCAATGGCATGGCTATTGCCAAAAATCCTTCCATGAACCGTCTGTAATAACCTGCTAATCCCAAGAAACTTCTGATTTCTGTCACTGTCGTCGGTCTCGGCTAGTTGATCATTGCTTCGATCTTAGTCGGGTCCACGGAAATCCCTTCACCATAAATCACGTGACCTAAGAAAGCTACATGAGTTAACAAAAACTCACACTTACTGAACTTGGCGTACAATCCATGATTTCGCAGAGCCTGAAGCACTGTCCTTAAATGTCTTTCGTGCTCCTCTAGACTTCTCGAGTACACCAGGATGTCGTCAATAAACACTATCACGAACTGGTCCAGATACTCCTTGAACACTTGGTTCATCAGGTCCATGAAAGCAGTTGGGGTGTTGGTCAAACCAAACGGTATTATGGTAAATTCATAATGGCCGTAATGCGTACGAAAAGCCGTCTTCGGTATGTCTTCCTTTTTGATCCTCAGCTGATGGTAACGTGTCCTTCGATCGATCTTGGAAAATATTGACACTCCCTGTAGCTGATCAAACAAATCATCGATTCTTGGCAACGGGTACTTGTTCTTGATTGTCACCTGGTTAAGTTGCTGATAGTTGATGCAAAGACGCAACGAACCATTTTTCTTCCTCACGAATAGAACTGGTGCTCCCCAAGATAATGCACTAGGACATATGAATCCTTTGTCTAACAACTCCTGTATTTGCACCTTCAGTTCCTTCAACTCTGGCAACACCATACGGTGAGGAGCCTTAGAGATTGGCTCCGTCCTAGGGGCCAACTCAATTACGAGCTCAATCTCCTTTTCCGAGGGTAGACCAGGTAATTCCTTAGGAAACACATCAAAAAAAACTCTTGCACTACGGCGATGTCCTCCACTTTCGGTTGCTCAACTGTCGTATCCACTATAGTTGCCAAATAACCTTGGCAATCCACCTCTAATAAACGGGTTGCCTCAAGCGACGAGATTAAGGTAATCGAGGGTTCTCCTCGACTTCCAATAAACTCGAAACTTTCACTCGCTAACGGTTTAAACTGGATTACTTCACAATAACAATCCATTACAGCAAAATGCTCCTTAAGCCAATCCTTTTTATATATGACATCAAAGTTATACACAAGAAAAATAGTCAAGTATAACTCTAACCAGTGATTCTCCTTTCTATGACTTCATTTCAATAAACCGAAGTTCTACAAGTTTAACTATATTTCTGTTGCACCACTCTGATAAAATTATCCCAGAAACATTTTTCTCTTGATCGATGCATAGCTTAGTTCATTCCTATCCCCGTCGCCATCCTAGTAGTGCCCTATATGCGGTAGTGGTGCTTGTGCTCCCCTGGACCTATGCGGATAGTCTTTTACTTGGTGGCTGTGTTGACCACATTCATAAGATGCTCCTGTTCTACCAGGACACGAGGTTGGTCCATGCTTCCTTCCACAAACTCGGTACATGCCGTTCGGGTTGGGTGCCGGCTTTTCGATTCCACTATTTCAGTTGGGACGAATGGGATACTTTTCTTCGGTCGTTGGCTTTTTCCCAAACCAATCATTGTCCCTACTGTGCACGAACTGTGACCTAGACGCAGCGGCTCGCTCCTCGATGCAGCGGCTTTTTCTAGGTTGGACCTCAGTAGGTGTGGTAGCAACGGCGGCTATGGCATTGGCGGCGGCAGTAACAGTGGCAGCCGCGACAGCTTGATTCTATGCTTGCTGTTTTATCAGGTTCCCAAAGGTCTCTAGCACCTGCATGATCTCATCTATTCTAGGATTGCTGGGTGCTGCTACACCAGTACCGGCCTATGGCGGTACTCTCTCACTCGCGCTGGCCTGAGCTTACCCACTACCTCGGGCACCGACCTTAGTTGGCGTCCTACCCTGAGTGACTGACACAACGGTCCTTTTCCGAGGAGTCCTATGCTCCGGATCGCTTATGATACAGACTCTTTATAGAACCCGCCTTCCAATTCCAACCCAGAATTAGAAAACTGAGCGACCCACACAAAACAATCTACCAATAAGCTAATCAATCACATGCATCTGCATAAGATAAATGCATTTCCTACTAACTATCCCAAGATCCATCGCACCTTATCACTCAAGACACTGACTAGCTCTGATACCACCTCGGGCGGGGATGTCACGCCCCAAATCCTGGGCACGCGAACATCTCTCGATGGTCGACTGAAATTTACGATGCTCCCAGAACACATCGCCATCCTTTTTCTTTTTATGCACATGCGGAAATGAACTAATAATAACCCAATCAACAAACAAGCATATGTGATAGTAAAAACACACGACCTTTTTCACAAACTGTACTTTATAAACACATTAGGTTAACCTACAGGTTTATACACATAAGTCTTGTTTTAAAAGAAACTATCAGGCCACCTACACTTCGGACCCTTCCGCCTCGGGCTTCGATTTCTCCACACGAGGGACTTGAAAATGTTTAAACCACGACGGGGTGAGAATAAATCTCAGCGAGTCCACACCCTAAATCTTGATTAGGACGTGAGTTCACTCAGAGTCATCCTAAACATGCACCATATATGACTTACCTCACCTTAGCACCTTCCTGCTTATTAGTACATCACATGTCATGCCCCAAACCTCGAGCGCGCAAACATCCCTCGATGGTCAATAGAATGGCAACATTCCTGAATGCGTCGCTAACCCATTCATTTTATGCACATGCGGAAGCAAATTAAACAACTCGAGACAATAATCAACAGATGGATAGTAAAAGCAGGACAACCAAGTAACACAAGCCACATTTTATAAACACATCAGGTTTATATACATGAGTCTAAACCCAAAAGAGTCATCCTAAACATGCACCATTTATGACTTACCTCACCTTAGCACCTTCCTGCTTATTAGTACATCACATGTCATGCCCCAAACCTCGAGCGCGCGAACATCCCTCGATGGTCAATAGAATGGCAACATTCCCAGAATGCGTCGCTAACCCATTCATTTTATGCACATGCGGAAGCAAATTAAACAACTCGAGACAATAATCAACAGATGGATAGTAAAAGCAGGACAACCAAGTAACACAAGCCACATTTTATAAACACATCAGGTTTATATACATGAGTCTAAACCCAAAAGAACCTACTAATCTAACCCTACCCCGAACCCTACCTACTTGGGATCCGGGTCTACTACGACACCATTTGGGATGTCGATATCTAGAGGATCAGTTACCTCTACACCGGGCCTTTTAACCTCGGGCACTTGGTTTGCCGCGATATTTTCCAAAATATCAGCATCCACGATAGGGTCGAGTACCACCTCATACTCGGTATCGATGGTAGGTCTGTCAAAACCCTCCAAGGGGCCCTCGCGAAACCCGTTAGGCTTGTTACAGAACCATGCTTTGAAGCGATGAGATACCAACTGAGGTAGGCCCTCATCGACCCAAATGGTGGTCACTACGAGCTCACGAGTTCAGGGGGTCCCGTGGATGGGGAGAAGGGTACGCTCGGTCTCCTCCTCTTGTGGCCACCCAAAACGAATGTGTCGAACTTCCATCCAAGGACCTATAAAATTTTAAACCACGACGGGGTGAGATAAATCTCAGCTTGTTTACACCCTAAACCCCGATTAGGACGAGAATTCACCTAGAGACAGCCTAAACATGCACCATATATGACTTACCTCGCCTCAGCAACTCCCTGCACATTAGTACATCTCATATATCATATATAAACACAGCAAGTGTATTCAATAATTAGAACACTTCATATCATATATCAATCAATCACAGGGGTCTCGATTATAAGGCCAAATCGTTATGACACGTCACATTCCGTGCCGCACAATTTCGTCCCATAATCAGGAGCGGTTATCTCAATCACTCAAGCGTGTCCCAATTATTTACGACCCAACGGCCACGGCCAACTCAACAGTCAGCGATCATCCAGCATAACTAGGCGTCGTCCCGCTTCATCGAGCACGGTAACGTCTACATCTAGATGGTATTCCCGAATGAGCATCGGTCCAGTCTCCACTGCGACCAGCATCTGTTGTTAAGGGCATCTGAATTTAATCAGGCATTGACTCCCCGACTTTCATCGGGTGACGGGTTCTGATAGCGATCACACACACATCTATGTTCGGCCAAGAATATTGTGTTTTGCACTCAAATACTTCCATTTCAAATAATGGACTTGACAAATTTTCTTCATATAAAAAATACCCGGTAAAATAATTATGCGTGGTCACACGATCAAATCGAACCATAAAACATGATATACTCTCTTTTCAAAATTCCACGATTTTATATAGTACCTAAAATATTTTTGGCGTCAAAACGCGACACCCGGTATTTTTCTAATTGAATATCATAAAATCATATTTTTGCAATAATAATAAAAAAATCATCATCGAGCATTCAATTTCACAAATCAATTCAACCACGGCGATCAGCGTAAAATTCTACTAACTGGCCATCCTGGTATAATTTACGCTAATTATAATTAATTAAATAAATTACAAATTAATTTTAAATTAATTAAATAAATGAAAATTAATCAAATTAAACCACTTAATTAATTTACATAAGCTAATCGGGCTAATCGACTTAAGCTAATTAAACTAATTTACTAAGCTAACTATATTATCTAATTAAACTAACTAAATACTCTAACTAACCACCTAACTAATCAATTGGCCTAACTAACTAATCCTAACTAACCTAGTTAATTAACCTAACTAATCCTACTAAGTGTAATTAGCTCCCTAATCAAATATTAGAATGCTAACTCATTGGATTAGCTGGAAAATGGGTTCACGGTGACGGTGGTGCGATGGCGGTGAGATCCCGTGTCTACGGCATCTCCAAAAGAGGCCTGGAAGAGGCTGAAAACAGCCCTGCAAGCTCATAGCTTGAGCTGGAAAACCAGTTATGTGGGCGGTTGGAAGGCTGGTCGTAGGGCCGGTTAGGGTCGGCTAGTGGAGCTGGATGGCTAGGCAAGCGGTAGCTACGACGCGGGGACGACGTGAACGGGCAGGGGCGGAGGTGGCTAAGCATTGGCACGAACGGCGTGGACGGCGAGGCGGTCGATCGGCTAGGGTGAGGGGCGACTCGGACGGGGACGGGCAGACAGCGGTGCTGCGTTGGTTGCTGGAGCAAATGGCCAGGAGAATGACGGCACAGGCTGGCTGTTCAGTGAGGGGTTGGAGCTGGTTGGTTCTGTTTTGCAGGAATGAAAAAGGAAATGAAGAAGATGAAGTGAGGAAGAAGAAGAAGGAGTTGCTGTTGTGGTTCTCGCTGGAGAGGGGGGGCATGCGCACACCAAGGGGGACATGGGGAGAAGAAGTCTTCAAGCTAGCTAATGGATGCCAAGATGAAATATCTAACACTTGAGTGGCCTTACCCCAAAGTCTTCTACCCATAATGTCAAAGCATCATCCAATGGGTGATTTTCTTCTCAATTCTTCACCAAATAATCCAATTTGAAGGCCAAAATAAACCCCTTCAGCAGCCATACGAATTTCCCTCCCATTTCCTCACAAATCTAACAAAACACTTCAAATTGATTGCCAAAAATGCCAAGGAGGCTGCCCCTACGAATTTCCCTTCAACTCTTCACAAATTAACTCAAATTGGTAGCTAAAATTGCCAATTAAGGTGTCCATCCAAATTTCTTGATTTTAATTTGCCAATTTTGATTTTTCCGCAAATTTCCGGGCTCGATGGAAATTTGTCAAAAGATGAGACAAGATCCCAAAAATAAATCGTGACACGCTCAAACGTTTGATTCTCGAAATCGAGTTCAATTTCGTAGTTAAAATTGACCGGACGTGATTTTAGCGCGACCCAACCTACCAAGTAGCTTTTAGGGATTTTAGCACATTTGACCCGTGGTCGATAATTTTCGATTCACGTTGTACATCTCGGACTCATAGGTGACTCTCAGTTACCGCAAAAATCTCAAGATTTCAATTACGAGTACCGGGTACAGAATCGACAGAAAATTGAGTTAATGCCGTTCAACACGAATTTTCAATCAAGTGAATCACCCACAATTTAATCACGTGCTTCTGTCGAATCGACCTATCTCTGGTCTCTAATCGATTATAACGGTGCTATATTGACCTTTGCCGATTAGCACGGTCGTGCAGTCAATTTCTGATCGAATTCTCAAGTCTGTCGCGTTTATATCCCTTAACGGCTTCACTTGATAAATTAGTTATTTTGTGAGTAATCAGCTCAGAGAAAAAAGACCATAGGCACGTCGATGAAAAGCTCAGTTCATTTAATTGAAACAGGGTCGAAAATCAGGATGTCACATCACATATATCATATGCACATAGCAAATGTATTTAATAATCAGGACACTTCATTCCATTCTCAAACAATCACATAGGTCCCAATTGTAAGGCCAAACCGTTATGTCACGTCTCATTCCGTGCCACACAATTTTATCTCATAATCAGGCACGGCTATCTCAATCATTCACGCGTGTCCTAGTTATTACGACCCATCGACCATGTTCAACTCAACAGTCGGCAGTCATCCGCCATAATCGGGCGTCGTCCCGCTTCGTCGGGCATGGCAACGTCTACATCTAAACGGCATTCCATAAAAGAGTATTGGCCCAGCCTCCACTACGACTGTCATCCGTTGTCAAGGCATTCCATAAAGGTGCATTGGCCCAGCCTCCATTGCGACCCGCATTCGTTGTCAAGGGCATCTGAACTTAATTAAATATCGTCCAGCGTGAACGCATCAGGATGGGTTCCGTTAATGACCACATGTACATCCATGCTGGACCAAGAACATCATGCTTTGCACTCAAATACCTCATATTTCAAATAATGGACTTGACTAATTTTTTTCATATTAAAAATCATCATAGTAAAATAATCGTGCGTGGTCACGCATTTAAATCGAACCATAAAACATGATACTCTCCTATTTAAAAATTCCACAATTTTATATAGTACATAAAATATTTTTTTTTGTGTCAAAACCCGACACCCGGTATTTTTCTAATTAAATACCATAAATTCAATTTTTGCAATAATAATTCACAACGGCAATCAAGCACCCAATTGCATAATTAAGCAATCAATCTCATCATGTCACGCATAAGTTCTCAGCATGCCCCACAAGTTAACCACATTACAAAACATACAATTTCCAGCAAGTAAAACACCAAGAATAATTACAAAACCACACTCGGTCCTAATTGGCAGAAATCGGGCCACTCATGTGTCTACAGAATTAATTCTAGAAACATAATCAAATGAGTTCGGAAAATTCTCAAATTTGAATATGTTATAAATGACACTTAAACGAACATTTTTCATGAGACGCCTTGACCAAAATCCTTCTAGAATGAGAGCAATAAATTGCCAAAACCGTTACAAAAACTATGTCCATATCCAGAAAGTCTATTCTCCAAAAATCAACCTTGTCCGTTTGATCTGAAATTTGACTATGTTAAACTACAAGATGTGAGAAAAAACTTTTGTCAAGGAACTATTTCAAAAATCGAATCATAAGGGTTAATAAAAATCCTGTAAACACAAAAAGGTCACAATTTCCAACACAAACTGAGATTATGTTTTAATTGTAACGAAGCTGCAATATCATTCTTTTAAATCCATAAAATCTTGAATAAAATATATGTCATAGTTGAAGATGTCTAGAACATTTTTTAAGCAAGAATGAACCTCAAAATCATAGCATATTTTTTCCCATAAAAATGGCAAATGGCGAGGGTCCAGTAACAAGATTCGAGGGAAATCCACTAAATTAGACTAAACCACCCTTATTAGTGCTAATCTAACCAATTAGATTAACACTAATCCATCTTAAGGCTAATCTAACCAAACTAGATTAACACTAATCCAACTTAAGGCTAATCTAATATAACACTAATCTAATCAAGTTAATTAACACTAATCTTACCCCTAAGCACAATTAACAACTTAATCAAATATTAGGGAGTTAACTTACCGAATTAGCGAGATAACGGGTTCACGGTGACGGTAGCGCGACGGTGATGAGATCCCTTGTCTACGACGACTCCAACGAAGGGCCGGAAGAGGCTGAAAACAGCCTTGCAAGCTCACTGCTTGCTGCCGGTTTCGGTTATGGAGGGGCTGTTGGTTGGGCTGAGGAGGGCTAGACACGGCGCGGGGACGGCGGAGGCAGCAACGGTGGAGCCAAGCGGACGAGTGGTTGGCTCGGGCGGGCGGTAGGGCTAGTTGACGGACAGCTTGGGGACGGCGGGACGGTGGCTGAGGAGGTGAAGCAGGCGGCCTTGGCTTCGTGATTGGCGGACGATGACACCGGTGAGCTACTGGACCAACGGATGGTTCAACGGCTTGTGGGGCTGTGCTGGCTTGGTTCTGGGCGTGAGGCAACAGCAAAGACAAAGAAGAAATGGAGGAATGAAGAAGAAGAAGAGCTGAGGAAGAAGAAGAAGCTGATGGTTTCAGCTAAGGGGGAAAGGATGAGCATGAGGCGGGGGACAAAGGGCCAAGGAACTCTTGCAAGCAACCAATGGATAGCCAAGAGAAATATCCAGACACTTGAGTTCCATGGCCTTCAAAGTCTTTAGCCACAAAAGTCCTTAGGCCCTCTAATAGCTATTTTCCACCAATTTCCTCACAAAACCAACTCAATAGGCAACCAAAAATGGCTCCCTTGCTGCCCATACGAATTTGCTCTTATCAATTTCTTCACAAACCAAGCCAATTTGGTGTCCAATTTATCCCCTTGAAGCTGCCATACGAATTTCCCTTTTAATCTCCACAATTCCATCCATTTTGAAGGTCAAAAATCCACATAAAAGTGGCCATCCGAATTTCCACCATTTAAATTTGCCGAATTTGATTTTTCCGCCAAAATTCCGGGCTCGCCCAAAATTCTTCAAAGGATGAGACAATGTCCTAAAAATAAATTGTGACACGCTCGAATGTTCAATTCCCGAAACCGAGTTCAATTTCGTAGTTAAAATAAACTTGACGTGATTTTAGCACGACCTAACCTACTGGATAGCTTTTAGGGATTTTAGCGCGTTTGACCCATGGTCGATAATTTCGATCCACGTTTGTGCATCTCCGACTCGTTGGCAACTCTCGGTTGTTGTAAAAATCTCAAAGTTTCAATTACGGGTACCGGGTATAGAATTGACAGAAAAATTGGGTTAGTTCCGTTCGACGCGAATTTTGTGATCAGGTGGAATCACCCACAATTTAATCACGTCATTCCATCGAATCAACCTATATCCTATCACTAATCGATTACAACAGTGCTGCATTAACCCTTGCTGATTAGCACAATCGAGCAGTCGATTTCTGATCGAATTCTCAAGTCTGTCGCATTTATATTCTTTAACGGCTTCACCTGATAGGTTAGTTAATTCGTGAGTGATCAGCTCAGGAAAAAAGGACCATAAGCGTGTCGACGAAATGTCCATTTCATTTAATCGAGACATTGTCGAAAATTCAGGATGTCACATCTTCTAATTTAAAATTATGCTCAAACTTGACCAAGCCCTTAGAGCTTTACCTTAGAGTTGCAATTGTCCTTAACAACAAATGCCCTTGATTACTGTGTTCATACTTGTAACTTCAAATATGAATCTCATTTTCAATGTCAATATTTCATTTCGAGCATCTATTGATAATAACGAGTTTGACAAGCCATTAGGTGTTAGACACGTGTCCATACGTCTGATGAGTGTACCTCTTTCACATGAATGACTAAGAAATAACACAACTCAAGTGCTGAGTCGAGATGGATTAACCAGGCCGGAAGTACCTTAACACAACCTCCACTTAAAAATTATTCCACGATAGAAATTAATGGTGAAACTGCTACCTAAAAGACCAAGCGCCACCATTGGCCCTGTGGACAATTTGACGGCCAGATGCCAACAACATGTCACACTTGTCATGTTGCATTGTCATTTGTCGTGATCAACTGACACTTGCCATAGATCGGTCACCACCTATCGACGTGTGGAGTAGAAAGTCCTATCGAGGGCACTCGTAAGCTGAGAAACAGGTTCGGAACTCTTGACTCCTACAAAGACTTCTTACATTGCCATCTTCGTCCATTTTCTTACTTAAGCATCGTAGGGAAATTCGAACTACAAACCGGAACGCTGAACCTATGTTCCGGTGGCAGGTCCAATTAAAAGTGGGAGTCTAAACGGATTCTTGAACATTGAGTTGTGCATCAACATCTACTATAGATTCCATGCCTTCAATTCTCAAGTCTCGTTACTTTTTTTATCCCCACTCTGAATTGCCTGAAAACTTTTGATTCTCCTTGCCCTTTAATTCCAAAGCATTTTACTTTTGAATTCCAGCCTTTTGACTCCTATCGTTTGTTCTCAGAAATTTGGCGTGCCCTATAATTTCCATTTCAACTTAAGATGTTCTCGGATTTGATCACGTCGTGGTGAATTTGAACCAGAGAGCGAGATCCAATTTTGCTGTCCCAATCATCTAAAGTCACGTTAGCGTTGTGTTTTAATAAGGATAGCTACCTCTCGAGAATAGGTATTTCCTGGTAGCAAACGCGTTGTAAATATCTAATTTGTGAGGCAGTGAGAAAATTCAAGAAAACTGGAAAGGAATGAGTCTCGGAAGTGGCGGAATGCATGGTTTGGAAGTGCTACATGTTGTCGATGTCACCGGAAATGTTGTAGCAAATTCAATTGTCGTAGAGACAATTTTTAAGAATAGAGTCCTAATACTTTCCTTGGGGAGAAGTACACTATCAGTGCCATAAGTTGTGTACGACGCTAATTTTGGTGCCAAAAGTTTCTGTCGGATCACTTAAGTACCAAAAGTTTTGAAAAACGATCATTTCAGTGTCAACGCCGATCCGGTTGGCCGGAAATCCGATGTGGTAGTTTTTTATTAATTTTTGACGCTAATGTGGCTTGCCGGAGAGTACAGTCAGCGTGTAAACCACCAAACGACGTCGTTTGGCGTCTTAAACCCCAAGTTGAAACCCTAAATCCCCAAATCAAGAGAGAGAGAGAGAGAGAGAGAGAGAGAGAGAGAGAGAGAGAGAGAGAAGCCATGGCGGTGTTGTCTTCTTCCCCGAAGAACAACACCAGCAGAGAGAGAGAGAGAGAGAGAGAAGCCATGGCGGTGTCGTCTTCTTCCCTGAAGAACAACACCAGCACCAGCCACTCTCTGAGCAGAGCCCAATCCACCATCTCCATCCGCGCCCTCCTTGTTTCTCTCGCACTCCTCGTCTTCTCTCTCTCTCTGCACCTTCAACCCCCCTTCTTCCTCCTCCTCCTCCTCCTCCTCCACCCTCACCTCCTATTTTCCCATCACTTCTTGGCCGAGCGATGGTGGCCGAGCACGGTGGCCGAGCGATGGTGGCCGAGCGACGGTGGCCGAGCACGGTGGCCGAGTGACAATGGCCGAGCACGGTGGCCAAGCGACGATGGCCAAGCAAGCTAGGTCGGCGAGGATGAACAAAAAAAAACCTTAATTTCAATCCCAAATAAGCTATGCGGCGTCGTTTTTCCTAAGCCATCCACATAGGATGGCAAAACGACGTCGTTTTCTTAAGTAGGACGGAAAACAACGTCATTAAAAGGGTTTATCGATTTTTTTTTTTAAATATAAAAGCCACGTAATCATTTTGGCCGGAATTTTTCGCCGGTGGCACCAAAGTGATCGTTTTTCCTCCGATTTGGCACTTAAGTGATCCAATAGAAACTTTTGGCACCAAAGTGAGCGCCGTACACAACTTATGGCACTGATAGTGTACTTCTCCCCTTTCCCCGAGCTTTGGTATTTGGCCCTGAGGCATCTTTCATTTCAACGAAAACTATTTCAATTACATGCGACTTTTCCGCTCCCGGATAAATTGAGACTCCAAAAATGATGTGTTTTTCCACTTTTTTTCAATAGCATTGAGAGAAATTTCTTTTAAAAGAAATTATGGACGGAGGTTTTACAAAGAAGGCAAAAACCAAATCCAGCATGGCATAGCATGACTACAATAAACACTTTCAATATTACAAGAACATAACACCACTCGCACAAACATATAATGGACTCACACATTCACACACACCACTTTCAAGGCCATTCCCTCTCACCCTACTCCACACACCACAAGGCACAACCTATTCTCCACCACTCTCACTTCATTACACAAGACCCCGCTCTCTCTACACCCACGCACACAATACACGCCAAGCACAAAGGAAAGAGGGGACTGCCTATTTAATATTTATGGGCATGGAAAGCCAGTGGAGCCCTTCAAGTTGTCAGCTCCCTGACTTCAAGTTGTCAACAATTCCGGCTACTTGTCCATCAAGGAATTTGACTAAAGGAACAAAGGTGTGGCCGAGAAAACTCCAGAGAGAGAGAGAGAGAGAGGCGGTGAATCTTCAGATCACACTGAAGGGGATGTCTTCGAACGTTTTTTCCTGCTCGTCTGGGCCTCTTTCACACTAGATGATCTTTCACCCATACGTTTACTCACGTGCAGCCCCTCCAAGGATGTCAATTGCTCGAGGCCTTCGACATAGCCGATCCCTGGGCACCGATGGATTTCCAGGACTCTCAACATGGTGAGGTCAGATATGTTGGGCAACTTGTCGAGGGAGTCACAGTTCTTGAGAGACAATCTCTTCAATGATGTCAATTTGGAGAGGCCATCGAGATGTACTATCGGGCAATGCGACACAACCAGGATCTCTAGGCTTTTTAGTTCTCCGAGCTCTCTAATCTCTTCAACAGCCGAGTTCAAGAGCTCTAGCTCCGACAAGTAAATCAAATTCTGAACTCTCGGCATGCTCTTCAGCGACAAACAAGCTTGGATGGACAAGGCGGACAATGATGAGGGAAGCCGTGATACTCGTTGAAGATTTGCGCCAATCAGGATGACTTTCTTGAGCTGAGGATTGCATGCAGGGCCGTACTCAAATCCCAAATTAAGGATTTGGGAATGAGACAACTCTAAGCTCTTGAGCTTCGGAAACCTTATGGTCCAAGGAGACTGCAACGAAGCAGGAACTTTTGGCTCCTTGGGATTCTCATCGCCTAAGCTCAAGTCTTCCAGTTCAACCAAATTCTGAATATCTGGGATTATGCTCATCTTCTTTGAACTTATTCGCAGACAAGTCAAACTCTTGGGAAGCATGGGCAACGTTACAAGGTTGTCGCAAGCAAGTAAATCAAGGGTCTGGAGACGGCTTAGGAGATGGATTGATGCTGGTATGCTAGAAACACAACTATATCCTAGGGTCAATATTTTCAGAGATTGTAGATTCTTAATGTTTCTAGGAATGCTTCCCTCCAAACTCCTACAGTGGGAGGCATGGATCTCTTCAAGTTTCGTAAGCTCGCCAATGGCACTAGGAAACTTTCTCACATGACAACGTTCCATCTTAAGAAATCTCAGTAGCTGCAGGTTTCCCATGGAGTTGGGAAGTTCCAAAATAAGCGTCCCTGATACGTCCAACTCCACCAATGAGCATCCTAATCTGCCTATAGATTCTGGAAGTTTCTGTATTCCCCGGCAATCCCTCAACGACAAGCGTTTTAGTTTCACCAAACTTCCGATTGAATCAGGGAGTTTGAGGATCTTCACATTGTCCAGCAAGAGCATCGAAAGAGCTTCTGTAAAGCAAATGGTTTCGGGCAGGTCAGCTAGTGAGTAGCAATTGGAGGCACTAAGAGTTTCGAGTTTCTTCATACTAGCTATGGATGCAGGGATTTCTTTTATAGCAGTGCCATCTATGAGAAGTTCTTTCAGCGCTTTCATGCTACCCATTTCCAGCGGCAACACACTAAGATTGCTGCAGGATTTCAAATTCAAGGAAACCAAGAATCTTAGATAACAAATTGAAGGGTCTATCTTGACCAATTGAGAGCACCGTTCAAGAATCAGCATCTCCAACAGTGGGTAACTGGAGAAGTTGGGAGTTTTCAGCATTTCATAACACCCCGTGAGGTTCAAAACTTTCAATCGTGGCATCTGCAATCCAAAATAGAATATATTTCAGACAAAGTTAATTCCCGGTGATGAGTCAAACGAAATAAAAGATCGTCCATGTCACCTTGATTTGATTCCAACCCTCCCACTTTTGAGTGACCTTGCTCCATGATAAATCAAGAATAACCAAGTTCTCCAGATGCAAGTTCTTGGCTTTAAAGGTCTTGGGGCACCCTCGCCAATTGAGCCACCTTAAATTGGAAAGTAGATTTATGAAGTCTCCCCCAATATTTGCATTGTCCAATTTAAGGAACCTCAGCCTGGAAAGGCTTTGAAAGTTTTCACGTGTGAAATAATCGTGTAAACCATTGTCGAACTTGAGACAGAGGGCTTGAACCCGTTTCGTTCCCTGTAGATTGAAAGAAGAAAAGATAAGTGAATTCTAGCGGTTAAAGTCTGGCACATATAATTCCAAAACAAGGATATCTTACCTCTTTTCTCCTTAAGGTATCGAGGGCTTTCTCATGATTCCACAGCCTGCTGCGCCTTCCAGGGTTCGCTCGGTCTTCATTGTCGACAATTGCTCGACCAAGGTCTCTTAATAGATCGTACACTAAGAGCTCGTTATTGTCTCCGATTTTCACTAGGGACGTGAGAAGGAGACTCTCGATACCACTACAAGGATTAAAACCACAGTCCTCCCACATGTAGAAGGGAATTCTCTTGTCTTTTCCTGCAAAGAAACAAGCTGTATCCAGAAATATATCTTTTGTCCCTTGGTCTAGAGCGTCATAGCTAGTCATCAACACTTGTTGGACCATATCGGCTGGCTCTTTCTTTAGTTGAAGTGACGTCGCTTCCCATATTTCTCTCTCTTTTCTGTACAGAAATGAGCCTAGAACCTCAATTCCTAAAGGATGCCCTCCAATTTTGGAAACAATTTTCCTGGACAGACGATCATAGCCCTCATGGGGAGAACATGCCCCAAAAGCATGTAGACAGAAAAGATGAAGGGATTGACCTGCGTCCATAAGCTCAACTTTGAAAGTTTCAACCACTTCAGGGATATCGAGAAGACCGGCATCTCTGGTGGTTACAATTATCCTGCTTCTCGAACCAAACCAGCTTGGGTTCCCAGCAAATGTTTTGAGATGACGCCTCTCATTGACATCATCGAGCACGATGAGAACTCTCCTATTGCGAAACCTATGTTTGATATATTGAATACCTTCTTCTAAGGAACCCAAGCTTATGGGTTCTTGTTTTAGCAGGTCAGAAACCAGTTGTCTTTGCAGATTTTCCAGGGGCTCAGTGTTTGATATCTCTCGGATGTTTCCCAGATAGCTACAGCCGTCAAACAAAGGATACAGTTGGTTGTAAACGACCTTTGCAAGAGTCGTTTTCCCGATCCCCCCTATGCCATGTATTCCAACCATGCGGACCTCATTGCCACGTATTTCAATCGCTTGTCCGTTGCGATAGTCGATGTCAAGCTTTGTCATCATCTCACGGACTTGATCATCGATTCCGACTAGCATGGAAGTACTGACTAGGTCAGTATTCTTCAGCTGCCGAGTGACATACAAGACGAGCTCGGATATAAGCCTGCCATCCCTAATAATCAAAATGAATACATGAAAACAATGTGCGATCATGAGAAATTAAAGAAAGAAATAACAAGAAAGGCAGAAGAATGAAGCAGCATATTCAAGTGGAGTTACAAACTCGTGAGGAAAAGGCCGCATGAGAAAAGTCATGTACAATTTTGACGAATAGAATCAATCCCATTACAGAATTGAGGGTCTGTATAAATATGAGAATTAGTATAATCCTCCACATGAGTTCTTAATCATTATTTGGGTCATCTAGTATTATGTCGGACCCGGAAACCATGCAAGGTTTTCGTCTCTAAAGACTGAGTAGCCATCCAAACGGCCTATTTCTTCTACGATCTCAGGATTTACATGCGCAAAAATGATCGCCATCTCCTCTTGCGAGCTTAAAAAAAAAAAGGAAGAAAGAAGAAGTTTATCCATGTCCAAGTCAACACTTCCGACCTGAGCGTAGAAAGAGTTTGAAAAGCTACTAAAAGAACTCCAAAATCAAATTAAGGCCACTGTTTTGAAAAATTAGAGTCGGGCTTTCTTCTGGAGCATTTCAAAGCATAGACCGGTGTGTTTTGGCTCATAAAGTATCAAATACTTGATTATTCACCAAGGTAATCTACAACAATTTGATAATCCAACATCAATCACTTCACGCTGGAATTTAAAAGGAGGTACAATCAAAGGAAAGTAGAGTAGAGTTACTGGTCGCTCGTGTGGTCAAGATGATATCCCTTCAACTGTCCAATACGATGGAGGGCGGACTTCCAGGAGTCGAGGAGCTTGCCATCGATCCTTCGTTTTATGTGATCCACGAAGGAACCAATGTTGGAGGTGTTGACGCCATAGAAAATGGGAATGATGGCACGGTTCATGGTGTCCCTGCACTCCACCATCTGGGCCAGCACCCTGAGGCAGCTCTCGCTGGAAGCGTAGTCTGGCGAGATGATCGGAATCGATATCTTTGACTGTCCAAATGCTTCGACCAATGCGGGGTTAATTTCCTTGTCTGCTCCCACCTTCCTTTTGTCTCTAAACACGCTTATGCCCGCGCTGGTTAAGCTGGTGAGAAGGCGATCCGTGAAATGACTGCTTGTATCCTCTCGTCTAAAGCTCAAGACCACTTCATACTGTGGCCGAACAGCGGATGCGAAGGATGATGATGATGATGGATAATTGCGGGAGGCCATAATCAAGAGTTGGAGAAATTGCCTGCAAGCTATTTGTGTCTCTCTCTCTTTTTTCTTTTTCTCCCTCTTAACTAAAGTAGCAGAACAAGATAAAGACGTAGCGAAGCTATCCTCAGTCTCGATTTTAATAGACCGGCACACAGCAGGGGTTGTTGACTGGCTGTTGTTCACGTCAGCACCACTCGAACAAAATTGACGGGATGGACTGAATTGCACAATTGCAAATAGTTTAATATTGAATTGGCCTAGAAAAAGTTTAGGACTAAGTTAATACAATTACAATAGGTTTAGGATTTTTTTTTTATAATTATCTCTTCAAAAAATGATTATTTATATTGTTTAGAAAAATTAATCAATGGAAAATATTTTCATAATCGATACATTATTTATGCCTAATTATTTTGTGAGCAATAAAAAAAAAATCCATTAATTTATTGCCTAGTGAGTGTTTTGAGCAATCATTTTTTGAAAAATTATATTCCAATCACTCATTTTTCGTGGAACTAACGCAACTAAATGATTTGGGGAACTTCTTATGGATAAATCCCTAATCGTTTGTTAGTGTTTGGACCCTATGCAACATAAATTCGACCATGACATAGTGTAGAATCACCCCGCCTCTACTCCCACTAGTATTGTAGTATAACATCGGTGATGAACTCTCAAATGAGTCGTAGTTATAATTCAAATGCAACATTTTATTATGAGTGCAGAACTCCTACGATAATTCTTTACCAACGCTCATTTCTACCCTTTTCACCTTTAAAAGAGGTGAAAACTAAAGGTTACTGGTGACGTCTTGGTAGCATGCAAGAGACAGCGATGATGAGTAGATAGTCCAAGGTGTATAGCTTTCTTCGTACGCTGCGGGAGAATGGGAAAAGGGAGGAGAATGCTTCTGCAATGCCTCATGAATACGGGAAATCGTATAGAAACTTAGAATTGTTTTCATGCTGCAGTTTGTTTTTTTTTTTTTTTGGTAAAGGCTGCAGTTTGTTTTTTATTTTATAAGAATTCAAATTTGTCCATTACCTAATAAGCAACACTTTTTTCGCAAGCGATGTCTCGGGATGTTGACATGAGTATGTAATGAATATACATTTATGAAATGAACGGAGATTTCCGGGCACACGCTGCGGGTGGAGCACGCGGGAGTTTTATTTTCCAACTAAAGATGGCATTGGAGAGAATGAAAACTCTATCCCAGTTCGAATATACAAATGAAAGACCCTCTTTTACATCTCTCCAATTTGAATATCCAACAATTGAGCCAAATACAAAGGGCCACATGACAACAGCACTTGAATTAGTTTGGGGACGCTTTTATCCTCAAGAAACCAATACACAATCTCCTCTTTTTTGGTTCCCAATCGCTACACTGAACATGATCTAGCAATCAACTGATACTTCTTGGCCTCGCTCTCAATCTAGATAGATCATCTTCTAAGCACACAGACTCGTGAGCAAGCATTGACAGATCCAAGTGTCAACGAACAATAATCGAACTAGAGGGCAACTTGGGTAGGCTCTGAAGTTCGCTGCATCTGGAGACGTATAGTTTCTGGAGACGAGAAAGGGCAGATAGACATTCAGGTAGGCCACAAATAAGAGTGTCGGACAGGTTCAGGATTGCCAAGGATGACAATCCAACAATCTCATCAGGGATTTTCCCTTCTAAACTCCGGCACAATGAGAAATCTATCTCCTCCAGCATCTTCAGATTTAGTATAGCTTTAGGAAACTCCCGTATGAAAGTACGCCTCATCCGAAGCACCTTAATAGCTTTCAAATCCTTGACGGATGTTGGTTAAGTCCTGAATCGCAGTGTGAGATAAATCCAGGAATTGCAGTGATCTGAGCTCTCCTATTCCTTTTGGAACATTGGTTAGCCTCTGGCAGTTATTCAGAGACAGTGTTTTCAGTTGCTTCAGCAAACCAATGGAGTCCCAGAGGGAATTGATATCAGTGCCGTCTAGAGCGAGATATATTAGAGACTTTAAGTACGTGATTGAATCGGATATTTGAGTCAGCATTTTGCAATCGCGAGCACTGAGAGATTTGAGCTTCCTCATGGAACTTTCTTGGAAATCAATCTGAGTGACGCCAGTTCCATCAATCACCAGCTCTCTCAAGTGTCTCATGGGACCCAAATTTGGCAATTGGTATAGGAGAATGCACTGCTTCATATTCAAAGAAACCAACTTCTTTAGATTACAAAATGATTCATCGATAACTGCTAATTTAGAGCAACCTTCCAGAGAAAGTCTTTCCAGCTCCATTGGAGCAGGAAATTTTGGAGTGGCAGTCAATTGGACACAACCAGTTAGTTTCAAAACTTTCAGTTTCCTTGCCTGCATGATAAAAGGATAGAAAATAAGTATTTAGTTCCCAGGAAATACGTTGTCAAAACAAGAAAATGTATGAAGATAGTAAATTCATTCCATACCTCCACAAGCAGCTTCCAACCTTTCCAGTCTTTGTCGACTTGACTCCACGACAAATCAAGAATCAGCAACTTCTGCAATTTCAGATTTAGCGATTGATCGTCAAAAATCTTAGGGGACCCTTGCCAGTCAAGCCATCTTAAGCTCGAAAGACAATTCCCAAAGTCTCCCTTTATACCAGCCCGATCCAGCTTGAGGAACCTCAAGTTCTGTAAACCATCAAAATGAACACATTTAAAAGGGGAATTTACTTTGGATCTATCACCAAACTCGAGCTGGAGGGCTTCCACTTCCTTTGAACCCTGTCGATCAAGCAAAACAAAATTAACTTAAAGAAATGGAGCTGTCTTTTAGCATCACATTTGACAAGTAGTACAACGAAATGGACCAATAACAGTATCCATTGGCATCTAAAGAAGAGAAGATGTGGTGCAGCGCTCGCTGGAGTTACCTTTTTTCTTTTTAGCACACGCAGTGCTTCTTCGTGGTCGCACAGCCTACTGCGCTTGCAAGGTTCATTTCTGTTTTCACTCTTGACAATTTCCCGGCCAAAATTCTTCAGTATTTCATGCATGCGTAGTTCATCATCCTCTCCGATTTCTACCAAAGACCAGGCGTTAAGAGCTAGAATCGATTTAGAAGGAAAGTACTTACAATCAGCCCACATGTAATATGGGATTCTATTGTCCTTTCCGATGAAGAAGCATGCTATATCAAGAAATATCTGTCGTTCTTCATCATTTAGGTTGTTATAGCTCCTCTTCAAGGCTGCTTGGACCTTCTCAATAGGAGCAGCTTTTAATGCAGCCAATGTATCATTCCACACTTCCTTCGAGTCTACAAGCCAAAGAGATGATCCTACCACCACGAGCGCTAAAGGAAGCCTGCCAGTAGCAGCAACAATATCTTTGGACAGTGTTTTGAGTTTCTTTTGGGGAGAATCTGCTCCGAAAGCATGCCTAGAGAATAATCTCAGAGCTTCATCTTCTTCCATCGGTCCAAGGACAAACCTTTCCCCACCATCGTTGCTCTTAAGGATGTCTTTTTTTCGGGATGTCACAATGACCCTGCTCCCCGGACCAAGCCAATCAAGCTTTCCGACTAATTCACTGAGCTGTTCATGATCTTCCACATCGTCAAGGAGAACAAGGATCTTCATTCTTTCAAACCTGTTCTCAATATAAATCAGAGCACTCTCAGAAGAATTAAACTCTGGGGCATTATCACTGAGGTCGGAAATTAGTTTGTTTTGGACAGACAGGACATCGCTATGTTTAATTTCTTCTTGGATCTTCCCACAAAAGCTACGGTCATCATACAGATGGCATAGTTTATTATAAACATGTTTCGCCAGGACAGTCTTACCAACCCCGGCGATGCCAGATATTACTAACACCTTTTTACACGTCTCTCCAATTTTAACTGCTTTCCCATCGCAATATTCAACGTCCAGCTTTTCCATTATGCCTTGCACATGAGAATCGACTCCGACTAATTTTTCCGGCACAATTACTTCCTTCTTGTTCAGCTTCTGCTGAACTTCACGGACTATTTTCTTCATGAGATTGACATGATCCCTGCCAAATGTACATAGAATAAAAAGGACAGGGAAGAGGAGGATTCAGAGCGGAAGAAAGCCTAGAGTGCGTGATGCAGCCGTTGTTATAGTTATAATAACGAATATATAATTGGATAGGATTTAAACCAAGTTAATCTCAACGCAAAAATAGGCAACATACATGAGAAAAGTAATCTCAGACCAGAGCGTGTCATGGAAATTACCCTTCATTTTTTTCATGGAGATGGTATCCGCTCATTCTTCTGATTCGACGGAGAGCGTCATCGATGCAGGAATCCTGGTGCCCAAGCAAGGACGTTGTGGAGGGGTCTTTGCAGCGGCGTACATCCCTCGGTTCGACGTAGTAGAAGATGAGGATGATGCTGTGATTGTTGCTCTCCATGCACTTTAACATTTGCTGCAATTCCATGAGGCAGCTCCAGCTGGATGGGTAGTCCTTGGAGATGACGGCTATTGATATCTTGGACTGTTTGATCGCTTCTTTCAGCTCATCGTTGATATCTTTGCCTTTTGGCAGGTCTTTCTCGTCCATAAAGACATCGATGCCAGCTCTAGTTAACATCATGTGTAGAAATTTCGCAAAGTCCTTGCGTACATCCGGTCCTCTGAAACTCAAGAACACTTCAGGAGGTGGTCGTCTAGACATAGATGACAAATGACTGGTAAAGTGACTAATGTCCAATTTGTGTGGCAGATCCGGAGAAACGCACGAAGGAGCTCGATCACTACGTAAGTGCACGCACCTTGAATTGACCCTCCCCGCCTTTATAGAACAAAGTTGGTTTCGTTTTGGGGAGTAAAAGGACTGTTGACTGGTCGGTGCCAGTGGCGCATGATGATCTCTTTTGGTTGGCTCTTTCTGTATCCGGATTAGCTTTTGGACATTTTGTTCGCTCTTCCTATTTCAATTTTTCTTTTCTTTCGGTTTAGTTTTTTTCTTCCAAATGACGAAACTATTTATGAAAAGAGAAGTCCAAAAACCTATTCGTTGTTTTATTTGTGAGAAAAAAGGACAACACCTATTGATGATATAATCTACGAATTAATTCTTCAAAGAAGTCCGTGACCTACTAATTCAAAAAGAGACTTATTGTCCACTAATGGAATCCAGCACCATTTGAACCGATAGATCGCTATGCATACGCCAATTGAATTGGATAATGTATACAAGAATGCATCATAAAAAGTTATTAAGATAGGTAATTGTGCCACATACTAAACCAAAAGCTTAATCACTTTGAGCATGACTCTGTGCTACTGTCATTCCATACATGCTTGATCATCTCCTTTTCAATCAAAGCTTTCGACAGCCTAATCTTGGCAACAACATCAAACTTGGAGCTTTGCATAAAGAGTCAGGTCTTCCTTGAGTAATTGTCTATAATTTTTAGCATACATATGGCACTCTTCCTCAAAAGAAATTGCGATAGCTTGTGACTATTCAAGTAAATCAACTCTACAATCTCCGTAGTTTCTTTGACACCCGTAATAAGTTGCTCTTTCTATTCACTGCACTTGCATACATTCAACTTTTCAGGGCACATAACAATACTGTGTATTTCTTTTACTCAAAACCTTTAGTCTCTCTCACCAATTCAAGCTCATAGCCGCGATTCAAACTCTAGAACAGACAGGCCACTATGCTTGACTCCTCTCATTACCACCAAGGTACCCTAAAGAAACTTTAGAATTCCGCCTTTTAAAGTATACCAATGCTGAGCTAAATTCAGAGGACTCGAGAAAATTAGGTTCTTCATCATTTCAAAACGTGTCTCACTCCAGTCAATGCCTTTATGATACCATCATGTAGTATGGTTTTGACATCACTAACTCCCACAACATTACACTAAGCATTGATCCTGTGACATCCTAAAATTTCAACCATGTCCCAATTTTATGAACTAGGCTTTTCATCGACGCGTCTATGGCCCTTTTTCTCGGAGCTGATCACTCACAAGTTAACTAATCTATCGGGTGAAGCCGTTAAGGGAAATAAATGCGACAGACTTGAGAATTCGATCAGAAATCGACTGCTCGGCTGTGCTAATCAGCAAGGGTCAATACGGCACCATTATAATCGATTAGTGATCGGATATAGGTCGATTCGATGGAATGCCGTAATTAAATTGTGGGTGATTCCACATGGTTGAAAAATTCGCATCGAATGACACTAACCTAATTTTCTGTCGGTTTTGTACCCAGTACCCGTAATTAAAACCTTAAGATTTTTACAATAACCGAGAGTCATTGATGAGTCAGAGATGAACAAACGTGGATCGAAAATTATCGACCACGGGTCAAACACGATAAAATCCCTAAAAGCTGCCTGATAGGTTAGGTCACGCTAAATCGTGTCCGGTCGATTTTAACCACGAAATTGAACTCGATTTTGGGAATAAAAAATTCGAGCGTGTCACGATTTATTTTTAGGATATTGTCTTATCTTTTGAAGAATTTTCGGCGAGCTCAGAATTTTGGCTGAAAAATCAAAATTTGGCAAAATTAAATCAAGAAATTCGGATGGGCAAAATTGAGGGACTTTTTTGCCTTCAAAGTGAACTAGTTTGTGAAGGAAATTGTGGGAATTGGTTTGGGCAACCTCCTCAGCAATTTTGGCTATTAAATTGAAGAAGAAAATCAAGAATTCGTAGGGCTGCTGAAGGGGTTTAATTTGGCCTTCAATTTGGCTTGTTTTGGTGAGGAAATGAGGGGAAAATGCCCATTGGATGTTGCTTTGACAATATGGGCAGAAGACTTTGAGGGAAAACCACTTGAGTATGTAGATATTTCAAGGGGAAGGGGATTGGTGCATGCATGGACTTCTTGGCCTCTTGTTCCCCCTTGTCCCCCCTCTCTCTCTCCCTCCTCCTTCTATTCTCCCCATGCGCAGCCCCCTTCCAACAGAAGCAACTTCAGCCTTCTTCTTCTTCCTCAAATCTTCCTTTTCTTCCATTGTTGAAGCTGCAAGTCACTAGAACCAAGCCAGCATAGCCAAGCTAGCCGTCCGCTGTCCCTCCTCGCACCAGCAGCCGACCCGAGCCGTCAGCCGCTGTCCCTCCTCACGCCAGCCCCTCAGTTCAACCACCTTAGAACCAAGAGCCCAGCTTGAGCTGTGAGCTTGCTGGGCCGTTTTCAACCCCTTCTGGGCCTTCTTTGGAGTCGTCGTAGGCCTGGGTCTTGGTCGCCGTCGCGCCGCCGTCGCCATGGACCCGTTTTCTCGCTTAATCGATGAGTTAGCATCCTAATATCTTATTATGGGGTTAATTGCATTTAGTTGGATTAGTTAGGCTTAATTAAGGATTAATAGGATTAGTTTAGGTTAATTAGGATTAGGGTGATTTAGTTAGAGTAACTAAATTAGTTAGGATTATTTAGTTAGGCCAATTAGGGGGTTGGATGGTTAGTTAGATCATTTAGTTAGCTTAATTAGATAATGTAGTTAGTTAATTAAATTAGTTTACTTAGCTTAGGTAGATTAGCCCGGTTAGTTTATGTCGATTAATTAAGTGGTTTAATTTAAATAATTTGCAATTTATTTAATTAATTTTAATTAGCGTAAATTATACCGGGATAGCCGGTTATCAGAATTTTATGCTAATCATCATGTTGTATTGGTTTGTGCAATTGATTGCTAAATTATGCAATTTGGTGCTTGATGATGATTTTTGATTAATATTGCAAAAATGTGATTTTATGGTATTTAATTAGAAAAATATCGGGTGTCGGGTTTTGACACCAAAAATATTTTAGGTACTATATAAAATCATGGAATTTTGAAAAGAGAGTGTATCACGTTTTATGATTTGATTTGACTATGTAACCACGCACAATTATTTTATCGGGTTTTTTTAATATGAAGAAAATAGGCCAAGTCCAATATTTTGAAATTGAGGCATTTTAGTGTAAAGCACGATGTCCTTAGCTGTGAATGGATGTGCGTGTGATCACTATCGGAACCCGTCACCCAATGAAAGTCGAGGAGGCGATGCCTGATTAAGTTCAAATGCCCCACGTCAACGAATGCCGGTCGCAGTGGAGGCTGGGTCGATGCTCCTTTGGGAATGCCATCTAGATGTAGATGTTGCCGTGCCTGACGAAGCAGGACAACACCCGGTTATGCCGGATGACCGCCGACTATTGAGTTGGCCGTGGCCATTGGGTCGTAATTAACTAGGACACACTTGAGTGATTGAAATATCCGCGCTTGATTATGGGACAAAATTGTATGGCACGGAATGAGACGTGTCATAACGGTTTGGCCTTATAATCGGGACCCTTGTAATTGTTTGAGAATGAATTGATGTGTTCCAGTTAAGGATTTACGCTTGCTACATTTATATATGTTATAATGTGCATATAGGTACTAACATGCAGGGAGATGCTGAGGCGAGATAAGTCTTATATGGTACATGTTTAGGCTGCCTATAGGTGAATTTTCGTCCTAATCGGGGTTTAGGGTATAGACTCGCTGAGATTTATCTCACCTCGTCGTTGTTAACATCTAAATTTTGGCAACCCAGTTATTTATCTATTGCATAAAAATTAGGGATTAATTTTTAATTCCTAAAAAAATTAATTAATTGCATAGCGTATAATTTTAGGTGCATTTATTTATTATTATTGCATTTGTATTGGGCTGGTGACAGATGGGTTTGAATTGGTAGTTCTGAACTTTAATTTGACAAGTTGGACTAAGCCCACGAAGAGAGCAAATCGGCCAAAGCCCGTATCCTCGAAGAGATATGACGAGCTCATCTTTGCAAGATTTAAAATTTGAGAAAAATCCTATTGCAATTTTGAATATTTGGCAATATGTGATTAAATCGGTGGAGAATATTCATTTTTGCAAAGGAAATCTAGAAGAGATGTGGAAAATAAAAAAAGAAATATTGCGTTTGGGAAAAATCTTCGTGGATGTTGATTTGAAGAAGAAATTAAGGTCCTAAACCTTGGCCTATAAAAGGATGTGGGCGTATGTTTTAGGGGGACTTTTCTCTCGGTTTTCTAGGTCAAAAATTGAAGACAAAAGAGAAAAAATTCTTTCTTCGTTTATAGGGTTTTTGGGGGGTTTTCTTTCGTTCCTTCGAGAGAGAGACACAAAAGGAAAAGCTTTTTAGGAGGGGGAAAAGTCAGCAGGAGCTTTTCTTTCTGCTGAAAAGGTGCTGTAGACAAGTGACAGAGAGGGAAGCGAAGTGAGGGCCAGCAGAGGTGAGAGAAAAAAAAAAAAGAAAAAAAGCAAAGTCCTTGTTCATCTTCTCTGTGGGTTCCTTTATCCCGCGCCCGAGCAAAGTCGTCGCTGCACTGCCGGTCTCTGAGCTGCACCGCCGGCCTCCAAGCAGCACTGCCGCGCCTTGTGGTCGTCCAAGCCTCCTCGCCGTGCCACTGTCTCCGCTCGCAACATTGCCAGCGGCCCTGCTCTATAGTGCCAGGACGTTCACCCCTGCTGTGGCCGCGACGACCCGACACTCGCCCCTGCTGTAGCCGTGACGACCCGACGCCCGTGCTTCTGCCTATGCCTCCGTCCTAGTCAGACCGCCTCCGCCACCGCTCGATCTGCCGCGCCGAAGTTCCTCGCCGAGCCCCTTGTTGCCGAGCTTCTCTCTGCTGGCCCGCGCATCCGCCACCACTGCGGCCAACCCGCGACGCCACCGGACGCCGAGCCCCTGCACGCCCGAGCGATGCCCCTGCTTTGCCGGCCACCTCCACTCCGAGTCCCCTATGCCACGCCTACCTCTCCGCCTAAGTTGCAAAGCCGCTGTAGCCCGCACCACTGTGCCGGCTCACGACCAGCTGCTGTTGCTGCATCCACCAGCCACCGGTCCCCTCGCTGGAGCTCCGAACGGATGCCCATCACCCTTGGCTGTCCACCATCACAGCCGCCCATCCTTGAGCCACCGTTCGTTAAGCCGGATTTGGAAAAAATTCAACTTAGGTAGATTTATTTTATTTTATTAGGTAAATTTATTTTATCTTATCTTATTTTTTATATTTTTTTCTTTATTTAAAATATTTCTCGATGCATAATTGAAATTCCCGATATACTACCTAATTCACAACCGCACACAAATTTTTTATTCCATCTATAAGGCTTTAGATAGAATAATTAATCACGTGGGAATAGAATTGATATCTTGATTTTTAAGGCTTAAGATCAATTTATCGATTTTATTAGCGAAATAATTAAGCTTAATTAGATATCGTTTTCAAATTCGAACGATGGATAATATCTTTGATGATTGTGAATGATTTGGTGCTTATCTTTTAATTGTTTTGTTTATCCCAAAAATACAAAAAATTGCATTTACATATCATGTAGACTAGAATTGATTTTCCTAGATAAAATTACATGATAGAATAGTTAGATTTTTTTTTTTTTAAATGCATGTTTAGATGGTATCTAGGTTAGATGATGTGTTTTGGATTAGATTGCATGACGAGATAATTTTCTAAGTTAAGATAGGATTTAGATTAGTCTATTCCTAACTTAAAATAGATATATCTCACTTTAGTTAGATTATTTTTTTAGCAATTTTAATTACGAATTTTTATAAAAGAAAATACAAAAAAATCATGCACATGTCATATAGAATTAGGTTCATGAAATGCACGTCATTTAATGATTGTTGCTAGACTCATTTAATTAGAAATTGCCCGTCATTAGAATTAGGTCATTTGGTTAATTTAAATTGCACATTTAATTATTGGACAATTTTAATTTCGAATTTCATAAAAAAAAAGAGAAAAAAAACTTAGAATTAGGGCATTCTTTGTATGTCATTGCATACTAGGATAGGATTGCATGTTTAATTTTATTTTCTAATAAATTATAAGTTTAGATAATTTTCCCTAGATAGGTTGCATTTTAAGTTAGGGGTTACTTAGTTAAGATAACATATTTAGTTAAGATAACATTCTAGTTTAAATTAGGATTTGGCCTAACCTAATTCCTAATATAAGTTGGATGATATCTTAATATAGATAGATAATTTTTGCATCTTTCTAATTTCGAATTTCATGAAAAAAACCAAAAGATGTCTTAGAATTTTATTCTCTAGGATAGATTGCATGCTCATTAAGAAAACTCAAAAATATTATTTTACTCACATCATATAGTTTAGGCCATACTGCTATGTCATATCGCTTCATTTTAGATTATTAACATTGCATTGCATAAAGCATGATTCTCATTAAATAAGTAAAAAAATTAAGTGATTGCGTGTTAATTAGAAATCATATCTATGATTATTAATGTGAATTCTGATCTAACATTGCAGACGCTTTCGTTGCTATGAGGTAAGTCCTGCAATTTATTCATTGCTTTATTTGGGTGTTAAATTGGTGGTTTGCGCACCCGCATGGTCACCTCACATGTTAGGGAAGTAAATTAAAATCAATTCAAATTGCTTGCCAAACATTTTTTTCAAAATAAAAGAGAATGTACCAAAAGGGCGGTAGAGAAATCTAGCGTTTATAGTCCCCGAATTCATAGATCTCTGGTTTTGGTTTCTAATCGACCCACCAAAAATAGATTAGTGGCGACTCCTAATTGAAAAATCATTTGCATGATAAGAACTTCAACCTAAGTCGCGAATTGGTATGGGCTTGAGAGAGCTCGAGTTAAGTCTAGGCTTAGCAATCCATTAACCAAACCCTAGGTGGTCACCCGAGGTGAGGTCGCGACAATCGTGGTTTATAATTTTACAGGTCCTTAGATGGAAGTTCGACATGTACGTTTTGGGTGGCCACGAGAGGCGGAGACCAAGCGTACCCTCCTCCCTATCCACGGGACTCCCTGGACCCATTAGCTCGTCGTGACTACCATTTAAGTCGATGAGGGCCTACCTCAGTTGGTACCTCATCGCTTTAAAGTGTGGTTCCGCCACAGGCTTGACGGGGTTCGGGAGGGCCCCTTGGATGGTTTTGATGGACCTGTCGTCGATTCCAAGTACGAGGAGGTACTCAACCCTGTCGTGGATGCTAATATTTTGGCTGATATCGAGGCAAACTAGGGACCCAAGGTTAACGAGCCTAGAGTAGAAGTGGCTGACCCTTTAGATATCGACATCCCCGACGGTACCGTAGTAAACCCAAATCCCAAGTAGGTAGGGTCTGGGGTAAGGTTAGCTTGGTAGTCCCTTTTGGGTTTAGACTTATTTATATAAACCTGATGTGTTTATAAAATATGTTTTGTGTTAATTGGTTGTCCTGCTTCTACTATCCCATGTGTTTGATTGTTGTCTGAAGTTTATTAGTTTGCTTCCACATGTGCACAAAATGAATGGGTCGGCGACCCGTCCTGGGAACGTCGCAATTCTATTGACCATCGAGGGATGTTCGCGCGCTCGAGGTTTAGGGCGTGACAATTCCTCATCTGTACTTTATCACTATCAATGCATTGATAAATAGTAAACCAACACCTATTTGGTGTGGTGTGGAATGAATAATCATAATCCATAATCCATATGTCAAATGATGAATTCTCACTAACATAATAAGCACTATTTGAATTATTGTCAGTTACAACTGCAATATCATCTATAGACTCAATTCTAATTCACTTACCCTCCTTGTTCTTCAGCTTAAGGCAACCCCTTCTAAGATGTCATATCTTGCCACAACTCTAACGAACAACACCACTAGTTCTAGATTAACTATGTCTCTTAAGATTCACACTACTCCTACTAACACGAGTACTAGTTCTTCACCTATCTTCATCTACTTAAGCACCAAGGAACAAGTTCATTAGATTCTCTCTTACAAATATCTACAGTATGATCAAATCTTGAAACTCATCAAACATTAAACTTCTTGACCTAGAGGAACTACTAACAAAAGTATTAGTAGTATTTTAGTATAATAGCTACGAGGCAATGAGAATGATTGAATCAAAACACTTACCTAATGATCAAAGTCAATATAAACTGAACTCATTTGACTAGGTATCATATTAAATTCATTGATGTGCTTAAAATCAATGCACCTTTGCCTATCTTTAAGTGAAACAAACCTCATATCAAGTAGACTTAGTTCATCGCAGAGGGTTTCTCCCACATGTACAACAGGGCATTCATCAAATTATATCGATCCTCTCTTTCACGAGGTTAAAGGCAACATTATAAGCCAACGTCAATTAAATGACACCCATATTTGTCTATCAAATAACTCCTAATCAGCATTCTTCATTGAGTTTGGCTTCTTGCAAAGAGGGATAAGTACAAATTTCTTTGGAACAATTAATCTTAATTTACATTTTCTAGAAACCAAAATCCTTCCAATTAAATCTATTGATTTTTACATTTCCTTCTTGTGCTACTATTGATTCACTTCAACTCAGTCAAGCTTGTCTCTAACAACAATTGCTATGAAAACAAGCGATCCAACAACAAAATAAATAGGATAAGGGAATAAATCATACACTACATTCACATGATTCAATTAGTGTGACCTATGTCCATGGGGAGAGGGCAAATAATTCCACCATATATCAAGCGTTACAACTAAAATTAAAATCACACTAATTTATTGAAGCATTCTCAGGATTTCTCAACCCTCAATTACTCCCAATAAGTTACATAGTTTTTTTTTTTTTTTTTTTTTTTTTTGGTTCTGGAGGAACCGGCTTGCAGCCGACAGCCGTGCCGTAAACCCCCAGGTGACACGTAAGCAGGAGGACCCACCACCCTTGGAGTTCATAGTGTTTATTCCCACAATTACTCACGAAATAATCTCTCAACCTTACAAAGGTATTCACAAATCTTACAGCAAGACTTATTGACTTGAACACTCTTAAATTGTTTAAAAAGCAACCCCTTTGATGCTTGAAGACAACCCACTTCTTATATAGATAAATATTGGATCCAAAATAGTAAATTCATAATAGGAAACCAACTCAAATTAAGAAACCACTTAATCTAGAAACTAACTCAAATTAAGAGGAATGCCCACTGTCGCGACCTACCCCTTTGGGGGGAGGGAGAAGGTTTAGGGGTATTGCCTAAAGACAGGTTCACGGCCCATAATTAGGCACGGGCTCTCCCAAGCCCATACCTCGCACGATATTAGGGTATTTTTTTTATAAAAAAAATTCGCAAAAAGGAGTCGCCACTAGCCTATTGGGGTCGGCTAGAAACCAAGTAAGGTATGGGAGTGTACCTCACTTCCTACGCAACCAGAGAATCTAGGGTCGGCGACTTGTTTACACTAATTAATCAATTAGTGCCATTTCGGTACCTAATCTTGTTCATTTTAAAAGAAAAGATTTTTGTCAAGCAGTTTGGATTGATTTTATACCTATCCACTAACATGTGAGATGATCATGCAGGTACGCAATCATTATACTAACAATCATAGCTACCAAGATCTTAATTGCAATAAAATTGAGCACGTACAATTAAACATTCACAAACGTAATCAAATAATGCGAATTAAACATATGATATAATCAATGTGTAAGCAAATAAAGATCTAATTACGCTAAGAAAGCAACACAATGCAATTTCTAAACAAACCTTGCAATTTTTATATTTTTGAAATTTTTTTAATTTTTCTTTTAAAAAATTAATTTTTAATTTTTAATTTTTTTTTGGGCTAACCGGGTTGGGTCCGGTCTGACTAGACTCAGGTCTGACGCAGTTGGGCGGGTCGTGCTCGGTTCGGGGCGGGTTGGGTCGAACCCACTCGGGTTTGACCAGCTTGGGGGCGGGCTGAAGGGCCAGGCCCGACTAGAAATGGTCAGGCCTTTACTAATTCAGGGTTAGGCCCGACTGATGGGCTCAACCCCCCAAAAAAATTTGCCCGCAAGCCCAGGCAAAGAAGGCCAAGTGGGCTAGATCAAATCTGGCCCAACTCGACCTTCACTTTGGTCTGTGATGGCTCAGTTGCGACCAGAGGGAACCGCGACGGAGTAACTCCAGTGGCTTCCGAGGGGGGAAGGAGGTGGTGGCCAAGAGGGCCGCCGGAAGTGACGAGGAGCTGGTTGAGGGATCCGTTGGCCTGCGATCCCCCACATTCGGCGACTGTCTAACTACAACAGAGAGGAGGGCGGAGGCAAAGGGCATAGGCAGTCCCCGGCTGGGGCCGCGATAGTGCTGCCTTGGTTAGGCGGGACGCCATCTAGCTTCCGGGCAAATGGCAGTGGCCTCGGTGGCCAAAATCCTAGCTGGGCTCTACACGGAGGAGTTGGGGAGGCAGAAGTCGCTCAGGCATTTCAACGAACAGGTTGCTTGCACTAACGAAACTAATGGATTTTGGTTCGGCTGAGGCTCGAGCACGGATCCGGACCTTCAAAAGTACTTGCTAGAACATCAAGCAGGATAACGGGGAGGGGTAGTGGCCGGAGCTTGCCCGAACTGGTCGGGATGAGCTTCAGCCAGCTCGCTTCCGAAGACGCATGCCAAGTGCTCGATGAAAGGTCTACCTGGGTTCCAGCGAGAATGGCAGTGGTTGGCGTCAATCGGCAGCTCGCAGGCGGCGGTAGGGCATCAGACGGGCAGCGCTCTGGTGGTGGCAAGGCCTCTCAGGCTTCCCTTCTTCTCCTGTTTTCTCTTCGATCTCCTTTTCCACCATTCCTCCCCCTCTATTATGTTCTCTCCCTTCTCTTCTCTACTCCCGGTTCCTCTTCCGACATCTAATCATCTCAGCCCTACGGTGCCCTTGCTCTACGCCTTTGCTTTGCGCCTCCTCTACCCTCCTACTCCTGCTCTGCCGTGCTGCCCTCCCCTATCTTCTCCGCTCTGCTCGATGTCCCTTGCTATTTCTGCCTTTTTGCTTTTTGCAGGTTCATGCGCGAAGATGGCCAGAGGAGGAAGAACTGGGGCACAGGCTGGGCCAAAAGGAGAAGGAGGCTGGGCTAGGCCGCACGCGCGAGAGAGAGAGAGGAAAATAGGAGGGGCGGGTTGGGCCAAGGCCAGATTCAGCCCGACCCGGCCCCTCTCGCATCCCTTTTTTTTTTTTCTTTTTTGTTTAAAAATAGGTGTCAACACCCACGAATCTATAATTTTTTTATGCATACATGATATTTTTAATAGCTTTTTTTAAAACGTAAACATGATATATTGTGATAGAATTGAAGGATAGAATATATATATTTTTAATTCTCAAATTCTTGTTTTGAGTTTCTTAACATTCTTTTATTAGGTGAGGAATTTGATAATATTGCTACTTATTTGAATTTTGTATTTTAGGTGAGTTGTGTTAGAGAAATCCCTTATGATGTTTTGGAGATAACAAAATAAATTAAATGCTACTAACATGTTTAATGATTGAGTAACGGATGATGCAGATGATAGAACATGTAAAGGATATTATCAAGAACTATACTTGGAAGAATCATAAGATAAACTTTATGTTGGAGTTGAACTTGCTTAGACTATGTCCAAACTTTAAACATGAATATATTCAAACTTACATCCAAATTGTAGAATCTACTTCAGATGGAACAAGTCCAGAATGTGATCATTTAGGTCAACACGAGTACAAGATGTGATCCAAACGTGACAAGCTCAAAATGAAGCAAGTTCAGAATGTAGCATGTTCAAAACAAAGCAAGTTCAGAACAAGACAACTTAATAGAATGTAACACAAGCTCAAAATGTATAACGGTTAGTAATCTGGTTTAGATTTTATACCAAGATTGATTTGATTGACTCAATTAGCAATTGAACCTTGAAGACAAGTTCTTTCTAAATGAAGAAGCTCTATTTATGGAAATCAAGATTCTGTTTGTATAGGCGATCATAATCAAGTGAGGATTCTGCTTCTATCACTCAACAGCTAACTAATCTTCTTGATACAGTTGTGTCAAATGGGTAGATTAGAAGACAATCCTATAGATACTGTTCAACGGCTAGTTTGGAAGTGGATGAATATTTAAAGAGACCAAGGATCAAGGAGCAAATAAGAGAGATGAAGCGTAGAATCTAGAGTTCCAAAATCCGAGCAAACTTTGATCATAGTACTTGTCTTTCGTGAGCTTCAACTGTGTAATCTCTTGAGAGGTGTTGATAGTGTTATAAGTGTGTGTTTTGGCGTAAGATAGTGAGTCTTATCGGCTTGGGCATAGACAGCACTAGCTTTGGGGAGAAGTGCTCGGTATAAGTGGCAACGCTTGACTGTAACCTTTCATTGGTCATCTAGTGGAATCCAGCTAGTAGGTTGTCAACATGGGGGAGTGGACGTATGCTTGATTTAAACCGAACAACTATAAATTTCATGTGTAATTTTCTTTATCCTTTATCTCTTCTTACTTAAGTCTATTGCACACTTATAGGTTATGTCAGAAGTCTATTCCACCGCATAATAGATTCTAATTTGTGTTCAGTGTTTGATCTTAACTTGTTTTATTTCGCATTTATCTGTCAAGATTTTATTTTATCTCCTAGTCACCCCTTAGGTGATTCCTATTAACCACCCTCAACTAGTGTAAGAGCAAGGTGTTCATTTTTATTGAAGTGTTTTTACTTCTGAGTTAAAGATCTTCTATGGCTAGCATTTTAGCACTAGGTCTTGTTAAATTATAGAGCCACACCAGACCACCATACTTTGTTGGGAAAGAATACAATGTCTAGAAGAATAAGATGAAGGCATTCCTCATATCCAAGGATTAGTTGGAATGGGATGACGTGGAAAAGGGAATCAATCCCATTGTTGCATCTAATTCAAGTAAAAATGGCAAAGATAAAGAAATTGAACCCCATGCTCCTATGCCTAGGACGGCGATGTCCAAAAGAGAAGCATTGGATGCAAAAGCCATCCACTCTCTTTATTGTGCTTTGTCTTCTATTGAATAGAATCGTATATCTTCTTGTGAATAACAAAAGAAGTTTGGGACAAATTGCATGTTACTTATGAAGGGACTGATCGTGTAAATGAGAAAAAAATAAACATATTGCTCGATCAATATGAATCTTTCAAAATGAAAACTAAAGAATCAATTAGTGATGTGTGTAGCAGATTCACTGATATAGTGAATGGTCTAGCATATCAAGGGCAACTAATTTCTGGACCAATGAAAGTGAACAAACTGCTGCAAGGACTCTCAAAGGATTAGAATATCATGAAAGCTTCAATCCAAGAGACTCAAAAAATCACACCCCTATCAGTTGATGAACTCATTGGGACTCTCCAATCATATGAAGCAGAACGTATAAATGATGAGGATCCCAAAGGTAAGAAGTTAATTGTCTCAAAATCTAACGTTGATTTTGATGAGATAGACTGATCAAAAGATTTGAACACCTTGTGAAAAAGAGAAGAAGGCAATAAATAAATCAAAAAAGAAAATTTTATAAAATAGAGACGACGATGAAGGTAAGGATATAATATGTTTTGAGTGAGGAAAACAGGTCATATAAAACCCAACTATCCTTTATTCGAGAGAAGGAAAGGAAATTCGAAAAGGAAAAGAAAGCTCTAAAGGCTGAGACGTGGAGTGACATAGAGTTGGGAATCCAACGATGATGAGCAATGAAATATATGCTTGATGGTACATTTAGACTCAAACTCAAATTTAGCATCAGAATCAGACACAAAACTTAAGGTAAATTTCCCCGAAATCCCTCCTAAGGTATCCAAACATATTGATGAGTTGTGTTTGAATCTTAACTCTACTTTTAAAAGGATTTTCAAACTAAAAAGGGAAAATTCTCGCTAAGACAATAGGATATATTTCAGAAAGAGAAGTTCAAAAATTTGCAAAATGATTTACTTGCCCAAGAAAATGAATCATTGAAAAATGAATTTTTGAATATTACAACAAAATTTTCAAATGGTTCAAAAACTTCAGAACATATCATGTCCATACAAGTCCCTTGCTACAATAAGACAAGACTTGGTTTTGATAAGGAAAGTGATCTTATAATAAATTTTCCAAAAGTTAAGAAGAGACTCGGACAAAGACCTTCTAAACTTGCGTATAAAAAGCATTTTCAAAAGATCTTTACAAAATCTGTTGGTTGAAACACCCTTAAGTATTCAAATTGTAAATACTCTAAACACTTTGATAAGAATGTCTTACAGTCTGAAGACTTATCAAGAAAAATTGGGTAAAAACAACATACTCCATTAACTCTTATGGACCCAAGAAAATCTGGGTACCAAAGAAATGATGAGTTGTTTTTCTTGCAGGAAATAAAGGAAAGAAGAAAGAGAATTTGGTAATGAATGTATATTTTTTAAATTCTCAATTTGGTTTGGGTACATAATTTAAATTTTTATAAATTCTCATTATATTTGATAATCAATATATCCTCCTTGTGCCTCGGTTGATTCAAACTTTATGATGAACGTATCCTATAATTGGTTATATTGAAGAAATAATCGTGTGATATATTTTTGGTGATTTGTAAGAGATTGAATAGATATGATTGATTGATTTCTCACTTTCAAATAATTCGATTGAATGGATGAATACACAAGGATTTTATCCTCTCTCTGATTATATCATGCTTTGCCTAAGTGAGAATTCTTTTTCAAGATATTGTTGTGCATAATATTCTTTCCTTAAATAATATGTTTTGATGAGTTGGGATTTGATTTAATATGTGCGGTTGTTTTTGATAACTTGGTTAGAGATAATTAAGTTTATGTGGTATAAATTTATGCTCTTAGATTTTGAAGATTGCATATCTCGTTTGTCTTATGAAAGGAAAAGGATCCAAATATGTGGAGACCAGTTTATTGAGGAAATTCTACAAAGGAAGAATATTTGCAAATCTACACAAACCGTGGTGCAATTAGAAAAACATCTCGAGTGAAGATTGACAATGATCATCTTTAAATCAATGCCACAATAAATGCTATTCACAAATACTATCATGACGATAAGGGGAGAAAATGCAAGAGAAATGGGAAGAATCGTGATCATCTCAAAAAGGCAACAAATTGAGGGGGAGCATTGATCAAGTGTAGGAAAATCTTTTTGAATTGATCTCGCTCTTGATTACTATGGAAGAAAAAGTTAAATGTGTTCGAGCTTGCTAAGTTCTACAAAATCTAGTAAGTGCATCTTCTATTTCCATTACTTTTTGGCATTAACAAATCTTATATTTACATTATCATTTTATTATGACAAAAAGGAAAGTGAATTTTATAATGTATCCATGATTATGAATAGATATTTGCTAATATATATGATGAACATGAGCTATATTACATATATTTGATGTTCGACTTACTTTGTAGAAGATGATGTTTCTAGAAATTGTGTTTCATGCAAAATATATATTTGAAGATACTATGTGAATTTGAGCTGAATTTTATATTCTCTATGTGATATCCTTTCCATTGTTATTGCTTTTTTATTATGACAAAAAAGGAGGAGAGAATATAAATATGCATATGTGTTAATTGGTTGATATTATATTGATCTACGATTATGTTTCTATATATTGTTATGCTTAATCTCTTTGTTATCATTTGATTTGAATTACATTCTTTGAATATCTAAAATTTGAGACTATGTTATGTGCTGAAGATTGTCCTAATTTATTAATATCTTTAAAAGTGTGTTTACATATCTACAAAATTAGATATTGTTTTGTCATCATCAAAAAGGGGGAGATTGTTAGGGAAATCCCTTATGATATTTTGAAAATGACAAAATAAATCAAAGGCTACTAACGTGTTTAATGATTGAGTAATAGACGATGCAAATGATAGAAAATGTAAAGGATATTATTAAGAACTATACTTGGAAGAAGCAGAAGATAGACTCTATGTTGGAGCTGAATTTGCTTAGACTATGTCCAGACTTTAAGGATAAATATATTCAGACTTACGTCCAGATTGTAGAATCAACTTCAGACTGAATAGGTCCATAACGTGATAGGTTCAGAATGGCACAAGTACAGAACGTGATCCAGAATGTGACAAGTTCATAACATAGCATGTTCAAAACGAAGCAAGTTCAAAACGAGACAACTTGACTGAACATGACACAAGCCCAAAACATATAACGGTTAGTGATCTGGTTTGGATTTTATACCAAGCTAGAATTGATTGACTCAATTAGCAATTGAATCTTGAATACAAGTTCTTTCTAAACAAATAAACTCTACTTATGGAGATCAATATTCTATTTGTATGAGCGATCATAATCAAGTGGGGATTCTACTTCTATCACTCAATAGTTACCTAACCTTCTTGCTATAGTTGTGCCTAATGGGTAGATTAGAAGACTGTCACGCCCCGAACCCCGAGCGCGCGCACATCCCACTGCGATCGATCAAAAATGCGACATCCCAGGATATGTCGCCGACCCATTCATTTCATTACGCATGCGGAAGCGAAACAAATCTCCTGACAACATTTAACTTGGGATATAAAAGCAGGCAATCAATCACAATACCAAACACTCAATTATAAACACATAGGTTTAAATACAACATTGGACTGTCTACTAAATAGACCAGCTCGACAAAAGGGGAACTATCTTAAGATCAACTAGCAGGACACGTTCACCGATCCTTCAGTTTCCACCTTTCCAGACTTAGGGCTTCGGGTCCTTCACGACCGCCATCTAGGGACCTGAAATTTTGGCCCACAACGGGGTGAGACATTGTCTCAACAAGTTCGACCCCCTAAACCCCTATTAGAAAGAAAATACACCCCGGGTGGCCTAGCCACATCACACAAAAGACTTACCTCGTCTTAATTTCTTCCTGCAGATTAGCACAATTTGTATCACACAATCTCAAGTAGTAATAATAATTCAAACAATTGGAACGCCATCACTTTCATATAAATCACAATCGCACTTAGCACGCGTTCCAATTATTATTCACTACCACACAATGGCATAGCCTACTCGCAGTTTGGCTATCTACTCACATTAATGCCAGGCATCACCTCCCCCTTGGAGCACGGCTTCGTTACTACGTCAACGGCATTCCCGAAGGAGCATAGGTCCAGTTGGCTTAGCCTCTACTGCGACCCGCATCTGTTGTAAGGGGCATCCCATATAAGGGCAAGTCCGGCTCAACAGCCCAGGACGATTCCTCTTAATTATCACACAGCCAAATCATACTTGGCCCCAGGACACTTTGCATTTCACTCAATGCTTCCACTTAAAATAGTGATCCCGGCCATTTTTCTTCATATTAAAAATATTCCAGAAATTACCACCCGTGGTGGCGGCGTAGTGGTTGAGCTTCAGTTCCTTTCGGGAGAGGTCTGGAGTTCGAATCCTTGCGTCGTTTGCCTTGTTGGAAAGGAACCCACGACTTGCCCGGTGCAGAAAGGGTGGTGGTGACTCTCCTGCTCCTCCAAGGTTTACTCCGCCGCGAAGTGGCGCACAGAGGTTCCCTGGGTACAAATATACAAATATATATATATATATATATATATATATATTCCAGAAATTATTCACGTATGTGGGGGCACGCTAATTTTGAACCAGAAAGCCAATATCTCACTTTTTCAAACCCCACTATTTAATATAATCATTAAAATCTAATTTTTGCACCAAAACCTGACACTTGGGTTTTTATGAATAAAATCCCTATTTACCACAATCAACACTCAATTTGCCAAATCCATTCATCAAATTCAAATTCTAAATGCACAGCAGCGATCAGCACGAAATTCTGAGCAATTGAGGTCATAAATAATTCTTTTGAATTTTTTTTATTTTTTTTAAAATAATTTTCGGAATATAATAAATTATTAAAAATTCCAGAATTTCAAAACATTTAAATAAATCAAAAATAAAACCTATTATGTCACATCAAGGCTTATATTAAAATAAACCTACTTAACTTTAAACTAAACACACTTTAACTTAATTAAACACCCTAATCTAATCCTCAACCAAATAAACTAATCTAACCACCTAAACTTACTTAACTTAGACTAAGCACACTTAGGGCATCATTAACCGTCTAATCAAGATTTAGTGAGCTAAACTCACCGGATTAGTGAGTCGAGCGGACCAAAATGACGGGATCGACTTTCCTCAAGGCAAGCTGAGCATTTGGGGTCGGGAAGCCGGCCAAAACGGGCCAAAATCGAGCTGTGAAACCCACTTTTCTTGGCTACTGTCTGCTGCTGGTTGAGGCCGAAAATGAGTAGATCCGGGGCTTGGATGAGACGGAGAAGGACCGGGGAAGGTTGAGGGGTAGAACCGGACATAAGCGGAGCCCGAACGGTGGCCGGAGGTGGTTGATCTGAGGCTGGTGCTGGTCGAACAGCCTCCTGGACGCACGAGCAGAGGTCGATAGAGACGGCCAGGCGTCAGCCAAGCGCGGACGAGCGCGGGCAGCGGTGGAGCGCGAGACGGCGAGTGGCGATGGCGGTCCTAGCTCCGGCGGCTTGCTGGTCGATCTTCGCTGCTGTTGGCCCTCTCAGATCTACTAGGGACACCGAGCACGAGCATGAGAAGGAGGAGAGAGGGAGGCGATGACGCGGTGGTGGCGCGAGTGGGCGGCGAGCGGGCTGGCGGTGCGAATGGCGGCGACAACCGGCGACGAACAGAGCTGTGGGCTGCTACATCCCGCTTCTTCGGTTGCTGGGCGTGCAAAGAAGGAGAAGAAGATGGAGAGGGGGGTGCCGATGGGAGAGAGAGAGGGAGGAGAGAGAAGGAAGGGGCCACCTCTTTTCTTTTCTTTTTCTTTTTCTTTAATCCAACAAAAATGGCCCATCATGACCTAAGATGACATCACCTTCCACTAAATTCAAATCTCCCACAACAATCTTCAATGGGTCCAATTCCATCCTCCGCCGTGGCACACGAATTCTTAAATTTTGTACATCACATTCTTCAATTCTCTTCTAATTAAACCAAATTAAAGTCCGTAAAATTAATCCAATGTCACCACCCTTCAATTCACATATTTACTTGACCATAGAACCATTTTGATCTCAAAAATACCACCAAAAGCAGGCCTACCAAATTTCTGAACCAAATTAACTATACCTTGATTATTTTGCTGAAAAGCTCGGCTTGCATGAAAAATATTCCAAAGATGAGTCAATATTCCTAAAATGATTTGTGACATACCCAGACTTCCAATTTCTAAATTCGATCTCAATTCACAGTTAATTTCATTTCGGCACGATACTAGCGCGTCCTGATCTACCGAGCAGCTTTTAGAAATTTTCATGCATTTGACCTGTGATTGATCAATTCAAGCCACAATGTACATCTTTGACACATTGGCGACTTTCAGTTGTCGGGGTAATCTCAAGGTTTCAAATATGGACATAAGGTACCCAATCGACAGAAAAGTCGGTCCAGTGCCGATCAACAAGAATTGTGCAATCTGGTGGAATCACCTACACCTGGTCACATGCCTCTGTTGAGTCGACCTATCTCCGGTCTCTAATCGATTTTTAATTGTGTCGTAATGACCCTTGCAGATTAGCTCGGTTGAAAAGTCCCTTCCTAATCAAATTCTCGAGTTTGATACATTAAAATCTCTTAACGGCTTCACCTGATATACTAGTTTTCACATGAGTGGCCAACTCAAGGAAAGGAACTATATGCGTGCCAACGAAATGTCCATCTCAATTTATTGAAAATAGAATTGGAAAATCGGGATGTCACAACTATTCCACTCTTATAAAAATTTCGCCCTCGAAATTTAAACCATTAAAATTCTTCTTTAAAATGGTGGGGTACTGTCATCTCATCAATTTTGCTCCTTCATTCTGCTTCGCAATGCTATCCAAGATCCTCAATGTTGTCGAAACATTTCCAAATTAACCAGACCAACTCTTGATTTCCAAAAAGGCTAAGCACTTGTCCAATTTTACAAAAATGAAATTTGTAATTTTTTTTTCTTTTTTTTTTATTTTCCTTTCCACTAAGCGGCTAATTGCCGCTTCGGGGATTCGAACCCCTGATTTCGGACCTGTGGCTTCGTCCCAGGTACCACTCGGCTAGAGGCGCCGACGGTGCTCCAAATTGCTTTCTTTTCCCTTTTTAAAGCCAAATTTCTCCTTTGATCTCAAACTCGAAATATTCCACCAATTAAACAGTTTTGGCTCTCCTTTCATAACAATTCGAGACGTCCCTATCCTAGGCAACATCCGAGGAAGAACATGATTCTACCTGAAATTCAAAGGTTTCCGACGTTTAACTGCATAATTTTCTCGACGGTTCTGAGCGGTCCTTAATCTGTCACTAATATTTGCAACTGCTTCCACTTACTACTGAATTGACTCAAGGTTGTGACCTCTCATTCTCTGATCTCAACTCAACAACTGAAGTTCTGAACACTCTGCTCTGCACTGATTAAAAAGAAACTATCTGACTGATCTGCTGAAACTGGGAACCTCTGGTCAAGATCTAATATAACTCTAACACTGATCTTGGCAACTGCAATCACTGACTACTGTACTGACCCTAGCTTGTGATCTTTCTTTCCTTGACTTCATCTTAGCAATTGAAATTCTGCACTCTCTACTATGCATTGCTTAAGAAAGAACCATCTGAAAACTTTGCCAACTTGGAACATTTGATCTAGATTTGAAATACAATTCATGCCCGGCACTCCATGCAGATGATTTATATGATATACATACACTTCGGTATATCTATTCTAATCGAGATCTTTTCGTGTTGCACTAAGGTGAGTTGACTCTGTTCATCTGTCGACCACAACCCCATAAGGAATCAATACTCTTCCCGACTCCTTAATAAGTCTGTCATAACATTCCATCATGCTATACTTCCATTCCCACACAGGACTCTCTCAAGTGCTTGAAAAAGCTTTCCTGGCTTACATTACCAAATTCTCACTTACGGATACATCCAACACTTACAACTTGTTCGGCGATATCTATCTTCATACCGATCTACCAATCCCAATGATGTAGATTCTGACTCATCTTCGTATTGTCTGGACAATGCTGAAGTTGCTATGATGAGCTTCCCATAAGATCTCTTCTTTAATCTCTGTATCGTCAATTACACACAATCGTCCTCAAAACCTTAGCGTCCTATCTTCAGAAATTTGAAAATCAACATCTCTCTCATCTGCATTCTCTTATAGAATCTTCTGAATTTCTGAATTTGTCCACTGAAGCGTTTTGATTCTGATCTGAACTTTCGGCTCAATTCTGAGGGTGGTCATAAGATTCAAAAGGTGGCCTACCGTAGATTTGAAAACCGAATTTCAAACTTCATCAAATAAGATCCAATCCTTGAGTACTAACTGTGCAACTAAGGACTCTCGACTCAATGCATCTATAACTTTGCTCACCTTTCCAGAGTGATATGAAATATCATAGTCATAATGTCACGCCCCGACCCTCAGTCATGTGACCATCCTTCAACTTTCGGTCGATTTTAAAATGCGATATCCCAGGACTACATATCACCGACCCTTTCCTTTTTAATAGCACATGCGGAAGCAGTTATAAAAATCCCTAGACAATAAAGCAATGGGATATATAAGTAGGACTAGAAAATTGAACCTGAAAACCAACAAGCTTATGTACATCTATAATGTCTCAGTCATACATGTACATATACAAACCATGCTAAAAATGTTGGTTTTTACTCAATTAGATCTACGGCAACAGTCATCAGGATCCTACTCTGGTTCATCCTCGGGGTTCTCCTTTAGATACTCCTCTTCGAGTTCTTTCTCCTCAGGTTCTTCATTAGGGTCCTGAAATGTTTTCCCCAAACCGAGATGAGACTACGTCTCAGCAAGTTCTACCCCCTAAGACCCGATTAGTAAACTAATACACCTTAGGGCTGCCTATGCACAACATGAGTAAGAGGACTTACCTTAGCCTCAAATTCCACCTGCATATTAGCACAGATCAAATAGACACCCAAGCAATCACATCACAGATCAAAGCATCGATCAAATTGACCTAGTCGATTACACACCAACAAGACCACTCACGGTCATTTCCATTCAATCAATCAATTCACAACATCAGACCCAAGCAATGATCAATCGACCTCGTCGATTACATCTCATCACGACCCATGCTTGGTCGGCACATTCAATACTATCTATAAAGTCCTATCAAATCAGGACTGCTCACTCAAAGCTAACAAATAGATAGTATAGCTCGCCCAAAGCTGATAGAATAGGGCCCCCAGGCCAATTTAGTATACTATATATGCTCACCCAAAGCTAATAATATATTACTCGCCCAAAGCTGATAATAAGGTATACTGCTCACCCAAAGCTGACATATCGCCCGTAGGTCGATATAGTATACTGGTATACTGCTCACCCAAAGCTGACATATCGCCCGAAGGCCGATATAGTATACCATATGCTCACCCAAAGCTGATAATAAGGTATACTGCTCACCTAAAGCTGACATATCGCCCGTAGGTCGATATAGTATATTGGTATACTGCTCACCCAAAGCTGACATATCAGAGCCCGTAGGATGATATAGTATACCCCCGATACTCACCAGAAGCTGCCAGACCCACTGATCCGATATAATAATATGCTCACCAGAAGCTGCCAGCCATACTTTTATAGTATACCGAAAATAATCATTTAATCAAATCACCGTTTTTATCATTTCTAATAAAAATACCCGTGCATGGGCACACGGTCGGCCTTAGCCAAAATAATATAATTTCCTTTCCACAAGTCCCACCATTATCTGTAGTCCACCAAAACACTTTTGGTGCCGTTAACCGACACCCGGTTATTTTCCAATTAATAATCAAGGATTATTCCATTAAAGAATAATTCCCAATTTCACAAATAATTCAATTCAGCACAAAATAAAGCTCAATTAAATAAACAAACCGCGCCATGACAATCAGCACCAAATTTCAGTCGTTGATCATCCCAGTTGAATTTCCGGGAAATAAATAATTAAATAAATAATTTTGAAAATTAAATAAATAAATACAATAAATTCAATCTAGCATAATATAAAGCTCAATTAAATAAACGGACTGCACCACGATCATCAGCATAAAATTCTGGTCACTAGCCATCCCAGTTGAATTTCTGAAAAATAAATAATTAAATAATTAATTTCGAAAATTAATATTTAATTCCTAAAAATTCCACTTAGACCCGAATTGCCTAATTAACACCCGATAAGGGTCGGGAAAAATCCCAAGAAGCATCCAATAAATAGTATAGGCAATTCTCTATCTAAGTACACTAACCAAACAATTAATATGCAATGCAATTAACTAATAATCGCTAATCCATTCTAATCTAACCACATAATTGCACTTAAGTAAATCTAATCAACCTTTAAGTATAATTAGCAAACTAAGAAGGCATTAGTGAGTAAAACTCACTCAAAACGACGGCATCGACTTTCCTCAAGGCGGGCCGAGCATTCGGGCTCGGGAAGGCGGCCAAAACGGGCCAAACAGTTGCTGCAATACCCATTTTCTGCATAAAGAGTCCCTCCAATCGGTGCCGGTCTGGGTAAGGTTGAGAAACTTGCCGTGCTCGTTCTGGTCTGCACATTCTATTAGTAAGTTAGCCAATGCTCTTGGGAAGCCGCTTTATGTGGACCAGAGGACTGAGCAGATGGCCATGCTTACCTTTGCTCGTGTGTGTGTTGAAATCACAGTGCAGCAACCTATCCATGAGTTTCTTCAGCTTGAGCTTATGGGAAAGATGGTTGTGGTAGATGTTGAGTATGAATGGAAGCCTCTGGCTTGTAGGAAGTGTGGAATATTCGGGCATGATTGCAGTAATGCTGGTAAGGGATCTGAACCATCTATGCCAGTTGAACGGAATGTTGAAGCTGAAGTTCCGTCTAGAGCTGAGGCGTCTGTTCTGGAAAAAGGTAAGGGTGTGGCTGACCAGCCCACTCTGGGTCGTGGAGGCAAGAATGACGACCCCCTTCGCCCGCTTGATTGCAGCAGATCTCAGCAAGTAGGTGAGCCGAGCTCCCCAGCAAGGAATGAGGGAATCCCCCATGAATCCTCCTTGCCTGACCAGGCTAATCTTTCCGGCGCAGAGTCTGAATCTGTATCAGGAGATCTGGATTGGCAGCAGGTGAAGCGCAGGAATAAAAGGAAAAAGAAGAAAGCAGCAAAACAAGCTGCTGCAGCAGCTGCTGCTGCAACTGCAGGAAATCCTATCCCTTTAGCATTATCAGTAAGTACGGAGGACATTTCCAGCGATGATGATCTTCAATCTGCAATTGAATCTACTATTAAAAGGAAACCTCCTGCAAAGGTTCCTACCCGCCATGATCAGACCCAGTGTCTCCCTCCTGACCCTTCTCCTGCAGTGGTCCCGAAAGTTTCGACTATGGGGAGGAAGCCCCCCAGGAAGAGGTAATCCCGTTCTGCTGTGATTTTTTGGATGATTATCGGTTTTTGGAATGTTCGTGGAATTTTGGATCCCCTGAGGCGGGCTGAAGTCAGGCGTTTTGCTATTACGAATAACTTGTGCTTCATTGGTCTTTTTGAAACTAAGGTGCCTCAGGACCGTTTTGATTCTATTTCTACCACCCTTATGAGGGGTTGGAATTGGCTCTCGAACTATGAGTTCTCGCCTCGCGGAAGAATTTGGATTGGTTGGAATCCAAGCTTGGTTTCCTATTCTGCTATTTCTAGTAGCGATCAGGCGCTGCACGGTATGCTTAAGTTCAACAATTCTGGTATTTCCTGTTGTGTGTCTGCAGTTTATGGGGAACACTCCTTCTCCCGCCGGCGTCCTCTATGGGAGGACTTATGTTATTACAGTGATATCCTTCGTCATAACCCCTGGTTAGTGGCTGGTGACTTCAACGCAATCATGGATCCTTCGGATCGTATTGGTTGCTCAACCAACTGGATTTCCTGCTTTGATGATTTTCCTCAGTGCTTATCTCGTGCGGAGCTGTTGGACCTCAGGTATGTTGGTTGCCGCTATACTTGGTCCACATCATCTGGTGACGCCAAAAAAATGAGGAAAATTGATCGTGTTTTAGTTAATGGTGAATGGAATGTTCGGTTCTCTTATTCAGAGGCTAATTTCCTCAATCCTGGAATATCGGATCATAGTCCTATGACAGTTAGAGTGCTGCAGCCGTCTAATAGGTGTAAGCCTTTTAAATTCTTTGATTTTTGGACTCACCATCCTGACTTTAAGGCCACTATCCATCAGGCCTGGTGTACTCCTATGACAGGTGTTCCTATGTTTCGTCTGGTCTCAAAACTTAAAAGGGTGAAATTGCTCCTTAAATCTCTCAACCGAGATGCCTTTTCTAACATTTCTACCAAGGTTGCGGAGGCTAGAGAAGCTTTGGAAAATGCCCAGATGAATCTTCAAGCGAATCCAGCTTGCCCCGCTCTTACTCAGGAAGAAAGGGAGTGTCACCGTGTATTCCTTGAACTGAGATCCCATGAGGAATCGTTCTATAGACAGAAATCTAGAGTTAAATGGCTCAAAGAGGGTGATAGGAATACTAAGTTCTTCCATCAATCTATGAAGAGAAGACACCTATTAAACCGAATCCTTTCGGTGAAAGATCCATCTGGAAATGTCATTACTGATCCTCTCTTGGTTCCTCAGGTGTTTGTTGATTATTTTTCTGATCTCTTGTCCTCGAAGGAAGGTCTTCTTAGGCCGTCCCTTGAGGAGGTGCAGCGTTATGTCCGCAAGCCTTTGTCTCAGGACCAAGCTGGCGCTCTCGGTCTTCCGATCTCTGATGCTGAAATCAAAAACACGATGTTTTCGCTTGCAAAAGGTAAGGCCCCTGGGCCAGACGGCTTCCCTGTTGAATTCTATAAATCTTGTTGGGATTCTGTTGGTTCGTCTGTGTTTGAATCAGTGCATGATTTCTTTCGGAATGGACGCCTTTTAAAAGAGGTAAATGCCACAATTCTTGCTCTTGTTCCGAAGGTTCCCAATGCTAGCGCAGTCACGGACTATAGACCTATAGCATGTTGTAACACAATCTATAAGGTGATCACTAAGATTCTAGCCAATAGAATTGCTGGGGCTCTTGGGAATATGATTGATCAATCCCAGAACGCCTTTGTTAAGGGCAGGAGAATGAGAGACAATATTTTGCTAGCTCAGGAACTGTTTGCAGGATTTCACCTGTCTCCCTACCTCCCTAAGTGTGCAATCAAGGTGGATTTTCACAAGGCTTATGACACCGTTGATTGGGATTTCCTAGAGCTTGTTCTACAAGCTTTTCGGTTTCCCCCCCATTTTATAAAGCTTATCATGGCTTGTGTGCGATCCCCGAGTTTCTCTATTTCGGTTAATGGGGATCTTCATGGGTTCTTTCCGGGGGGTAGAGGCATGAGGCAAGGTGATCCCATGTCCCCATACCTCTTCACCTTGGTGATGGAAGTATTCTCCGGCATATTAATGTCTTACACCGCTAATCCGGACTTCAAGTTCTATTGGAGATGCAAGCCTATTCAGCTTTCCCATCTATTTTTCGCGGATGACGTGTTCTTGTTCTGTCAAGCAGATTGGTGCTCGGCGGTCATGTTAAAAAAAGGGCTGGACCGGTTCTCTTCTTGGAGTGGTTTACTCCCTAACAAGGGTAAAAGTGAAATCTTCTTAGCTGGTGGTGATTCTTCGTTGAGGAACAGAATCCTATGGGCATTTGGTTTCCAGGAGGGAAAGCTTCCAGTTCGGTACCTAGGTGTTCCCATTATTTCTTCCAGATTGAAGAGAGCGGACTGCATTGCACTAACACATCGTATTACTGCTAGAATTCAATCTTGGACGCATAGATTTTTGTCTTTTGCAGGTAGATTGCAGCTAATACAATCTGTTCTTCATTCCATCCAAGCCTTTTGGACGAGTGTCTTCACGCTTCCCTCATCGGTTTTGGAGGATGTTGAACGGATAATTAGACAATTCCTGTGGAAAGGAACATCTCTTGGTCGGGGTGGCGCCAAGGTGGCCTGGGATGACGTTTGTTGCCCAAAGAATGAAGGGGGTCTTGGAATCCGGAATATTAAGCAATGTAATAGGGCTTCCATTGTCAAATACATATGGATTCTCTTCTCTGACAAACAATCCTTATGGTGCCGATGGATACATTCCATTTTCTTGAAGAAAAAGAATTTCTGGATCGCTGACAGACCAAGGACTTGCTCCTGGATGTGGAAAAAGATTCTGCAGCTCAGACCCTACTTCCGCTCATCGTTTAGTTGGGTTGTTGGTAACGGGTATTCTATCTCATTATGGTATGATCATTGGCTACCGTGTGGCCCGCTTGATGGTTTCCTTCCCCCATCGTTTAGGGATTCTATTGGCATTCCTGATTTTGCTGTAGTTGCTGATCTTTATACCCCTATCGGTGCAACGCTTAGATCTCTCTTCGATAGTTGGTCTATTGTTTTGCCGGTTCCATCTTCTGTGCAGGACAAATTCACTTGGCACCACGATCCCTCGGGTGTATTCTCTGTCGCTTCGGCTTGGGAATACATCAGAGCTAAGAGGAACTCGGTTCAATGGGCTGCCCTTGTTTGGGACAACGCCCTTGCACCTCGCTATCAATTTATCTTGTGGCTTATATCGAAAGACCGCCTTCCCACTCAGACGATGCTCCTCTCCTATGGCAGAATTGATCATTGTGTTTGTGCCTTCTGCAATGAAGTCCCGGACTCGGTGGATCATCTCTTCTTTGGGTGTCGCATCTTGGCTCCTTTGGCCTTCTTTTGGGCCGCCAGATGCAACATCCCCTGGAAGTCCAGAACCTGTAAGGAGCTCCTCAATTGGGCTACAAAGTTCTTTAATGGTAAGGACTTCTATCACAGGATGGTCCGCTTCTCTTTTGGAGCCTTATGTCATATTATTTGGAAGAAGAGAAATGCTGCTATATTCCGAGGCGAGGTGATAGCTATTCCTGCCCTTAAGAATCACCTTATTAAGGCTGTCAGGGACAAAGCAATCTCCTTCTCTAAGGTCCCACCTTCTCCGAGGAACCTAAGGCTCCAGAGGTGTTGGGGATTCGACCCAGGGGTCTTCTCATCTCATTGATCGTCCGGCTGCTCCTTTGCCTGGTTCTCCGTTCTTAGCCTTTTTTGCTGAGTTCGGAGGGTTGCCGTAGCTGTTTGGCTTGTTGCTTGGTTGCTGTTTTTTCGTGTCTTGTTTCTTGTTCTTTTCGGGAACCCTCTCACTCCTTGTTTAGAGTGTAGCTTCGGTTCTTTCCTTATGTATTTGGCCTTTCTCTATCTATATATATAATTACCTTTTACCAAAAAAAAAAAAAAAAAAAATACCCATTTTCTGCCCTCTTTGTTCGCTGCTGGTTGGGGCTGTTCCGGCGTCGGTTGAGGCAAGCAAGGGCGACTAGGCTCAAGGGAAGGCAGGTGGTGGTCCGGCGAGGCTGTACGATGACTCCGGTGGCCTGCTAAGCCGCTCACGGAGGCTAGTCGGTCCCTCCAACAGACGAACAGAAGCTGCAGGGTTCAGGGGTTGCAGGGAAACGGCACACGCGGCCAAGCGGTGGTGCGACCGGTGGTTCGGCGAGGCGGCGTGCGGCTGGCGGTTGCTGCTTCGGCTCCAGGCGATGATGGCCTCTGCTTCTGCTCGTGGGTCTTTGAACGAAACCGAGAAGGAGAAAGGAGTGTCAACGGCGGCTGAAGGGGATGAGGGAGAGGCGGAGGGCGTAGGCGACGCACGGGCGGAGCAGACGGCGGCGTGCGGCGTGAGGCGGCGACGACAGTCTTGGCTCCAGTGCGGTTGCAGCTCCTTCAACATTACTGGCCTCTGTTTCTACTTCTGCTTTGTTCGAACAAGAGGGGCGGAAGAGAGAGGGTATCGAGAGAGTGAGAGAGAGAGAGAAGAAGACAAGAGAGAGAAGATAAGTTTCAAAAAGTCAAAAAGTAAAAGAAAGGAGAAGCAAAGTTGAAGACAACAAGAGGGCAATCGGTGGAGGGGGTTCACGCACGAGGGAAAAAGAATAAGAGGGAGAGAGAGAGAGAGAAAGAAAGAGAGAAAAGGGGAAAAAGAGTGTTTAGCCAAAAGGGGAAAAGACATGGGAAGAAAATCAAAAGAAAGAATTTTCTCAAATAGAAAATTCTTATTCCAATTTCTTTTGAATAAGCTCATTTAATCCCAAAGGAAATTCCAAACTAGAGTTCTTGATTCCCCTCTTGCATTTCTGCATCCAATTTCCCTCTTGAATTTCTCTCAAATAACTCTCAAAAATCAATTGATGTCTTACTTATCAAATTGATTATTTTCCTTATCCAAGAATCCCTTATGCTTCTCAATTTCCCAATCCCCGACTTCAACTGAACGAAAATGGCCCTAAACTGACTTTTTCCCAAAGAGTCTCGGTTGTCAGAAAAATCTTCTGAGACTGAGTCGAGATTCCTAAAATTTATTGTGACAAGACAGAATCTTCAATTTCTGAAATCGGACTCAAATTGGTAGTTAATTTCACTCGGGCGTGTTTTTAGTGTGACCTAGGCTACTAGGTAGTTGTCAAAACTTTTTAGGACAAATGACTCGTGGTCGATTTTCTTCGAGCCACGATGAACCCACTCGACACATTGGCGACTCTCGATTGTCGTGAAAATCTCGAGGATTCGAATACGGACACAGGGCACCAAAACGACAGTAAAATCAAATTAGTGCCAGTCGACGAGAGCTTTCCAATTTAGTGGAGTCACCCACGATCGGTCATTCATCTCAGTCGAACCGACCTATCTTTGATTTTAATTCGATTTTTAACTGTGCCGTAATGATCCCTAAGGATGAGCACGGTCGAGAATTCAATTCCTGGTCGAATTCTCAGTCTATCTGCCTTAAAGTCCTTAATAGCCTACCCAACTAGTCTAGTTATCTCGTGAGTGGCCAACTCAGAGAAAAACACTGTAGTCGCGCCGATGAAATGCCCAATTAATCTAATCGAAATCAGAACCCGAAAATCTAAATGTCACACATAATCCTTAAGGAGTTCCATCCAGCGATGCTGTCTCATATTCAACTCTTAAGGTCTCAATTGACGGGACGCGTATGCAACAACCCTATCATGCTGTATCAACATGCAACCCAATCCTTTAAACGACACATCACCGTAGATCTCGAATCCTACTGGACCAAATTGGAATAGTAAGCACAGGTGCAGTAGTTAGCTTCTGCTTAAGCTCTTGGAAACTACTCTCGTACTTATCTGACCACACAAACTTTTCTTCCTTCTTCAGTAATCTGGTCAATGGCGATGCTAACACTGAAATCCCCTCTACAAACTGTATGTAATACCCTGATAAAATCCAGAAAACTTCCCTAATAAAATCCAGAAAACTTCTGATTCCTGTCACTGTCATCGGTCTTCGCTAGTTAATCACTGCTTCATTCCTGGCGGGGTCCACGAAGATTTCTTCACCTAAAATCACGTGACCTAGGAACGCAATACGAGTTATCCAAAACTCGCACTTGCTAAACTTAGCGTAAGATTCAAGAGTCCTCAAGGTCTGAAGTATCATCTTCTAATGTCTCTCGTGCTCGTTAGCACTCTTTGAACACACCAGGTTAACTTCAATGAACATGTTCACAAAACTAGTCCAAGTACCCAATAAACATTCTGCTCATTAGACTCAAACAAACAGCTAAGGTGTCCATTAAACCACACGGTATTACAATGAACTCATAATTGCCGTATCGAGTACAAGATGCTAACTTCGGTATATCTTTCTTCCTGATCCTCAACTGATGATACCCTGACCTCCAGTCGATCTTGAAGAATATCGATGTACAAACACAATGGACCAACTTTCTTCTTCACGAATAGAACGGGTGCTCCCCAAGGTGATGCACTGGAACGTATGAATCCCCTATCCAACACTTCCTGCATCTGCACCTTAAGCTCTTTTAACTCGGGTAACACCATCCGATAAGGAGCCTTAGGGACTGGCTCTGTTCCGGGTGCTAATTCAATCACGAACTCTATTTCTCTTTCTGACAGCAAACCTGACAATTCTTCAGAAAATACCTTAGAAAACTTATGTACCACGATTATGTTCTCCATATTTGGCTCCTCAACTGACGTATCCATTACAGCTGCCATGTAGATTCGATAACCAACAACCAGAACCAGGTCATCTTCAGTGACGAATAACAAGGATTGAAGTTCCTCTTCGACTTTCAGTGATTCAAAACTTTCGCACGCTAATTGAACAAACTGAATTATATCACTACCACGATTCAAACTAACAGAAAGCTCCTTGAGCCAAACCTTTTTAAAAATGACTCCCAAGTCATACTTAAGCAAATCCTTCAAGTACAACTATAGTCGGAGATCCCTCTTTCTATTACTTTATTACCACAACGAAAATCGTATAACCTTCACTGAAAATTTGCTGCACTATTCTAATAAAAACATCTCAAAAACATTCTTCCCTTGATCGATGCTTGGTCGACCCATTCATGCTCTTCCAGCCATCCTAGTGGCGTTCTATTTGCAGTAACAGTACTTACGCTCTCATGGACTTACACGGACAGTTCCTAACCCGATGGCCGTGCTAGCCACATTCAAAGCATGCTCCCATTTTTACTCTGACACTGGGCTGACTCATGCTTCCTTTCCACAAACTCGGCATACAATCAGTGAGTTCTCTACCTCCTATCAAGGAATATCATGCACCCTTCTTTGCACTGAGGTTCGTTCCAAGTACCTCACTAAATGTCCCGAAGCATGTTTCCTCTATTCTGTATTATCAACGGCGGTGACAGAAAAGCTGTGGTTCCATCTGCCTATACGGGCCATCTTTGATCAAATGGCCTTACTAGCGACACCTATAATAAGTCATTTCCCTCTTACAGCATAGAACAGATCCATGTCTTTTCTTACAGACACGACACACATCGATCGAGTTGAGCACTGACTTTCCAATTCTACTCTTCCGGTTGGGTGAAACATGACACGTTTCTTCTAACATCGACCTTTCTCCCCAATCGATTTCCATCTCTGTCTAAACTGAACCTTGACTCAGATACAATGGCTTGATCCTCGATCACAACTCCAGATTGGACCTCAACAGGCGTGGCAACAACAACGGTCACAACACTGGCAGCGGTAGAAACAACGGCAACAGCGACGGCTCGGTCTTGAGCTTACTGACCCAAAATGCTTCCCAAAGACTCTAGCGCCTAAACAATCCTATTGAACCTAGGATCATTCGGTGCTGCTACACTCTCAGTACCGACTTGCGGCGGTACTCTCACACTCGCGCTGGTCTAAGCCTGCGCTCTAACTTGGGTACCAACTCTTGTCAGCGTCCTACCCCGAGGTATACGTCCTACCGACCTCCTCCAAGGAGTTCTCCACTCCTGGTCACTCATGCTACAGTATCTTTATAGACACCCGTTTTCCAATTCCAACATTAGATAAGAATTTGAGTGACCCCACAAACACACTACCAAATAGCTATCAACCACATGCATCAACGTATTAAAAGCCTTTCCCACTAACTATCCATGACTCATCGCACCTTATCACTCCATACACAGACCATGCTCTGATACCACTTAAATGGGGATGTCACGACCCGAACCCCGAGCGCGCGCACATCCCACTGCGCTCGATCAAAAATGCGACATCCCAGGATACGTCGCCGACCCATTCATTTCATTACGCATGCGGAAGCGAAACAAATCTCCTGACAACATTTAACTTGGGATAGAAAAGCAGGCAATCAATCACAATACCAAACACTCAATTATAAACACATAGGTTTAAATACAACACTGGACTGTCTACTAAATAGACCAGCTCAATAAAAGGGGAACTATCCTAAGACCAACTAGCAGGACACGTTCACCGATCCTTTAGTTTCCACCTTTCCAGACATAGGGCTTCGGGTCCTCCACGACCGCGATCTAGGACCTGAAATTTTGGCCCACAATGGGTGAGACATTGTCTTAGCAAGTTCAACCCCCTAAACCCTTATTAGAAAGAAAATACACCCCGGGTGGCCTAGCCACATCACACAGAAGACTTATCTCGTCTTAATTTTTTCTGCAGATTAGCACAATTTGTATCATACAATCTCAGGTAGTAATAATAATTCAAACAATTGGAACGCCATCACTTTCATATAAATCACAATCGCACTTAGCACGCATTCCAATTATTATTCAATGCCACACAATGGCATAGCCTACTCGCAGTTCAGCTATCTACTGACATTAATGCCAAGCATCGCCTCCCCCCTTGGAGCGCGGCTTCATCACTACGTCGACGGCATTCCCGAAGGAGCATAGGTCCAGTTGACCTAGCCTCTACTGTGACCCGCATCCGTTGTAAGGGGCATCCCATATAAGGGCAAGTCCGGCTCAACAGCCCAGGATGATTCCTCTTAATTATCACACAGCCAAATCATACTTGGCCCCAGGACACTTTGCATTTCACTCAATGCTTCCACTTAAAATAGTGATCCCGGCTATTTTTCTTCATATTAAAAATATTCCAGAAATTACTCATGTGTGTGGGGGCACGCTAATTTCGAACCAGAAAGCCAATATCTCACTTTTTCAAACCCCACTATTTAATATAATCATTAAAATCCAATTTTTGCATCAAAACCCGACACTTGGGTTTTTATAAATAAAATCCCTATTTACCACAATCAACACTCAATTTGCCACATCCATTCATCAAATTCAAATTCTAAATGCACAGTAGCGATCAGCATGAAATTCTGAGCAACTGAGGTCATAAATAATTTTTTAAAATTTTTTTTAAAAATAATAATTTTCGGAATATAATAAATTATTAAAAATTCCAGAATTTTGAAAAATTTAAATAAATCAAAAATAAAACCTATTATGTCACATCAAGGTTTATATTAAAATAAACCTACTTAACTTTAAATTAAACACACTTTAACTTAATTAAACACCCTAATCTAATCATCAACCAAATAAACTAATCTAACCACCTAAACTTACTTAACTTAGACTAAGCACACTTAGGGCATTATTAACCGTCTAATCAAGATTTAGTGAGCTAAACTCACCGGATTAGCGAGTCGAGCAGACCAAAACGATGGGATCGACGCGAGGATCGACTTTCCTCAAGGTGGGCCAAGCATTTTCTAATGGGTTTTGACTCTATCTATATAGAATATAGATTTAATTTCCAATCGATATCGATATGGGGTCGGGAAGCTGGCCAAAACGGGCCAAAATCGAGCTGTGAAACCCACTTTTCTTAGCTGCTGTCCGCTGCTGGTTGAGGCCGAAAATGAGTAGATCCAGGACTTGGATGAGACGGAGAAGGACCGCGGAAGGTTGAGGGGTAGAACCGGACATAGGCAGAGCCCGAACGGTGGCCGGAGGTGGTTGATCCGAGGCTGGTGCTGGCCGAACAGCCTCCTGGACGCACAAGCAGAGGCCGATAGAGACGGCCAGGCGTCGGCCAAGCATGGACGAGTGCGGGCAGCGGCGGAGTGCGAGACGGCGAGTGGCGACGGCGGTCCTAGCTCCGGCGGCTTGCTGGTTGATCTTCGCTACTGTTGGCGCTCTCAGATCTGCTGGGGACGTCGAGCATGAGTAGGAGAAGGAGGAGAGAGGGAGGCGATGGCGCAGTGGTGGTGCGAGTGGGCGGCGAGCGGCCTGGCGGTGCGAATGGCGGCGGCAACTGGCGACAGATGGAGCTATGGGCTGCTGCATCCAGCTTCTTCGGTTGCTGGGCGTGCGAAGAAGGAGAAGAAAATGGAGAGGGGGTGCCGACGGGAGAGAGAGAGGGAGGAGAGAGAAAGAAGGGGCCACCTATTTTCTTTTCTTTTTCTTTTTCTTTTTCTTTAATCCAACAAAAATGGCCCACCATGACCTAAGATGACATCACCTTCCACTAAATTCAAATCTCCCACAACAATCTTCAATGGGTCCAATTCCATCCTCCGCCGTGGCACATGAATTCTTAAACTTTGTACATCACATTCTTCAATTCTCTTCTAATTGAACCAAATTAAAGTTCGTAAAATTAATCCAATGTCACCACCCTTCAATTCACATATTTACTTGACCATAGAACCATCTTAATCTCAAAGTACCACCAAAAGCGGGCCTACCAAATTTCTGAACCAAATTAACCATACCTTGATTATTTTGTTGAAAAGCTCGGCTTGCATGAAAAATCTTCCAAAGATGAGTCAATATTCCTAAAATGATTTGTGAAATACCCGGACTTCCAATTTCTGAATTCGATCTCAATTCACGGTTAATTTCACTTCGGCACGATACTAGCGCGTCCTGATCTACCAAGCAGCTTTTAGAAATTTTCATGTATTTGACTTGTGGTTGATCAATTCAAGCCACAATGTACATCTTTGACACATTGGCGACTTTCGGTTGTCGGGGTAATCTCAAGGTTTCAAATACGGACACAGGGTACCCAATCGACAGAAAAGTCGGTCCAGTGCCGATCAACAAGAATTGTGCGATCTGGTGGAATCACCCACACCTGATCATATGCCTCTGTCGAGTCGACCTATCTCCGGTCTCTAATCGATTTTTAATTGTGCCGTAATGACCCTTGTAGATTAGCTTGGTCGAAAAGTCGCTTCCTGATCAAATTCTCGAGTCTGATGCATTAGAATCTTTTAACGGCTTCACCTGATAGATTTCACATGAGTGGCCGACTCAAGGAAAGGAACTATATGCGTGCCAACGAAATGCTCGTCTCAATTTATTGAAAATAGAATTGGAAAATCGGGATGTCACAAAGACAATCCTCTAGATATTGTCCAATGAATAGTATAAAAGATAAGGAGTATTTAGGGAGACCAAGGATTGAGGAGCGAGTGAGAGAGATGAAGTGTAGAATATAGAATTCCAACGTTTGAGCGAACTTCGATCATATACATTTGTCTTTTATGAGCTTAAATTGTGTAATCTTGAGAGGTGTTAACAGTGTTATAAGTGTGTGCTTCGATGTAAGATAGTGAGTTCTATCGAAGTGGGTATAAGCAGCACTGGCTTTGGGGGAAGCGTTTGGGTTTAAGCGACACAATTTGACTATAACATTTCATTGATCATCTAATGGAATCTAGAAAATAGGCTGTTAACATGAGAAAGTGGGCGTAGGCTTGATCTAAGCCCTAAGCCGAAGTACTATAAATTTTGTGTGCAATTTTCTTTATCCTTAATCTCTTCTTAATTAAGTCTATTGCACACTTACAAGTTATTTTAGAAGTATGTTTCATTGCATAATAGATTCTGATCCTTGTTCAAACTTTGATCTTGAGTTGTTCTATTTCGTATTTATTTGTCAAGATTTTATTCTATCACCTATTCATCCCCATCTAGGTGTTTCCTACTAACCACCCTCAAGTTTTGCCCAACACAGCTGCCTAACACATTAGTCCTACGGAGCATGAAGAACTCCAACTCCAATTGAAAGTGTTAGCTCGTGTTAAGCCCGCCTTACTTCTTCCTAGGAAAGATGGATCACGTCATATGGGTATCGATAGCTGTCTGGCGGATAAAAGTTTGATTATCTACCAATTTTCCAATCCCATGCTTGGATGATCTTGTTGATCAATTACTTGGACCCTCTGTCTTTTTTAAGATAGACTTCCGAAGTGAATACCATTAGATTTGAATATTTCCTCAAAATGAGTAAAAGACTACTTTGGAGACTCGTAACAAGTGGACCATTCTACTGTTTGGCCTTCGAAATGCTCCAAATACTTTTATGCTTCCAATGGGAAAAATTGTCCAAAAATTCATAAACCTGTCATATGATAGCTAATTTAGTCTCAAACTTCTCAATTTCGTTTATTTAGTTCTAAACATTTTAATAATTTACCAATGTAATCATTCCAATCAATTCCAATCAAAATTCGCTAATGTGTCAGTTCAGTCAGCGTCAACCGTCCTATGTGATATAGCTAGCGTTAAATTAGACAATGTTCACAATTATTTTACTAATGTTATCTTCTTCTTTTTTCCTTTTCTTTTTTTTTTCTTTTCGCTTGTGACCAGTCTTAGCAATGGCTAGCAATTGGCCATAGGTGAGAGCTATGCGACACCTTAGCCAAATCTGGGTGAGGGCTTGCCAGCCCTCCCTATGGTTGCCACCATTGTTGAGTACTGACCATAGGTAAAAGAAAAAGAAAGGGGAAAAAAAAAAGAAAAGGAAAGTAAAAAACAGAAAATAATCTGAAATGTTAAGGAAATTACAAAAATCATCTACTTTAGCCTGGCCATGCATGTAGGATAGCCAGTGGTGTTTATGTCAATGATTTTTCTGTCAAAACTGAATGGAAGAACTAAATTGATAAATCATCAATAGATTTATGATTAAATTAATCAAATTAAAACGTTCAAGACTAAATTAATGGCCATACAATAAATTTAAGACTTTTTGAATAATTATCTCATGCCTATGAATTAAATAATTTGGCCTTTAATCGGGAGATTTGTTATCGTAAATTTGGTGACATGCCTGCTTAGAGCAAGGATAAGGAAAAACATGTGACAATCTCCCACGAGTATTCCGAGCAACGACAGCGAAACTTAGGGTGCGTTTGTTTGCGTTTCTGTTTAAAAATTGTTCCAGGGAATGAAATAGAAAAAAGTGTTTTGTTCCGGGGAACAATTTTTGAACAAAAAAAACGCGTTTGGTAAACTTGTTGGGAATAAAAAATAAACAGAAACACGTTTGGTAAATTTGTATAATTTTTTTATTTCTTTTATTTTTTCTATTTTTTTCTTATTTTTCCTTTTTCTCTTTTTTTCTTTTTCCTTTTTTTTTTTTTCTTCTTTTGGCCGGTCGCCGGCCTCGGCCATGGCCGGCGACCGGCCGACGAGGGCCGGCGGCCTCGCCCGGCCACGGCGAGGCTCGCCGGCCCCGGCGAGGCCGAGCCTCGCCGTAGCCGGGCGAGGCTCGGCCTCGCCGGGCCACCGCCGGGCGACGCCGACTCGCCCGGATCCGGCGAGGCCGAGCCTCGCCGGCCGCCGGGCGAGCTCGGCCTCGCCGGATCGGGCGAGATCAAGCTCGCCCGGCCGGCGCGAGGTCGGCCTCGCCTTGGCCGGGCGAGCTCGACCTCGTCGTGGGCCGGGCGAGGCCACCGACCCTCGCCCGGCTACGGCGAGGCTCGGCCTCGCCGTGGCTGGGTGAGGCCACCGGCCCTCGTCGGCCGGTCGCCGGCCATGGCCGAGGCCGGCGACCGGCGAAAGAAAAAGAAGAAGAAAATAAGAAGAAAAAGAAGAAGAAAATAGAAAAGTGTTCCTCAAATGTGTTTTGAAATAAGAAACACAAATTTGTTGTTTCTTATTTCTGTTTCTTTTTTGTTCCTGGGAACAAAAGAACAAAAAAGGAACAGAAACGCACCCAAACGCATTTCTGTTCCTTTTTTGTTCCCATGAACAAAAAAACAGAAAAAGTGTTCAAAAACAAAAAAAAAGAAACACAAACAAACAGAGCCTTATTTGCTAATCTCAAGAAATGTCACTTCTTGACCGACAAGGTAATCTTCCTCGGAAACATGACGACTAGTCTAGAAATAGAGATGGGTCCTAGTGAGATTGAAGCTATCACTGTAAGCCTCTTTCAAGGGCCATCACTCGCGCGTTTCGCAATGTTCATTGGATCAAGCTATTACTTTTTAAGCCCATGATGGTGGACTAGCAAGTCATTTTGGTCGTGGCAAAACTTTGGCGCTTGCTAGAGAGAACTTTCATTGGCCATATATGGTAATAGAAAGCGGCACGTTGAATGATGCAAAATTTGCCACATTGCAAAAGATGGAGGCCAAAGCACTGGTTTTTCCTTGCCGGTACCGATTCCACAAGCGCCTTTGGGAAGATACGAGTATGGACTTTGTAACGAGTTCGCCAAAGACTCAACGCAACAAGATATTTAATCATGGCTGGGGTTGTTCCATTTTATAAAATGGCACAATTTGTACTACATAGTAAGACTCTTGATGCTTTACATGTTACCGAGCTTTATTTTCGTAAACTGCCTACATGTTATTCCAAAGACATTTACTTCTTGTCATCATGTCACCCTTATGAGCAAGGATTTAGTCATGGTTGTGGTTGATCCATTTTATAAAGATAACGCATTTTGTAGCATATGGTAAGACTCTTGATGCTATACATGTCACTGAGCTTTATTTTTATAAAATTCGGGGCCTATATGTTGTTCAAAAGACAATAACTTCTCATCATGATGTCAACTTTATGAGTTACTTTTCTACATTATGGCAAAAAATGGGGACTCAACTTCAATTTCGTTCTGCTAGCCATCCTCATATTGATGGATAAATAGAGGGTGTTAACAGAATTTTAGGCAATTTATTAAGAAGCTTGATTGGAAAATATGTTAATAGCGGGATTTGTTATTAGCTCAAGCTGAGTTTGCCTGTTATAATTTGGTGAGTCAAACTACTGGAAATGGCCCATCTGAAGTTGTGTTTGGAAAGCATCATTTAAGTCCTCTTGAGCTTATATCATCACCCACAAAGCGTCAATTTAGTGGAGACGCTGATGACAGGGCCTAAGGAAATCACAGTCATATAAGTAATTAACGAAAAGAATTCCGAAGCAAATCGAGGAGTATCGCCATGAGGGTGATCTTGCGTTTTCATTTTTCACCGGCTCGTCATGCTAAGTTATCTCTATGAGGAGAAAGGTCCTTTTCAAGTTTTGGAGTGCACTGACGATATTAGCTAGAAAATTGAATTTCCTGGAGAGCATGGTGTTTCTGGTACATTCAATGTTGGTGATATATGACCATAGCATGAAAACCAATAGCTTGGTGCAGATTGGCCTCAAGATTATCGCTTGCTATGATTTCGAAAGGAGGGAATTATATAGGTAATATTTCGAAGCCTTTTTTGGAGATCTCAAGATTATCTAATGCTATTAGGATATTGGAATGATATATTTCCTAATTCTCAATTTATTTATTGGTTTTCTTAGGATTATTTTATCTAGATTAGGAATTTAATAATATTGTTGCCTATTCGAGATTCATATTTTTGATAAGTTATATTTTCTTTGCTTAGAGGTTACTCAAAGTGCTCTAGGCTCTCAACTATAAATACACAGGACCTTTATTGAAACACAATATAGTTGATCTCAACTATAAACTCCTTCTCAAGTAGTTTTTTTTTTTTTTTTTTTTTTTTGGTAAGGACCTCCTTCTCAAGTAGTTGATCTTCCTTCATATCTACATTTTCGATCATCACTTCTCACTACTTGAACCGACTAAGCACCTCGTTGTTATGCTTAAAAGGAGAAATCCAAGCCCTCCTCGAAACATCATCAGTAAAGAATAATACATTCCTGGCACCATCCTTGGACAAAATATGAGAGATCCCCATTAGTCTGAGCGTACGCAACCTAACAATCTATGAGGTCTGTTGAACTACTGTACTAAAATTCACTATTCACGCTTACTATAATGTCACAATGCTCACAAAAGTTCACCTTCTCAGTCTAGTGACCTCCTAGTAGATTGATTTAGAACCATCATCTGTCTCTCACTCATGTGTTCGAGTCTTATGTGCCGCAATTGTATTTTCTAGTGATCTAAAGCCTTCGACAATCTAGTAAACAAGCCATCAGTGTTGTTCCCTGGAGGAGATATAACCTACGGTCTATCTTCCCCTGCATCACAATCAGCATATCTCGAGAGACATTCAAAACTCCACATTCAACTGAGATGCAGTATCTGAATTCGTCAAGAGCACTTATGAGATAAGCTTCTTTCTCATCTTTAGTACATACCCCACATTAATCAATCTTCTTAGTACTCCATCTTGCATCATAATATGAACTGTTTTGATCCCTACAACTTCACAAGCAACATTGTTTCCCATAAGCACCTTGCCGACCTCAGTATACTAATTGATAGTTGGTCAATGCTCATGAAAAGTTGCATGATAAGAACATTCAAAATCAAACACACAATTATCACCTGATGAACTCGTGGTGACTACTAGCACATCATCGAGATTGCTTGAACTATTATCTAATGTAATAATAATATTATCATCGGCGGTAGACTCCACCTTAATTCATTTACCTTTTTATTCAGACAATCTCTCATGTGATGTCCACCTCACTGCAAAGATTATATTGCTAATTTCAAAAGTTTGAACTTGATTTAAAACAGCTCTCCATCTGCTACCTTCGACCTTTTGCGTTCGTCTCTACCCCGGATAACCCAACCTTACACCATATCCTTTGCTAAGTTATATACTCACTACTTCTTTTCCCACTCCTCAGCAAACAAGATAGACTTTACTTCTTCCAAGATAATTGTATTATATGCAAAATTAATTGAATAGACTAAATTGGCACCGGGTCAAAAATTTTATGACTAAATTAGAATTAATAAAACGTTTAGGACTAAATTGGCAATATTGCAATAAGTTTAGGACTTTTGTGACACTTTTCCCCTCAAAGGAAGTTAAGAATATGCATGTGGTTGATGGATTAGAAGATTTAGTTTGGAAAGTTTAGTTTGAATCTATTTTGAATGAGTTCATATTCCGAAGGAAAAAAGACAACTGAAAAGCCAATTGTACTCTTACTGACGAATCCATTTTGTACGGAAATTTGATGCTGTGTGAGGTTGCTTGATTCATTAGGTTTATATGCATATTTTTACTTTGATGGTATGCCCTATATTGTTTTGTAATTGTGTTATCTTATCAAATTATTATCTTAGAGTACGGTCATCTATTGTTCTTCCAAAGCACTTTTGCTAATTCAGTCATACATTTTTTAATTTTGCCAATTGAATTATAAATATTTTCACATTTTGTTAATTGAGTCTATCATACCAATTTTACAGAGATCGCTGACGTAAACATTAGTCATCCTATATGACACAACAAATACTGACGTAAATAATTTTTTAATAGTATTTTAATATTATTTATTTTATTTTATTTTTTTCTATTTTTTTATTCACTTTTCTTTTAAGGCAAGGGCTGCAACGCCGCCTTGCTTGCAGCCACGATGGTCTTCTAGGTGAGGGTCGGGGAACTGGGCGAGGTTAGCCTTGTCAACTGTAGGCAGGGTCACCTTCACTTACGACCAACGAGGCCATGGCAAGGCTTGCCTCGCTTGCGGTCATGATGGCCTCGCCTAGATCTAAGCAAGGTGAAGTGAGGGTTGCAACCTTTGCCAATAGTGAGGGCCAGACAACTCTTGCGGGCCACAATAGGAAGAGAAGTGAAGAAGAAATAAATTAATAAAAAAATTCAAAAAATTTAAGAATTAATAAATTTTGGATACTGGTTATGCCACCTAAGACGACTGGTATTTATGTTAACGATTTATAGTCAAAATTAATCTGATGGACTTAATTGGTAAAAGGTGAAAGTTTTTATGATTCAATTAGTAAAATAGAAAGATTAAAAATTGAATAAGTGAAAATGCAATAAGTTTGTGAGTTGTCATCATGAATTAGATCAATCGATTTCATCGTGAGGATATCTAAAAACCAAGATCCTTTAAGTCTGTACGTTTTTTTTTTTTTTTTTTTTTTTTGGGCTAAGCAAGATTTTTTTTTTTACCAATACTCCTCACGTCAATCTTGGAGTATGCAACGCATTTAAAACAATCATCTAATTGATTCAGAAACTCGTTACTACTCTCTGTGCTATTATGAGCACATATAGAGACTATTAAAAAAATTGTGAATTACTGATTAAAATTAGGAAATCTTGATTTTCTTCCTTTTTATCATTAATCCAAGATCAGGCTCTACCAAATTTTGGACGCCACTGAATTTGCTCGGAGATTAAGTTCAAGTCAGAAGGCATCCAAAGTTCAAACTCAAACTCAATACATTAATTAACGAAAAGCATTAATTATACAGAAGTTAACTAAGATAAAACGTCCTAATTTCCTTGGAGTCACTAGCGTGTATAATGGCAAAATTATGTGAAAACGAGATTGCATGGACCCTATAGCCATAATTGTTAGGAGATTAAAAGTTGACCGATATCTTGGGGCTGGATTCCTCAATTATTTAACTAAAATCAAATTTCTGATCTTATGTAAATTTGATTTTGAGTACTATACTACCCTTAAGTGTTAACTGAAATAAAATAAAATAAGAAAACATTTAAATCAATTGTGATGGATGCAGAAACCTCACTCCCTCCTACTGTTTGCTCTAATATGTAATAACTGAGTAGAGTTCCGTTTTTATATGTTTTTATGTGAATTACGACTCAGACGAAGAAAGTTTGATTTTCTCCCCTTTTATCTTTAATCCGAGATCAGATTCCACCAATTTTTGGATTCCACTTAATTTGCTTTGAGATAAAGTCCAAGTCATAAAAGATCCAAAATTCGGGCCATACTAGGTCAGATTTCATTACGGGCTCAAACTCCGGAGAATAAATTAACAAAAAGCATCAAATATGCATTAGTTAACTGAGATAAAATGTCCTAAGTCCTTAGGAGTGGGGAGTCAATAGTGTGTATAAGCGAAATTAGGTGAAAATCAGATTGCATGGACTTGATAGCCATAATAGTTGGGAGATAAAAAGTTAACCAATTCCTTGAGCTGGGTTCCAGATTCGAATAAAATCGAATTTCTAATCTTCCGTTGCATTTGGTTTTAAGAATCATCATTACAAGTATTATTGATAACCACCATGCTTAAGTTTCAACTAATAAAAAAATAATAAAAATAAATAAATTAAGGAGTCATTTAAGCCGAGAGTGATGGGTGTAGAAATTTAAGCCATTAGGTTAAGAAAATATCAAATTTATCTATAATAATTTGGAGAAGGCAGATATACTTTTATGCAAACTTTCATATAAATCGCAGCATATTTCTCACAAAAACTTGCACTAAGCACTGGGCGGCAGGGGCAACAGCCCAACGAACCCCCTTTCTATTCGTCATTAAGCGCGGATATGGATGCGATACAAAACACGACAACACCCCCCTCTTTTTTTGTGCCAATTGGGTGGAGCAAACATTACGTGTAGACCTGTGAAACAAGGGTATACGATCAGGTTCGAGTCAAGTCGAAAATGATCCGACCTAAATTAACCTATATAATTTATTTTGACTTATTTATAGATAATGCAAATTTGGTGACTCATACCTAACCCACCCAATCCGACTTGTATTGTTAAAACACTTTCATACATCATCCAACTTAGAAAAACTCATACCCAAACCAAGGTGAGAGCGCATAGCGAGCGCGCACGAGATCAAGTCATAGAGGTGCGTTAATTCCAAACAAGTTGTGAACCCATTTAACGCCCATATTATTTTGAGTTTTACCATTCTAAATCCAATTATGATCCATTTGTTGAATACAATTAACTAATATAACAACTCATGCCATGAACTATTGTTTAAAAAATGAATCTATAACCTATTTTTGATAAGTATAATTACATAGATGAATAGCGAATCAGTTACATTAAGTTGAACTAAACTTTTAGATTAACCTTTTGATTACTATAACTTAATATTCAATATGAAATATCACCCGCCTAGCTAAGAATCTTCGAACACACATACATGCCCTACACTAAAGTCTTCTTTCTCTGTCCAAGGCTTGAAATTATTGTTCTCGCTCCCGTGTGTAATGTTGAAACTTTTATGCTGGCGTAGATCCTCCACGTTATGTAAAGACTAACACGCAAAATAGTTCTTCAAGAAGAAAGTACATCTGACTTGGGCGTTCTTGCAGGATTATCTTGGTATGTACGTACAAATCAGCTATACTTTCAAGGGCACAATTTGCTTAGGTAACAAAATGAATAATATTTCCAGTGAAATAACTTGCTAATATAAGGACGTGATTAGGTAAAAGAAAATTATAAACTTACATTTCTCTAGATGACGAAAAGAAAATCATGGCTGTGCACATAATTCCTACAATTCCTAGGTTTGAATAGTTTTATTGCCATTGTTGTGCACATGATTTCATTGCAGTTGTGCGCATGATTTGTCTAACCTAGATTTGAACTGTTTTATCAGCATGGTAGTACACGTGATTTCTCTAATTCCTTTCTCTAATTCTCTCTGATTCCTAGATTTGAACATCATCATGGTTGTGCAAATAATTTATCTAATTTCTAGGTAGATAATGATAGTTGTACGCATGATTTCTCTAATTTTTTTCTTCCTAATTTCTATGTTTCAGCGGCTTCATCATCGTGGTTACGTACATGATTTCTTCCTTTCTCTAATTCCTAAGTTCAAATATGAACATGCTCGTGTACCTGATTTCTCTTAACATCATCATTTTGTGCGAATGATTTCTCTAATCCCTTTCTCTAACTCCCAGGCTTGAACATCATCATTGTTGTGCGCATGATTTTCTAATTCCTTTCTCTAATACTTAGATATAAGGATAATTATATATAAATAAAAAAAAAAAAGTTCTAAACCTATTGTAATTGTGTCAATTTAGTCTTAAACTTTTTTTGGGCTAATTCAGTCATAAACCTTAAGCAATTGTGCCAATTCGATCCATCTTACCAATTTTAGCCAGTCCGTGTTGACTTGGACACCAGCTAGCTAATGTTGAAGTAGACAATTTTTAATAATATTTTATTTTTTAAAAATTGTTTATGATTTTTATTTCTTATTTTTCTATTCTTTCCCCCACACTGCTGGCAATGCTTGTCGACCACTAGGCGAAGGCCGTGAAGCCCTCATCGGCTGTTGGTGAGGGTTGCAGCCCTTGTGGCCCTCGCTCGACTTCACCTAGATCTAGGCAAGGCTTAGGGGCTGTGGGTGAGGCGGCTACGCATAGACTTGGGCAAGGCTAACCTTGCTTGGGGGTAGCGGCAAAGGCGGCTTTGGCCTCGCTAGCAGCTAGGGAGGCCATAGCCATCTTCATCCACGACTGGGGAAGGCTGCCTTGCCTGAAGCCCCCTGGACTTGCCCAGATAGAAAGGAAAAATGATACTAGCTTTTTTTTTTTGGTAAAGGTAAGATTTGTATTGATAAGATTTTGCAATACTAGCTTTTGTAGATAGAAAATGGAAAAAAATACTATAAATGTCATAACTTTTGTATGATGTTCATTTTACTGTTAGAATTTTCCGTTGAATCATTTCAATGCCACATTGTAGAAAAAAACAATCACTTATATACCTCTAATAACAATATCTGGCAAAAAGATTTATGTCGCCTTTTTATTAAAAAAAAAAAAATCCACATGGAGGATGAGGTGGCCTTTAAGAATATCCGACATTTTTTGTAATCATTGATGGGGAAACCTGGGGTTTCATTTTGTTTAATCGTAGAATTTGAACCACTGCCGTGCCTTTCTTATAAATAGCTTGGATTTTTGCTAGCTGTTAAGTGTTTGATGTGATTAGTTAAATCGTGCTTATGATTCAATGGCGAGAATCGAGCGAGAGGAAAACGAGGACCGAGCATGTCTCTATTCTCGATTTCTTTTTCCAATTGCTTGAAGTGGCAGCGATTCTTCACCTGCTCTTCCAAATTCATCTCCTAGTACCTCGTTAATGGCATCTGCAAGGTTCGTTTACAAAAAAAGATGAATAGGCCTAATAAATTTCAGTCACACAATCACAACCCAACATTGAGGGTCATTTGGAAGAAATAAAGAGTTTCGTTGTTCATAGTTTCGCAATCTAGTTGTGTAATTTGTGGATAACCATGACTAGAAAAGGCAAAACCCTAGGCTTATGAGCTTTGAAGAAAGCTCAGTCACGTAGCAGCAAGGCCGAACTACAATTCCCGGTAGGTCAAATAGCTCGACCCTTAAGGCCGACAAGTTCCCCAAGGGTGTCAGCACTAAAGCTTCGGTCTACCTCACCGCCATCCTCAAGTACCTTGCAACTGAGGTATGGTTTTGCTGATTTCCTGATTCAGCTTCTTTGCGTTCTTTATTAATTGAGAGTCTAATTGATTTTGCAAATCACTCAAGGACTAGTCAGTTAAGGTTCAGGGTTTGTTTGTCAATTTGCTATTGCTATCTCTTTGTTTGATTTAATGGCCTAAAGGAACGTGATTTGTGTTCTTGGTTTTTGTACGTTCTTGAATTCCTAGGCTTGCAAAGGTTTCATCATCATGGTTGTGCATATAATGGCGGTCACATAATTTCTTCCTTTCTCTAATTCCTAGGTTTGGACATCATCATTGTTGTGCACATGATGAATGTGCGCATTTCCTTTCTCTAATTCCTAGGTTTGAACATCATCATGGTTGCACACGTGATTTCTCTCATTCCTGTGTTTGAATGGTTTCATCATTATGGCTATGTGCATAATTTCTTCTTTTCTCTTACTCTCAGGTTTGGACATCATTATGTTTGTGCATATAATGGTTGTGCGTATGATTTCTTACTTTCTCTAATTTCTAGGTTTGAATGGTTTCATCATCATAGAAGTGCAGATGATTTCTTCCTTTCTCTAATTCCCAGATTTGGACTCATCATGGTTATGAGCATGATTTCTTACCTTTCTCTAATTCCAAGGTTTGAATATCTTCAAGGTTGTGTACATGATTTCTTCCTTTCTCTAATTCCTAAGTTTGGACATCATCATGGTTGTGCAATGATGGTTGTGTGCATAGTTTCTTCCTTTCTCTAATTCCTAGGTTTGAACATTATCGTGGGTCAAATGATTCACTAATTCCCTTTTCAATGGTTTCATCATCATGCTTGTGCACTTTATTTCTTCCTTTCTCTAATTCCTAGGTCAAGATATCGTCATGGTTGTGCACATGATTTCTTCCTTTCTCTACTTCCTAGGTTGGGACATCATCATGGTTGTGCACATGATGGTTGTGTGCATAGTTTCTTCCTTTCTCTAATTCCTAGGTTTGAATATTATTGTGGTTGTACAAATGATTCGCTAATTCCTTTTCCAATGGTTTCGTCATCATGCTTGTGCATGTTATTTCTTCCTTTCTCTAATTTCTAGATCTGAACATCATCATAATCGTGCACTTTATTTCTTCCTTTCTCTACTTCCAAGGTTGGAACATCATCATGGTTGTGCAAATGATGGTTGTGTGCATAGTTTCTTCATTTCTCTAATTCTTAGGTTTGAATATTATCGTGGTTGTACAAATGATTCCCTAATTTATTTTTCGATGGTTTCATCATCATGCTTGTGCACATTTTTTCTTCCTTTCTCTAATTCCTAGGTCTAGACATCATCATGGTTGTGCACATGATATCTCTAATCCTAGGTTTGAATGGTTTCGTCATCATGGTTATGCGCATGATTTCTTCCTTTCTCTAATTCGTAAGTTTGAACATTACCATGGTTGTGCACGTTTCTCTAATTTCTATATTTAAATAATTTCATCATCATGGTCGTGATTTTAATGGTCACAATAGAGAGTTGGGTAAGATTGACAATGCTTGAAGGAATGGTGGTTATTCGAGAACTTGATATTACTCTGGAAACGTGAATTTAAGTGCCATTTGTTAATGGGCTAATCACTCATAGACAAGAGACATAAATGGGCTGTACTCAACCTACTCAATGCTGTTTATGTATTCAGCAGTAGAGCTTTCAAAAAATCAATATGAAGATTGAAGTAATGGGCTAAGTTCGGAATATAATTATAGAATCAATATAAATATATGAATAAATAAACAAACATGAAAACCTATAATCGAACTAGACTAGACACGATAACGTCAATTAAATTGATCTTTTCACTAAATGAGTCAATCTAGCAATGCCTTATAACACATAAATCTAAAATGCTGGAGAACAAAGATATTGCCAAATAAACAATGCAAAAATTGCGCCACGAAAGATTTGATTTTCCGTATGCTTAGAAATTTTTCCTAGACAAAAGGACTAAAGGACCCTATAGTTTAGTCACAATATGCAGAGTTTCTTAGATCTGCTTTGTCAAGTTCATTTTTGAGAAAACAAATTTCATAAATCTTCCGATAGTGATTTCTCAACAACAAAAAATCATAGCATTAGAGATCTTGAGTTCTTAGTTTTATTTGTAAAGTGGTATTTAACCCATGAAGGATATTCTAATGCACTAGAATTCTTTTTCGGGAGCTGGACATGTTAATTGTCCAAGCCCAAGCCCGCTTAAGGCCATATTCTATACATGTGAATCTCGCTTAGTAATGGAGATCCAAAGAAGTAAATTGGGATCTTGCTGTTATATGGTTATGTAAAGTTTAGAATTAAGGAGCAGAACCGAACATAGAAGCCCAGTTTGTCGATTTGCTGGGGCGAACTCGGCCTGGTGTAGAAAATGGCCATGAAAGCGGAGCTAAACTGACGGGCTCTTTTTATTATCTTCTTACTCTTTCAAGTTTCCAGAATGAAGTTAAGGGAATCGTGTGCAAACAAGTCAATCTTGTTCCTCCTTGTCCCCGGGTGAGGTCAATCCTTACCATGGTTGGGTGAGGTTGGCCTCACTCGATGTCGCCTCTAGCCAATTGCTAGAAGAGAAGATTAAAAAATAAAATAAAATATTATCACAAATTGTTTACATCAATACAGTCCACGCTACATAGGATAGCTAATGTCCACGTTAGCCAATTTCTACCAAAATTAGTTGGAATGATTCAATTGGCAAAATGTGAAAAAGTTTATAACTCAATTGACAAAAATGAAAAATCTACAATTGAATTGACATAAGTGTAATAGTTTTAGGACTTTTTAAACATTTTTTTTGTATTTACGTCCTTGATAAATAATTGCTGCCAGGGACGAAAATTTGCTTGTTCCTCCTACTCACCCACTGAGAGGCGCTACCATGGCGCCGTGTCGACCTGTCGCATGGTGGTCACCTAAGAGTTTATGTCCGTTAATGGCACGGTGATAGTGAGATTTGGGTAGATTTGGCCACCGCAAACCACGATGTTCACCTTGCTTGGGCGACCACCCAATAATGACGGAACCCCGAGACGATGCCGGCAACCAGCAGTGATCGAGTTCCTTCGACTCTCCGTATCTCATTCATTCGCATGTTCTTTGTCATTTGTAGCAGTGGTCGCCATCGAAAAATGGCCACCACCACAGGAGGCGAGTCACTTCCTTCACTGCAGTACCTAGTTTATGATTATTATTATTATTATTATTGATGTTATTATTATTTATTTAAACTTAGTGCAATATCCTGCTTCTCGCCAAATAAGACATGGGATATAACCTTCAATTGCTCCTCTCTCGTTAACAGAAAAGAAAATGTAGCTTGACTAATGTAGCAATTGTTCCTCCAATCTCTTGTCACTCCACATCCCTCTTCTCATCGTACCTCTCTAATTGTTGGGTTATAAGTTATAAACATTACATATTTGTAAACCACCAATAAGAGTTATGACTTTTTTCTAACCAAAATGGAGGAAAACCCCACCTTAACTGTAATTAGGCGGCATACTTCACCTCGCAACAAGGGGTTTATCCAATCAATTCGCAATTAATGACAAAAAAAAAAGGTCACATTCCAATAGCTCATATCATTGATGGCATCGAAGCACCTCTACCCAGCTGCCCCGCACCTATGCACATGTGTGTGATTAGTCGTACAATGGCACCGAATGCCTTGGTGGTCACAAGGTGTAGCACAGCAATGGGCGATCGACACTTGCATTGATAGGTCATGTTTTTCCTTATCTCTGATTGGAAGAAACTTCCATCAATCATGTCTCTGATTGGTTTACAACATATTATAACATGGAATTTGCAAGAAGCCGGGTAGAAATATGATGTCACCCGAAAAGTAGCTTCTATAAAAACGTTTTTCTATTATTCTTTTCTTCGTTCTCTCTGCTGCGTTGAGGTTGCCTTGCAGGAGAAGGCATGGCTAACGCCTGGTCAACTAAAGAGAATCAACAAAATTCAAAGTACGTGTGGGTGTAAACAAGCCATTCATAACCACATTCATTTTCTCACAGCTACAATCCCTTATTTCTCTCGGGCTTTTGTGCACTCACCTCTTTTACAACTTTTTTTCCACCGAATATATCTCTGAGAAGATATCGAGGTTTGTATTTTATTTTATTTTTTTTAACGTTTGTGCATATGTTTGTGTCTAATTCTTTTATTTATCTTCCCTTCATACTTGAAGATAACCGGTTTTGTGCATTGACAGTAACTATCGCATGGTGTTCCGTGGGACAAAACAAATTGCGTTGAAGATTCAGGTGAAATCCCAGAAATGCAGAGCCAAAAAACTTGATCATCGCTGAAGCAGACGGCAGCAAATCGACACCTAACAAATTTCGGTTTACCTAGGTTGATCAACCTTGTTTACCTCAAATTTCTTGTTAATAATTGACATTTATTTGGCCACACAAACATGAAGGACCAAATATTATGGATCATTAGAAAACACGAAAAATAGATAAGGAAAAATGTAGTTAATATAGAGGTGAATATGTATGAGGGGAGTTCTTGAGGATGCAATGCATCTAATTAAGGCAAACCTGCAACATCCATCAAAAAGCAACGCCTGCAACCTACGAATATAAGCACACAAATGACCACCTTGATGAACTCTGAAAAAAGGGGAAGAAAAAAAGGTTCACAATTACTGGAAAAAAAGGTCAAAATGTGTTGTTCATGTTTTATTGCTTGCATTTTAAACAAACCATTTCAAAAGATTAAATATCATGAAAACGTCTGATGTAGATCGAGCATATTTTTAGAGACGAAAAAGCCACATAAGCAACGTTTTTTTTTCAGTCAACACGAGAGTTTTTAATTATATAGATAAACAAAGATATCCCAGGGCTCGTCAAGGGTTGACTAACTAATATTCTGAAAGGATTTTTCTTTTCTGGACTTTAGCCATCTAGTCCTCTACTCTATTGGACTTTAGCTCTTCTTCTTCATCTCTCTCTCTCTCTCTCTCTCTCTCTCTCTCTCTGCGCTTCTACAGATATGAACCATTAATGCCCGAAGTCTCCCATATATGGTAGAAAAACTAGAGCTACTCTTTTTTAGCGAGATTTAGAGCTTTAAGGTACTCTTTTGCCAGTTCATCTTTCATGTCTCCTCCTGGCAAAGGGGACTAGACATTCATTCTCTCTCTTTCAGTACGGATCTGGACTCTAGTTTTACCGTAAGAGTTGAGACGACCCTCGATATAGTTGCCATTGTTAACCTGTGCTTCGAGAGCGCATTTCTTATCTTTGGGTGCTCTTTGTAGACAAATTGGAGTGCTAATATGAAGCGGATAAAAACATGCCCGCGTTATAAAGGCAAATTAACCTACAAAAAATCCGTTGTAATGAAAGAATGAAAAAATGAATTAGTCTTCACATGAAAAATTAAACCTAACGAATATCATTGGAAACATATCCGAGATGAAGACAAGTTTATATTTTAAAATTACTAATTACTTATAAAATGTTTTTATCTGTTATTAATTTTTTTTCTAATTCTCTAATTTTGATCAATTTGGCATGTAATAAATGATAATTTGACTAGTGCTAATAGGCATTTCAAAGTCTTCATTTATTTCGATATATTCAATCATATTGATCGACAGTAGTTTGGTACTTTTTGTTTACTGAACTCTTTAGTCAGCAAATTTTTTATTATTATGCTATAATTTATTTTTACTATACAATACTTATCATTTTATTAGATGTACGTGTTTCGAATATCTATTCATTTATTAGTATTTTATCAGACGTTAATATAACTTCAGATCCGTGCTTATTTGAAATCGTCGCCTGTCCTGCTGTGTAAAAGACTAGGAGTGGCGTCTTTTCCTTGGGAAGGAAACTCTTTTTGTCACTTTGTTTACAAATCTTACATGGCTTAAACCTTTTCCAAGTTCATAATTGTTGCGACTGACCCGACGGTGAATCCCCAAAAGAAACGCTAATAAATTACAAAGCCAAATTTTTAGCGTGGACTCTCTCAAAACCATATCAGTCACAATATTTAGATTTCGATTAGATCAATTTAGGCAGAAGTACAGCGCAAGTGCCACAACTTGGCACGCCGGGACACTTAAGTGCCATAACTTCCAAACGGTACACTTAAGTGCCACTTTTTTTTTCGAGTGGGACACTTAAGTGCCACCTCCGGCGACCCTTGCCGGAAATCCTACGTGGCATTTTTTTATTATTATTTTTCGCCTACGTGGCTCGCCGGAGCTCCAAATCAGCATAAACATTAAAAAAATTAAAAAAAAAGAAAATTTTAAAAATTTTAATTTTAAAAATTTAATTTTAAAAAATTTTAAAAATTTTAAAAAAAAAAAAATTTTAACAATTTTAATTTTAAAAAATTTTTTAAAAAAAAAAAAAGGGGTGGGGAGGTCGAACGGGGCCGAGGGCGAGCCCTCGCCACCGCCGCCTCCCTGCCGTCGCGGGAAGGGCCGGCGACGGAGGGGGGGAGGGTCGCTCGCCGGCGACCGACCCCGCTGCGAGCCCTCGCCGTCGATCGGCCGGGGCGGCGACCCCGGCCGACCCTCCCCCTCCGTCGCCGGCCCTTCCCGGCGACGGCGGGAGGAGGGCGGCGATGAGGGCTCAGCCCTCGGCCGCCCGTTCGACCCTCCCCCTCCTCTTTTTTTTTTTTTTTTTTAAAATTTTTTTTTAAAATTTTTTAAAATTTTTTAAATTTTCTTAATTTTTAAAACTTTTAAATTTTTCTTAATTTTTAAATTTTTCTTAATTTTTAAATTTTTCTTAATTTTAAAATTTTCTTATTTTTTTAAATTTTTGAATATTTTATAATTTAATTAATTTTTATATTATTATTTACACGTAGACACGAAACGGCGTCGTTTTTGCGTTTTCTCCGCCACGTCAGCGTGCAAAACGACGCCGTTTTGGACTAAGGTCGCCGGAAAATTGCCACGTCAGCCATTTGGCCGGATTTTCGCCGGAGTGGCACTTAAGTGTCCCATTTTGCTCCGATGATGGCACTTAAGTGTACCATTTTAAAGTTATGGCACTTAAGTGTCCCGGCGTGCCAAGTTATGGCACTCCAGGTGTCCTCACCTCGATCAATTTAACATGCAATTTCATTTCTTTAGTGTTGACGCCAAATTTTGCCTATTATATTTGGCGTTTATTGTATGAGAATATTTGAAGTTGGTCCCAACTTCTAAACAAAATTACCATTAGCATAATTCATATTTTTCATCATATGTGAATCGCATAACCCTAGTACCACGTTATCACATACAATTGTACGTGTGATTGAAAGGACTTGTTAGAGATGTGATCGGCCATAGTGAGTTTAAAATTCGCACTCGACTCCTCGAGAAGGAAGCGTTCTGCACCTGGTTGCGCCTTCACCGCCACACACGACGTCCCATTGATTGCTATCACCCGCCGCAACACCCTCACGGCAGCACTTCCGTCCATTGCAATTCGTGCCCACGCCCTCTCTGTTTGCTGCCGTCCCTGCTTTCCAGCAGCAGGCACCACTGTCCTGCTCCTGGCGACGTTGTTGCAGAGGATCGCCGCTGCTGTCCCGCTCGCTGGTGGCTCCAAGTTGCTGCGTATGTAGATTCTCGACACGTTGCTCGTGGTTCCAACGATCGCCATGTCTGCTCTGTTGCCGCACCTCGCGTTGTTGCCGCTTCCTGTGGTGGAGTTGCCGTCGCTGCCTACTGTCCTTGCACGCCACGTAGCCTTCCCGGCAGCCCCCTTGTTTGATGTTCTGCAGGTAGTCGACGTTAGTTTGGTTACCCACCGCACAGAGAGAAGAAAATTTATGCCAAGGAAGTAGAGTGGTGACGATGATTAAATAATCAAGTGAAGACAAAGGGAGACGTCGCTCAAAGAACAACTCACTATATTTTAAAATTTAAATATCCAAGATAGTATTCACTTCACCCTGTTTCATTTTGAAAAATGGAAGTTAGATCTTTTTAATCTTAATAACTCCAATCATATTGGTTCCAAAAATTAGCATGTCATCAATATATAAAATGAAACATTTGGGTGAAGTAAATAAGAAGATCGCCATATGGAGAAGTTAGATTTGCTAAAACACCATAGTCTTTAGTGAATTTAGAACATATACACTTATAAGCACTATTATTAAAATCATTAGACAATATGATTGAATAAAATTTTCATGCCATTGATTGGGTTCTTGCTTAAGTCCATAAAGAGATTTAACCAATTTGTATAATTTCTTTTCATTTTTAGGAAGAACAAAACCCTTTAGGCGTTTCATGTAAATTTTCTTATTTAAATCTTTATTCAATAACGCAGTTTTGGCATCAATTTGATGAATGAAGATGATAAATGGATGCTAATGCAAAAATAAATCGAATAGATGTTATGCGTGCACAGAAACATATGCATTGGAAATTGAATTGCAAATGAATGGCAATGACGCATACATGAACCACATAAACACGAGAAGAGGATCAATTTCACATGATAGCAACGCCTTATTCTCGGATATTTCGATGAAAAATGATTTACAAGAAATCCACCATTGGACACCGAATAAATGTGCACGACTCAGAGTGAGGGCGACATGGCCACCGGGAAAAAGAGGCAGCATATTCAAGAATTGTACTTACAGTTAACAGCAACAAGTAGCTTGAGGCAACAAGACACCGGTTCTCCGTTCGATTGAAATCGACAGAATTTCACAAAGAGGACACCTTCTCTATATGCGCATCACACCCGTCGGACGTCTCTCTCTGATGATCACCATGGACGGACATGGGAACACATTGAGATACAGAGCAACAAAGAACAAAAAAAAAAAAAAAAAAAAAAAAAGCGCTCCGATTTTCGGTCTTAACAACAATGAAACATAAGCAAAATTGAGACTACTCGATAATGAGATTATTGATCCACGTCGCTGCATCCTCAGATTTACACAAAAAATCACAAACTACTTTGCAGAGATGTCGAAAGAGCATTTCAACAAACCGTTCATATGCATCGAAAAGTTTGAATTTAGTCAAGAGATCGAAATGATTTCTTGTCTGAAATCAGCATTTAGAAAAACAACAAAGTAACCAATCACCGACTAACATCCCAGATTTCTCAGAGATTTTCACAAAAGCATCACGACTAGCGCTCACCTTTAAGTTTTACCAAAAACAGGGCAAAACATGGAAGATGGTATTACCTCATCGAGGAGACATTCTCAGCTACGATCAATAGTTCGGTTAGCGCAAGGAAACTCCGGGAAACATTGCTTGTGAAAGTGAGAAACGGCTATGAGGCCCCGTATTCGAACGACTTGCTTTGAGTCTCCAAGACCAAGGACAGGACCGAACAGGGCATTCCTTGTGACAGACGAGTGAACATGGACGACACGTACTCCATGGAAGGGAACGATTGGCGATGAAGAGGAACGAGGGAGTTTGACGGGAATCACCGAGAGAAAATCTTCCCTTTATCCATGCGTACCCGCGTCACAGGAAGGACAGAATCCGTTGCGAATTTGCCTGACTCAGCGTTCTAGAATATGAGCTCCCTCGTTTTCGCTCTCGCGCGTTCTCATCTTTTTGTGCGTCTTGGCCGCTCGCTGGGCATGCTCGGCAGACGATTTGTTGCTGATGGCGCGGGCATATGTCTAGATTTATGACTTTGATCGACTTTGATTCCATTGTTGCAGAAATAATTCCTTAAAATTGTTGGGAAATAATTGATCGGGAAAAATGAAATCAGATTTTGAGACATAATAATACTCTATTTAATGAATTATTTACCCCGCAATGTTATTAATAGTTATTGACAAAAATATTCTAGGATACAATAAAGTTTCGAATGAAAATATTAGATAGCAATTTTAGTATTTGTTCAAAAAGTAAGAAAATATATCCAAATAGATACGATCTTTGAAATAACCGCAATCAAAGAAATAAAATCTGGAATTAAATATATAAAAAATAGCGCATTGTTTCAATAGCACATTATGATTAATTTTTATTATGATAATTCCAAATTTAAATAAAAAATAATAATTATGATAATTGTTGATTAGAGTCAAAATTAGTCTATATACAAACTCACATCTTTTTTATATGGAACAAAACATCTCTTGGTTTTACCACTCGCCAGGAAATTACTGGACTCAGTGCTGGTAGCAAGCGCGGCAAGTGTGTAAAGGAGGTGGCGGACGTTATGCGCCGGAAGACAAGATGTTCTCCTCCCCTCGAAGGATCCCTCCTCTTTTTTACGTGTGTAAAACTCTCTAGTCTATTGCCGAATTAGAACATGAATATATGGGCCCATAGTAAATAATTTAGCAATCTCTCAATCTTATTTCACTTTCCAATATAGCTGAGCACGTGAGGACCGAGAGAAAACGATGTTTAGCTACTGCTGAGGTTAAGAACATAGCCTGCGCCCGAGCTCTCCTCTGCAATGGAGGTTCCCCTCTACCGCTTGTGTAGTCCCCCTCTACCAGCTGGGTAGCGTCCCGTTACATCCCCATCCTCTTCGTGCAGCGAAGCTCCGCCTTTCAACCTCTGGGTGTTCTTCGGGCATCGAGGTTTGAAAACCCCTATTCGAACAATCGCAAACCCTAACTTGAGCCCCTTTCCTCCGCATCAAGGCACCCCCCATTTTCACTCATCTGACCTTCTTCCAACTCACAAACTCACGATCTAGTGATTCCAGGTTCTTTCTCCAGCTTCACTTAACAGAGCTCCCTTCAACCCATACACCCACGATCCCACCAAAACCCCTACAAAAACCATGGCAGATCAAACCAAAGAAGACAGGCGACTTGCAGCTCTCTGTAAAAGCATGGGCAAGCTATGGAATGCAGTCGACGTTGTCGATATACCAGGTGATATTTCTCCTGATAAATTATTAGAGTGTCGCAAAACCCTATTTGGCCGATTCTACACCAACCCCGATTTAAACTACACAGCCTTTCTAACACTCATGCGGAAAGTTTGGAAGACTGAAAACTTTACCTGTGCGACGCTGGAACCGGGTTTTTACTCTCTCATTCCAATCGGAAACTGAATCACAGCGAGTACTCCACACAGGACCTTGGTCCTTCTCCAGTCATCTCCTCATACTTAGGCAGTGCGAACCTGATACACCTGAGTTCTGTTATGACTTCAGCTATTGTGATTTCTGGGTTAAGTTTATCGGATTACCATATGGGAGGGTTACCTATGAAGTCATCGAGGAACTAGCCTCCAAAATCGGTGCAGTTGTCGAAGTGAAACTTGAAGCAAAAGGAAATAGTACCTACAAAGTGGGTAAAGCCAGAGTTAGATTACTCCTAGCAAACCCTCTGAAGACTGGTGTGCTTGTGAATCTAGAGAATAGGAAGATTTGGGTCGAATTCAAATACGAGCGACTGCCCTATTACTGCTACTCCTGTGGAAGAATCGGCCATTACGCCACGGAGTGCACCGAAATACCGTATAGAGAATCAGGGTTGGAACAGAACTTACCAGCTCGATGCGGTGATTGGCTGCGCGCCGAGGTGAAGAAATTAAGCCCCTATGGAAATATATTCTATGGCAAGCAGGAACTCCTTCCTGAAGAGGTGGATGCAGTACCCGAAACCCCACTACCACCTGTAATTGAAACAGAGCAGAACAGTCCTCCTGAAACCCAGCAAACACAAGTCTGTAGTACTCAGCAAAAGGGGAAGGAGATTTACCAACATTCCACATCTCGGGATATAATTCTGATTGAGGAGAAAAGCCCCCAGAAAAGAGGCAATAGTTGTATTGATGAAGAATCAATATTGATACTCCACGAGGAACAGATGAAGGAAGCTGATGCAGGGCTGGAGACAATCTCTCCTGCAAGGTCGAAAGGAAAATATGTGAAGTCGACAGGTTCAAAAAAGGTAAAAAGATTCTGTCCATATGGAGCACAAACAGCACATCAAAACTCAGAGGACAGTAATCAGCTAGTGGAAACACCTATAAGGGTGGCACGAGAATCAGATCAATGGGCTCTGGTGGCTAGCCCTAATAAGCCACCAAATTACCCATGAAACTACTAAGCTGGAATTGTCAGGGGTTGGGCAATCCCCTGACAATCCAGGCCTTGCGAGTCACTGTGACTCAAGAACGGCCCAATCTTGTTTTCATTATGGAAACAAAAAACCCTGAACAGAAAGTGCTCCAAATCAAAAGGAAACTCAAGTTTAAGAATAGTTACCTAGTTAATCCAGAAGGTACAGCAGGGGGCTTAGCTTTATTCTAGGATGATCAACTGCAAGTGTCCATCAACTCCTCCTCAGCCTCGGCAATATTCACCCAATGTCACCTGACAAATAGTAATCAGAGAATGAATATTATTTTTCTCCATGCTCCATATGTGTTCAGAGAAAGAATACAGTTATGGGAACAAATTCATTCAGCAAGTGTGAATTATCGACTACCATGGCTTTGCTTGGGTGATTTCAACAAAATACTCAATCACTGGGAGAAAGTGGGAAAGCACAGAGCTGAAACTTACAGGCTCACAGCTTTTAGAGATTTTGTAAGTCAGTGCTCCTTGATGGACCTCGAATGCAAGGGATGCTCCTTCACCTGGTCAAACAAACGTGAGGGAGATAATATGGTGAAAAAGAGACTTGATAGAGTTCTTTGCTCGCTTCAGTGGAGAATTACTTACCCCGATGCTGAATGTTTTGCACTCCCGGCGATAGGCTCGGATCACACTCCTCTCCTGCTATCCTTGGCTCACCCGAAGAGAAGAAAAAGAAAGCAATTTAAATATGAAGCATACTGGAATGATGAAGTTGAAAGCAAAGACATAGTTACCGATACCTGGAATGGCCTCGATCTCACCCCGGTGGAGAAACTGCAGCAAATACAGCAGAAACTGATTCATTGGAGCAGAAGCAAATTTGGCCACGCCAGGAAGAGGATTAACTGGCTGCAAGGACAACTCCAGAACCTAATGAACTGCATGCAAAGTAACGGAGTATCAGCCCAAGAAAAAAAGATCACAAAAGAAATTGACCAACTATGGCGACATGAGGAGATGTACTGGGGAATGCGGTCACGGATAAGCTGGATAAAGTGGGGTGATAAAAATACCCGGTTCTTTCACGCGACGACAATTCAGAGGCGATGTCGCAACCGGATAACAATGCTGAAAAATGAGAACGGAGATTGGGTTAGAGGGGAAAACCAATTGCAGAGGATGACAGATCAATTTTATAAAAACTTATATTCCACAGGGGGTCTCCGCAACTACCAACCCATACTAGAACTCATACCTACCTTAGTGGATGACCAAATCAATCAAACTTTGATGGCTCCAGTCACAGAGGAGGAGGTTACTCACGCTATGCAGCAGCTAGGGGCCCTCAAGGCACCCGGTCCTGATGGATTTCATGGCATATTCTACAAGGAGCACTGGCCAGTAATCTCCAAAGATATCTTCCAAACAGTACAGCTCCTTTTCACCACTGGTCACCTAGACCCTGCAATAAACAGAACACTCATCACACTGATACCCAAGATCCCACACCCTGAAAAACTAGAGTAGTACCGCCTTATTAGCCTCTGCAACTTTCTATATAAAATAATTTCCAAGGTACTCACAAACAGACTCAAACCAATTCTACCACATATCATTGCAGAGGAACAGAGTGCTTTCGTAGGAGGGAGGCAGATTCAAGACAACATACTGATAGTACAGGAGGTGCTACACAAATTACGAAACAGCAGTAGGAAAAAGAAGTTCCAGGCAGTTTTAAAACTTGACATGCAAAAGGCATACGATCGTATAGAGTGGGACTTTCTTAAAGCCTGTTTAGCAAGGCTAGGCTTCTGTGATCAATGGGTACAGATCATCATGCAATGCGTGACCACAGTTACTTACAGCATAAATTACAATGGTGAACCCTTACCTTCTTTTAAACCAACCCGAGGCTTGTGCCAAGGGGATCCACTCTCACCTTACCTCTTTATCATTGTGGCCAACGTGCTGTCTACCCTGATGAAGAAAGCAGTTCAAGATGGTTCGCTCACAGGAATCAAAATGAATACCCACTGCCCTACTCTGACCCACCTTCTCTTTGCTGACGACTCCATTTTCTTCCTGAATGGTACAATAGCAGAATGTCAGCATTTGGCAAATATATTAAATCAATACTGCTTTGCATCTGGTCAGGCAATCAATCTCAATAAGTCAGGAATCTACTTCAGTAAAGGTTGTCCTACAACTCTAAAGCGAAACATGGCATCAACTCTTCGAGTACCAGAAATTGCCAAGACAAGGAAGTATTTAGGAATACCTTCAGATTGGGGGCAATCCAAGAAGGACATCTTCGCGTGGATCCTAGCTCGGGTCAATTCCAAACTCGACAGCTGGAAGGAAAAATTGCTATCAAAGGCAGGAAAAGAAATACTCCTGAAAGCGGTAATACAAGCTATCCCTCAATACGCCATGTCAATTTTCAAAATACCTACATCAATTTGCAAAGCAATTGAGAGAAAGGTGGCATCATTTTGGTGGAAAAGCAACGATAAAAAAGCTGGAATTCACTGGAAGAAGTGGGACTTGTTAAGAACCAGGAAAAGTGAGGGGGGATTGGGCTTCAAAGACTTAAAAACATTCAACACAGCAATGCTAGCAAAGCAGATGTGGCGTATCCTTAAAAAACCATACTCTCTGCTAACCAAAGTAATGAAAGGATTGTATTACTCACAGGGTGACATCTGGAATGCTCGAAGAGGCTCCCGACCCTCGTGGAGTTGGCAAAGTATCATCAAGGCCAGGGATATGGTTGCTCCTCAGGTAATGCAGAGGATAGGCAATGGGAAAAACACAGCAATCAGAACAGATAGATGGCTAAAAAGCGGCCCTGTAGGAGGCCTAGCAACAAATCAAGAACCAGCACGAGTTTCAGACCTCATAAATCCAGACACAAGCGAATGGAATGAAACTCTACTACATTCTATGTTTGATGAATCAAGGGTCCAAGAAATATTAGCCACACCCATCAGCTTACCCGACAAAGAAGATAAACTGGTCTGGATACACACTAAATCGGGAGAATACGAAGTGAAGAGTGGTTATTTTATATTTAGGGATGTCATGCTCAAACCACAGGAAACACAAGCACATTCGTCTTATAAAGCTAGCCCAAACCTCTGGAAATACATTTGGCAGTCCACAATCCCACCCAAAATCAAAATTTTCCTCTGGAATGCATGCAACAACGCACTCGCAACAATGGAGAATTTGCACCACATAAAGACTGTACCTTCTCCTCTATGCCCCCTCTGCAAGCAGGAAGCAGAAACGCCAGAGCATACACTTCTCCTATGTCCATGGACTGCCAAGGTATGGAACTCATCTCCCCTGAATCTTCGCATCTCCAGGTTTGGCCTCACCTGGTTCGAAGAATGGATCTGCAGAATCAAACAGAACCCAATTACTTCGGACAAATTTAACAACATTGCGGCGATGCTTTGGAGCGTCTGGAAGGAGAGAAATCAGTTCATTTTCAGCCATCAAAACCCGAGGCCGCACTCAACAATCGCCAGAGCAGAGGCGATCTCAGCGAGTTATAGGGCCATGAACAGACCACCCAAAAGAGAGAAGGAAACAGAACACTTATCTGAAACCTGGCATCCACCTCCTCCAGGCAAGATCCGAATCAACGTAGACGCCTCCTTTGATCCAGATCTGGCAATCGACATCTCTCCCACTGATGGAACAAACCCCCCTCGCAACAGAGAAGACGCCTCCTTTGAAATCGATCTGGCCAACGAAACAACATCCACGGATGAAAGATATGGAAGCAACCCTCCTCGACACAGAGCAGCTATCGCCTGTATCTGTCGAGATCACCACGGCATCGTCGTGGATGGCTTCGCTAAGCAGGTTCCTGCGGCCTCGGCTCCTCAAGCGGAGGCGATTGCAATCGACGAAGCCCTAAAGTTCATCGCAAGCCGACACTTTCTCTCTCCTCAAGTACATTCTGACTGTTTAACTCTGGTGCACGTGTTGAAGTCTTCGACTGAACTCAACTGGGAACTGCAACCGATTGTGAGCCGGGCCCAAGCCAAACTCGCCCAACTTCCGGGCCTTTCCCTGGCCCACAGCCATCGCAGCTCGAATCGGCCCGCGGATTGGATAGCCAAGGCTTGCCGGAACAACTCCTTACCCCCGAACTGGATATCAAATCCCCCCCTGCTTTATTTGATCTTTTGTGCACTGATGTAATGGGTGTTTTATTCCCAAGACTGTATGAGTAATCAAAGTGCTGATGTTTGTCAATCAAAAAAAAAATATATATATAGCTGAGCACGTAGGAATACTACGCCGATTGCTTCTTCCCTATTTGCCATGATTTTTTTATTTGATTGTGAATCTCAAAGTAATCATGTGCCCACAATCCCCTTATAACATAGGAATACTTGCCTCCCCGACCGGCATCAACCACCACCAACCGCTAGCTCCGAACCGTTAACTCACTTACTGGAACCAAGAAAACTCTCTCCAACTTAATGATACACAATTGTTTCATGAAAATTATACAGAACATCATGAAATAATCAAAGCAAACATGATTCAACGAGCAAAGAAATGAGGGCACCTCAATCATCGAGTTTAAATAAGAACTGATTCTCGGTTTTCTTTGAGGCACTTTGTTAAACATATGATATGCACTAGCTGAAAGGGGAACCTAGGCTGGCTTAGGGCTTCAGTTCGAGCCAGGGTTGATGCGCGATGTATAGATGACACTAAAAAAACAACACATAGACCGATTTCTAACATTTGACCCAAGTTTAAGTAAAATACAACCGGGCTTGGCTAAAACAAACCAAGGAGACTCGGATCTCGTTCAAACATTTGTTAAAATAGTTGGCGCGCATTACTGAAATGAAGGATTCCTGGCTCTTCGTGACTCAACCAAGGCCTAGGTTTATAATACAGCATACTAGAACATGTATCAGCGATGGATCGACAAGACCGAAGTTCGCGCTCGCGCGAACTGGTCGGCCACGAGCTCCAGCCCGACACCCCCCACGAGAACAGAACGCGCATGCTCGAGAGACCTGGGAAGGGCTGCGACGGCTCATGAACGGACGACCGACGACCGAAAAATGCTCCTTCGACCTCACTCTCTCCAATATCTCTCTCGAATCTCTCCAAAAACCTTTCTCGAGCCCTCCACAGTAGAAAAATCAGAACCCTCTCTCTCTCCCCGCTCCCCCGGACTCTCCAAAAAAAAAAAAGAAAAACCCAGAACGGGTCCTCCTCTCTCCCTCTAAAAGGCGACCGGCAAGCTCGCATGGCTTCTGCCGGTGCCAGCTTGCCAGCTGACCTGATCCCGACCTGTGGATCACGGCTGCTTTTGCTTTCTGCTCCTGTACGTCTCTTTCGGCACAGAGGAGTGCGCATTGCGTGAGGGAGGAAGAAGGAAGAAGATAGCGTGGGCCGGGCCGAGGAAAGAACAAAGAAAATGGGCCTAGCCCAAACAAGAAAGAGGAACAAGAAGGGAGAAGAGAGAAAGCCAGGCCTACCCCCAGCCTGGTCTCGCTCTCTCTCTCTCTTAAAAAATATAATAGTAATTTTTTAATTAAATTTTTTCAAAAAGTTTCTAACAATTAATAATAATAATAATGCAAATTTTCCCAATGCCTATGTGAAAAAATTATTTTGTTTAGGAGTTAGAAATTAATCTCTAATTTTCTACACAATTGAGTCCTTAATAAAAAGAGTAAAATTTATGTGTCAATAATCATGTAAAGAGCTGCCAAAATGTAAATAGAGATTGAAAGCAAACTTGAACAATTGGTGTTTATTGATTGATTAGTGGTCCCTACTATAAACTACAATTCAAAGATTTATACACTACTAATAATGGTTAACGATCATTACAAAGAAAGCAAACACATCCTATGGGACTCCTAGAATTCAACGACTTCTATTTACAGAGATTATTTACCAAGGTTATTAGACAAATCAACTTCTACTAGGTCTTTTGTAGTCCGAGTCGACGTTACCAAGTGCCAAGTGTGGACGACGGTGCCAAACACGGTTACCCACGTAGCTTTTCCTCTCTCTCTCTCTCTCTCTCTCTCTCTCTCTTGGGGCAAGAATTTTTTCTTCTTCTCACTTAAAATTTTTCTCAATCTCTAATCCTCATTTTCTTTTGTTCTATAGCAAAGGAAGTGACGTTGGCTAAAATAGGGCACTATTGGAGGACCTGCTAACCTGGGGGATCCACGAACGGTAGCGGAGTTAATAAGAATGGAGGAAAAAGAACGGAATGAACAAAAGTTGCGGGGACTTTTTGATGAACAGATTGTACAGGAAATCCTAGCAATTCCTTAAAGCATTCATGCGGAAAAGGATAAGTTACTGTGGACTTGTAACAAGACAAGGGACTATACAGTTAAAAGTTCCTACAACAACATCAACAGCACAGAAAATCAATACCCACAAAGTGAGCCTTCGTCTTCGCATCAGACACCAAGAGCTCTTGGTCTATGATTTGGAAACTACAACACCTCCCTCCCTTCTCTCTCTCTCCCCTCCCCCCCGAAAAAAAAAAAAAAAAAAGATCCGAATTTTTCTATGGAGTATCTGTGAGTATGCATTTCCTACGTCAGAAAACTTGCATGAGAGGAAAATAATACCTGAATCGAAGTGCCCTTTATGCCATCAACACCCGGAGACAATCGAGCACTTATTTTTGTTGTGTAGTTGGACGAAGGCAGTCTGGGCTCATCCGGCACTAAATATGCAAATCTAGAGTCAAGGTTTGCAAAGAATTGAAGATTGGCTACTGAAGTTCGGAAAACCCCAAACAAACTCACCTTCAGTCGAGCTACTCGCTGGCGTGATGTGGAATTTGTGGAAGGCTTGGAACCACTTTGTTTTCTGACGGAGAAAGCCAGATGCAATTGCAGTGGTCGAGGAAGCCATAGCAATTCGGAGCAGCTTCAGGAGATGGAACCGATTGAAAAACACAAATGAAATTCAACGAGAGAACTCACTGTCGATTTGGTCTCCACCGAAGAAGTGCTTGTTGAAGATAAATGTGGACGTGTCGCTCAGTGTGGGATCGTCCGCTGGAGCCATCGCCCGAGTGTGCAGAGATGAGTCGGGGAAGTTGGATGATGGCTTCGCGATGAAGGTTCATGCATCCTCAGTCCTGCAAATAGAAACCCTAGCTTTGTTCGAGGCATTGAAGTGGTTTGGTGCACGAACAGAAGCCTCTTGTACTTTGGAGTCAGAAAACTCAACTTTGATAAGCATCCTCAGATCAAGACAAACCACCGTGGGGAGTGTGTGGTCTTATCTCTGTGTAAGGCTTTAATGGGCTGCTTTCAAGGCATCAGATTTGTACATTGTGCAAGGGGGCCAACCACGTGGTGAACTGAGTCGTTAAAGCCCAACGTCTTAATATTTTACCATATAGCTGGATCTCTAAGCCTCCTCAAACCTTGTGGGGCCTCTTATGTTCGGAGATTATCTTTCTTGTCATTCAGTTTTTACTTATAAATAATGAGGGCTAGTTTTTTCGAAATTAAAAAATAAATAAACACTCGTAGTTTTTAGAACTCCTTCCGTCCACTCTGCTCACCAAATCTCGAAGTCTGTTTTCTTTCCTTTTTTCCCGAGCCTTTTACTCGGTCTGACCACCCAAAATCTGCAATCTCTTTAGCTTTTCGGTTTCCCTCTCGCTCTCTATTTCCCTCTCAAGTTTTTATTCTTTTTACCCAATTGTCTTCGGCCCACGTTCTCTATTCAAACTCTCCAAATCCATTGCTCCATGCCCTTGATTTTGGTTTTTCTTTTTCCGATCTTTCTCAAAGCACTCAAAAGCTCTCTCAATCTCACGATCGGTTGTTCTACTCCAATCTCATTTTGACCATGAATATCCTGGATGTCTTGGCCGGGCATCTCTCCCCAGTTTACGGTAATTAAGTGGATTTGGCCTGGTTTCTGATCGATTTTTATACAGATTCCATCCAAATTTCGTCCAACTCTGAAATAATGAAGTTTTTTTTTTTTGATAAAGGTAAGAAATATATAGATTAAGCAGAAACTTACAAGGAAGGGGGGAAACCAGGCACCAACAGACCAGTCACTCAAGACGACCAAAGTCAAAAGAGAGTGTAGGGGTGCCTTGGATCCAAAGAGCAGCAAAGAAAACCAAACAAGGACACCTAAACAACAAAGACTAAACTAGACCGAGAGACTCTCCATCAGTCAAAGATAAACGGACTCAAGTTCCAGCTCTGTTGTAGCCTTCTGTTCGTCGGGGTATCCAAGACATGCTTGAACGTCATCGCTTTGTCTTTAATTGCCTTACAAAGATGCATCTTCATCGCCGGGATAAAGTGAGTCTGATTCCGGAAGATGATGTTATTGCGCTCTTTCCAAATTATGTAGCAAAGAGCACCAAAGCTGAATCGAGCCATAGAGTGATAAAAGCCCCTGTCCGAGAATCGTCTGGATGCCCAATCAAGATTCTCCCGCCAAGACTTGTTCCGCCACAAGACATTGAATTTCGCAGCCCGAGAAGGAGGCAAGATTCCCGGTATACGGCATGCGAAGAAGAGGTGATCCACCGAATCGGGCCGCTTGAACAAAAAGGACACGAAGAAGATCTTTGGAATCAACGCAAATGAGAGGAGAAGAACCTGAGTTGGCAACCTGTTACGGGTAATAAGCCATAGGTGGGTTTGGTATCTCGACGGCATGGATGAGCTCCACACAAACGAAGACCAAGACACCACATTTCCTTTGGGTCTGAAGAGATCCCAAGCAGATGCCGTTGAGAATTTCCCCGATGGATGCCGTAACCATTGGAAACGGTCTTCTTGTTGATTAAACTCAGGTAGGGGATCCCACCAATTAGCCCTAACATTAATAACATACCAACCAAGAGGCGTGGACAAAGCATCAGCAATAGAGGCATCTCGGGGATGCCGGAACGATATATCTCCTGGTTGGAAAATAGAATATTGAGAGGGCCATTAGGGTGCCAATGATCGAACCGAATGACTGAGCTTTTCCATTCCCTATCCTCCATCCGAAATCTGCTGGTAAACACACCAAAGGCGAAGGAGTCTTTTCCAAGCCCAAGAACAATAAGTGGGGATAGGAGTAATCCAGAAATTCTTCCGGTTTAAAAATGTGGAGTGGATCCACTTACACCGAGAGAGATTCTTTGTCCGAGAAGAGCTTCCAAATATGCTTGAGCATAAGGGTGAGATTATTTTCTCTCAAGGTCCGAATTCCAAGGCCTCCCTCTTCTCTCGGGAGGCAAACGTCGCTCCAGGCTACTTTGGTCCCACCTGGACCCATATTCGGACCTTTCCATAAGAATTGCCGAAGTATCTTCTCAATTCGATCAAGGACAGCACAGGGCAGAAAAAATACACTCGCCCAAAAGACTTGAATGGAATAGAGCACAGATTTAACGAGCTGAACTCTACCAGCAAATGACAAGAATCTATGGGTCCAAGATTGAATTCGAGCCGTTATTGCATTGACCAACGTTATGCAGTCCGCCTTCCCTAATCTTGCAGAAATAACAGGGACACCAAGATAACGAAAGGGCAAGGAACCAAACCTGGAAACCAACCTGAAATAATGAAGTTATCGACCAAATTATCCAAAGAATCGAAGTAATTTGCAATTTTCCTCACCTTTGTAATTTTCTTGCAATTTCCTTCCGATGCAAGGAGAAGGAGAGGGGCCGAAATTCTCATAGAGGTCAGGCTGCTTGTGTGAGCTTAGTTCTATAAACGTCCAACGAGTTTAAGGCTTCCATACCTCTGAATTCTAGCTCGTCTCGCAAGTTGGGCCATCCGTGGGAACCATTTAAAGGGAATTTGTAGCAGAGCCCTGCTTCATCTGATGCAAAGATGCCATTAATAGCTAATATCTAAATGTACAGAAATGCAGTAAGATATGCAGATGCAGATGCGGAACGATGCAAAACTGAAATTTTTGTTTGGATGTCCAATTAGTCGATGTTGAAGAATTCAGCCTCTAGTTTTTCATATTTAATGAAAAATTACTACTAAAAATTTAGGTGTCAATAAATTGCAAGACCAAGGAAGGAAAAGAAAAACCAATAATTTCAAAAAAAATTTTACTTTTCATCAATAGCGTGGTGATAAATTTGTTTAAGGAAAAAAAAAATTGGGGACGGTCTCTTAACATGAAGGCGGAAGCCAAACACATCGTTTGACATGATGATCGCACTCAAGGTGACATCCTAAGAACGTTTTCTGATACTCTCCTGCGCATGTCTTACTCTTATTGATCTTTCAGCCTTACATACACTCACGCGCAGCTCCTCCAACGATGTCAATTCGTTGAGGCCTTTGACGTCACCGATCCTCTGGCAACATGGATTTCCAGGACTTTCAACATGGTGAGGTCGGATACGTTGGGTAACTTGTTGAGGGAATTGCAGTTCTTGAGAGACAATCTCTGCAATGATCTCAATTTGGACAGGCCGTTAAGAAGTACTATCTTGCAATCCGACACCACCAGGATCTCTAGGCGTTTTAGCTCTCCGAGCCCTTTAATCTCTTCGACAGGCAAGTTTAAGAGCTCTAACTCCAACAAGTTAATCATATTCTGAATTGTCGGCAATCTCTTCAGTGACAAACAAGCTCGGATCGACAAGATGGACAACGATGAGGGAAGCCCCAATACTCCTTGAAGATTCGTGCCCCTCAGGACGACTTTCTTGAACTGAGGAATGCATGCGGAGCCATATTCAAATTCCAAATTGAGGATTTGGGAATGAGACAACTCTAAGCTCTTGAGCTTCGGGAACCTTTTGAGCCAAAGAGACTGCGGGTTGATCAAAGTGGATGCTTGGTCGAACGCCAAAGGAGGAACCAGTAGCTCCTTGGGATTCTCATTGCCGAAAAAGTGCATCTGACAGACGCAAAACAATTCGACACCTGTTGATCAAAATTAAGGTTGGGTTTTATGTAAAGATGGATGTAAAACAATTCTTGAAGCTACAAAAAAGTGCATCAGACCAAAAAATCTAAAAATTAATTGTAGATATTGATCATGTGATAGGTTTGAATGGTCATGATGGAGAGATAATTGGGTAGGATCGATTGTTCTTCAATAAATGATAGTTGCTCATTCTTGAATGAATGATAATTATTCATGATTAGATTTTTCACTGTTATCTCTGACATGCATCGTATAAAAACTTGTATACAGGCATAGATTTTGCAAATCATGTAAAGATAGATGCAAAACAGTTCTTTGTGGTACGAAAAAATGCATTTGACGAAAAGTCTAAAAATTTACCATGGATGTAATTCACATGATCGGTTTGAATGGTCTTGATAGAGAGACTATTGGGTAAGGTTGGTCGTTCTTAAAGGAACAATAGTTGCTCGTGATTAGATTTTTTCATCCGGACACGTGCATTTGACTCTTAAGTAGCTAATAATTCGGTAAGACTAACCATTTTTGAAAAAATGATAAGTGATTTATAATTGAGTTATTTTTCTCTTTCCTTTGGAAGCACGCATGTTGCTTTTAAGGGGCAATTATTAATGGTGGGACTAATAGTTCTTGAAAGAATAGTATTGTTCCGAAATTAGATTTTGTTTCAATATGAATACGTCATTTGATCACTCATGTAAGGGAGAAGTGTCACGCCCCGAACCCCGAGCGCGCGCACATCCCACTGTGGTCGATCAAATATGCGACATCCCAGGATATGTCGCCGACCCATTCATTTTATTACTCATGCGGAAGCGAAATAAATCCCCTGACAACATTTAGCTTGGGATAGAAAAGCAGGCAATCAATCACAATACCAAACACTCATTTACAAACACATAGGTTTAAATACAACTCTGGACTGTCTACAAAATAGACCAGCTCGACAAAAGGGGAACTATCCTAAAATCAACTAGCAGGACACGTTCACCGATACTTCAGTCTCCACCATTTCCAGACTTAGGGCTTCGGGTCCTCCACGACCGCCATCTAGGGACCTGAAATTTTAATCCCACAACTGGGATGAGACGATGTCTCAGCAAGTTCAACCCCCTAAACCCCTATTAGAAAGAAAATACGCCCCGGGTGGCCTAGCCACATCACACAGAAGACTTACCTCGCATTAGCCTTCATCTGCAGGTTAACACAATTTATATAATTCAACCACGTGCAATTATGATAACCAAACAACTGCGGCACAATCACATCATCAGAACAATTCAACCACTTGGATGGTCTCAGCGATCAATCGACTCGGCCGATTACATGTCATTCTAGCAAATCAACCATTGCTCTCAATCACGGCCCTATAGGAAGGTTTGACAACTAGTGGCAATCACGGCCCCACTCGGCACGACCTTTAATTAGGTGGTCTATCACGGCCTCACTGGGCACGACCTCTAATAGGTGGTCAATCACGGCCTCACTGGGCACGACCTCTCATAGGTGGTCAATCACGACCTCACTGGGCACGACCTCTCATAGGTGGTTCATCACGGCCTCACTAGGCACGACCTCTCATAGGTGGTTCATCACGGCCTCACTGGACATGACCTCTAATAGGTGGTCAATCACGGCCAATCGCCCCTCAATTTCTACACTTAGGATTTTATAAAGAATCTCTATTTATCGCAATCACACTCAATTTGCCACAACCAATCATCAAATTCAAATTCTAAATGTACAGCAGCAATCAGCACAAAATTTTGAGAATTTAAGGTCCCAAAATAATTTTTCGGAATTTATTAAATAATTAAATTTATTCCGAAAATTAATTAAATAATAATATCCATATTTTTCACAATCCACACTCTATTTATAATATCCAATCATCAATTTCAAAATCCGAATACACAAAGAAATGATCGCACGAAATTCGAAAGAACCTAGGGGTCAAAAATAATTTTTCTGTTTTTTTAAATAATATTTTAATAATTTCGGAATATAATATAATATTATAAATTTCCAGAATTTCGAAACAATTAAATAATTCAAAATTAAAATTCCTATTATGTCACATCAAGGCTTATATTAATATAAGCATTCATTTAGCTTTAAATTAAACCCACTTAAGTTAATCAAGCACATTAATATAATCCACACTTAAATAAATTAAACTAACCACCTAATGACACTTAACATAAACTAAACACACCTAAAGCATCATTAACCCTCTAATAGAGGTTTAGTGAGTTAAACTCACCGGATTAGTGAGCCGAGCGGATCAAAACGACGAGAGCGACGCGAGGATCGACTTTCCTCAAGGCGGGCCAAGCATCCAGGCTCGGGAAGGCAGCCAAAACGGGCCAAACGTCCGCTGCCATACCCATTTTTCTTGGCTGTTGGTTGAGGCCGAACGGAGGCTGCACGGCGGCGGTTCGGGCGCGAAACCGGCGGGGATGGGTGGCAGTAGCTCAGGCAGTTGCTGGTGGTGGCTCCAACGGCTTTCCGGCGAGCTTGGCGACGGCGGGCAGCTCGGGACGACGAAGGACGTCGGCTGGATGCGGCGCGACAGCGAAGAGGCGAGCGAGACGCCGGTGAGCGAGCGCGGTGCGCAAGCGACGCGCACGGACGACATTGGCAGCGACGGACTCCGGCGACGAAGCAGGCGGTCGGTCGGGCGTGCGGGCTGGTCTGGTTCACACGATGCAGCTCCCTCCTCCCCCAATCGGTTCCAAGCTTGAGGAAGAAGAAGATGATGGGACCTCTTCACTTTTGGGGGACCAGATTAGCATTTGCCACTTGTCAAGCTCTCATTCAAATTGGCCCAACAACCATGACGACATCAAGTGATGTCATCTTCCACTATCTCATCCCTCCACAATATCTTCCAATGGTCGCAATTTCCTTTTCCGCCGAGGCCTAAATTCTTGTACGTTAAATTCTTCAATTCCACTCGATTCTCTTCTAATTGAATTAAATTAAAGCCCATAAAATTAATTCAATGTCATCACACTTCAATTCACATCTTCACTGTAGTAACCAACTTGAGTCCCAGGAAGCAAGACCAAAGGTGGGCCTTCTAATTTCTCGAGCCAAATTAGCCATTCTCGATTATTTTTCTGAAAAACTGAGAACTTGCATTTGAAAAATCTTCCGAATATTAGTCAATGTTCCTAAAATGATTTGTGACACACCCGGACTTCCATTTCGAATTCGATCTCAATTCCACGGTTAATTTCACTTTTAAGACGATAGCGCGGCCCAACCTACTAGGGTAGCCTTTAGAAATTTTCATGCATTTGACTTGTGGTTGATCATCTCAAGCCACAATGTACATCTTTGAAACATTGGCGACTTTTGGTTGTCGGGGTAATCTCAAGGTTTCAAATACGAACACAGGGTACCCAATCGATAGAAAAGTTGGTCCAGTGCCGATCGACATGAATTGTGTGATCTGGTGGAATCACCCACACCTGATCACATGCCTCTGTCGAGTCGACCTATCTCCGATCTCTAATCAATTTTAATTGTGCCGTAATAACCCTTGCAAACTAGCTCGGTCGAAAGGTCGCTTCCTGGTCAAATTCTCGAGTCTGATGCATTAGAAACTCTTAACAGCTTCACCTGATAGACTAGCTTTCACATGAGTGGCCGACTCAAGGAAAAAAACTATATGCGTGCCAACGAAATGCCCGTCTCAATTTATTGAAAATAGAATTGGAAAATCGGGATGTCACAAGAAGAATGACGTAAGTGCTATAACTTTCATACGGTGCTTACTTGACTGCCATAACCTTTTTTTCCGCTCACATATCGAAGTAAAATCAAGCATTTTAGTATTATTTCTGGAAAATCATCCTACATGAATTCTTTTAATTTTTTAATTTTTTGTTTTTTAGGGCTGACGAGGAGTCTGGAATAGGGTCGCCTCGCCCTCTACTGCAAAGGCCTTGGGCAAGACCACAGTCGGGACCCTTGCCGGTCCAAAAGAAAGGAAAAATAAAGAAAAATAAAAAATTCTAAAAATAATAATCAATGAATATTAAAGAATTATTCATATCAACATTGGTGAAGTCACGTAGGGCAACCAGTATCCACGTTGGATTTTTCAATGAGGTAAATTAACGATGACACTCAAATGATCAATTTTTCGAAATCTTGACTTTTGAAGCAAATCAGTAAAGGGCCCAATTAGAACGGTAAGATGATGGTTCTTAAAAAAAATTATAACTGTTCTAGAACTAGATTTATTTATTTATTCAAAAACACGCACCAATCATTAAGGGGTTCATCACTCAGCTAAGATCGACATTTTTTTGAAAGACTAGTACTTATCCTAGAATTAGGCTTTCTTTATCAAGACATGCTCATTCGACTTTTGAATTTCCAATCATTAATGTGCTTATCATTCGGTAAAATAGGCAGTTTTTAAAAACAGTGATAAGTTGTTCTAGAATCAGATATATATATATATATATATATATATATATATATATATATATATATATATATATTATTGTTTGGAAACATGTATATGATTTGTGAGTACAAATTATTCATAGGTTAATCATTTAGGTAGAATTGACAGTTGTTGAAAAAATGGTAATTGTTCTAAAGCTAGAATTTTTTATTATCTAGAAGGTACCAATCCTTAGTAGGCTAATCGCTCCAATAAGACCGACATATTTTGGAAGAATAATAATAGTTATAGAATCAGAATTCTTTTACTTGGAAACGTGCATCTGACGTCTAAGCATAAATCATTCACCAAGACAGGAGTCATAAATGGGGCTGCACTTGACGATGAGTTTCCGAAACCTAGTTGAATGCTTTCGTTTATTCCGAGCAGTAGAAGGCTTCAAAAAAAAAAATCAAAATGGTGATTTAAAGTGATGGGCATAATCATAAAACCAAAATAAATAACTATCTCACCCGCTCGCGCCATTCGGATGAAACCTGTAGGAGTAATTCATCTAATTGGTTAGATATGAACAAATAGGTAAACCCATGATTAGACCAGACCCAACACAATAACTTCAGTTCATTGAATTATTGTTTCGGTTTAGGGTCAAGAAGATTATTTTATCTGCATCCGGAAGCAGATGACGCGAGAACTTGGGAGCTGGACAAAGTTAATTGCCCAAGCCCCAAGCTCCAAGGCCCAAGCCCCAAGCCATATTATAGAAAAGTGAGAATTTGGGCTGCCTTTGCAGTTCAACGCTATCGATTTATCTTAATTTAGCTCTATCCTTCAAGCCTGTAAGCTTAATCTAACAGATAACTCTAAACTGTCGTGTCTCATTTATCACTAATTTAATAATAATAAAATAAAAACAAATCAAGCACAAAACAGGAATATCTACAACAGAAATAACGCGCCCTCCCATGCCTCAAAAAAGTTGGGATAAAAATCTTTTGATGGATGAAATCATTCAATTCATAAAGATTGCAATTCGTTCCATTTCAATGTCTAGGGAATAGGCTGTACATTTTCTCGTTGCCTCCCATTTGATAATGGAGATTCAAAGCCGTAAATTGATATCTTGCTTCTTAGATGGTCACGTGGGTTGGAGTTACGGAACAGAACCGGCCCCATAGGCCCAATTTGTTGATTTGGATGGGTTTCGGCCTTTTACAAGGGAAGTAAAAGGAACGCGGGCGGAAACGAGTTAATCTTGCTCACAAGTCAGACGAGCGCGGCTCACGAGTTTCTGACGCCCGGCTTTTGTCGAGGCGAACTAGATTCAAACAATGGAGGAACGGCTGACGATTCGAACTTATTTTCCTTACTATTCGCAGAAAATCTTTTCTGGAAAAGCATTTTTCATTTTCCAGCATTAGTTTCGCTTAGGAAGATAAGTCAACGGAAAATGTTTTCTTGATCAACAAAAACTATGCATAGTTTCAGGATAATGATCTCCCATTCGAAAAAGTGGGAAACATTTTTCAAAATGTGATTAAGTATTGATGCTTGGATTTAAAACTCTATGTGTGAACACAGGAACTCTAACTTTAGTTCCCGAGTCTCCAACACCTGGGCTAGGTCCATCAAGGCCGAGCTCAGCCGGGACTGAGTATCGAACACAAGGGCACAAGTCCATCGAGATCAGACCTCAGTACACTAAGGTAGGTCTTGAGACCTTAGTTCCTAAGCTTGGGCCCCTCATGCTTATGCCCAAGTCCATTGAGGCTAAGCCCAAACCCCTAGTGCCCATACCCTATGCCCTAGCAACAAATCCCAGGTCCATAAAGGTTGGGCTAGGGCCTCAATGCTTAAGCTCTAGTCCCCAGAACTTAGGCTCAAGTCCACAAGCCGTACGTGAATTGTTAGCGCTTGAGCTAGAGTCATTGATTAATGAATCGTTTGTTTTTAAAATATATATTTTAAAAATCAAAATTTCAACTTTCTTTTTATAAAAAAATTGAATTTCTAATATTTTTTAATTTTTTGAACTCAAAATTTTAATTATTTTTATTTTTTAAATCTAACTTTTATTATTTTATTTCTTTTATTTATTTATTTTTCTTTTTCTTATTCCTCGGCCAATCATGGACCACATCAATAGTTAGCAACCAACCCCAGGCGAGGGACAAGCTCGCCGATCAGGCAAGGCTTGAGCTTGTCGATTAGGCAAGGCTCAAGCCTTGCCGATTTGGCAATACCCAAGCTCATTTGAGGCTAGTCATTGGCCATTGTTGTGGTCGGCGAATGGTCGAAGAAGAAGAAAAATGAAAAAGATAAAAAGAAAAGATAAAATAAAATAACAAATAAAATTAATTAAAAACTCTATTTTATGTAAAAAGAAAAGACAAAATAAATATAAATATTATTAAAAGGGGTACACAAAGGAAAATCAAATGAGATTTTCCATATTAAACAACATAAAATATTTCTAATCATTTTTTTTTTTTTTGTTTTGCTACTCGACCATTGCAAAATATTATTATTTTCTAGGAAAATAGCTTTTTGGGAAACGTTTTTCAAAATTGTAACATTCTTCATGAAATGAATGGAGCCTTAGACTCTATTCGTTTTGTCGAAAATTAACTATTTGGAAAACAATTCTCTCAAAATAATCACTTATTACTTAAAATAATTATCCAATAAAAAATATTTTCATTATTGATGACATTTATGTATAAAGATTTTCGTGGATGATGAAAATAATTTTGTTTGTTCATTTTTGTAAATGATATATACAATCTTTTTTAAGAAAATCATTTCCAAATCATTCATTTTCCGCAGAACAAATAAAGTCAAATTGTGTTATCATATCCAGTATCTAGTGACACATCTAGGTTGGGATAAGCTCGAATATATCAACATAGTGGATAACCTATCCTGGATCTAGGGTGGCATAAAGAGATTGAATGCAAAAATTACAAACAAAGATTAAACAAAAGATGAGAACATGAATGAAGGATTGCTTGTTTCTATTCACCCACTCGAAAACATGGCCCTAGCTGTAATTAGGCGGCATTCTTCACTTTGCAACGAGGGCTTTCCAACTAAAGTCAATGTGCTGCTCCCATCATCCAATTAACTTGTAACTAATGATTAAAAAAAAGTCACACTCTAGTATTAATTTCAGACCCAGTTACAATTTTAATTTCCAAGTTTTAGTTTAGCTTAAATATGGGTTTAGAAGTAATGTTGAGTTGAGAGATAGTGGTCCTCAATTGGCATAAGTTCTCTTAAACCCTTATCTCATGTGACGTTAAGATTTTCATTTTAATTTGAACCTTATGATAATTATATATGAGGAGTCGCCACAAGCCTATTAGGTAAATCAAGTGTGGTATGCAACTAGAGATCTAGAATTGGAGAGTTGATTACATTAGTTATCTAGCCAGTGCCCTTTTACTATAAAGTTGACAATTTGTTAGCTAAGGTATCCACTCTGTCTTTTTATCAAATTATAAATCCTAAGGTTTTCGTCCGTTTAGTGTTCATGCAATGTTTTTATGTTTATAAAAGTCTAACCTAACCATTCCATTAAAGGAAAGCAAATCACGACATATGAAAGTAACATAAGAATCACAAACAAGTAATCGAAGGTAGTAATGAAAGAACAAGTAAAGGGTAAAGTGCGATAATCCGATATAAGTCGGACAAAATTAAGCCCTAGGATAGCAACCCTTATGAGTTTGACTTAGAGACTATCCTATCTTTTTTTTTTTTTTTTTTTGGGTCGAAATATTGTTCTTTCATTACTAGCCCACTAAAGGGGCATCTTCAGTTGAAACATCTAAGCATAAGATTGAAATTAAAGGTTGAGGAGGATATGAGAACCAATTACTGGCAAGAGAATTTGCTCGATAGGCTTTAGTGACCCAATCCGCAGCCTTGTTTGTTTCTCGAGGCTTATAGATAATCGAAATTCCATTAAGCTGGCCAGTAAACTTTTGCAATCCTCCACAGTGGGCTGGGCTGGCCAAGGGGGCTCTTCAAAGCCTGATAAGCAGCACACAAGGGGTAAGTGATCTATCGATAAGGTCACCCGCAGATCAACTTCGGTCGTGGCTTCCAGATCAGTTTCGGTTGTGGCTTCCAAATGGAGATCAGTTCGTGCTTTTCTTTTTTGTTTAACCCATAACAGAGTTTTTCTCACAACTAGAGTTTTGGCTACCTAAGCGGACGGTGCATGAATCCTCTTGGTGAATCCCGCGACGAGAAGACCGGCGGCATTCCTGCACACGCCAGCCACCGATCTCGTTGTCATCGAGGCACACCAGGAGCTGTCAATGTTTAGCTTTAGCTTGCTTATACTAGGTGAGTTCCATTTCAGCGTGTTATTTGGGCTTTATGTTGATCCTCTGTTGCTGCTCATCCCCCTAGCGGACCATTTCATGTACAGAGTAGCAGCTATTCGGGCTTCTTCTTGAGTGGTTATCAAATCAGGTGAAGATCCTTGGAAAACCGCTGAGTTGTGGGTCTTCCAGATGTGCCACAGTAGGCCTGCAAAGAGGGCTTTTGATTTAGGTCTTGCTCTTGAGGTAAGATTCTCGAAGATCCATTTGTCAATTCGAGTAATACTTGCTGGAGATGTGTTAACTTGAAAATCAGGGGCTGATCATAGGGTTTTTGTCTAGTCGCATAGGAGGAAGAGATGCTCTGCTGTCTCTTGTGCATCGCCACAAATTTGACAAGTTGGATCAGGTATCATGTGTCTTTTGTACAAGTTTTCCTTTGTTGGAAGAGCATTGCTGCATATATTCCATAGTAGGAATCGAATTTTTGGAAAGGTAGGGAGTTTCCATATCTCGTTCCATAGGGATTTTGGAACTTAGTAGGAGGAAGATGGGTTAGGTTTGGTGAGGAGTGCTGCTTTGTTATGTATTTGATTGTAGCCACTCTTAACTATATTGGACCCCGAGCTATTGGTTGTCCACACAAGCTTATCATAATGAGGATTTAGGCTAAGCGGGTTAGCTAGGATCTCTTGAGCTACTATTTCCTCAAAAAATTCATTAATTCTTCTAATGTCCCATTCCTTGGCTTCATTGTCAATTAATTCAGCCATCACTTTTGGCTCATTCTGATTTGCTGGGCCAATAAGTCTTCTAGAAGGAAGCCATACATCTTCTCTAATGCGGATTCCTTGTCCATTTCCAACCTTCCATCTAGTGGCATGTTTGATTGTTTCTCTCCCCATCAATAAACTTTGCCAACCCCAGGAAGGACGAGATCCTTTGTTTGCTGCCTAGAAATAACCTTGAGGAAAATAAATACTTTTAAGAACTTGACACCAAAGGGCGTCCGGTTGTTGAGCCATTCTCCATGCCTGCTTCCACAACATTGCTTTATTAAAATCACTAAGTCCTTAAAACTTAGACCTTCACAATCCTTCCTAGTTTTCATATCTTCCCAATTTTTCCAATGAATACCTCTTCTAATAGCATTCTGTTTCCACCAAAAGGAGGCTATCCGCTTCTTAATAGCGCGGCAAATGAAAGTTGGAATTTTAAAAATGGATATAGCATATTGGGGTAGAGCTTGGATGACTGTCTTAATGAGAATTTCTTTTCCTGCCTTCGATATCAGCCTCTCTTTCCATCCTTCAAGTTTCCTCTCAACTTTCGCTAGAATCCATGCAAACATTTGCTTTTTTGTGCGACCCCAATCCGATGGGATTACAAGATATTTCCCTATATTTTCTGAGATAGGAACTCTCAACTCAGCTGCTACATTCTGTTTCAAAGTCTGTGGGCAATCTCTCCCAAAGAAAATGCTTGATTTATTGAGGTTAATAGCTTGTCTCAACACATAACAATATTGGTTCAATACATTGGCTACATTATGAGCTTCTCTTATCGTTCAATCTAAGAAAAAGATGGCATCATCAGCAAAGAGGAGATGCGAGAGTGTTGGGCATGTTGGGTTTAGGCGAATCCCTTTTATACTCCCATCTTGGACAGTTTTACTCATAAGGGTTGAGAGAGCATTGGCCATGACAATAAATAGAGAGGGGGATAGAGGGTCCCCTTGCCAAATATCTCTAATAGGCCTAAAGACAGCTGAAGGCTCACCATTTACTAGGATGCCGAAAGATACCGATGAGATGCACTGCTTTATCCAATTGACCCATTTTTCATGGAATTCCAGCCTCAGTATATAATCACATAGAAAATCTCATTCAACTCTGTCATACGCTTTTTGCATATCTAGTTTTAAAATGGTTGGAAATTTATGCTTCCTTCTTCTCACCCTTAGTTGGTGAACCACCCCTTGGACTACAAGGATGTTGTCTTGGATCTAGCGGTCACTTATAAAAGCAATTTGCTCCACAGAGATTATCTTTGGCAGCCAAGTTTTCAGCCTATTAGCCAATATCTTTGCAATGATCTTATAATTAAAGTTGCAAAGGCTTATAGGTTTGAATTGGGTAATGTTTTCTGGATTTGTTACTTTAGGAATGGGAGTAATATGCGTTCTATTGGGCTCCGGTTCAAACGTACCTTGGTTGAAAAAAGATTGCACTATGCTGAAGATGTCATCATTAATAATAGGCCAATGATTTTGATCAAACATGTCACGCCCCGAACCTCGAGTGCGCCAACATCCCACCTTGGTCATGCAATTGCGACATTCCCAGGTAGTGTCGCCGACCCCATTCATTTATTATTGCGCAAGCGGAACGTATTATAAAACCCCTGACCATTAAATACGGGATAGAAAAGCAGGAAGTAAAACCACAACATATCACTTTCATAATTCAACAGAATTACAACAGAAGCCTACAGCCAAAAGTCTACAAAAGACCGGCTCTTAAAAAGGAACTGTCCTACGACCTACAAGTCAGACACATTCTCCAATCCTTATGACTTCACCTCTGCAACTCCTCAAAGCCAACCAAAGCTATCTGGTCGCTCCGTCCACCAGGGACCTGAAATTTTAATCCCACAACCGGGATGAGACGATGTCTCAGCAAGTTCAACCCCCTAAACCCCTATTAGAAAGAAAATACGCCCCGGGTGGCCTAGCCACATCACACAGAGAACTTACCTCGTCTCAATTCCTTCCTGCAGGTTAGCACAATTCGTATCACACAATCTCAGGTAGTAATAATAATTCAAACAATTGGAACACCATCACTTTCATATAAATCACGATCGCACTTAGCACGCATTCCAATTATTGTTCACTGCCACACAAGGGCATAGCTTACTCGCTGTTCGGCTATCTACTGGCATATAGCCAGGCATCGCCTCCCCATGGAGCGCGGCTTCGTCAAGACGTCGACGGCATTCCGAAGGAGCATGGGCCGGAATCTCTGCGACCCGCAACCACCGCGTGGGCATCCCATATAGGGGCAAGTCAGGCTCAACGGCCCAGGACGGTTCCTCTTAATTATCACACAGCCCAAGCATACTCGGCCCTAGGACACTTTGCATTTCACTCAACGCTTCCACTTAAAATAGTGATCCCGGCCATTTTTCTTCATATTAAAAATATTCCAGAAATTACTCACGTGTGTGGGGATACGTTAATTTCGAATCAAAAGACCAATATCTCACTTTTTCGAACCCCACCATTTAATATAATTATTAAAATCCAATTTTTGCATCAAAACCCAACACTTGGGTTTTTATGAATAAAATCCATATTTATCACAATCAACACCCAATTTGCCACATCCATTCATCAAATTCAAATTCTAAATGCAAGAAGCGATCAGCACGAAATTCTAAGAATTTAGGGTCCCAAAATAATTTTTTGAATTTATTAAATAATTAACTTTATTCCGAAAATTAATATAATAATAATATCCATATTTTTCACGATTCACGCTCAATTTATGATATCCAATCATGATTTCAAAATCCGACCACACGACAGCGATCGGCACGAAATTCTGAGAACCGGGGTCAAAAATAATTTTTCGTTTTTTTTTAATAATAATATTTTTAATAATTTCGGAATATGATTTATTATTAAATAATTCAACAATTTCGAAACATTTATTTAAATCATAAATAAATTCCTTTAAGTCACATCAAGGTTTATTTTAAAAATAAACCTACTAACCCTTAAACTAAACATGTTTAACTTTAATTAAACAACTTAATCTAATCCGTATTTAAATAAACTAATCTACCAACCTAATCTTACTTAACTTAGACTAAGCACACTTAGGGCATCATTAACCATCTAATCAAGATTTAGTGAGTTAAACTCACCGGATTAGCGAACCGAGCGGACCAAAACGACGGGGACGACGCGAGGATCGACTTTCCTCAAGGCGGGCCGAGCATCGGGGCTCGGGAAGGCGGCCAAAACGGGCCACGAAGCCGCTGCCATACCCATTTTCCAGCTGCTGATTTGGGGCCGAAGGAGGGCAGATCCGAGCCTAATCGGGCGGAGGAACGGCGAGGGAGAGGGGCGGTAGCTCGGGCGGCCAACGGCGGGGTCTCACGGTGGCCGGAGGTGAGCTGGACGGCTCCGGCTGAGCTTCCCCAGATCTGGAATCGCTGCTGGACTCGCGGAACAGCAGGGACGAGCAGGCACACAGTTGCTGGCTTCGTCTGCTTGCGACGGCGAAGGGGAGGCCGGACGGGAGGCTCCGGTGAGCAGGGGCGACAACGACGGACGGGGCTTCTCTGGTTCGCTGCTGGGTCTTCAAGCAGGAACCGGAGATGGAGGAGAGAAGGCTTCGACGACGCAAGATGGAGAGAGAGACGGAGGTGAGTGAGCGCGGCCGGTGGCGTGCTAGGACGGCGAACGGCGACGGGCGGCGCTGCTGCTCCAAGCGACGAGCAGCTTCTCCTCTGCAGTTTCTGGGCTTCGAAGAAGAAGATGAAGATGAAGAGAGGAGGAAATGCTCGCACGGCAAGGAGAGGAAGGAGAGAGACAACCGAATAGAGAGAGGGAGGAGAGAGAAGGGAGATGGGACCACTTTTCTCTCTCTCTCATGGCCCACCATGACCTCATGGATGATGTCACCTTCCACTATCTCCCACAACCTCATTCCAATGGGTCCATTTTATTTTTCCACCAGGGTCCAATTCTTGTACGTCCCATTTCTTCAATTCTCATCAATTCTCTTCCAATTGAATCAAATGAAGTCATAAAATAAATTCAATGTCACCACACGTCAATTCACATCTTCACTATAAAATCAACTTAAGTCCCAAAAGATGCAATGGCGCCTACTAATTTCGGGCCAAATTAAGCCATTTTTCGATTTAATTCTTTGAAAAACTCGATTGCATGAAAAATCTTCCAAAGATAAGTCAATGATCCTAAAATGATTTGTGACACCCCGCACTTCCATTTCGAATTCGATCTCAATTCCACGGTTAATTTCACTTTGGACGATACTAGCGGCCCAACCTACTAGGGTAGCTTTTTTAGAAATTTTCACGCATTTGACCCGTGGTTGATCATCTCAAGCCACAATGTACATCTTTGAAACATTGGCGACTTTCGGTTGTCGGGGTAATCTCAAGGTTTCAAATACGAACACAGGGTACCCAATCGATAGAAAAGTCGGCCTAGTGCCGATCGACAAGAATTGTGCGATCTGGTAGAATCACCCACACTCGATCACATGCCTCTGTCGAGTCAACCTATCTCCGGTCTCTAATCGATTTTCATTTGTGCCGATGACCAGACAGATTAGCTCGGTCGAAGGTCGCTTCCTAGTCAAATTCTCGAGTCGATGCATTAGAAACTCTTAATAGCTTCACTGATAGATTAGTTTTCATATGAGTGGCCGACTCAAGGAAAAGAACTATATGCGTGCCAACGAAATGCCCGTCTCAATTTATTGAAAATAGAATCTGAAAATCGGGATGTCACAAAACAAGCCATTTAGCTCGTCCAGTCCCAGCGCCTTTGTAGCCCCTAGTTGAAAAACATCAACTTTAACTTTCTCTTTTGTGATTGGCTTTATCAGGTCTTTATTCATCTCCTCATTAACCACTGCTTCACATTGATTAAATACATGTTGGTAGTTCCTATCGTCCACTGAAGTAAATAAAGATTGGTAGAAGCTTTGGATATGGTGTTTGAGGGTTGGTGGGGTCCCTACACCAAATTAGATCATCAATTTGCAACATGGATATTTTATTCCGTTACCTTCATTGGACAGTTGTTGCATGAAAATACTTGGTGTTTTGATCCCCTTATTTCAACTAGCTGATTATTGACCTCATGCATCAATACATTTCTTCTTGCTTTCACAAATTTACAATTTTCCCAACAATATTGCTGATCTCCTCTCTGTTTTGCTCCCCATTCGTTCTGTTATTCAACTCCATAAGCCTGAATTTGAGGGTAAAGATATGATTTTGAGCACTTTTGAGTTTCCTCTTGCTCCATTTGTTTAATTTAGTAGCAATCAGCCTTGTTTTATGTACAAGATTGATTTTTGTTGTTCTATTCTCTTGCCAAGCTCACTTAAGCACCACCTCAAACTTAAGGTCTTCTAGCCAAAACGATTCAAATCTAAACATTTGCTTGCTTTTCTTTTCCCTTTGATCTAGAGATAATATAATTGGGCTATGATCCGAACCTATCGTCGGAAGTGCAAAAGCCATCGCATTTGGGAATAGTACTCTCCATTCTAAATTACAAAGCGCCATATCTAATCTCTTATTTGTTAATGCGTTGCTTTCTCTGTTATTTGACCAAGTATAAGCATAGCCCTTGCTTTCGATATCCATCAAGGAGCAATCATCTAAAAACCCCTGGAAAGCTCCAATTCTATAACGGTCCACCTCTCTATACCCGACCTTTTTCCCGATGGTAAAGTATTTCGTTAAAGTCTCCTATGCATAATCATGGGAGTGGATTGTTGTAGTTGCTGTCTTTCACTGCTTGCCATAGCCTCATTCTCTCCTGGAAATTTGTTAGTGCATGTAGAAAGGATATCCGCATCAAATCACCTCGAATAAGATCCTTGCATTGAATATTTATTAGTTCCCCAGAGCTTCCCTCCACTTCCACTTTTACCTCATCATCCCACATAAGTGCAAATCCACCAGCTATACCAATTGGTTTGATAATAAAAGAAAATTTGAAATTAGTTAATTTCCTCACTCTCTCTACAATATTGTTTTTGTTTTTTGTTTCCATGAGGAAAATCATATTGGGCCGTTTTTGAGTCACTAAGGCTCTAAGATGCTGGACTATTAAGGGAGTGCCCAACCCTTGACAGTTCCAGCTCAATAGTTTCATTTATTCTTTGGTGACTTATTAGGACTAGCCACCAAAGCTCATGCATTAGCCCCTTCCCAAGTCTGAATGGGGGCATCCAAGAGTAGTTTTTTCATCCTCCAAGAGATCCTATGAGGCTTTCTTTTCATAGGGACTAACCCTCTTCTATTTTTTTTTTTCCAAGGGAGCTTTATACACCGCCTTTCCTTTCTTAGAGGTGAGTGGAGGGATCTCATTACCTGCCATGGAAGGGAGCAGCATTGTGTTTTGCTCTGTGCATTGCCCGCTGAATATAGCAAGTTGCTCTAGCTTTCTTGACTCTTCCATAACCTTCTATGCATTATGCTAGACAGCAACAATTGCCAGTTCATTTGGTTCATCTACTTCTGATCTTTGGGGCATTTCGGTAGTCATTGTTGGAGTTTCCATCACAACCTCTTCCTCTATGGCAGAAAATTCAATTTTGCCATAAAAAGTCTTTCAATAGGGGCTGACCTCTCAGACTTCAGCTTTTAGCCATGAGCCATACCGCCTTGGTTGATCCTGGGCAAGTCCAGTTTCTTCATAGGGAATTTTAGTGCAAAAGTTTGCATAATGCCCAATTCGACCACAAGAATAGCAAAAGTGAGTAAGCCTTTCATACTTGAAGTTTATCCATCATTTCTTTTCCCCACAATTAATTATAGTTCCTGTTTTGAGTGGGCTGGACAGATTCAACAACATTCTGGCTTTCCCATTTTTCCGTGCATTGTTAGTTCTGGCTTCAATTTTAACCTTCTCAACTTGCCCCAAACAAGAAGCTAGCAAGCATATGGCATTTTTAGTGATTCTAGCATGAGGAAGGCCTATAAAATGAATCCAAAAAGCATAATGTGTAAAATTATAGCAGTGTTCAGGTATGTTCGAGTCTCCTTCCCTAAGGACATGTTTGAGTCTCCTTCCCTGAGGACTAAGAGGTTACTTGCAAAGGACCATGGCCCCGATTCTAACACCTCCTTTTTTCTTCATTTGATTGGAATAGAAATGAGAAAAAGCTTCGTTCAATCACATTTTACTGAATCTGTTTTCCATGCTCGTTTCATAGTATTGATAAAAGCCTGTAAATTAACATTTGGCTTCAAGAATAACTTGCCATAGAGAGTTAACTCACTTTCTTGCTTTTCTTCTTCTGGGATTGCATCCCCTAAGTCAGTGATATCCTCATCGGACCACAAGTCTCCCATTTTCCGACATAGAGCTGCCAATCGAAGCTTGTTATCCTCTCTGCCTTCCATTTTCTATCACCTATACCGAGTGTGCTGAGAAACAATAGATAGTTTGCATGGATTGAAGGGATCTCTATAGTTGATGGCCGTTCAAAATGGGGTTCTATTGAGAAGCAGCAACCATGGGATACTTTCTTCAAGCAAATAAAGGTAATAAATGGGTACACAAAAACCCAGAGCTTCAATATCCTCCTTCCACTTTAGACAAATGGGTAGAAAAGGCACTGAGACGCATGCAAAAAACCCAGTGGAATTTCACACATACATCAATCACTTGGAAGAACGAAAATCTGGAGGAAAAGCGAAGGACTCCAACGAAGACAGCCAGCACACTGCCATAGGAAACATCATCATAAAGGAAGATCTAGTAGATGCTGGCTTAATCATGAGGGATACGCCTAGACGAAGACAACCTAGCGGAATTTCCAACATACATCGACCACCTGGAAGAGCGAAAATCTAGAACAAATGCTAAGAAGCCCAGTGAAGACCGCCAGCACTCTGCCGTAGGAACATCATCGAGAAGGAAAATATGGAAAATGCTAGCTTAATCGGGAGGGATATGCTTCGATTCTGCCATGGGTAGACAGGATTAGGGTTTGCGATTTGAGAATTTGTTAAGGGAAGGTCAGCTATCACCTAATGGGATAGAGATGAACTCCAAGGCTGGAGAGAAAAAGTCGAGACATTATTTCATCAATGATCAAAGGCCACGGAATAGTGTCTCGAAACTTTCAGAGAGACAAGAAACCCTAAGTTGGCACTTTGTCATCTTAAGTCAAGGTTACAATTAACTTTAAGATATTAGATGCTCATTTAGTCCCTTTTAAGTTTCTCTTAGGTTAGGGCATTTCCTCGTTATCTTTCCAATTATAACCTAGATTTATCTAAGCTACTTACTATGATTTTTTTTTTTTTTTAATTTCTGTGAAGTGATATTTCCAAACTATTATCTCTATATTTATCTAATTATATTTCTCAAACTAAATCTAATTTATTCGTTAAGACTAATTAGTTAAACAAATCCTAAGTGATTTTAAACTAAACTAAGAATCCATAATCTAATCCAAAATGAACACATATGTCGCGACTTAATCTCAAGTGAACCACCTAGGATGTGGTTAATGGATTAGTAAGCCTAAACTAAGCTTAGACTCTCCCAAGCCTATACCGATTCGCGACTTAGGTTCAAATATTTAACATGTAAATGATTTTTCAATTAAGAGTCGCCATTAATCAATTTTATGGTAGGTTGATTAGAAACCTAAGTAAAATAATTGGAGAATTTATAAGAGATATTGAGTACGTGGACTTGATTACATTAGATTTTTCTAATGCCCTTTCGGTACTGTATTCTTTTATTCTGAAAAAAAATGTTTATCAAACAGCTTAGGTTCATTTTATTACTTCATAACATATGAAGTAATCATATAGGTGCGTAAACCACCAATTTAACACTCAAGAAAATAATAAATAAATTACGGAATTTATTTCATAGCAACGGTTAATTCAAAATTCACATTAATAGTCCTAAATATGATTTTTAATTAACATGTAGTCACTTAATCTTTTTAGAATTTTCTTTTGTTTAATAAAATCTAATCTACATGCAATGCAATTTACCAGATGGCCTAATTCTAATGACGGACAATTTTTAATTAATGGACCTAGCAACAATTATTAAATGACATGCATTTTGTGAGCCAAATTCTATATGACATGCACATGATATTTTTGTATTTTTTTTATTAAAATTCGTAACTAAAATTACTAAAAATGAAAATCTACCTAAATTGAGATATTATTTACTTTAAGTTAGGAAATAAACTAACTTAAATCCTATCTTAACTTAGAAACATTTTGTGAGCCAAACGATGATGTTGTTTTGTTTTTTTTTTTTTTTTTTTTTTTAGCTTTCTTAAAACACATGGAGCCGATATAGTACCCACCAAGCGCCACATTGAGAAAAAAACTAGAAATTATAAAAAGAAAAGAAAAGAAGGATTAAAAATTAATGAAGAAAAAGAGGATAAAAGAGAAATAACAATAAAAAAGCTGACATTTGAATAAAAATAAAAAAAATAAAAAAACTCTGGGCCGCCATGGCTGAGTAGGCGAGTTCAATGGATCTCGAAAGACCCTTGTCCTGAGTTCGACCAAGCTCGAGAAGCCATGGTCGCAAGCTCTAAATCTCTTTTGCTCCACGAACTTAGTGAAGCTCGAGCGGCCATGGCAGCTCTGTTTTCATCCCTCTGTTACTTCACCCCCTCTGTATCTCCCCAAAGTCACAAACGTTTTGACAAGGGTAATCTTGTTTTCAGAGAAGCTGATTCGATCACTACCAACTCCAAAAAAGGAGGTGTATCAGGTTGTATCCATGTCTCCCTCCTTCAGTCCTCATTAATCGGTCGACAAGTTGGGGGAGGATTTCGAAGAGAAGCCCGTGATCGACATCTCTGAAGCCAAGCCTGATTGCTTTTATACCAAAGCAAATCTGCAGACAGAAGTTACTGCTTGAAGAAGAAAACGAGGAAGACGAAGATTCCGACTTCGAATTCACTTGGCTCAACACGGGTGGTTTGCCACGTCTCGGCCTACGATGTCTTCGATAGCGGCTAGCTACGCCCGGTTTTCCCTCTCTTCAAACGAGACCTCATCTTTGCCAAAATCCGAGCCGATCCCTTTGCTGTTGCCGTTGATTCTTTGGCCGCATAGGAAGAAGCCGTTCGTGGAAGCAGGCGTCGTTGGCGGGTTGGATGACCCGCGGGGGACGTATCGCAAGTTCGCAACTAAACCGCGCGAATCATGGAGGAGACTTCTTGCCACGAGCAAAGCGATGGGAGGGACCCTCGTGATGCTAAGCCCTCCTTCTTGAGCTTTGTCGAGCTCGGCCATTCGACTATGGCCGCTGGAGCTCTCTCTCTCTCTTTTCTTAATAGCTTTTTTTATTCTTACCCTTTTTTTATTCTCTTTTCTTTTCTATTGAATTTTTATAAAGTTTAAGTTCTTTCTAATGTGGCGCCCATCAACATCAACGTCATCTATTAGATTTTTATAAAGTTTAAGTTCTTTCTAATGTGGCGCCCATCAACATCAACGTCATGGGTCTAAAATCGGCAATAAAAAAAATTCACGTTATTTTCCATTGGCCAAAATTGGATAGACTTAATGGGACTTGATTATACAAATTTGACAATTTTTTGTAACTTGATTGTACTTTTTATAAATTTTAAGACTCAAATATATTTTTGTAACAAATTTTAGGGCATTTGGTGCATTTCTGCCTACCTTTTATGACATCAATATCTTAGAAATTAGAAAAGTGAAATTGATGAAGAATAAATTGAAGGGCAGAGCTTTGTTGTGGTGGGATAAATTGAAGGAGCAATGTTTGAGAGAAGGAAAATCACACGTCATGACTTAATTGAAGATGCCTAGGTTGTTAGAATGTTAATTTTGCCTAGAGGTAGCAAATAATATTTGTTCGATCGTCAAAATCAAATGTATGTAAAGCTGGAAAAGAGCATTTAATTTTTTCTTTTTTTTGGTCGGTAGCATTTGGTGATTAAACGAGGCCTGCTTTACAGAATTTCCAAGATCAAGCAAAATCCATGCACGTTTCAGATGTTCTTGAAGGCACCCGGTTGAAAGCTGACGGTTGTGATTTACGAGCCTAGAATGTCATTTACGAGCCTTAATACCAAGATATTGAGATCATCCAATTTTCATTCGAAATGGTAACTGGTTTTGAATTTGAACATTCACCTCAATTTAATGATGATTTCTGCGATAGCGCAGAGATTGAAATTGATCCAAATCATGAAATCGGGTTTCACGTCATAAAATGGAAGTTGTTGACTAAGGAAGGCTAGGATTTCCAAAGTAGTTGATTTTGTGATGACTGGAATTGATTGAACATATCTCCAGCTTTGGTTGGCATCTTTTCTCAAAGTAAGAACTTTTGATTGATTAGGTAGATGTAATTCCAAATTTCGAGAGAACTGCAAGAGATTTGTTTTATGATCAGATAATCCGGCACTTTGAAAATTGACGCAGGTAAACACGAGTTGCAACTTGTAACATATGCATGAGGCACAACAGAGAAAAACACTCGATTTTTTGATTAATTTAAAAAGGTAAAGCTCGTTACGAAAGAGAATCGCACTAATATAAGTCCTGATCATTCACTGATGAAAGATAATTATAAAGCTAATAAAAAATGTAAATAAAATCTCTATAGTCTAGAACCTAAGTACCCTAACCTTGAAGAAAATAAATCAAACTAGAGGGCAACTCGGGTAGGCTCCCAAGATTATCGCATCTCGAGATGTCGAGTTCCCGGAGATGAGAAAGGCGGCGAAAACTTGGAGGTAGGCTCGAAATCTTAGTGCAGGCCAGTTTCAGGATTGCCAAAGACGACAGTCTCGAAATCTCGTCGGGGATTGCCCCCTCTAAAAATTCGCATGACGAGAAATCTATCTCTTCCAGATTCTGCAAATTCAGTATGGCTTCAGGAAACTTTGTTATGAGAGTATCCCCCATCCTAAGCACTTTCATAGCTTTCAAATCCTTGATTGAAGGAGGTAACTCCGGAATCGCAGTGTGAGATAAATCCAGGGATTGCAGTGAGCTAAGGTTCCCTATTCCATTTGGCAGATTGGTTAGCCTCTGGCAGTTCTTCAGAGACAACGTGTTTAGTTGCTTCAGCGATCCAATGGACTTCGGGAGGATTTGGATTCTAGTGCCGTCTAGAGCGAGATATGTGAGAGACTTTAAGTACCTGATCGAACCGGATATATCGGTCAGGTCTTTACAATCGTGAGCGCTGAGAGTTTCAAGCTTCGTCACAGAACCTTCTTGGAAATCAATCTGAGAAATGGAAGTTCCATCGATCACCAGCTCTTCCAAGTCCTTCATGGGACGCAAATCTGGCAATTCACGAAGGAGAGTGCACCCCTTCATATTCAACGAAACCAACTTCGTCAGATTTTCAAATGATGCATCGAAAACTTCTAATTTAGAGCTGCCTTCCAAAATAAGTCTTTCCAGCTCCATTGAAGCAGGAAATTTTGGAGTGGCGAACAATTGGAGACAACCAGTGAGTTTCAAAACTTTCAGTTTCCTTGTCTGCAAGATTAACATGATATGAAACAGTACTTGTTTAGTTCCTGAGAAATACGTCACCAAACGAAAAAATGCATGAAGATCGTAAATTCATTTCATACCTGCTCAAGCAGTTCCCAACCTCTCCAGTCTTTGTCAACCTGACTCCCCGACAAATCAAGAATCAACAGTTCTTGCAAATTCAGATTTAGCGGTTGAACATCCAAAATCTTAGGGCGCCAATCAAGCCACCTCAATCTCGAAAGATGATCGCCAAAGTTTCCCCGAACATCAGCCTGATCCAGCTTGAGGAACCTCAAGTTGTGTAAACGGTCGAATTTATCACTTTCAAAGATGTTATCCTCCGTGGATCCATCAGGAAACTCCAGCCCGAGGGCTACGACTTTCCCAGTACCCTGTCAATCAAGCAAGGCAATATTAATTTAAGAAAATGGAGCTGTCTTTTAGCATCACACTAGATAAATAATCAAAAGAAAAGGATAACAGTACGAATTGGCATCTAGAGAAGAAAATATGTGGCGCGGTGCTCGAAGAAGTTACCGTCTTTCGTTTCAGTACATTCAGTGCTTCTCTGTGGTTCCATAGCCTACTGCGTCGGTAAGGTTCATTCCGGCTTTCGTTCTTGACAATTTCCCGGCCAAAGTTCTTAAGTATTCCAAGCATGCATAGTTTTTCATCCTCTCCGATTTCTACCAAAGACATGGCACGAAGAGATGGAATCGATCTAGATGGAAAAAACTCACAGTCTTGCCACATATAATGCGGGATTCTCTGGTCATTTCCAACGAAGAAGCATGCTATATCAAGAAATATATCTTTTTCATTCTTTCCTAAGGTCTTATAGCACTTGATAAAGGCTTTTCGGACACCTTCCTCGGGAGCTTGTTTCAATGCATTTGATGTTTCCGTCCATACTTTGATTACTTTCCCATCTTTTACCTTCGACAGGAATTTACCTGCCATCTGGAGTGCTAAAGGAAGCCCATCAGTAGCAGCAACGATTTTTGTTGACAGCTCCTCTAAATGCTCAGGGGGAGAATCCTTTCCAAAAGCATGCTGACGGAATAATTGCAGGGCTTTATCTTCTTGCATCGTTCTAAGACCAAACTTTTCTGCACCCTTGACATTTTGAAGGACGTCATCTCTTCGGGACGTCACAATGACCGTGCTCCGTCGGTGAAGCCAATCAAGCTCTCCGACTAAGGCGCTGAGCTGTCCACAATCCTTCACATTGTCAAGGACAAGAAGGACCTTCGCGTTGCGAAACCTCTTCTGAATATGGTCTAGAGCACCGTTAGAAGAATTGAACTTTAGGGCAGTGGTCTTATGGAGGAGGGAAATTAGTGTATTTTGTACTGACAGGACGTCTTTACGTTCAATTTTCTTTTGGATATCTTCAAGAAAGCCACAGGAATCGTACGGACGGTTAATTTTATTATAAACACATTTAGCCAGGACCGTCTTACCAACCCCGGGGATGCCGTATATTAATACCTTTTTACATTTGTCTCCAATTTTAACTTCTTTCCCATTTCGGTAGTCAATCTTCAGCTTTGCCATTATTTCTTGCACACGAGGATCGACATCAACTAAAATTTTTGGCAAAATTAGGTCCCTCTTCTTCAGCATCAGCTCAACTTTGCGGACAATTTGCTTTATGACTCCGGTAGGGTACCTGAAAAATGTATGTGGAATAAAAAAAGGACATGGAAGAGGAGGATTGAAAGGGGAAGAAAACCTATTTATGCACGATGCCGCAGCTGTCATTGTTGTAATAACGGATATATAATTGGATATAATTTTAACCTAGTTAATCTTAACGCTAAAGTAGGTAAGATACATGAGAAAAGTGATCTCAGGCCAGAGCGTGTCAAGGAAATTACATATCATTTTTTTCGTGGAGATGGTGTCCCTTCAAGTTTCCAATCCGACGGAAAGCAGGCATCCAGTGATTGACGAACCTTCCTTCTCTGCCGCGCTTCTTGTGCTCATCGAAGGCCCCCTGGAAAGGGCCACTGCAATCACGTACCTCCTTCGGGTCGACATGGTAGAAGACGGGGATGATTGTGTGATTCTTCCTGCGGCTGCACTTCTCCATTTTCTTCAATTCCAAGAGACAGCTCTTGCTGGAAGCGTAATCCTTGGAGATGACGGGTATTGATATATTGGACTGCTCTATCTCCCGCATCAGCTGGGGTAGGATTTCTTTGCCTCTCTCCAGCTCTTCCTCATCTCTAAAGACTTCGATGCCAACGTCTGTTAACCAGGTGTACAGGAAATCCGCAAAGTTGTTGCGTGTATCTGGCCCTCTGAAACTCAAGAACACTTCGCAGGCTGGTGAGGACATGATTGGTAGCGTGACTGGTCGGTGGAGTAGCTCGGTCACTGCGTATGCACACGTACTTTGGATCGATAATCCTCACACTTATATAAAGACCAGAGTTGGTTTGGTCTTCGGCGAGGAAATCAACTGTTGACCGGCGGGTGGCAGTGGCGCTCGATGATATTCTGTTTTGGTTGGTTCAACTGTGTATCCAAACTACATTTTGAACATTTATTTGGTTAAAATATATTTCGAGTTAGAGCCTATTCAATGAAATATAATCCGAGATTCTTTATTATTTGTGGAGGTCTGAATATTCCGAATTAAACATTTTACATACATCCGAAATCGAGCAAAATATAGTATGTTTGCTTCTATTTTTTTTTTTTTTTTTTTTTTTTGGCGAGTTGGAGTCGGCTAAGTTAATCAAAAGGGAAAACTAAAGAATTTGTTTGTATATAATTTTCCTGTTGAAGTACTGAAAAAACAAGTACGGCTGCGCGTTGGTGTCTTTGGCCATTGAAATAGGAAAGTCCAATGTGGACCTATACGTACATATATATTCTGTTAGTGGGAGCCTTTGATGAGAATTGGTGAAGCGCCGCTTGTGCGAGTGCTTGGTGCAGAGAGTTCTGGTTGATGTTGAGCCCAAGTTGAAGAGTTCTTTTGTCGTGAGATCAACTCACTGGGGGACGGCTGATTTCTATAGAATTTTTACAATCGTTTGTGTCCAAGCCGAGAAATTTGTGTAGTAAGAATCTGTGTATAATTCCTTCATAAGATTAAGAGATTATTTCGTGAGAAATTGTGGGGCTTGAGTTTTGAATATAATTGAGGCTTGAGAAATACCGAGAATATTTGAGTGACTTAATTGTGATTGTAGTATTTGTTGCCTTGCTTAATATATAGCAAAATTTGTTATTGCTCTCCCAATGGACATATGTCCCTACGAACAAGCTCCGCAAATCTGATATCCAATTTATTTCTTTATTTTATATATTTTATCGTTCGATCATTTGACTCCGCAACACCTTTCCCCTGTTCATTTCAGTTGTTTCGTTTTTTTTTTCCTTAAAAATGATGATTATGAAGAAAGAACAATTAAGTCCAAAAACCTATTCATTGTTTTATTTGTGAAAAAAAAAAGGACTATATTATGAACTTGTTATGGAGATACCAATTAGTTATATACTTTTCATTTTTGCCAATCTAATCCTAAGCCTCCGCGTGAAATCTTAATATAATCTTATTCGATTAATTACAGCTAGAAATTGCTGACGTGGTGTTTAGTATTCCCGACCGTCCCACGTGTCAAACTGACTGAAAACGGGATTTCTTAGTCCACCAACAAAGTAGGACAACACTGCAGAGAAAGGGGAACTCCTGCCAATCAATATCATGGCGTTAAAGGGGAAGATTCTTGATTTTTAAGGGCGAATGCCATCTGATAGATTCGTTGATTGGCTCCACAAAGTTGAACGTATTTTTCGAGCTTAAAGAAGTGCCCGATGACAGAAGAGTCAAATTAGCTGCTGTCAAATTTAAGAAGTCGTCAGGGAGAACTTGAATCGAAGACGTGAACAAGAAAGATGAAGCAAGATAAAAGACTGGGAAAAGGTGCGCAGAATGTTAAAGCGGAGGTTCTTGCTCGAGCTTTATCACCAGGACAAGTTCTTGAAACTTCAGAATCTTCATCAAGATGAAATATCCGTCGAAGAGCTCCATGGATTTTGAGCAACTAATGATGACATGCAATATTAAAGAGCCAGAAGTGCAAACCATAATACGTTACCTTGATGGCTTGAAATCTGAAATTGAGAATGTGGTTTGACTACAACCTTATGGGACAATGAATGACGTCATCAATTTGGCATTGAGGGGTTTTTTGAGTAAGTACACTATAAATTCTAAAACTTATTGTAAAAGTCCTAAAACAAAAAAGTGACTTTCGCTTTCGAAATGGTAAGAAAGGTGCCTCTAACCAAGGGAGTGCCATATCAAAGTTACCATTATCACACTCTAAATCCGACGAGAATGGGTGAATGACATAATCATCCTTCCTCCGAAAAGATGCAACATCAAATAAAAACCAATGGCCTACTATAAAAAATGAACAACTAAGTCCATACTCAAAAATCCCTCCTTTTGCCCTACTTGCTGCTAATTGAAGAACTTGAAAAACATCAAGACTAATGGCATGATCGACCACATCCCAGTAAATAGTATATCTCTTCTAAGCAAATCAAGCATCTACTATGCACATATATGTAATAATACAAAAAAATCATAATCCAAAATCAAAATATAATATATGCACACCAAATCAAAATGAGTTGTTTTATTTAAACAAAACTTTATACAAATGAAAAATACTCATTTAATCGACTAACATAGTTAAAATGTCTACTCTATTGACTAATCTACAACTCAATATCAAACTATGATCATGATACAACACTTGGTGATAAGGCCATCGCCTCTGGCTGGTGGCCAGTCACTGGCAAAAGGAAGAAGAAAGGAAAAAGAAGAAAAAGAATAAATAAATAAATAATATTATTAAAAATTGTTCACGTTACTGTTGGCGGTGCCACGTAAGTCGGCTGGCGTCCACATCAGCAATATTTAGCCAAAATCAGGACTAAGACAAAATGTTTTGGACTAAATTAATGTCAATGCAATAAGTTTAGGACTTTCTAACACTTTTCCACACCTATTTCGATATTGCGAGGTAACTGAAGTCTAGCCTACCCAGAGGAATATCATTCGATATGGTGCTTGGCAAAGACAGGTTGGTTTGAAAAAAATTGCATTGTGATTATTATGGTTACAGCGGTCGTAGTAAATACAGAGGCCTCGATGACCACGATTTTCGTGAAATCTATGGAGGTAGTGATAGACACAACAGAGTAAATGACCATTGCGGTGAAGGTCGTCCTGGGAATTGCAGTTACCCACGGGGCGATATATTTGATGAATTTCACTTAGTTACAATTTCTTAGTTCCGAACTTTGGATGGATATTTTGCTGCATGAGAAGTTATTGGCTTGCGAAACTAGATATTATTATTTTTTTTTTAACAGACAAGTATTTCGAAAATCTTAAAATTTGTTAAATTTATGCAGCTAAGTCTAAATAATGACGTGAATTTTGTAATTACTTTTTTAAGACACTTGAAGCCAATGTGGTATCCACCATGCGCCACTTTGGGCATTACATCAGAAAAAAATTGAAAATTAAAAAAAAGAAAAAGAAAAAAACGATTAAAAATTTTAATAAAGGAATATAAAACAAACAAATGGATAAGAGTAGAAAAAGCTAATGTTTGGCAACCATCCAAAGGCTTCGATTCGATTTTTTGTTCCCAGAATCGGTTTGGGACGAGAATCGCGTTTGGTAAAAATTTTGTTCAGGGAACAAATTTTGTTCCCAGAACAAATTTGTTCAGAATCGTTTTGGAGTAGATTTGAGAATAAAAAAAAAAGTTGATTCTACGTCCGAGAATCAAAAAAGAATAAACACAATAAAACTCTTCTTCTTTCCTTCCGCCATCCCGCGACCGTCGCCCGCCACCGCCCGCCGCCGTCCGTCGTCGCTCACCACCGCCGGCCACCCGCCGCCGGCCGCCGGCCGTCGGTCGCCGGCCACCGGCCGTCGGTCGCCGGAGGCTCGCCCGCCCACTAGCAAGCCTCGCCGAGCCTCCGACGAGCCTCGCCGGGCTAGGCGAGGCCCGCCCGGCCACCGGCCGAGCTCGCCTAGCTCGACCGGTGGCCGGGCGGGCCTCGCCCGCCCCGGCGAGGCCCGCCCGTCCACCGGCGAGGCGAGGCCTCGCCAGATCCGGCGAGGCGAGGCTCGTCGGGGCTAGGCGAGGCCCGCCTAGCCACCGGCCGGGCTCGCCTAGCCCGACCGGTGGCCGGGCGGGCCTCGCCCGGCCCGGTGAGCCTCACCCGGCCCGGCCGAGGCCCGCTCGTCCACGGCAATGCTCGGCCTCGCCGGATCCGGCGAGGCCGAGCCTCGGCGGGCCGGGCGAGCGTCGCGGTAGGCCGGGCGAGGCCGCCGGCGACGCTCGGCCGACGAGGGGCCGGCCTCGCGAGGGCCGGCGATGCTCAGTGAGGTCGCCGGCCCTCGTCCGGCCGGTCGCCGGTCCGGCGACCGGCCACAAGAAGAAAAGAAAAATAGGAGAAAAAGGAAAAAATGAAAAGAAAAAATGAAAAAGAAAAGGAAAAAAGGTAAAAAGGTAAAAAAAAAAAAAAGAAAAAAAGTAGAAAAAATTATTTAAAAATAAAAAATAATAATTTGGAGCAGAATCAATGGACACGTTATCAAACGCAATTCTATTCCGAGAATCAAAAATTTTAGACAAGTTACCAAACACGTTCTTTTACTCGAATCGGTTCAGGGAACGAGAATAAAAAATAATCATTTCTTGTCGAATCGGTTCAGGGGAATGTAATCGTTGCCAAACGCGCCCTAAAACTAAAAGAAGAAATCTAGCTGCCATGGCTGAATGGCCAATTTCTACAAAGCTCGAGCAACTGTTGTCTCAAGCTCGACTTAGCTCAAGCTGCCATTAGGGGTGAGCATGGTCCGGGTTGGTCCGGGCCACCCCCTAACCCTAAGACCAACCCGTACAGTGTCGGTCCTAAATTTTTAGGACCGAGGACCGACCCTATTGAGCCTGGGACCAAGGACCGGACCGACCCAATGGGTTCGGTCCGGTTCCAAGGTCAACCCGGGGCCGATCGATAATTTTTGTTGTCTTATTTTTTATACTCCCTAAAAAAGCAAACCTACAAATTCAAATTACACATCCATTGACAATGCAGTATTGTGCAACTAAACTATAAATACCAATACATATTTAGCAAATTTAAGATGACACAATAATAAAAATTTCGTACCTGCTAATTGCTCATCGAGATATGGGACAAGATGGAAAGTTCTTGTAATCATCTATCTTTAATATTCATAACACCATATACAAAAGCGTTTTCCTGCATTTAATCATGTAGAGTCCACTCAACCAAAAAATGAGCTTCACACCACTTGAGTAGCAAATCACCGTAGCAACTATAGTACTACTCTACTTTTCAAAAACTTCTACGATTTGACACAAATTGAAAAGCAAAGTGCAGCTGAAATTCATTAGTAAAATACAATTAAACCATAAAAAGTTCAAAATACTTAATATAAACCATGAATTATAAATTCACATCTTGTTAATTCACTTGAACTTCTAAACACCTGAAAACAAAACAATCGACACATAATTAATACTCAACAAAAGTTTTAAATTGAAATTACTTTTAGTGTTATTGATAGAACATCTCAATATAATATAATATAACAGACATTTTACTTAGGTTTGAATATATAAAATAATTATAAATAATATAATATAATATAATATAATATAATATAATATACGGGGTTGGTCCAGGTTGGACCGACCCAAAACTCTTAGGACCGAGGACCAATCCGCACGGTGTTGGTCCTGGAATTTCAGACCAAGGACTCGACCCGGCCCCCTTGGGAAGCGGACCAGACCAAGCAGGTTGGGCCGGTCCGGGTGGTCGGTCCAGGGTCGACCCTAGACCGCTGCTCACCCCTAGCTGCCATGACTGTTAGCTCGAAGAAGTTCCTTGTTAAAGTATTATTCCACATAACTTGATAGTGGGTTTTAGATACTCTTTATATTCATATGGTTTCCTTCCACATATTAGTCTAAGCTTTGGATTGGAGTTTTTAACATAATATTAGAGTCAATAGTTGATTGGTCGCCCACCCTCAAAGGAAGGGATTTGACGACCAACTTGATTTTCAAGTGGTGGGCGTCGAGGTGTAGCAATGCAGGTCCGATGCCATACTTTGCGGTTCAGTTTTGAGAAAGAGAACATGGATGAAGATTCGAGTTGAGATATGTTGATGCAGAATCATACCATACTTCATGGTTTGGTTTGGAGAAAGAGAACATGGATGAAGATTCAAGTTGAGATATGTTGATGTGGAATTATACCCGAATCAAGGGTGAGATACAAGTGTGAGTTGTGTTAAAGAAGTTCCCCATCGAAAAATTGGTATAGTGTAGAGCAATAAATATACTAATTAGTGAATCTAGGTCCAACTAAATATTGTTGCATGTTTCTATTAGTCAAATTATTAATTTAAACTTTTGAGTTTGACTTTCTAACGACTTCCATTACCACAAGCTCTAAATCTATTTTGCTCCATGAGCTCGTTTATCCGTTAGTTATTCATAAGCTCAAGTTTAAACTATCAATTAAATAATAGCTTGAACTATAAAAGTTCTCTAGCATTATGTTGCTGCCCCTTCACAGTTGATGGAGTATGAATCACACCCCAACACCCTGAAAATGGAGGTGTCCAAGGCCGTATTAATCTCTCCCTCCTTCGCTCCTTGTTAGTTGATCCTAAATTTAGAGTCTTTTGAGGAGAAGCTTCCGATCATTGTGTCCGAAGCAAACCGGACTTTGATGCCAATATCAACTCGGTAGAGCGAAACTTTCAGCTTGATGAAGAAAACGAGGAAAATGAAGATTCCAGCTTCAAATTCACTTGCGTCATCGCGGGTGGTTCGCCGGCCTCGACGGACTACGTCTTCGACAACGGAGGAGATCAGAATTGATCCAAATCACGAAATGGAAGTTGTTTAAGAAGGAAAGCGTGGATTTCGATAGGAAGTTGATTTCGTTATGCCTGAAAATTTTGAAAAATCAATTAAAGGATCTACCTCAACGTTTGGTTGGAATCTTTTCTGGAAGCAAGAACATTTTATTGATTTCGTAGACGTGGTTCCAAATTGGATATTTGAGTCTGGCTTTTACAATTGTAATGAGCTAAGCCTTTTAATTCCATCTGGAAGACCGGTTAGCCTCTGGCAGTTCTTCAGTGACAGTGTTTTCAGTCGCCCTAGCGATCCGATGGACTCCGGGAGGACATGGATTTTAGAGCCATCTAGAGCAAGATATTTGAGAGACTTCAAGTACCCGATCGAATCGGATATATAAGTCAGGTCTTTACAATCGCGAGCGCTCAAAGTTTTCAGCATCATCATGGAACCTTCTTGGAAATTAATCCGAGAAATGGAAGTTCCATCGATCAGCAGCTCTTTCAAGCTTCTCATGGGACCCAAATCTGGCAAATCACGAAGGAGACTGCATCCCTTCACATTCAAAGAAACCAACTTCGTCAGATTACCAACGGATGGATGGATAACTGCTAATTTAGAGCAACCCTCCAGAATAAGTCTTTCCAGCTCCATTGAAGCAGGAAATTTTGGAGTGGCAGTCAATTGGACACAACCAGTTAGTTTCAAAACTTTCAGTTTCCTTGCCTGCAAGATAAATAGGATATGATGATAAATGTTGAGATCCTAAGAAATACGTTGTAAAAAGAGAAAATGTAAGAAGAAAGTTAATTCAATACATACCTCCGCAAGCAGTTCCCAACCACTCCAGTCTTTGTCAACCTGACTCCCCGACAAGTCAAGAATCACCAAGTTTTGCACATTTAGATTTAGCGATTGATTGTCAAAATTCTTGGGGCACCCTTGCCAACCAAGCCACCTTAAGTTCAAAAGACCATCCGCAAAGGTTCCCCTAATGTTAGCCCGATCCAGCTTGAGGAACCTCAAGTTCTGTAAACCTTCAAATTGATCACATTTAACACTGTTATTCCGTTCAGATCCTTCTGCAAAGTCCAGCCCAAGGGCTTCAACTTTCTTAGTACCCTGTTAATCAAGCAAAACAAAATTAACTTAAAAAAATGGAGCTGTCTTTCAGCACCACACTATATGAATAATTGAACGAAAAGGATCAATAACAGTATCAATTGGCATCTAAAAAAGAACAGATGTGCCGCAGTGCTTGCCGAGGTTACCTTCCTCCCTATCAGTACATCCAGTGCCTCTTTGTGGTTCCACAGCCTGCTGCGCTGGCAAGGTTCATTCTTGTTTTCATTCTTGACAATTTCCCGGCCAAGGTTCTTCAGTATTTCATGCATGCGTAGTTCTTTATCCTCTCCAATTTCTACAAAAGACATGGCATGAAGAGATAAAATTGATCTAGATGGAAAATAGTTACAGTCATCCCACATGTAACAAGGGATTCTCTTGTCCATTCCGTCGAAGAAGCATGCTATATCAAGAAATATCTCCTGTACATTCGTATCTAGGTTGGCATAGCTCTTGAAGAAGGCTTCTTGGACTCTCTTATGAGGAGCTTCTTTCAGTGCAGTCAGTGTTTCCTTCCACGCTTTCTTTGATTTTACAGGAAACAGAGATGATCCTATCGCCTCGAGCGCTAAAGGAAGCCGGCCTGTAGCAGCAACAATATCTGTTGACAAATTTTTGAATTCCTCCCAGGGAGAATCCGCTCCAAAAGCATGCCTACAGAATAATTTTAGAGCTTCATCTTGTTTCATCGGTTCGAGGACAAAACTTTTCGCACCATTGATGAGTCCAAGGACGTCCTGTGTTTGGGATGTTAGAATGACCCTGCTCCCCGGGCCAAGCCAATCAAGCTCTCCGACTAATGCGGTGAGCTGTTCATGATCAGTCACATCGTCAAGGAGAATGAGGACCTTCATTCTGGAAAATCTGTTCTGAATATGAGTCAGAGCTTGGTCAGTATTAATAAACTCTCGGGCATTTCCTCTATGGAGGTCGGAAATTAGTTTGTTTTGCACAAATAGGATGCCACAATGATCAATTTCGGCTTGGATCTCCCCAAGAAAGCTACAGGCATCGAACAGATGATAAAGTTGATTATAAACATATTTGGCCAGAACCGTCTTACCCACCCCGGGGATCCCAAATATCCCTAACACCTTCGCACTTGAGTCCCCAATTTTAACCGCTTGCCCATTGTGGTAGTCAACCTCCAGCTTTGCCATTATGTCTTGCACATGAGAGTCGACTCCGACTAATTGTTTCGGCAAAACTAGGTCCTGCGTCTTCAGCTTCTGCTGAATTTGGTGGACAATTCGCTTTATGACTTCAACACGAGACCTGCCAAAGGTATATGGAATAAAAAGGACATGGAAGAGGAGGGTTGAAAGCGGAAGAAAACCTATTCGTGCATGATGCTGCTATTGTCGTTGTTATAATAACGTTTATATAATTGGATATGATTTGAACCTGGTTAATTTTAACGCAAAAGTAGGCAAGATACATGAGAAATGTAATCTCTGGCCAGAGAGGGTCATGGAATTTACACTTCACTTTTTCCGTCGAGATGGTGTCCCTCCAACTCCCCGATCCGACGGAGAGTAGATGTCTGATTGCGCTTCTTGTCCTCGGCCAAGGCCCCCTTGAAAGGCCCCCTGCAGTAGTACGCATCTGACTGATCGACGTAGTAGAAGATGGGGATGATGATGCGATTCTTCTTGTCCATGCACTCCACCATTTGCTCCAATTCCATGAAACAGCTCTTGCTGGAGGCGTACTCCTTGGAGATGATGGGTATTGATATCTTGGATTGCTTTATCGCCTGGATAAGCTGGGGTAAGATTTCTTCGCCTCTCTCCGGCTCTTCTTCGTCCTTGAAGACGCTAATTCCAGCATCAATCAGCATGGTGTACAGGAAATCCGCAAAGCCCCGTCCCATGTCCGGCCCTCTGAAACTCAGGAACACTTCATAGTCTCGCTGTGTAGACACTGATGAGGCAGGATTGGTAACCTGACTAGTGTCCATTGTTTTTTTTTTCTTTTGGTCGGACATGTCCACTGTTTGTGTAGCAGATCTTGAGAAAACGTGAGAAGGAGCTCGGTCACTACGAACGCGCCGGTACTTTGGATGGACAATCCTCACAATTATAGAACAGAGTGGCTTTGGTTTATGGGCGAGCAAATCGACAGTTGACTGGTCGGTGGTAGCGGCACTTGATGATCTTCTCTTTTGGTTGGTTCGGCTCTGTATCCGGATTACTTTTTTAACATTCTTTTTCGCTCCTTATTTCAGTTGTTTTTTTACTTTGTTTTGTTTTTCCTCAAATGTCGAAACTATTTATGAAAAGAAGAACGATAAAGTCCAAAAACCTTTTAATTGTTTTATTTGTGAGAAAAAACAAAAGACAGCGCGTATTGACGATATGATATTAGCAATTACTCTATGCATAATCTATTATTAGGGGGTCAATCCTTGGACTAGACCACCTGTTCTGTCCAACTAAACCAATCACTTTTTCTTTTTCATTACCTGATGCCATATGTTATGAAGACGAAAAAAAAAAAAAACTGGTTGCTTTTATTTTTTCTTTTTGAAGAAATTAAAAGGGAAATAAGGTATATGTAGTTAGTCCCGTCCGGTTCCCCTCAAAATTGGGAACTAGACCATTCAGACACCGGTTCCATTTTTAGGAATGGGAACTGGACTCACACTCCTGGAAACTTGACCAAACCGGCTAGTTTGGTTCGATTCAGGCGATTCTTAGTTCGGGCAGTCCGTTTTGTACACCTCCATCATTCTTCAAAGGAAGAAGTCCACAACCTAATAATTTTAAAAAAGGACTTAATAGTCCACCAATGGAATCCAGATCCAGCACCAGCACCAGCACCATTTGAACCAATATATTATCATGCTTAGGCCAACTGAATTCCATAATGTCTGCAAGCGTGCATGATAAAATGTTACCAATACATGTGATTGCGCTATTTTCTCAACCAAAAGCCTAAGTGATAAATTGATGGCTGAAAGCACACAAGTGTCTTATATGCGCCTATCGTGCCGTTTGGCCTTTCATTGGGTGATTTATTATCGTACATTTCGATGACATGCTTATTCCACAGTAAGCATAAGGAAGAACACATGACACATCTCCGGCAAGTATTCCAAGCTTTAAGAGAGGAAAAATTAATGGCAAAAAGTGTCAAAAAAGTCCTAAACATTTTACATTTTGCATTTGTGCCAATTCAGTTCTAAACCTTTTATTTGTGCTTATTTAGTCATAAACCTTTTTACTTTGTGCCAATTTAATACTAAATCTTTTCACTTGGTTCCAATTTAGTCTTTTCTAGCTAATTTTGACCGGATTTTGTTGACTGGGGGCGGCGGTCAACATGGCATTATCGGCGTTGATGTTGACAACTTTTAATAATATTTTTATTTTTATTTTGTTTTATTATTTTCATTTTCATTTTCCTTTTTTATTTCTTTTTCTTTTTTGTTCTCCTATCCCTTCCTCTAGCCCAGTTGTTGGACCTCGATGATCAGCTAAAGGCGATGCCCGATAAGGCTCGAGCCTTCACCCAGAGGCCATGAGGGCTGCTTACATTGGGTGGCGAGGATCAAGCCTTGTTGGTCATGGGCGAGGCTCGTCCTCCCCATATCCGATGAGATTGAGCCTTGCGCAACCTCTGGTGAGGCCTTGTCGGCCATAGACGAGGCCGACCTCACTAGATTCATTGAGGTCGAGCTTTTCTGGCCACTGGCGAGGGCTCGAGCCCTCGTAGGCGTGACCTCGCGACCTTTGGCGAGGGCTTAAGCCTCGCAGGGGCTAGTGACAGGCTGGCAAGGTCAATCGAGGTCCAACAACCAACTAGAGGAAGAAGGAGGAGAAGGAAAAAATAAAAAACAAAAAAAGAAAAAGAAAAAGGAAAAGGAAAAATAAAATAAAATGAAACAATTAGAAAACAATATTTAAATATCATTAAAAGTTGTTCAAGTCAGTACCAGCTGCACCACCGATCGGCGCCTATTCAACAAAATTTGGTCAAAATTAAACGGAATGACTAAATTGGTTTTAAATCAAAGAGTTTATGACTGAATTGGCACCAACAAAATGTTTAGAACTAAATTGGCACAAATATAAAATGTTTATGATTTTTTTGGCACTTTTCCCAAAATTAATTGTTATCTCAACAAATGTCACTTCTCGACTAACAAGGTAACTTTCGTTGGCTATGTGATGACTACCTGAGGAATAGAGCTGGATCCTAGTAAGATTGAAGCTGTCACTTCTGCAAACGCTGGTAATGCTTCATGAGATTTGAAGCTTTCATGGCCTCGCTTCTTTCTACAGGAGATAAGAAAAAAAAAAAAATCAATTCCATTGCTGCATCAAACAATAAATGCATAAAGGAGAAAGGCTTCAGAGGAAAGGAATGGCGCAAAGGAGCTTTGAGCCCTTAAAGAACATGATCATTGAAGCTCCAGCGTCAGCGCCACCAAACTTTGATTTGGTTTACGAGGTTCATTGTTGTTGGAAAATATTTGGAGAAGATGAAAATAATATCAACTGTATGAGGTGTGCAAATATTGTCCTCAAGAATAATTTTGCTCCTTGAACTATGAAACTCTTGCAGTAGACTCTAGCGGCAATCCTCTTAATATGTACAATCCTCGTTACTCTGCATTGAATAATAGCGGGAACATGAACATCAAAATTATTTGTAAAACCCAGTGAAGAAAGAAATGGAAAGAGAAGAGAGAATTTGTTATTGAGGCGTCTCTGTTAGATTGTAGTTGGAAATTCTATCTCTGGCAAATGAAAAAGAGAGGGTAGGTACAAAACAAATTAAAACAACAGGATTTAATATTTAAAAATCAAACCGTTACACAACAGTTACAAAACCTCTAAAAGAATTATTGCATAATAATGGCTTCCATGGCTGTCATAATCTCTATCAAAGTCGTTACAAAATAATAATTTTCAAACTCTCAGAAACTGTTGAAATATCTAACAATGGCTGTGCTTCAAATGTTGGCATGGTGTTTCGCTCGGTCAAGAAAGCAGTCACATCTCACATCTTCTTTTCGGTGAAACGCTGTATGGTGTGTATATAAATGTGCGTCGTTTCGGTCACTGGGGCCACATTTGCTTACAAAAGAACGTGTTTTGTACTCTGACCATGAGGGACGTAAGCACATGAACTCCCAGCAGAACCTTAATCGCTGACATATAGCTTGGAGTTTCTACAATCATTTTTGTTTCTCCTTAAACATTAACCTTGCGATCTGGCGCTCAAAATCGAGTCAAGGATTTTTAAGCCACCATCGTACGTTCCTCACTACTATGCAAATCAAGGTTATTGGATTTGAAGTAGTAAAAGATATGTATGAAGTACAGATTTTGGAAGTTAAGACTCCTAAAATTTCACATTGCACAGTTTCATCGTCAGTGGTGTGTTTTCCCAACGTTCATCGCATCAAGCTATTACTTTTTAAGCCATGATGGTGAACTGGTGGGGGTCATTTCGCTCGGGGCAAAACTTTGGCGCAACTTTGGCGCATGACAGGGAGAACTTTCATTGGCCATAAATGGAAATATGAAGCGGCTCATTGAATGATGCAAAATTTGCCCCATTGCAAAAGCTGGAGGCTAAAGCACTGTTTTTTACTTGCCGTTACCTATTACACAAGCGCCTTTGGGAAGATACGAGATGGACTTTGTAATGAGTTTGCCAAATACTCAACGCAACAAGGATTTAGGTTGAGTTTCATTCGGTACTTTCAATGGGCTTTGGGGGAATGAGTTGAGAGGGGTTTTCCGAAATTTAAATTGCGTTTGGTAAATTATAACTTACAAATTTTTTGTAAAATAATTATGGGCTAAATACTATTTGGAAAAACTCATCTTGCAAAGGACTTTAGCTGCAGGTTTTTTCTTTTTTTCTTTTTTATTAAAAAAAAAAACCCTTCACCGGTGAGCCAGATCTAACATTCGCAGCCATCATTTGAGACAGCACAACCTCAAGCAACCCTCGGTGAGGACCACATGAGATCGCACAATTCTGACTAGGGGCCGCCTAAAGTCGTGCTACCACCAACAACAGCTGCTGCCAGCCTAAGCCCTTCATCGGAGCTGGCACTTGAGTCGCACAACCTCGTCAACCTCTTGTTGGCTCCTCACTAGCCTCTCGCCAACCATTCGCAACCAGATCTAGCCTTTCTTGCTGTCATCACACAAAGAAGATGAATAGTAACAATGATGGTAGAATGAGAAAATGAATAAATTGGTGAGAGTAGTTTTAAAAGAAAAAAATTATTTAACCTTAGAAATAACCTTCCACAAATGCCGAAAGCCCAATGCAAGCCTTTCAGCTTTGCCAAGGCTAACATTTGGCCAAAGAAGTCTCCAAAAAATATGCCAAACAACCCATTTTTTCCCTAAGGGAATTTGGAGAAACAAACGCAATTAGTCATGGTTGTGGTTGATCGATTTTATAAAATGGCAAATTTTGTACCATTTAGTAAGACTCTTGATGAGATACATGTTGCTAGCTTTAATTTCATTAAATTTGGCGCCCACATGTTGTTCCTAGGACAATTACTTCTTATCATTATGTCAACTTTACGAGTCATTGCTACATTATGGCGAAAAATGAGGACTCAAGTTCAATTTCGTTCTGCTAGTCATCCTCGTACTGAGTGACGAACAGAGGGATGTTAACAGAATTTTGGGCAATTTATTAAAAAGATTTATTGGAAGACATGTTAAATAGTGGAATTTGTTAGGGCACACAAGGTGATCATTTTGTTTCTCCCTTTTTTCTATTTTTTTTATTCTTGATAATAAGTTTGAAAAAGAAATCTATTTGCTAATGTAATTTCATTTTTTTATTTTGAGAAAAAATTTAGCCCAGAAATAGATTTAGAATAAAAATAACAAGTAAAATTTATTTACCAACCTATTTTTGGAACGAAAACATAAATAAAAACTCTTCTCACTGCTCGCCCTCACAACCCGTGGCTACCGCCTGCACACCAATGCACGATTTCTACATTGACACTTTCAATTAAATAGACCAAGGCCCTATTTAGTAACCGACCAAGTAATGTTTGATTCTATTCTTTTATTCCCCGGAACAAAAATAGAACAAAAATTCATTTAGTAACTTTTTTATTCACGAGAACAAATTAGTTCCTGGGAATAGATCTCGAAAAAAATCAAGAAGTAAAAAAAAGTTGCCTCTTTATTTCCAGGAATAATTCCATAATCAAGCCCATTTTCTTTTTTCTTCTCTTTTCTTTTCTTCTTTTCATTTTCTTCTTCTTCTTCCTTTCATCGGTTGTCGGCCGATCATCAACCTTGGCAATGGTTGGTGACCGACCAAACAAGGACCAGTGGCCTTATCGGCCGAGCTTGGTCGGTGACGAAGGCCCTATTTGGTAACTTGATAGCTCACTATTCGCCCTCATTGCCCATGGACGCTACTCGCACACTGATGTACGATTTCTACATCAACGCTTTCAATCAAATAGACTAAGGCCCTTTTTAGTAACCAGGCAAACAATGTCCGATTCTATTCTTTTATTCTTCGAAACGAATTCCCGAGGATAAATTTATTCTCGAGAATAGATATGGAACAAAATCAAAAAGTAAAAAAAAAAAAAAAGTTGTATCTTTGTTCTCAGGAACAATTCCAAAATCAAGCCCATTTTCTTTTTTCTTCTCTTTTCTTTTATTCTTTTCATTTTCTTCTTCTTCCTTTCGCATGTTGGTGGCCAGTCGCCGACTTAGTGATGTTTGGCGACTGACCAGATAAGGATCGACGGCCTCATTGGCCAAGCCTTGTTGGTGATTGGGTGAGGCTGGGTGAGGCTGGACCTCACTTTGGCTATGCAAGGGTTGACCTCACCCAAATCTGGTAAGGTTGAGCTCACCCAGCCACTAGCGAGGCTCAACGACCCTCGTTTGGCCGGTGTCCGGCCATCGTCGAGGCTAGCGATCAACAAAAGGAAGAAGAAGAAGAAGTGGAAAAATAGAAAAGAAAAAAGAGAAAAAAAGTAATAAAATTATTTAAAAATAAAAAGAAATTCTAAGTTACAAAAAGAATTTGACGGTCATACCAAATGCATATCTATTCTAAGAATAGAAATTTTATTCAATTATCAAACGCCTTCAAATGATCAAAAACTCATCTAGGGAACAGAATATGAAAAAAAATCATTTCTTAGCAAAACTTGTTCCCGATAGCAAAATAATTATCAAATGCACACTAAAGATGTTTTATCTCACGAAGGAGTAGAGCAAAATGAATAGAAAAGAGCATGGGAGGAAAATATTTAAAAAGGCCCATCAAATAAATTTCTATTCTAGGAACATAAATTTTGTATCGTTATTAAATGTGTATCTCTACATAGAACCTCATCCAGAAAATAATAAAAAAAAAATCTATTTCTGATCAGAAATTATTCTTAGAAATAAAATGGTTATCATTCACAGCCTTATTAGCTCAAACTAAGTTCGGCTATTATAATTCGGCGAGTGAAACTATAGGAAAAAGGCCCATTTGAAGCTGTGCTTGGAAAGCATCATTTAAGCCATCACCTACAAAGCGTAAATTTAGTGGAGACACTGAAAAAAGGGCCTAAGGAAATCAAACTAAGAATTTTGAAGCACATCGACAAGTACTGCTGTCGACGAAGGCGATCTTATGTTTTTATTTTCCACCGGATTATCGTGCGAAATTATCTCCTTGAGGGGATGATCCTTGTCAAGTTTTGAAGTACATTGACGATATTGGCTAGAAAATTGAACTTTCAGGAGAGCATGGTGTTTCTGGTACATTCAATGTTGCTGATCTACGACCATAGCATGAAAACCAAGAGCTTGGTGAAGATTGGCCTCAAGATTATCGCTTGCTATTATTTCGAAAAAACGGAAATATATAGGTAATATTTTGAAACCTTTTTTTGGAGATATCAAGATTTTCTAATGCTATTGGAATATTGGAATGATATATATTTCCTGATTCTCAATATATTTATTGGTTTTCTTAGGATTATTTTATCTAGATTAGGAATTTAATAATATTGTTGCCTATTTGAAATTCATATTTTTGATAAGCTATATCTTCTTTGCTTAGAGGTCACTCAAAGGGCTCTAGGCTCTCAACAATAAATACCCAGGACCTTTATTTAAACACAGTAGAGTTGATCTCAACTATAAACTCCTTCTCAAATAGTTGATCTTCCTTCATATCTACTTTTCAATCATTGCTTCTCACTGCTTGAACCGACTAAGCACCTCGTTGTTATGCTTAAAAGACAAATCCAGATCCTCCTTGAAACATCATCAACAAAGAACAATACACACCTGGCACCACCCTTGAACATAACATGAGAGATCCCCTTAAGTCTTAGTGCATGCAACCTAACAATATATGATGTCTATTGAATACTGTACTAAAATTCACTCTCTACTTTTACTACTGATGTCGCAATGTTCACAGAAGTTCTCCTTCTCAGTCCGGTAGCCTCCTAGTAGATTGATTAAGAACCTTCATCTATCTCTCACTCATGTGTACAAGCGTTATGCGTCACAATTGAGTCTTGTATTGATCTGAAGCCTTCGAGAATCTAGTAAACAAGCCATCAGTGTTGTTCCCTATAGGAGATATGACCTGCGGTCCATCTTCTCTTGCATCACAATTAGCATATCTCGAGAGACCTTCAAAACTCCACCTTCAACTAAAGCATTATTCGAATTTGTCAAGAGCACTTATGAGATAAGGTTCTCTCTCATCTCTAGTACATACCTTACATCAATCAATCTTCTCAATATAACATCTTGCATCATAATCTGAAATGTTTTGATCCCTACAATTAATATTTTCTCCAACTTTGAGCTTCAAAATGGTGGCCAAAACAATTTTTTTCACCTTATAAGATTCTGTTAATCATGAGCCAAATTTGCTTCAAGACCAGTCTTAAATTCTTAGCTGTGAAACATCATGATTTTCATAGAAAGTAACAATTTTACAGTCCAGATCTCCCTAGTAGTAAGCTATAAAGGCCATATGATAATAAGACTCAACTTCAAAAGCATTAAATAAAAGGCCATTATGCAAAATGAAGTGCACTTTTACCGACAGTATTCTGATAAGTTAAACGGCGAAATTCTCGTCTGTTTAGGTCCTAGTCCAAGCATTTTTGTGTCTTGATCAAGGTCCTTATCTACTTGCTATGCTTATGGATATGGCTGTAAGAGTTTTCCTAATGTGGACTAAATTAATTGATATTGTAATTTACTGTTTTTACGGTTACCGTAAAACAGGGTTGGTCTAAGGTGAGATAGAAGGTTTCTTAATTAGTCTAATATGGGCTGGCTAGTGTGGGCCGAGTTGAGCCTGGCCCGTAATGAGGGGGACTGGCTCAAAACTCTATAAATAGTGCTCAAGTCTCTCCTCTAACCCTAATTCTCACATGTATCCTCACCTAAGGGGCGTTTACCTAACACTACACGTGAGGGGGCCGCCTCATTGAGCCAGTGATACGGAGGGCAATAGAGGAGAAGGACTTGATGCGTGGATCCCCTTTATATGTGGGTAATCCCTTTTTTTTGCTTCCGCTTTATGTTCGATGAATCTAGGTGCGTTAATCTTTCTACTCAATTATGCATGTTCTTGTTATAGTTATGGAGATCTTGGGGTTGCGCAATTTGCGTCTAACATGTGGTATCAGAGCATCCATAACCCTAGAACTTGAACACAATTGGTTTTGCCCTAATTTGTATGGATTTGCCATAATTTGTACGGATTTGCCATAATTTGTACGGATCTAGCCTAATTTGTATGGATTTGCCCTAATTAGTATGTATTTTGCCCTAATTTGTGATTTTTGAGACGTTTTATTCAATAAAAATTAAATTAAATCACAAATTTGGACTAGGCTTGATGAGACGAACAAGTAGGTCGGCGGCGCGTCGCCCGAGGAGGCCGCACGCGCCCCCATGCGTGGCCACGCGCCGCGCGTGAGCTCCACTCGCCGCGCACTCAGGCGGTGCGTGTGGGCGCGTGGAGCCTCCGTTCGGCGCGTGTCTAGCGGCGTTGGACTCGTATGATGATTTCCTATCTCGTGGTATATTTATTTTATATGTTTGATGGTTTTATTGATGTGAAATTGCATATGAAACCCTAAATACGTGTATTTTAAATGAATTTTTGCGTATTTTTCCTTGTTTTTTTTTCTGTGATTTTGGAAATACAAGTGTTGGGTTATGGGTATATTATCACATAATCATTATAAGGTGTGATTCATCAATAAAAATCAAACTTTATTATGAACTAAAGCTGACTTAATGAGATACAACCATTATGAGATAGTATTTGAGCTATGTATTGAGCTAATGAGAAACAGTCAATATTATGAAATTTTTGTTGCTCAAGCATACTCCTTGACACGCTGGTAATCTTTGAACGATGGACGTCTTAAGAACTCGTTACCAAACTGATTGTACTGATTAACATATATGCTATATGTGGGTAATGCACATCGATTAAGTTACTGCATATTGTACATGAACTCATCTGATCACTTGTTAATATCTATCAAGTTGAATATTTTTATGATTAAGGAATATAACAATATTTATGCAGAGCAATAATATCTACTGTTATAGTTTAGATATTTAGTTATGTGGTTTGATTCAATTTGTAGGCCACTGGTTGAAGTAATGATATTTGTTACCTAAAATTGATTAATAAATCAGTTGTTGGCCTTGGAGTCATTTTTGCCTTATGAACTCATGAGTGATAATGGATCAGCTGTCAAGCTTGTCGATTTGGTGTACCCTGTATTACTATTGATGTTAATCTGTGAGAGATATTTTAGATCAGCATTCTTTTTATGTTGTTCTGGTAATATGTAATTGGGGTGCATAAGAGATGTTTTATTCTCTATTATGAGAAGTTTCTTGTGTTATTGTGATCAGTGATCTCATTGGAATTTGTCTTTCGGGTTCGTATATATATATATATATATATATATATATATATATATATATATGATTAATTTTTATTAATGAATAAAGTAATGTAATTAGCATGATATGTGATTTCTGTGATATGCTGCCCCTATCACTAAAGTTAAAATCACATGTATATGGTGTATGTGAGGAGTAAAGTTTATATCCCTGGTATGAGAGAATTTCAATGATTCAATTGAGTAGTGACCGCCAAAGTGGCACGCTTGATTGGGTTTGAGAAATTTCGGTCTCATATGATGATTGGGATGTCTCCTGGTCTAATGCGTAGTCATACTCCCAAAGGAGGTGATTGTGTATTAGTTCATGGAGGGATACATGATAATGTGGTGGAGGAGTGACTGATTCTAGTGATTCATATGCCCAAAGGTGATGAATTCACGAAAAATTGGAATATATTCTCATAACCGCTATTATGTAGGGAGTGTACAACTGCATGTCATGTATTCTGTCCAAAGGTGATTATATGATTATGCGTGTAACTCTCTGGATGTGTACTTGTACGTCAAGTTACACGGTACTCACATGATGCTAATTATATACATTGCTTGTTTCTCAGTCACCTTTTCTGTAATTAATAACTACAATATTATTGAGGTTTTTACTGCTTCAAATTTTAAGTTGTGGACATATGATTTGTTGCTTGAAAAAAGAGCAATTGAATTTGCTTACTGTCCATGAAGCGTTCCATTCTGGAACACTTGAAAAGAGGTTTGCCTGCGGACTGCACTGCTATAAGATTATGGAAGTCTTAGTTGCTTGAAATTATGTCTTATCTGATATTGAAATTAAGACACATCTGCAAAGATTGTGTTTAAATCCTAATGACATATACATCTCGTATATGGTTAAAAGGTTGTTTTCGAAAGTTTTCTATTTAAGAAAAATGATCGAGATAAAGAATAAAACAATTACAATTAGTCTTAAAAGGTTGTCAGGCTTAACAGTGGCTATGAGTATTTTAGCAAGTATGACAATGCGAAATAACTTAAAGGGTCATTTGTCAAATACTTGGTAGATTCTAGGGTGGCAATTTAATTATTATACCTAAAAATCCTGACAAAAAGATTTAGCCGAAAGGCATAAATGCATCATATTGAACATGGTGATGAGTATAATTAGTAAGACTAATTTATCTGGTCTGTTGTGAACTGATATTATAAAAGCAACTTTTTCATATACAAAATGTGTCATACAGAAGTGAGATAATCTAATCTAATTTTAAGTGTGTTGTAATTCAGATCCACTCAGAATTATTTTGTACCTTATCTAAATTGTTAAAGGGGTATTGATTTTATGACCCTAAAGAAGGTACAAGAATTATGAAATCACATACTCTAAAGTTTCTTAAGATCAACGTAATTGTAGAGGATAGCTACTCTCAGACTATTAAAGATGATAGTATGATGGAGGTTACTGTGTTTTTGTTTTTACCTATATAGATAATTATGGAATCTCTTGTACCATAGACTAAACTTGTTGAGGTTTAAGGTACTATTCTTGATATAGTTTATAATGAAATTTCTTAAACCTCTTAAGTGCAGAATGAAGTGGTTGCATCTTTATTAAGGAGATTTGTTAAGAAAAGACGATCAGTTATACCATCAGACTTTATAGTCTATTTGTGAGAGCATGATTACAATATCCACTACATGGTTGTTTTAACAACTTATATAAATGTCATTTCTTGTTCTCAATCAAGTATATGATTAGATGCCATAAAAGACGATATACAATCTATGAAACATGTTTGAAAACTTACTGACTTGTCTAAAGATCACAAGTTTATTAGTTGCAAATTGGCGTACAAAACTAAAAGAATTTCAAAGAAAGATTGTGGAATTTAAAGCCAAATTGGTAACTAAAGTTTTCACTTTGAAAGAAGGGTGGATTGTTTATAGTGAAGAAATAATTATTTCTTTAAAAGATTCTTTCAGAGTGAATGTGGCATTAATAGTTTATTTATTTATTTATTTATATATGGAGTTACGCCAAATAGATACAAAATCTATATTGTGCAATTGGAGAATTTTGCAATAAATGTTTCGAGTAAACTTGTGTGTAGACTGAAAAAGTCTTATTTATGATCTTAAGTAAGTTTCCAGACAATATTATTAAAGTTTCATAGTGTTGTTATTTTGTTCAATTGGGAACAAAGTAATTTAATATACTGCAAAGTCAGTGGGAGGAAATTTATTTTTCTCATACACTATGTACATGATATTTTATTTACAAGTAATGACCTTGAGGCATATTTTGTCTTTTGTACTGAGGTTCGTAAGGATTGTTCTCGCCATATAAATATTGGATTATATTAGATTTGCTCGAAGGACATTTGCTGATTGTATATTGGAAATATTAAATATACATCATTGCAAGCTAGGAATTGCTCCTGTTGTTAAGGGTGATGGACTGAATCTATCACATTGTCCTTATTTAGATATTGAGAAAATCTAATTAAATGGTGTACCTTGTGTTAGTGCACTTAAAAGTATAATGTATGCTTGAATTTGCACTATACTAAATGTTGTCTTTGTGACGGGACTTCTAGGCAGATATTAGTCAAATCCAGAATATGATCACTGGGTTGCTGTCAAGAAGGTTTTAAGGTACCTAAAGAAGACAAGAGATTATATGCTAATTTATAGACATGTTCAATTCTTGCAGTTAGTAGGGTATTTAGATGTAAACTTTGCCGGCTGTTCTGATGACATGCAATCAATAACGGAATACAGATTTATGTTAGTAGGAAGTGCAGTAAATAAAGTTCTTTGTTATCTTCTACTATGTATGGAGTGTTAGTAACATTCTTTTAGGTTGTTACTTGGGCTATTAGGCTCCAGAACCTCATGACGGAATTGATCGTTTTAACTTGATGGATAGACTCATACGGTTGTATTGAGATAACAAATTTGTAGTAGTATTTATTTACTACAGAGGTCTCAATGGATCTAAATATATGGTGGTCAGATATTTTTTATCATAAAGAAATGGTACAAAAAGGTGAATTATAATATAACATATTTTCACAGATGATGTGGTTGCAGATCCACTAACTAAAGGCCTACGCCTATGTGTATTTGAGTAACATATCGTTAACATGGGCCTAGGAGTATCTTCAGATACTGTTGTTTAGTGGGAGCTATTTTGGCTTTACTCTGATAAAGTTCACATCTGTGGTTCGTTACACTTAGTAACGGTTTGATATGTATTAACTTTTGCATTCAATAAAATATTTTGAATGTGTTGTTATTATGTTGAATACATATTGATAAAGTCTCAAGTGATTGTATAAACCATGAGTGAAGGCTAGGGACATCCGGGCATCCGGTTATTAGCCTTGTGCATATGTCTTGTGATACATAAAGAAAGGTTAACCATAAGGACAAGACATATGTGGGTTCATTGGAATCATAAAGCATTCTCTAGTGGCACAAGTTTTTTGTGACACCTAAGGTAAGAGAATGGTGACTGACAAATGGGATCTCTCTATGAGAGATGTTATCCATTTGACACACTACCATATTGAATCCATATCAATAAAGTTGAGAACATTCGTGACCATGGAAGGCTCTGTGTGTATACATGCAGTTACCGCCATGATTCGATGTTTAAGACTTTATGGGATAGGATTGACTATTAAGAATTATCTCTGGACCAAATGTGCGCACATACGGTACGATTTCAATTAATATAGTCCAAGTGGGAGAATGTAAGAGTTTTCCTAATGTGGACTAAATTAATTGATATTGTAATTTATTGTTTTTATGGTTACCGTAAAACAGGGTTGGTCTAAGGTGAGATAGAAGGTTTCTTAATTAGTCTAATTTGGGCTGGCTAGTGTGGGCCGAGTTGAGCCTGGCCCGTAATGAGGGGGATTGGCTGGAAACTCTATAAATAGTGCTCAAGTCTCTCCTCTAACCCTAATTCTCACATGTATCCTCACCTAAGGGGCGTTTACCTAACGCTACACGTGAGGGGGCCGCCTCATTGAGCCAGTGATACGGAGGGCAATAGAGGAGAAGGACTTGATGCGTGGATCCCCTTTATATGTGGGTAATCCCTTTTTTTTGCTTCCACTTTATGTTCGATGAATCCGAGTGCGTTAATCTTTCTACTTAATTATGCATGTTCTTGTTCTAGTTATGGAGATCTTAGGGTTGCACAATTTGCGTCTAACAATGTCTTCTCCTTTACAATGCTCATGAAAAGTTGTATGATAAGAACATTCAAAATCAAACTCCCAATCATCGTCTGATGAACTCATGGTGACTGCTAGCACATCATTAGGATTGCCCGAACTATTATCTAATATAATAATAACATTATCATCAGTGGTAGACTCCACCTCAACTCATTTACCTTGTTGTTCAAACAATCTCTCATGTAATGTCCACCTCATTGCAAAGATTACATTGCTAATTTTGAAAGTTGGACTTGGATTTGAAGTGGCTCTCCATCTGCTACCTTCGGACCTTCTGCATTTGTCTCTACCTCTAATAACCAAACCCTACGCCATATCGTTCGCTAAGTTGCATGCTCCAAACTTCTTTTCCCACTCCTCAACAAACAAGATGGACTTTACTTCTTCCAAATATGCCCTTGTAGTATTGATTAGTAAAGTTCTCAAAAGAATCAGGTACAGACACCAACGTCATGCATTGTTTCTTATAAGGCAAGGCCTCATCAACGTTTTTCAAGTCTATCATGAGTTTAGTAAACTCGTTTACATGAAATTTAATTGAAATGCCTTCAACCACCCTACTAAAACATCATTTTCAGCATATATGAACGATTGTTCAAGCCCCTCATTTAACAAAAGTGACTCCAATTTTGCCCACAACCTGCGACATCCTTCTCTTCGTCTTCAGCCACTTCAAGCAACACCTCATTTGATAGATTCAATGATATAATTATTGGTCGCTTTCATCGTTCCATCTACTGCGACGCCTTCACCAAGTCAAGTCTTGGGTTTTTATTACGGTATGCATCTCAATGCTTTGCAATATAAAATTTTTCTTCTCTATCAACTTTTCAATCCCACCTTTAGCTCCAGATGAAATAGCAGTTTCTAGTCAGCGATCACAATGGTAAAACCTCCAAATCGACTCTAGAAACTCTCAATTTATCTTACCAATTGTTGTGAACATAACTCGATAGCTCACAGATCTTGCAATTCAAGTTTAATGCAAGTAGAAGAAATCTTTGATGAGACTGGCAAGAATAATACATAACACTAGAGATTTATGTGGTTTGCTGTGAGTATTGCTACTTATTGTACTAGGAGAGCTAATGATAAATAAATCCATTACAGAGTTACAATTGCTCAATCGTTCAAATGTTTCCCATTCCTAGGTCACACTCAAAGCAAACTCTCAAGTGTTATCTCACAATCTCTCACCAAAAAAAAGAAAACTCACTCAGACAGCTCATAGAAAGAAAACTCTAAAGACTCCTTTTGTTTGTTCTAATGTGTAATAACCGAATAGAATTATATTTTATATATGTTCTAATGTGAATTATCAACTCAAATTAGGAAAACTTCATTTTCTTCATTTTTTTTTTAATCTTTGATTCAAGATATTTTTTTGGGTCAAAATCTTTAATTCAAGATTAGATTCCACTAAATTTTGGACTCCACTAAATTTGCTTGGACATAAAGTCCAAGTCAAAAGACATTCAAAATCAAAGTCAGACTTTCAACCAGGTCGAATTTCAGGCTCAAACTCGAGACACAAAATAACAAAGGAAACATCAATTATGCACAAGTTAATCAAAACGAAACATCCTATACCTTAGGAGTAGGGAATCAATAGCATGTATAAACTTTTGCATTGGCATATACTCTGCACGTCATATAAAGACAAACGCAAAACAGTTTTTCGAGATATGAAAATGTTCATCTGATCAAAATGTCCAAAAAATAACATTGGATGTTGTTCACATGATAGGTTTGAATGATCATGATGGAAAGACTATTGGGTAAGACCTGCCGCTTTTAAACAAATGATAGTAGTTCGTACTTAGAATTTTCACTGTAATCTCTACCATGCGTCATATAAAAACTTGTACGTTCGCATAGATTCCGCACGTCATTCAAAGACGAGCGCAAAATAGTTCTTCGAGGTACGAAAAAATGCATCTAACCAAAGAGTCGAATAATTAATTGTAGATGTTGATCACGTGGTAAGTTTGAATGGTCATAATGGAGAGACTAATGGATAAGATCAGTTATTCTTAAATGAATGATTGTCATTCGTGATTAGATTTTTCACTGTTATCTCTGTCATGTATCATTTAAAAAACTTGTTCGTTGGCATACATTCTGCAAGTCATGTAAAGACGGACGCAAAATAGTTCTTCTAGCTACGAAAAAATGCATGTGACAAAAAAGTCCAAAAAATAACCTTGGATGTTGTTCACATTATAGGTTTGAATGATCATGATAGAAAGAATATTGGGTAAGACTTGCCGCTCTTAAATGAATAATAGTAGTTCATGATTAGATTTTTCACTATTATCTCTATCATGTGTCAAATAAAAACTTTTGCGCTAGCATAGAGTCTGCACATCATGTAAAGACAAACGCAAAACAGTTTTTTGAGATACGAAAATGTTCATATGATGAAAATGTCCAAAAAATAACCTTGGATGTTGTTCACATGATATGTTTGAATGATCATGATAGAAAGACTATTGGGTAACACCTGTCGTTCTTAAACAAACGATAGTAGTTCGTACTTAGAATTTTCACTGTAATTTCTATCATGCGTCATATAAAAACTTGTACATTGGCATAGATTCCGCACGTAATTCAAAGACGAACGGAAAATAGTTCTTCGAGGTACGAAAAAGTGCATCTAACCAAAGAGTCGAATAATTAATTGTAGATGTTGATCACGTGGTAGGGTCTAATGGTCATGATGGAGAGACTAATGGATAAGACCAGTTGTTCTTAATTACGAATGATCGTCATTCATTTAGATTTTTCATTGTTATCTCTGTCATGATCATTTAAAAAACTTGTACATTGGCATACATTCTACAAGTCATGTAAAGACGAACGCAATACAGTTCTTCCAGGTTCAAAAAAAATGCATGTGATGAAAAAGTCCAAAAAATAACCTAGGATGTTGTTCACATGATTGATTTGAATGATCATGATGGAGAGACTATTGGATAAGACTTGCCTCTCTTCAATGAATTATAGTAGTTCCTAATTAGATTTTTCACTGTTATCTCTATCATGTGTCATATAAAAACTTTTACGCTGGCATAGACTCTGCACGTCATGTAACGAGAAACATAAAACAGTTTTTCGAGCTACGAAAAAGTGCAGGTGATGAAAAAGTCCAAAAAATAACATTGGATGTTGTTCAAATGATAGGTTTGAATGATCGTGATGAAAGACTATTGGGTAAGACCTGCCGCTATAAAATGAATGATAGTAGTTGATAATTAGGCTTTTCACTGTCATCTCTATCATGTGTCATATAAAAACTTTTGCATTAGCATAGACTCTGCATGTCATGTAAAGACAAAAGCAAAACTGTTTTTCGAGGTATGAAAAAGTGCATGTGATGAAAAAGTCAAAAAAATAACAATTGATGTTGTTCACATGATAGGTTTGAATGATCATGATGGAAGGACTATTGGGTAAGACTTGCCGCTCTTAAAGGAATGATAGTTGTTACTTGCCGCTCTTAAAGGAATGATAGTTGTTCATGATTAGATTTTCCACTGTCATCTCTATCATGTATCATATAAAAACTTTTGTGTTGGCATAGACTCTGCACGTTATGTAAAGACAAAAGCAAAACAGTTTTTCGAGGTAGGACAAAGTGCAAGTGATGAAAAAGTCCAAAAAGTAACATCGGATGTTGTTCAAATGATAGGTTTGAATGATCATGATGAAAGACTATTAGGTAAGACCTGCCGCTCTAAAATGAATTATATTACTTCATGATTAGATTTCTCACCATCATCTCTATTGTGTGTCATATAAAAACTTTTACGTTGGCATAGACTCTGCACATCATGTAAAGACAAACGCAAACAAGTTTTTCGAGGTACGAAAAAGTGCATGTGATGAAAAAGTCCAAAAACTAGCATTAGATGTTGTTCACATGATAGGTTTGAATGATCATGATGGAAAGACTATTGGGTAAGATCTGCCGCTCTTAAACAAATTATAGTAGTTCGTACTTAGAATTTTCCCTGTAATTTCTACCATGCATCATATAAAAACTTTTACATTGGCATAGATTCCGCATGTCATCCAAAGACGAACAGAAAATAGTTCTTCGAGGTACGAAAAAGTGCATCTAACCAAAGAGTCGAATACTTAATTGTAGGTGTTGGTCACGTGGTAGGTTTGAATGGTCATGATGGAGAGAATAATGGATAAGAGCAGTCATTCTTAAATGAATGATCGTCCTTCATGATTAGATTTTTCTCTGTTATCTCTATCATGCAACATTTAAAAAACTTGAATGTTGGCATACGTTCAGCAAGTCATGTAAATACGGATGCAAAACAGTTCTTCTAAATACGAAAAAAATACATGTGACGAAAAAGTCCAAAAAATAACCTCGGATATTGTTCACATGATAAGTTTAAATGATCATGAAGGAGAGACTATTGGGTAAGACTTGCCGCTCTTAAATGGATTATAGTAGTTCATGATTAGAATTTTCACTGTTATCTCTATCATATGTCACATAAAATCTTTTGCGTTGGCATAGACTCTACACGTCGTGTAAAGACAAACGCAAACAAGTTTTTCGAGGTACGAAAAAGTGCATGTGATGAAAAAGTCCAAAAAATAGCATTAGATGTTGTTCACATGATAGGTTTGAATGATCATGATGGAAAGACTATTGGGTAAGATCTGCCGCTCTTAAACAAATTATAGTAGTTCGTACTTAGAATTTTCACTGTAATTTCTACCATGCGTCATATAAAAACTTTTACATTGGCATAGATTGCGAATGTCATCCAAAGACGAACAGAAAATAGTTCTTCGAGGTACGAAAAAGTGCATCTAACAAAAAAGTCGAATAATTAATTGCAGATGTTGAACACGTGGTAGGTTTGAATGGTCATGATGGAGAGAATAATGGATAAGATCAGTCGTTCTTAAAAGGAATGATCGTCGTTTGATTAGATTTTTCACTGTTATCTCTGTCATGCATCATTTAAAAAACTTGTACGTTGGGATACATTCTACAAGTCAGGTAAAGACGAACGCAATACAGTTCTTCCAGGTTCGAAAAAATGCATGTGACGAAGAAGTCCAAAAAATAACCTGGGATGTTGTTCACATGATTGATTTGAATGATCATGATGGAGAGACTATTGGATAAGACTTGCCGCTCTTAAATGAATTATGGTAGTTCCTAATTAGATTTTTCACTGTTATCTCTATCATGTGTCCTAGAAAAACTTTTGCGCTGGTATAGACTTTGCAGGTCATGTAACGAGAAACGTAAAACGGTTTTTCAAGCTACGAAAAAGTGCAGGTGATGAAAATGTCCAAAAAATAACATTGGATGTTGTTCAAATGATAGGTTTGAATGATCGTGATGAAAGACTATTGGGTAAGACCTGCCGCTGTAAAATGAATGATAGTAGTTCATAATTAGATTTTTCACTGTCATCTCTGTCATGTGTCATATAAAAAATTTTGCATTGGCATAGACTCTGCATGTCATGTAAAGACAAAAGCAAAACCGTTTTTCGAGGTATGAAAAAGTGCATGTGATGAAAAAGTCAAAAAAATAACAATTGATGTTGTTCACATTATAGGTTTGAATGATCATGATGGAAAGACTATTGGGTAAGACTGGCCGCTCTTAAAGGAATGATAGTAGTTACTTGCTGCTCTTAAAGGAATGATAGTTGTTCATGATTAGATTTTCCACTGTCATCTCTATCGTGTATCATATAAAAACTTTTATGTTGGCATAGACTCTGCACGTTATGTAAAGACAAATGCAAAACAGTTTTTCTAGGTACGAAAAAGTGCAAGTGATGAAACAGTCCAAAAAGTAACATTGGATGTTGTTCAAATGATAGGTTTGAACGATCATGATGAAAGACTATTGGGTAAGACCTGCCGCATGTCATCCAAAGACGAACGGAAAATAGTTCTTCGAGGTATGAAAAAGTGCATCTAACCAAAGAGTCGAATACTTAATTGTAGGTGTTGGTCACGTGGTAGGTTTGAATGGTCATGATGGAGAGAATAATGGATAAGAGTAGTCATTCTTAAATGAATGATCGTCCTTCATGATTAGATTTTTCTCTGTTATCTCTATCATGCAACATTTAAAAAACTTGAATGTTGGCATACGTTCAGCAAGTCATGTAAATACGGATGCAAAACAGTTCTTCTAAATACGAAAAAAATACATGCGACGAAAAAGTCCAAAAATAACCTCGGATATTGTTCACATGATAAGTTTAAATGATCATGAAGGAGAGACTATTGGGTAAGACTTGCCGCTCTTAAATGGATTATAGTAGTTCATGATTAGAATTTTCACTGTTATCTCTATCATATGTCACATAAAAACTTTTACGTTGGCATAGACTCTGCACATCATGTAAAGACAAACACAAACAAGTTTTTCGAGGTACGAAAAAGTGCATGTGATGAAAAAGTCCAAAAACTAGCATTAGATGTTGTTCACATGATAGGTTTGAATGATCATGATGGAAAGACTATTGGGTAAGATATGCCGGTCTTAAACAAATTATAGTAGTTCGTCCTTAGAATTTTCCCTGTAATTTCTACCATGCATCATATAAAAACTTTAAAATTGGCATAGATTCCGCATGTCATCCAAAGACGAACGGAAAATAGTTCTTCGAGATACGAAAAAGTGCATCTAACCAAAGAGTCGAATATTTAATTGTAGATGTTGGTCACGTGGTAGGTTTGAATGGTCATGATGGAGAGAATAATGGATAAGAGCAGTCATTCTTAAATGAATGATCGTCCTTCATGATTAGATTTTTCTCTGTTATCTCTATCATGCAACATTTAAAAAACTTGTATGTTGGCATACGTTCAGCAAGTCATGTAAATACGGACGCAAAACAGTTCTTCTAAATATGAAAAAAATACATGTGACGAAAAAGTCCAAAAAATAACCTCGGATGTTGTTCACATGATAAGTTTAAATGATCATGAAGGAGAGACTATTGGGCAGGACTTGCCGCTCTTAAATGGATGATAGTAGTTCATGATTAGAATTTTCACTGTTATCTCTATCATATGTCACATAAAATCTTTTGCGTTGGCATAGACTCTGCACGTCGTGTAAAGACAAACGCAAACAAGTTTTTCGAGATACGAAAAAGTGCATGTGCTGAAAAAGTTCAAAAAATAGCATTAGATGTTGTTCACATGATAGGTTTGAATGATCATGATGGAAAGACTATTGGGTAAGATCTGCCGCTCTTAAACAAATTATAGTAGTTCGTACTTTGAATTTTCACTGTAATTTCTACCATGCGTCATATAAAAACTTTTACATTGGCATAGATTGCGCATGTCATCCAAAGACGGACAGAAAATAGTTCTTCGAGGTACGAAAAAGTGCATCTAACAAAAAAGTCGAATAATTAATTGCAGATGTTGAACACGTGGTAGGTTTGAATGATCATGATGGAGAGAATAATGGATAAGAGCAGTCATTCTTAAATGAATGATCGTCCTTCATGATTAGATTTTTCGCTATTATCTCTGTCATGCAACATTTAAAAAACTTGTATGTTGGCATATATTCAGCAAGTCATGTAAATACGGACGCAAAACAGTTATTGTAGATACGAAAAAATACATGTGACGAAAAAGTCCAAAAAATAACCTCGGATGTTGTTCACATGATAGGTTTAAATGATCATGAAGGAGAGACTATTGGGTAAGACTTGTCGCTTTTAAATGGATGATAGTAGTTCATGATTAGAATTTTCACTGTTATCTCTATCATATGTCACATAAAATCTTTTGCGTTGGCATAGACTCTGCACGTCGTGTAAAGACAAACGCAAACAAGTTTTTCGAGGTACGAGAAATTGCTTGTGATGAAAAAGTCCAAAAAATAGCATTAGATGTTGTTCACATGACAGGTTTGAATGATCATGATGGAAAGACTATTGGGTAAGATCTGCCGCTCTTAAACAAATTATAGTAGTTCGTACTTGGAAATTTCGCTGTAATTTCTACCATGCGTCATATAAAAACTTTTACTTTGGCATAGATTCCGCATGTCTTCCAAAGACGAACGAAAAATAGTTCTTCGAGGTACGAAAAAGTGCATCTAACCAAAGAGTCAAATATTTAATTGTAGATGTTGGTCACGTGGTAGGTTTGAATGGTCATGATGGAGAGAATAATGGATAAGAGCAGTCATTCTTAAATGAATGATCGTCCTTCATGATTAGATTTTTTGCTGTTATCTCTGTCATGCAACATTTAAAAAACTTGTATGTTGGCATACGTTCAGCAAGTCATGTAAATACGGACGAAAAACAGTTCTTCTAGATACGAAAAAATACATGTGACGAAAAAGTCCAAAAAATAACCTCGGATGTTCACATGATAGGTTTAAATGATCATGAAGGAGAGACTATTGGGTAAGACTTGCCGCTGTTAAATGGATGATAGTAGTTCATGATTAGAATTTTCACTGTTATCTCTATCATATGTCACATAGAATCTTTTGCGTTGGCATAGACTCTGCACGTCGTGTAAAGACAAACGCAAACAAGTTTTTCGAGGTACGAAAAAGTTCATGTGATGAAAAAGTCCAAAAAATAGTATTAGATGTTGTTCACATGATAGGTTTGAATTATCATGATGGAAAGACTATTGGGTAAGATCTGCCGCTCTTAAACAAATTATAGTAGTTCGTACTTGGAAATTTCGCTGTAATTTCTACCATGCGTCATATAAAAACTTTTACTTTGGCATAGATTCCGCATGTCATCCAAAGACGAACGGAAAATAGTTCTTCGAGGTACGAAAAAGTGCATCTAACCAAAGAGTCGAATATTTAATTGTAGATGTTGGTCACGTGGTAGGTTTGAATGGTCATGATGGAGAGAATAATGGATAAGAGCAGTCATTCTTAAATGAATGGTCGTCCTTCATGATTAGATTTTTCACTGTTATCTCTGTCATGCAACATTTAAAAAACTTGTATGTTGGCATACGTTCAGCAAGTCATGTAAATACGGACGCAAAACAGTTATTGTAGATACGAAAAAATACATGTGACGAAAAAGTCCAAAACATAACATCGGATGTTGTTCATGTGATAGGTTTAAATGATCATGAAGAAGAGACTATTGGGTAAGACTTGCCGCTCTTAAGTGGATGATAGTGTTTCATGATTAGAATTTTAAATGTTATCTCTGTCATATGTCACATAAAATCTTTTGCGTTGGCATAGACTCTGCACGTCGTGTATTGACAAACGCAAACAAGTTTTTCCAGGTACGAAAAAGTGCATGTGAGGAGAAAGTCCAAAAAATAGCATTAGATGTTGTTCACATGATAGGTTTGAATGATCATGATGGAAAGACTATTGGATAAAATCTGCCGCTCTTAAACAAATTATAGTAGTTCGTACTTAGAATTTTCCCTGTAATTTCTACCATGCGTCATCTAAAATTTTTTACATTGGCATAGATTCCGCATGTCATCCAAAGATGAACAGAAAATAGTTCTTCGAGGTACGAAAAAGTGCATCAAACAAAAAAGTCGAATAATTAATTGCAGATGTTGATCACGTGGTAGGTTTGAATGGTCATGATGGAGAGAATAATGGATAAGATCAGTCGTTGTTAAAAGGAATGATCGTCGTTTGTGATAAGATTTTTCACTGTTATCTCTGTCATGCATCATTTAAAAAACTTGTACGTTGGGATACATTCTACAAGTCATGTAAAGACAAACGCAATACAGTTCTTCCAGGTTCGAAAAAATGCATGTGACGAAAAAGTCCAAAAAATAACCTGGGATGTTGTTCACATGATTGATTTGAATGATCATGATGGAGAAACGATTGGATAAGACTTGGCGCTCTTAAATGAATTATGGTAGTTCATAATTAGATTTTTCACTGTTATCTCTATCATCTGTCATATGAAATCTTTTGCACTGGCATAGACACTGCACGTCATGTAACGAGAAACGTAAAATAGTTTTTCGAGCTACGAAAAAGTGCACGTGATGAAAAGTCCAAAAAATAACATTGGATGTTGTTCAAATGATAGGTTTGAATGATCGTGATGAAAGAGTATTGGGTAAGACCTGCCGCTGTAAAATGAATGATAGTAGTTCATAATTAGATTTTTCACTGTCATCTCTATCATGTGTCATATAAAAACTTTTTTTTCGTCATAGACTCTACATGTCATGTAAAGACAAAAGCAAAACAGTTTTTCGAGATATGAAAAAGTGCATGTGATGAAAAAATCCAAAAAATAAAAATTGATGTTGTTCACATGATAGGTTTGAATGATCATGATGGAAAGACTATTGGATAAGACTTGCTGCTCTTAAAGGAATGATAGTTGTTCATGATTAGATTTTCCACTGTCATCTCTATCATGTATCATATAAAAACTTTTGTTGTGGCATAGACTCTGCACGTTATGGAAAGACAAATGCAAAACAGTTTTTCGAGGTACGAAAAAGTGCAAGTGATGAAAAAGTCCAAAAAGTAACATCAGATGTTGTTCAAATGATAGGTTTGAATGATCATGATGAAAGATTATTGGGTAAGACCTGCCGCTCTAAAATGAATTATAGTAGTTCATGATTAGATTTTTCACCGTCATCTCTATCATGTGTCATATAAAAACTTTTGCATTGGCATAGACTCTGCATGTCATGTAAAGACAAAAGCAAAACAGTTTTTCGAGTTATGAAAAGGTGCATGTGATGAAAAAGTCAAAAAAATAACAATTGATGTTGTTCACATGATAGGTTTGAATGATCATGATAGAAAGACTATTGGGTAAGACTTGCCGCTCTTAAAGGAATGATAGTTGTTACTTGCCGCTCTTAAAGGAATTATAGTTGTTACTTGCCGCTCTTAAAGGAATGATAGTTGTTCATGATTAGATTTTCCACTGTCATCTATATCATGTACCATATAAAAAATTTTGTGTTGGCATAGACTCTGCATGTTATGTAAAGACAAATGCAAAATAGTTTTTCGAGGTACAAAAAAGTGCAAGTGATGAAACAGTCCAAAAAGTAACATCGGATGTTGTTCAAAAGATAGGTTTGAATGATCATGATGAAAGACTATTGGGTAAGACCTGCCGCTCTAAAATGAATTATAATAGTTCATGATTAGATTTTTCACTGTCATCTCTATCATGTGTCATATAAAAGCTTTTTCGTTGGCATATACTCTGCACATCATGTAAAGAGAAACGCTAACAAGCTTTTCGAGGTACGAAAAAGTGCATGTAATGAAAAAGTCCAAAAAATACCATTAGATGTTGTTCACATGATAGGTTTGAATGATCATGATGGAAAGACTATTGGGTAAGATCTGCCGCTCTTAAACAAATTATAGTAGTTCGTACTTAGAATTTTCACTATAATTTCTACCATGCGTCATATAAAAACTTTCACTTTGGCATAGATTCCGCATGTCATCCAAAGACGAACGGAAAATAGTTCTTCGAGGTATGAAAAAGTGCATCTAACCAAAGAGTCGAATATTTAATTGTAGATGTTGGTCACGTGGTAGGTTTGAATGGTCATGATGGAGAGAATAATGGATAAGAGCAGTCATTCTTAAATGAATGATCGTCGTTCATGATTAGATTTTTCGCTGTTATCTCTGTCATGCAACATTTAAAAAACTTGTATGGTGGCATACGTTCAGCAAGTCATGTAAATACGGACGCAAAATAGTTCTTCTAGATACGAAAAAATACATGTGATGAAAAAGTCCAAAAAATAACCTCGGATGTTGTTCACATCATAGGTTCAGATGATCATGAAGGAGAGACTATTGGGTAAGACTTGCCGCTCTTAAATGGATTATAGTAGTTCATGATTAGAATTTTCACTGTTATCTCTATCATATGTCACATAAAATCTTTCGCGTTGGCATAGACTTTGCACGTCGTGTTTTGACAAACGCAAACAAGTTTTTCGAGGTACGAAAAAGTGCATGTGATGAAAAAGTCCAAAAAATACCATTAGATGTTGTTCACATGATAAGTTTGAATGATCATGATGGAAAGACTATTGGGTAAGATTTGCCGCTCTTAAACAAATTATAGTAGTTCGTACTTAGAATTTTCACTGTAATTTCTACCATGCGTTGTCTAAAAACTTTTACTTTGGCATAGATTCCGCATGTCATCCAAAGACGAACGGAAAATAGTTCTTCGAGGTACGAAAAAGTGCATCTAACCGAAGAGTCAAATATTTAATTGTAGATGTTGGTCACGTGGTAGGTTTGAATGGTCATGATGGAGAGAATAATGGATAAGAGTAGTCATTCTTAAATGAATGATCGCCCTTCATGATTAGATTTTTCGCTGTTATCTCTGTCATGCAACATTAAAAAAACTTGTATGTTGGCATACGTTCAGCAAGTCATGTAAATACGGACGCAAAACAGTTCTTCTACATACGAAAAAATACATGTGACGAAAAAGTCCAAAACATAACCTCGGATGTTGTTCACGTGATAGGTTTAAATGATCATGAAGAAGAGACTATTGGGTAAGACTTGTCGCTCTTAAATGGATGATAGTAGTTCATGATTATAATTTTCACTGTTATCTCTATCATATGTCACATAAAATCTTTCGCGTTGGCATAGACTTTGCACGTCGTGTTTTGACAAACGCAAACAAGTTTTTCGAGGTACGAAAAAGTGCATGTGATGAAAAAGTCCAAAAATACCATTAGATGTTGTTCACATGATAAGTTTGAATGATCATGATGGAAAGACTATTGGGTAAGATTTGCCGCTCTTAAACAAATTATAGTAGTTCGTACTTAGAATTTTCACTGTAATTTCTACCATGCGTTGTCTAAAAACTTTTACTTTGGCATAGATTCCGCATGTCATCCAAAGACGAACGGAAAATAGTTCTTCGAGGTACGAAAAAGTGCATCTAACCGAAGAGTCAAATATTTAATTGTAGATGTTGGTCACGTCATAGGTTTGAATGGTCATGATGGAGAGAATAATGGATAAGAGTAGTCATTCTTAAATGAATAATCGTCCTTCATGATTAGATTTTTCGCTGTTATCTCTGTCATGCAACATTTAAAAAACTTGTATGTTGGCATACGTTCAGCAAGTCATGTAAATACGGACGCAAAACAGTTCTTCTACATACGAAAAAATACATGTGACGAAAAAGTCCAAAACATAACCTCGGATGTTGTTCACGTGATAGATTTAAATGATCATGAAGAAGAGACTATTGGGTAAGACTTGCCACTCTTAAATGGATGATAATAGTTCATGATTAGAAATTTCACTGTTATCTCTATCATATGTCACATAAAATCTTTTGCGTTGGCATAGACTTTGCACGTCGTGTATTGACAAACGCAAACAAGTTTTTCGATGTACGAAAAAGTGCATGTGACGAGAAAGTCCAAAAAATAGCATTAGATGTTGTTCACATGATAGGTTTGAATGATCATGATGGAAAGACTATTGGGTAAGATCTGCTGCTCTTAAACAAATGATAGTAGTTCGTGCTTAGAATTTTCATTGTAATTTCTGCCATGCGTCATATAGAATTTTTTACATTGGCATAGATTCCGCATGTCATCCAAAGATGAACAGAAAATAGTTCTTCGAGGTACGAAAAAGTGCATCTAACAAAAAAGTGGAATAATTAATTGCAGATGTTGATCACGTGGTAGGTTTGAATGGTCATGATGGAGAGAATAATGGATAAGATTAGTCGTTCTTAAAAGGAATGATCGTCGTTTGTGATTAGATTTTTCACTGTTATCTCTGTCTTGCATCATTTAAAAAACTTGTACGTTGGGATACATTCTACAAGTCATGTAAAGACAAACGCAATACAGTTCTTCCAGGTTCGAAAAAATGCATGTGATGAAAAAGTCCAAAAAATAACCTAGGATGTTGTTCACATGATTGATTTGAATGATCATGATGGAGAGACTATTGGATAAGACTTGCCGCTCTTAAATGAATTATGGTAGTTCATAATTAGATTTTTCACTGTTATCTCTATCATGTGTCATATAAAAACTTTTGCGCTGGCATAGACTCTGCACGTCATGTAACGAGAAATGTAAAACAGTTTTTCGAGCTACGAAAAAGTGCAGGTGATGAAAAGTCCAAAAAATAACATTGGATGTTGTTCAAATGATAGGTTTGAATGATCGTGATGAAAGACTATTGGGTAAGACCTGCCGCTGTAAAATGAATGATAGTAGTTGATAATTATATTTTTCACTGTCATCTCTATCATGTGTCATTTAAAAACTTTTGTATTGGCATAGATTCTGCATGTCATGTAAAGACAAAAGCAAAACAGTTTTTCGAGGTATGAAAAAGTGCATGTGATGAAAAAGTCAAAAAAAATAACAATTGATGTTGTTCACATGATAGGTTTGAATGATCATGATGGAAAGACTATTGGGTAAGACTTGCCGCTCTTAAAGGAATGATAGTTGTTACTTGCCGCTCTGAAAGGAATGATAGTTGTTCATGATTAGATTTTCCACTGTCATCTCTATCATGTATCATACAAAAACTTTTGTGTTGGCATAGACTCTGCACGTTATGTAAAGACAAATGCAAAACTGTTTTTCGAGGTACGAACAAGTGCAAGTGATGAAAAGTCCAAAAAATAACATTGGATGTTGTTCACATGATAGGTTTTAATGATCATAATGGAAAGACTACTGGGTAAGACTTGCCGCTCTTGAACGAATGATGAGAGTTCGTGCTTAGAATTTTTACTGTAATATCTACCGTGCGTCATATAAAAATTTGTTTGTTGGCATAGGTTCCGCACGTCATTCAAAGACAAATGGAAAATATTTCTTCGAGGTATGAAAAAGTGTATCTAACCTAAGTCGAATAATTAATTGTAGATGTTGATCACATGATAGGTTTTAATGATCATGATGGAGAGACTAATGAATAAGACCAGTCGTCCTTAAATGAATGATGGTTGTTCGTGATTAGATTTTTCATTGTTATCTCTGTCATGCGTCATTGAAAAAACCTGTACGTTGGCATACATTCTACAAATCTTGTGAGGACGGATGCAAAACAATCTTTGAGGTAGGAAAAAAAGCATGTAACGAAAATGTTCAAAAAATAACTTTGGATGTTGTTCACACGATAGGTTTGAATGATCATGATGGAGAGACTATTGGGTAAGACTTCCCGCTCTTAAATGAAAGATAGTAGTTCATGATTAGATTTTTCATTGTTATCTCTATCATGTGTCATATAAAAACTTTTGCGTTGGCATAGACTCTGCACGTCATGTAAAGACAAATGCAAAACAGTTTTTCGAGGTACGAAATAGTGCAAGTGATGAAAAAGTCCAAAAAATAACATTGGATGTTGTTCACATGATAGGTTTGAATGATCATAATGGAAAGACTATTGGGTAAGACCTGTCGCTCTTGAACGAATGTTGAGAGTTCATGCTTAGAATTTTTACTGTAATATCTACCATGCGTCATATAAAAATTTGTATGTCGGCATAGATTCCGCACGTCATTCAAAGACAAATGGAAAATATTTATTCGGGATACGAAAAAGTGTATCTAACCAAAAAGTCGAATAATTAATTGTAGATGTTGATCACATGGTAGGTTTGAATGATCATGATGGAGAGACTAATGGATAAGACCAATCGTTCTTAAATGAATGATGGTCGTTTGTGACTAGATTTTTCAGTGTTATCTCTGTCATGCGTCATTGAAAAAACCCGTATGTTGGCATACATTCTACAAATCTTGGACGGATGCAAAACAATCTTTGAGGCAGGAAAAAAAGCATGTGACGAAAATGTTCAAAAAATAACTTTGGATATTGTTCACATGATAGGTTTGAATGACTATGATGGAGAGACTATTGGGTAAGACTTCCCGCTTTTAAGTGAATGATAGTAGTTCATGATTAGATTTTTCACTGTTATCTTTATCATGTGTCATATAAAAACTTTTGCGCTGACATAGACTATGCACGTCATGTAAAGACAAATGTATAATAGTTTTTTGAGATACGAAAAAGAGCATGTGATGAAAAAGTTCAAAAAATAACATTGAATGTTGTTCAGATGATTGTTTGAACGATCATGATGGAAAGACTATTGGGTAAGACCCGCCGCTCTTAAACGAATGATAATAGTTCGTGCTTAGAATTTTGACTGTAATCTCTACCATGCGTCATATAAAAAGTTGTACGTTGGCATAGATTTTGCATGTCATTCAAAGACGAATGGAAAATAGTTCTTCGAGGTACAAAAAAGCGCATGTAACCGAAAAGTCGAATAATTAATTGTAGATGTTGATCACGAGGTAGGTTTGAATGGTCATGATGGAGAGACTAATGGATAAGACCAGTCGTTCTTAAATGAATGATCGTCCTTTGTGATTAGATTTTTCGCTGTTATCTCTATCATGCATCATTTAAAAACTTGTACGTTGGCATACATTCTGCAAGCATTTAAAGATGGATGCAAAACAGTTCTTTGAGGTACGAAAAAATGCATGTGACGAAAAAGGTCCAAAAAATAACCTTGGATGTTGTTCACATGATAGGTTTGAACGATCATGATGGAGAGACTAATGGGTAAGACTTTCCGCTCTTAAATGAATGATAGCAGTTCATGATTAGATTTTTTTATTTTTATCTCTATCATGTGTCATATAAAAACTTTTGCGTTGGCATAGACTCTGCATGTCATGTAAAGACAAACGTAAAATAGTTTTTCGAGGTACAAAAAATAACATTGGATGTTGTTCAGATGATTGTTTGAATGATTATGATGGAAAAACTATTGGGTAAGACCTGCTGCTCTTAAACGAATGATAATAGTTTATGCTTAGAATTTTCAATGTAATCTCTACCATGCGTCATATAAAAACTTGTACATTGGCATAGATTCTGCATGTCATTCAAAGACGAATGGAAAATATTTCTTCGAGGTAAGAAAATGTGCATCTTACCAAAAAGTCGAATAATTAATTGTAGGTGTCGATCACATGGTAGGTTTGAATGGTCATGATGGAGAGACTAATGGATAAGACCAGTCGTTTTTAAATGAATGATCGTCGTTTGTGATTAGATTTTTCACTTTTATCTCTGTCATGCATCATTTAAAAAACTTGTATGTTGGCATACGTTTTGCAAGTCATGTAATGAGGGACACAAAATAGTTCTTCCAGGTATGAAAAAATGCATGTGACGAAAAAAGTCCAAAAAATAACCTTGGATGTTGTTTACATGATAGGTTTGAATGATCATGATGGAGAGATGATTGGGCAAGACTTGTCGCTCTTAAACGAATGATAGTAGTTCATGATTAGATTTTTCACTATTATCTCTATCATGTGTCATATAAAAAATTTTGCGCTGGCATAGACTCTGCACGTCATGTAAAGACAAACGTATAATAGTTTTTCGAGGTACGAAAAAGTGGTTGTGATGAAAAAGTCCAAAAAATAACATTGGATGTTGTTTAAATGATATGTTTGAATGATCATGATGAAAAGACTATTAGGTAAGACCTGCTGCTCTTAAACAAATGATAATAGTCCGTGCTTAGAATTTTCACTATAATCTTTACCATGCGTCATTTAAAAACTTGTACGTTGGCATAGATTCCACACGTCATTCAAAGACGAATGGAAAATAGTTCTTCAAGATACGAAAAAGTGCATCTAACCAAAAAGTTGAATAATTAATTGTAGATGTTGATCACGTGGTAGGTTTGAATGGTCATAATGGAGAGACTAATGGATAAGACCAGTCGTTCTTAAATGAATGATCGCCGTTCGTGATTAGATTTTTCACTGTTATCTCTGTCATGCATCATTTAAAAAACTTTTACATTGGCATACATTCTGCAAGTCATGTAAAGACGGACACAAAACAGTTCTTTGCGGTACGAAAAAAAGCATGTGACGAAAATGTCCAAAAAATAACCTTGAATGTTGTTCACATGATAGGTTTGAATGATCATGATGGAGAGATGATTGGGTAAGACTTACCGCTTTTAAACGAATGATAGTAGTTCATGATTAGATTTTTAATTGTTATCTCTATCATGTTTCATATAAAAACTTGTGTGTTGGCATAGACTTTGCACATCATGTAAAGACAAATGTAAAATAATTCTTTGAGGTACAAAAAAGTGTATCTAACCAAAAAGTCAAAAAATTAATCATAGATGTTAATCATGTGGTAGGTTTGAATGATCATGATGGAGAGACTATTAGATAAGACCGGCCACTCTTGAACGAATGATAGTCATTCATGATTAGATTTTTCATTGTTATCTCTGCCATGCATCATATTAAAACTTGAACATTGGCGTACATTCTAGAAGTCATGTAAAGACGAATGCAAAACAGTTCTTCGAGATACAAGAAAATGCATGTGACGAAAAAGTCCAAAAAATAACATTAGATGTTGTTCACATGATATGTTTGAATGATCTTGATGGAGAGATTATTGGGTAAGACTTGCTGCTCTTAAATGAATGATTGTAGTTCATGATTAGATTTTTCGTTGTTATCTCTATCATATGTCATATAAAAACTTGTGCGTTGGCATAGATTCCACGCATCATGTAAAGACGAACACAAAACAATTCTTCAAGGTACGAAAAAGTGCATGTGATGAAAAAGTCCAAAAAATAACCTTGGATGTTATTTACATGATAGGTTTGAATGATCATGATGAAGAGACTATTGGGTAAGACCTGCCGCTCTTAAACGGATGATACTAATTCGTTGTTGGAATTTTCACTTTTATCTCTACCATGCACCATATAAAATCTTGTACGTTGGCATAGATTCTGCACATCATGTAAAGATGGATGCAAAACAGTTATTCGAGGTATGACAAAGTGCATGTGACAAAAAAGTCCAAAAAATAACCTTCGATGTCGTTCACATGATATATTTGAATAATCATATGATGGAGAGACTAATGGGTAAGACCTACCGCTCTTAAACAAATGACAGTAGTTCGTGATCAGATTTTTCACTATTATCTCTAGCACACATTGTATAAAAACTTATGGGCTGGCATAGATTTTGCTTGTCATGTAAAGATAGACACAAAACAATTTTTTGAGGTAAAAAAAGTGCATCTAACCAAAAAATCAAAAAACTAATCGTAGATGTTGATCATATGGTAGGTTTGAATGGTCATGATAGAGAGACTATTGTGTAAGACTAGCCATTCTTAAATGAATGATTGTCATTCGTGACTACAATTTTCATTGTTGTCTTTGCCATGCATGATATAAAATCTTGCATGGTGGCGTACATTATGCAAGTCCTGTAAAGATTTGTACAAAACAATTCTTTGAGGTACGAAAAAAGTCCAAAAAATAACCATCAATGTTGTTCACATGATAGATTTGAATGATTATGATGGAGAGACTATTGGATAAGACATGCCGTTTTTAAACGAATGATAATAGTTCATGATTAGATTTTTCACTATATCTCTACCATGCGTCATATAAAAATTTGTGAGCTGGCATAGATTCCGCATGTTGTGTAAAGACAAACACAAAACAGTTCTTCCAGGTACGAAAAAAGTGCATCTAATCAAAAGGTCAAAAAATTAACTGTAGATGTTGATCACGTGGTAGGTTTGAATGGTCATGATAGAGAGACTATTGGGTAAGATCGACCATTCTTAAACGAATGATAGTCATTCATGATTAGATTTTTTCACTATTGTCTTTGCCATGCTTCATTTAAAAACTTGCATGTTGGCGTACATTATGTCAGTCATGTAAAGAATGATGCAAGACAGTTCTTCGAGGTACGAAAAAAATGCATGTGACGAAAAAGTCCAAAAATAATCTCGGATGTTGTTCATATGATAGGTTTGAATTATCATGATATAGATACTATTGAGTAAGACCTGCCGCTCTTAAACGAATGATAATAGTTCATGTTTAGATTTTTCATTATTATCTCTACCAAACATCATATAAAAACTTGTACGTTGGCATAATTTTGCGCGTCATGTGAAGACGGACGCAAAACAGTTCTTCGAGGTACGAAAAAGTGCATCTAACCAAAAAGTCAAAAAATGAATCGTAGATGTTGGTCACGTGATAGATTTGAATGGTTATGATGAAGAGACTATTGGGTAAGACCGGCTGTTCTTAAACGAATTGTAATCGTTTATGATTATATTTTTCACTGTTATCTCTTCCAAGCATCATATATTAACTTGTACTCTAGTGTAGATTTTGCAAGTCATGTAAAGACGAACGCAAGACAGTTCTTTGAGGTACAAAAAAAGTGCATTTGGCGAAAAAGTCTAAAAATTAACCATGGGCGTAATTCACAAGGTAGGTTTGAATGGTCTTGATGGAAGAACTATTGGGTAAGGCATGCCGTATTTAAACGAATGATAGTTGTTCGTGATTGGGTTTTGTTTATTTGGACACGTGCATTTGACTCTTAAGTAGCTAATAATTTCATGAGACTGACAATTCTTCAAAGATGAGTCATTGGTTTAGAGCGGAGTTATATTTCTCTTTCCTTTGGAAGCATGCATTTTGCTTTTAAGGGGCAATTATTAACAGTGGGCGTAATAGTTTTTTTTTGGTAAAGGTAATGATATATTGAGCTATGAACCAATAATTACAAAAGATTAGGCACCACAAAACTTTCACTCAAAGAGACACAGTGTCAAAAGGAGTGAAAGGGCGCCTAATGCAAAAGAACACCGCACATCGGTCAAAGCAAGCAGGCCAACACAGACGACCGAAAACAAAGACAAGACAGCCATGCAGGACCGGGGAAACAAAGAGAACAACACCAACTAAGGAACAACAACAAGGAGGACCCAAAGATCTGAGGCAAGGCCGCCGAGGAAGGTGCAAAAAACGGGGAGGTAGCCGCAAGACACACTGAAGGAGATACTAAGCGGTCGGCGTAGGAGAAGAGAAAATAGAAGGGTTGAGCTCCCAATTCCGTTGAAGCCTTCTATTTCTCGGGCAATCTTCGACGCTTCTAAAGGTTAAGGCTTTGTCCTTGACCACTTTAATGAGATGCTTCTTGACAACCACAAGCACCACTAGATGACCTCTGAAGAGAATGTCGTTCCTATACCTCCAAATAAGATGGCAGAGCGCAGCAAAAGAGAAGCGCCCTATAGCACAATGAGCGTAATAGTTCCTAAAACAATAGTATTGTTCCAAAATTAGATTTTGTTTTAATATGAAAGAGGTCATTTGATCACTTGTGTAAGGGAGAAGAACAACGGAAGTCCCATAACTTTCATACGGTGCTCATTTGAGGACTATAACTTTTTTTTTCGAGTACTTAAGTGCAACATCAAAGTAAAATCAATCATTTAAGTGCCATTTCAGGAAAACCATCCTACATGGATTTTCTATTTTTAAATTTTTTTAATCTTAGAATTCTTATTTTATATTGTTTTTGTTTTTGTTTTTTTAGGGGCTGGGGAGGAGTCGCAAAACCCTCCCAAAATGGGCAAGGCCGCAACGAGAGTTTCACAACTAGCAAGAGTCGCTAGTGACCCTTGCCAACCCATAAAAAAAGGGGAAAATAAAGGAAAATAATAATTCAAAAAATACTAATTTATTAATATTAGAAAATTATTTACGTTAGCACTAACAAAGTCTTGTAAGACAATCGGCATCCACATCAGATTTTCCGACGAGATAAATTACCGATGACACTCAAGTGATCAATTTTTCACAATCTTGACACTTAAGTATGTGAAAAAATAATTAAAGCACTCAACTAAGCACTATACGAAAGTTGTGACATTTGTGTTATTCATAGCCCTCTATGTAAAAAACTATAGTTGTTCTGATATTTTTGTATTTGGAGACGTGTACTTGACTTTTGAAGCAAATCATTGATGGGCCTGATAACTTAGGTAAGATTGACAGTTCCTAAAAGAATTTAATTGTTCTAGAACTAGATTTATTTATTTATTAAAAAACACGCATTCGTTCTGAGTACCAATCAATAATGGGGTCATCACTATCACGCCTCGATCCTCGAGTGCACGCCCATCCCTCACTGGTCGATTAAATAGCGACGTCCCAGGACGCATTGCCGACCCATTCATTTTAATACGCATGCGGAAGCACATAAATAAATCCCCAAATAATAAAACAATGGAATAGAAAAGTAGAACCATAATTTTGAACTTGAAAAATAAGCACACTTATATACATTGCAAACAGTGCATATATATACAATGCGAACGACCAAGTCAGATTCTACTCAAACAAGCTCGAAAAACAAAGTCTGTAGATAAGGGTGGGGGGTTTTCATTCTACTTCAGGTCATCCTCCTCGACGATCTCTCCTTCTTCCATGCTCCTGCTGGAGCCCACTACTGAGCACACCGGAGAGTCAGAATCATCTTCAAGCTTGGGATTCTTTGCATCCACCATCGATCCATTTTTATGGTCTGATGTACCCTTGTCAAAAGCAACCTCCATCACGTACAAAGGTATATCATTCCGATACAGGGTCCTCCTTTCGTCCATCATGATAATGGCGATACCACGCCCTGTATTGAAGGGGCACCTTTTTGGGTTCACCTACATCAACCCAGACTATAGACTTTATCAGCACATACTCCAGTCCTTCAGGATGCCCCTGTATTGGAATATGGTAACCATGTTCTGTGAATTTCTTAGGTTGTCCAAAATGTTCAGGAGGTGTTGCCATTTATGGACTTGAAATGTTATCCCACAATGGGGTGAAACGACGTTTCAGTGAGTTCAACCCCCTAAGACTCGACTAAAAAAAAAAAAATACGCCTTGAGGGCTGCCTAAGCACAATCACACATTAGATGACTTACCTTTGCCTCATCTTCTTCCTGCAAGTCAGTATAATTCGCAGATGTATCAAATCACATCAACCGGTCATTTCACAACATCAGATTAAATTATTGATCAATCGACTCGGTCGATTACATGTCATCATGACATTTCTTTGGTCGGCACATTCAATACTATCTAATAAGTCAAATCATATCAGGATTGCTCACTCTAAGCTGATAATAGATAGTATAGCTCGCGCTAAGCTGATAAATAGTATATTGCTCCCAATCTAAGCTGACATATCAAAGCCGGTAGGTTGATATGGTATAAATAATGCTCCATCTAAGCTGATAAGTACCCTTGCTCACTCTAAGCTGATCGATAACCTTGCTCATTCTAAACTGATAAGGTATATTGCTCCAAACTAAGCTGACATATCGTCCGTAGGTTGATATAGTATACCATTCCAACCATTCAACATTTCCACCATTTTTATCATACCCGATAAAATATCGTGTGTGGGTATACAGTCGGCCTTAGCTAAAATACAATACTTTCACTTTTGAATGTCCAACTAATTTCAGTAGTCCCAAAATAGATTTTTGACACTATAGACCAACGTCTGATAATTTTCCAATTAATTACCAAAATTAAATAAATTTAGGAATAAATTCCTAAAATCCAAATCACACCAAATCAACACAAATTGCACTATCCGGTACTCAATTAAATAAACATAATGCACCATAGCAATCAGCACAAAATCTCGATCACCGGTTATCCTGGTCTAATTTCTAGAAAATAAATAATTAATTAATTAATTAAAAAAAAATTATTAAATGCAAATAAATTAAACTTAGGCCCGTAAAGCCTAATTGAACGTCGAGACAGACCCGGAAAATTTTTGAATCACTCTAGATAAATACTAGAGCTTGTCTAGGCTCTAATTGCACTAACTATCCACCTAACATGCATCGGTAATTAATTAATTTCACTAATCTAATCTAATTATCCACCTAAACTATGCATAACTTAAACTAATCAACCCTTAAGCGTCATTAACCTACTAAGTAAGGATTAGTGAGTTAAACTCACTTCTTCGGCGATCCGATCGATTCAAAACGATGGGGACGCTGTGGGGGACGAGAAACTCCAAAGGGGGACCGGCTTTCGAGGTCCGGAAGGCACCTAAAATAAGCCTAACAGCAGCCACGAGACCCACTAGTTTTTGCTCTGATCGCTTTCTGGTTGAGGCCAAAAAAGCTCGCTGGTTGCTCGATTTTGGTGGAGACGGGTTGAAATGGCTGAACCGGGTCCAAGCAGTGGCGATGGAAGCTCTGACGGCGGCTCACGGCGGTGGACATGAGCTAGACAGCTTTGGCACAGCTAAGGCAGCTAGCTGGGATGCAGGACAGGTGGCTGGAGCATTAGGTCACGCGGTGAGGCACGACGGCGCGCGTGCGAGGCAGGGCGGCGAACGGTGACGAGCGGTGGCGTGCTATTCCATTGGGCTGCTGGCTACTCCTACTGGCTGATGGGAGCGAAAATGGCGAGGAGGGATGAGAAGGGGTCGATGACAGCCTTGAGAGAGAGAGGAAGGAGGTGAGGGGGACAAGGGGTCTACCAAGCCTTCAACCTTATCAATTGGTTCCCTTGACCATTCCTCTTCCATATCTGGGTTCCATGGCTCAAATTCAGCCACCAAAGCTCCATCTAGAAGGCTTGAATTGGTCCATAAGTCAAAGGTGGTGGGGGGCATACGAATTTGCAAAGTCTTCCCCTCAATTGGACTTCATTTCCTTCTTAAATTCATCCAATTTGGCCTATATAAATTCAACCAACACCTCATTGATTCAATTCGTATTTTTCCTCACCAATTGATCCCACTCGTATCCCAATTTCGCAATAAAACAATCACTGACATTTTTTGAACAAAAATGGCTTTACCTCTGCTTTTTCCCAAAAAGTCTCGGTTTGCAGAAAAATCTTCTAAGACTGAGTCGACGTTCTCAAAATGATTTATGACATGACAGAACTTTCAATTTCTGAAATCGGATTCAAATTCGTGGTTAATTTCAATTTAATGCGATTTTAGCATGACTTAGGCTACTGGGTAGCTTTCAAGAAATTGTAGTGCGAATTACCCGTGGTCGATTTTCTTCGAGCCACAATGAACCCACTTGACACATTAGCGACTTTCGGTTGTCATGAAAATCTTGATGATTCAAATACGGGCATAGGGTACCAAAACGATAGAAAAATCAGTGTAGTGCTGGTCGATGAGAATTTTCCAATTTAGTGGAGTCGCCCACGTTTAGCCACACATCTCAATCGAACCGATCTCTCTCTGATCCCTGATCAATTTTTAACTGTACTATAATGACCTCTAAAGATGAACACGGTCGATTAGTCGATTTCTGATTGAATTCTAAAGTTTATTGCCTTAAAATTCCTTAATGGCTTCCCCAGATAGTCTAGTTATCTCAAAAGTGATCAGCTCTGAAAATAGCCCTATAGGCGTATCGATAAAATGCCTGATCAATTTAATCGAAAGCAGAAGTGAAAATTCCAGGATGTCACAACTCTTCCCCTCTTATAAAAATTTCGTTTTCGAAATTTAAACCATTACAATACTTAAGTAAAAAGGTGAGAGTGCAACTGTCTCATTGACTCTTCAGTCTCCCAAGTTGCGCCTTCAGTACCATGGTGTTGATAGACCACTTTGACCAATGGGATGGTCTTTATACACAAAACTTGCTCTTTTCTATCCACGATCTGAACCGGGCTTTCAACGTATGACATTCGGTCATCCATATCCAATTCTTCAAAATTAAGCACGTGGGTCGAGTCAGGCTCGTACTTCCTCAACATCGACACGTGAAAAACGTCGTGCACTTGTGCCAATCTCGGCGACAACGCAAGATGATACGCTAAGGTCCCAATCATCTCTAGTATTTCAAATGGACCTACATACCTTGTGTTGGAGAAAACTTCCCTATTTTTTTTTAAGTTAACAAAACCTTTCCATCAGTTTAGTTTGAAGACTTGCAGACTCTACCGTCAAAGTATGAAGACCTCCAGACTCAAGATTTAAAGTCTGCCCTTATTGATAGTTTCCAGACCGACGAAGAAACATATTATCTATTGAAGAAGACTTATCTAGATGCAAGTATATCTTTAAGGATTTGATTTGTGCAGTTGAAGAAGATCTCAAGGCTGGAGATGGCACCTTGAGATCTATTATTCGTATTGAAATTAATTAGAGTAATTTAGAACTGTTGATTGGCGAAGTATACTTGGAAGGTTCTACTTATGGAAACCTAGATCTTGATTATATGGGCGAGTAGGATTGGTGAGCTATCATCTTATTCCTTAAATAACTCGAGATCTCCCTAATTGATTCTATCCAATGGGTTGAATGGAAGAACTCTTTTGAAAGGTGCTAACAGTTATGTAGGCATGGAGGAGTAAATAAGGAAGACGCTCTAGTTATTCGAGAGTGTGCATGACAGAAAAATTCTAAAGTCTGAAGCTCCTTGTTCTTTGCTGTTTCAATTGTTGAGCTTAAATTTGTACTCAAAAGAGAGATTAAATACTTGTGAGACCTTGAGGAAGTGTAGTAGAGTCTTTACACTGTGGAATCAATGACGTGAGACTGTAAAATTTATTTTTGATTCTTAGTGGAATCCAGCCAGTGGGCTGTCAGTGTGGAAGAGTGGACGTAGGCTTAGTCTAAGCCGAACCACTATAACCTTGTGTTTTGATTCTCTATTCCTAAACTCTTTACTTTAACTTGCAACTCTATATGATTGTTTATAGTTCTTCACGACTTTAGTTTATTATTCTTAGAAGTTAATTTGTTTTGATAAGATTCGCAAAAACTTCTTTGATCACCTATTCAACCCCCCTCTAGGTGCTCGTACTAGTTCTATAACCTCGGACTCAGTTTTCCTTCTTTCCAAAGCGCGAAGTTCCCCTCATTGGTGACACCTTCAGAAAAACGTGATCACCAACTTGGAATTCCAATAATCTATGGTGCTTGTTTGCATAACTTTTCTGTCTACTCTGAGCAGTTTTTAATCTGCCTCTGATCATTGCAACGACATCCACTAACTACCAAACCAACTTTGGGCCTGTAATCTTTCTTTCCCCAACTTCATCCCAAAACACTAGTTGATATAGCTAGTAAAAGCACCTAGAGGGGGGTGAATAGGTGTAAAAATAATTTCTCGAGATATGAAAGCAATACTATGTAGACAATAGAAAGGAGGCTCTCCTTTAGTTAATAGAACGAACTATTATCAAAGTAAAACAGAGAGTAGGGAAGAGAAAATTGAACACAAGGTTTATAGTGGTTCGGCTTATTCCAAGCCTACGTCCACTCTTCTACACTGACAGCCCATTGGCTGGATTACACTATGAACAAAAGAGATGTTACAGCAATGCTCTCCCTTGATTCCACAGTGTAGATATTCTACCACACTTCCTCAAGGTATCTCGAAATATAAACTCTCTTTTGCGTACAAGATTTGGCTCAGCAAATGAATTGACTACGAATCAAGGAGCTTCAAACTTTGGAATTCTTCTATCGTGCACCCACTCGAACAATTGGAACGTCTTCCTTTTATACTCCTTTATGCCATCATACCCGTTGGCACTTACCAAAGGAATTTTTCCAATCTTCCCGTTGGACAGAATCAATTAGGAAAATCATTCGAGCTATTAAAGGAACATGTCGATAGCCCATCAATCCTGCTCACCCATACAATCAGGATCTTGGTTTCCATAAGTAGAACCTTCCAAGAATACTTCGCCAATCATCGGATCCTTACTCAATCTTGATTCGAATAAAGGAATCTGTTATGTCACATCCAGCCAAGAGATCTTCTCCCGTCAATAAGGCTAAATCCTTAATGAAGCACTCAGTTCCGGATAGCTTTTCTTCAACGGATTAGAAACTGTCACTGAGAATAAACTTTAAGTCTTGAGTCTGGCAGTATCGAAGTCTTTAGACTTTGAATAGTAGAGTCTGCAAATCTTCAGACTAGACTGATAGAAACGTTTTGTCAGCTTTAAAATATTCTAGAAAGATTTCTCCAACAATCTCCCACTTTTTGATGGTGACAAAACCTTACTGCAAATTTGAATAACTTTGACCTACAAAACATTGCTCAAGCAATATGGATATCTCATAAAGGTTAATGGCTTAATGATAACACTAGAATCTGCAACCACAGAAAATAGGTTAGTCTTGCATGAGAGTAAAGCCATTCATAAGATATCAATAATACTTAATATAAAAGCAATAGTCAAATCCAAATCCACAATCCACAATCAGTCCTTATCCAGACACACAAGTCAAACAACAAAACAAACTAAAAATTGAACAAGTTAAGTTCAAAGTTTCAAAGCTTGCATCTCTCCCCCTTTTTTTCATCATAAAAAAGGTTGAGATGGAATAGAATGAAGTCAAATTTACTTGGGAACGCGAACAAGCTGGAAATCTCTCATAAACTGAATGACGCCTTCCAGCTTTTTCAAGTCTTCCCTTAGATGAGCCACCTCTTCTCCTTTAGCATTGGCTTGAATTTGAGTAGAAAGGGCATGAATCTAATCAGACAAGGAAACGGAAGAAACTTGTCCAGCATTCTTCAAGTTCTGAACCTCGCACTCCAAAGCATATATCTGACCCCGCATTTCTAGGAGAATATCAAGTATTCTGCGAAAATCTGTTGTATTATCAGTCTGCGTACTAGCTTCAGCACGATCTGATGGAGTAAAGGCAGACGATGGTATATCAGCATAATCACGCAGATTTGGCGATGAAGCATCATGACCCTCCTTAGGAAATTGAGAGGCATAAATGTCCTCTGGATCTTCTGGAGAGCGGCTGACTCCTTCACTGGTAACAGGATAGGAGGTCGTTCCTTTTTGCTCCTTATCTCCCCCTGTTTCTATGGCTTCAGGTGGAGAAGAGTGTCTTTCATGCTCTTCTTCCCCTTGATTTTCTCTCTCTTCCTTTTCTTCTTCAAACCTTTCCTCCTCTGCTTTTTCTTCAGCTTCTCTCTCCTCTTCTTCTTTTTCCTCTGCTTCTTGCTCCTCTGCTTCTCTCTCTTCTTCTCTTTCTTCTTCTTCTTCTTTCTCCCGTCCTTCTCTCTCCTCTGCTTCTTTCTCTTGTCGTTCCATTGATTCTGGAACAGAACGACTTAGCTTCTTCAATGCTATAGCAGAAATGGTGAGGTCATCCTCATCATCTTCATCCTCAATGATGAGAGCTCTTCTCTTTTTGGATGGAGCAACCATGGGCTCCTTCCCTTTTCTTTTCGCTGCAGGAGAGACTTGATGAGTTTTGACAAGGGTTTTCTCCTTAAATTTCTCCAACGCCTTGTCAAGTTCTTTCAGACGCATTTTGGACACCATTTTCAGTCCTACCACCATTTTGTCACACGATCAAACACAGAGAATTTGTGGAGGCTGAATATTCAAATGTCTAAATATCTTTGACACAAGACCTAGATAAGGAAGTTGGCCCTTGTCCTTCACCATTGCTCTATACATGTGGAACATAATGGTGTGAGGAAGAGAAAACTTTTTCCCAGCATTGATGGCGTACATCAACTTTGCCTCTGAGTTTGAAACATCAGTCTTGGAAGTTGATTTTGGTCTGAGGCAATTGATCACAATCTTGTGAAGCAGAATGTTGTTTGCACGCATCCTTGAGTAGGAAATCCTTCCCTCTGTCCTTCTGTCTTTAATGAGTTCCAATGTTGCACGAGCAATAGAGACATTAATGGGTTGATACCTTCCTCTCTCAACCCTAATCACATCCGCTAGCATATCCACATCAACCACAAAGTCCTGATCTCGGACACTAAAAGATATTCTATTCGCATCCAAGAAACTAAAATTTGAATAGAAATATGCAGTTAATTGAGCATAGCCCTCTGTGGTGTCAGAACAGAACTGTTCTAGTTGAAAAAAAACTGAACTTTTCCCTCAAGTTCACATTCATAGCATCCAGGAAATCAAAATCTACACTCCTAGGGTTTATCACCCCACGTTTCAACAATTTGGAGTATAGATCCTTTTGTTCCTTCGATCTAAACAAATCTGTCCTTTTTCCTCGAATTTTCGCTGCAATACCCATTCTCGGTTGAAATTGGCTGTACAATTTGTCATCATCATTTCCATCTGTCGGATTAAATCCCCCAACACGCGGATCACTTGGGATATTTGCAAGGACTTCTTCTGCCATCCCCCTAGGAGCAATTCCCAAAAGCTCCATTTTTTGCAAAAAGATGTACTCATTCCCATATCCCTTGTCCTTAAGAAACTCATTGACGTAGTTCAATGGAGTACCAATACTCTTTAAAGCACGGTAAAGCTTATAAATAAAGTTGGGTCTTTGAATTCTTATAGGATCTGCGTCTTCAACGATTTCTTCCTCTTGTTGATGACCCACACCTTGTGGACTAAATGGTGGAGAATGACGCTGTTGAGAATGTTGCGGGCTTTGCTGCTGACTTGGTGACTCCTCTTCCCCGGTGAGATCAAAGTGAGTAGGCCCCTCACTCATTCGCCGTGGTCCCCTGCTTGCAATTCTCGAAGACTTTCTTGAAGACGACATCTTTCTTAGTCTTTGAAAGATTCCTTGCTTAACTTTCCCAAGAAAAATGACAACTTTTTCGAAGATTAAACAAGGGAGGAAGACAAGAATGGAAGATCGATGCTTTTTAGGGTTTTGGAGTTATGCGGAGAGGAACCGACTTTATATAGCCCAGTTGAAAGAGAAAATACCAAACGACATAAAGGAAAGTGAAAAGATGCCTTTTTAACAATAATTGCCTTTTTCAAAAACAAATAACTGCCATTTTAAATATAAATTAATTTTTGAAAAGGTAAAATTGCACTTTTCACAGAAATTGAAGATAGCATAAATCAATTATAAATGATCGTACCTTTCCGAGATTTAATATAAAAGAGAATAACTTACAGTCAAGACCCATGATTGTCTGAGTCTGAGAGTCTGAGAGTCTCTAGACTTTAACTTCTTTAAGCTTCAAGATGTTGAGTCTGGAACGGATGATTTCAAATTGATTTTTCTCCAAAGGCTTTGTAAATATATTTGCCAGTTGGTTCTTTGAGTCAACAAACTGAATCGAAACTTCTCCATTTTGAACATGATCTCTAATGAAGTGATGTCGAATCTCTATATGCTTTGTTCTTGAGTGAAGAATTGGATTTTTGGTAAGATTGATTGCACTGGTGTTGTCACAGTTAATCTCCGTGCATGAATTTTCAATTCCAAAGTCTCTTAGCTGTTGCTTTATCCACAGAATTTGTGAACAACAACTTCCGAGAGCTACATATTCTGCTTCTGCTGTAGAAAGAGCTACTGTACTTTGCTTTCTTGAAAACCAAGATCCCGTCCCTGTTTCCAAGTAACCGAGTGTACCCGAGGTGCTCTTTCTATCAACTCGCAACCGGCTAGATCGCGCGTCGAGTATCCAAGAAGAGTGAAGTCTCCCTTTTTGGGATACCACAAGCCGATACTTGAAGTTGAAGCAATGTATTTGATAATACGCTTTGCAGCACTTAAATGAGATTCTTTAGGGTCTGCTTGAAATCTAGCACAAATGCAAACACTAAACAAAATGTCAGGTCTAGAAGCAGTAAGATAAAGAAGTGAACCGATGATACTCCTGTATAGTTTCTAGTCAACTTTCTTTCCTCCTTCATCTTTGTCTATCTTCAAGGAACTTGACATTAGTATATCAGTCTTTTTGCAATTTTTCAGTCCAAATTTTTTGACAAGATCATTAGCATATTTTTCTTGATGAATAAAAGTCCCTTCCTTCAATTGTTTCACTTGAAGTCCAAGAAAGAAGGTTAGCTCTCCCATCATGCTCATTTCAAATTCATCCTGCATAGACTTAGAGAATTTCTTGCACAGACTTTCATTAGAGGACCCAAAAATAATATTATCAACATATATTTGAACAAGTAAAAAAGCTTCTGCTTTCTCTTTTGATAAATAGAGTAGTATCTACTTTACCTTTGACAAAACCATTTTGTATTAAAAACTTACTTAGCCTGTCGTACCAAGCTCGAGGTGCTTGCTTTAAACCATACAAGGCCTTTTTCAGTCTGAATACCGAGTCTGGCTTCTTTGGGTCTTCAAACCCAGGTGGTTGTTCCACATAGACTTCCTCATGGATAAATCCATTTAGGAAAGCACTTTTGACGTCCATTTGGAATAACCTAAAATTCTTATAACAAGCAAAAGCAAGTAATAATCGAATTGCTTCTAACCTTGCTACTGGTGCGTAAGTCTCATCATAGTCTATCCCTTCTTCTTGCGTATATCCCTTGACCACGAGTCTTGCTTTGTTTCTTACGACTTTTCCTTTCTCGTTCATCTTGTTCCTGAAAACCCATTTAGCTTCAATAATAGATTTACCTTTTGGTTTAGGAGTCAATTCCCAGACATCATTAATGCTAAATTGTCCGAGTTCTTCTTGCATAGCTTCAATCCAGCTTTCATCAAATAAAGCTTCTTCTATGCTTTTGGGTTCTACTTCAGAAATAAGAGCCACAGCACTAGACTCTTCTCGCCTTTTGGATCTTGTGCGAATTCCTTCATTAATGTCGCCAATAATGAGATCTTTGGGATGATTGGACTTATGCTTCCGATTCTTGGTTGATTTGTCAGGTTGATGATCACTTTCTTCATTTGAATCTTCAATAACCATTTGTTGCTGGTCTTTGAGAATCTGAGCTATTTCTTGAGATTTAGACTTTGTAGAGTCTGGAGCAGGTTTAGATTCTTCAAGATGAGTCTGAATAGATTCATTTTGCATAGAATCCTGGAATTTGACATTCATTGATTCCTCCACAGATTGACTCTTCTTGTTATAGACTCTGTAGGCTTTGCTTGAGGTAGAATATCCAAGGAAGATGCCTTCGTCTGATTTTTCTTCAAACTTACCAACTCGATCATTTGCATTTTTCAATATAAAGCAGTTGCATCCGAACACATGAAATTATGAAACAATAGACTTCTTTCCTTTGAATAATTCATAGGGGTTTTTTTTTTTCCAGAATAGGCCTTAGAAAAACTCTATTGATAATATAACATGCTGTTGAAATTGCTTCAGCCCAAAATCGTGAAGAGATGTTACTTTCAATTAAAAGAGTTCTAGCCATTTCTTGAAGAGATCTATTCTTTCTTTCCACAACTCCATTTTGCTCTGGAGTATATGGAGAGGAGAACACATGCTGAAAACCAAATTCATCACAGAATTTTGTAAAATCTTGATTTTCAAATTCACCTCCATGGTCTGTTCTTATACTTGAGATAGCATACCCTTTTTCATTTTGAACCTTTTTAACAAACTTTTCAAAATAAGAGAAGGTTTCAGACTTACTCGTCAGGAAATATACCCAAGTAAATCGAGAGTAGTCATCCACAATTACTAGGCAATATTTCTTACCTCCAATGCTTTGAGTTCTGGTTGGTCCAAAGATATCCATATGCAGAAGCTGTAGTACACGATTAGTGGAAACTTGATTTATTGGTTTAAAGGAATTTCTTACCTGCTTTCCCAATACGCATGGTGTGCATAGATCAGACTTTTGGTAAGATAAATTGGGTAGACCACGAACAAGCTTCTTTGCTGAAATTTTGGCTATCTGCTTCATATTGATGTGCCCAAGCTTTCTGTGCCATAAACTTGCTTTGTCTTGAAATGAGATTAGACATTGCGATTCATCTGGTTTCACATCCAAGAGGTAGATATTTCCATGTCTTTGACCCATGAACAACTGAGTAGAATCTTTACTGGTTCCTGAATATATTCCCTCTTGAAAATTGATTTTGAAACCAGTATCACACAGCTGACTGATGCTGAGCAGATTGTAGTTAAGTCCTTCCACTAGAGAAACATTGCTTATTGTGAGGTTTCCAATCTTTACAGTTCCAAATCCCACAATTCTTCCTTTGCTGTTTCCTCCAAAGGAGACTTTTCCACCATTTACTTGAACGAGCTTTATGAAGTAATTTGAATCTCCTGTCATATGTCTTGAGCATCCACTATCCAGATACCATTTTACCTTTTTCTTGATAGTGACCTGCATTTAAAGAAGAGACTCATGCTTTCTTTGGTACCCAAATTTTCTTGGGTCCATTGGTGTTAGTATGATATGTGGTATTTGCCCATACTTTCTTAACAGGTTTCCAGACCATATGACACTCTTTTTCAAAATGATCTGCACTATTGCACTTTGAACATCTGAGAGCATTTCAACCTACTGGTTTTACAAAAACCTTTTTGAAATGTTTTTTGTAAGCATCTATTGTAGGTCTTTACTTAATTCTTTCCTTCACTTTAGGAAAATCAATTAAAGGAATGGTTTCTTCTGTCATTCCTAACTCAGATTTATTGAAATAAGGTCTTTGTGCTGAAAGAATTTTCTCAAGTTTCTCAGATCCTAATGAAAATCTTTTTGAAACATTTGATAAGTTATTTTTTAAAAATGCATTTTCTTTTAAAAGATTGTCTTCACTTTCTTTAAGAGTGGAAACATTCATGTCTAAACATTTCAACTTTTCTTCCAAAACATTTTCCTGTTGTTTTAGTGTAGAGTTTTCCTTTTTAAGTTCGGAAATCCTTTTAAGAGAAGTCTTAAGACTAAAACACAGCTCATCAATGTATTTAGAAACTTTAACAGGGATTTTAAATTTACTTACCTCAAATTCACTGTCTGAGTCTGAGTCTGTTTCAAAGTTTGAGTCTGAATCTAATTGTGCCATCAGACATATATTGGCATAATCATCATCACTTTCCTCACACTCTGTGTCACTCCAGGTTTCTGCTTTAAGAGCCTTTCGATACTTTTCAGCTTTTCCTTTCTTCTTTCTCAGAAGATGACAGTTAGGTCTGATGTGTCCCTTTTTCTTACATTCAAAGCAGACTACATCTTTGTTTGATTCATTATCATCAACAGACTTGGTCTGTTGCTTTTGAAAACTCTGTTTCTTTGGATTGAATCTTCTTCCTTTTCTGTTTAGTTTTTTGAATCTTCTTATCATAAGAGCAAGCTCCTCATCGTCCATATCGTCTTCAGAATCTATGATATCATAATCATCATTGGATTTTAATGCAATGGATTTCTTACCTTTAGGATCTTCATCTTCATTGATTCGCTCCACTTCATAAGACTGAAGAGTTCCAACCAACTCATCGACAGATAGTGGCATGATTCTTTGTCTCTCTTATTGAGGTCTTTATATGATTCCAATCCTTGGAGAGTCCACGCAGTAGCTTGTTTACCTTCATGGGATCAGAAATTGGTTGACCTTGATTTTCAAGACCATTCACAATTTCTGTAAAACGGCTAAACATGTCAGTTATAGATTCTCCTGATTTCATTTTGAAGGCTTCGTATTGACCGAGGAGAATGTTGATTCTGGTTTCTTTCACTCGATCTGTTCTTTCATAGGTGATATGTAATCTATCCCAGACTTCTTTTGCTGTAACACAAGAATATATTCTGTTATATTCAGTAGGTGACAAAGCACAACATAAAGAATAAATTGCTTTTGCATCAAGAGCTTGTCTCTTGATTATCTCTTCCTGAGTCATTTCTCTTGACTCAACAGTTTCTTTTCCTCTCTCTGAGACAGATGCAGCTTTAGGAGTGATTCCTTTTTCTACAACGTCCCATTCCAGAGGATCATTTGATCGTAGGAACGCTTTCATCTTGTTTTTCCAGATGTTGTAATCCTTTCCATCAAAGTAAGGTGGTCTGGTATTGCTTTGCCCTTCCACCAGCCCTGGCGCTAGCATACTAGCCATGGATCTTTAACTCTAAAGTAAAACACTTCAAACAAAGTGAGTACACAGGCTCTGATACCAATTGATATAACTAGTAAAAGCACCTAGAGGGGGGTGAATAGGTGTAAAAATAATTTCTCGAGATATGAAAGCAATACGATGCAAACAATAGAAAGGAGGCTCTCCTTTAGTTAATAGAACGAACTATTATCAAAGTAAAACAGAGAGTAGGGAAGAGAAAATTGAACACAAGGTTTATAGTGGTTCGGCTTATTCCAAGCCTACGTCCACTCTTCTGCACTGACAGCCCACTGGCTGGATTTCACTATGAACAAAAGAGATGTTACAACAATGCTCTTCCTTGATTCCACAGTGTAGATATTCTACCACACTTCCTCAAGGTATTTCGAAATATAAACTCTCTTTTGCGTACAAGATTTGGCTCAGCAAATGAATTGACTACGAATCAAGGAGCTTCAGACTTTGGAATTATTCTATCGTGCACCCACTCGAACAACTGGAACGTCTTCCTTTTATACTCCTTTATGCCATCATACCCGTTGGCATTTACCAAAGGAATTCTTCCAATCTTCCCGTTGGACAGAATCAATTAGGAAGATCATTCGAGCTATTAAAGGAACATGTCGATAGCCCATCAATCCCGCTTTCGCCCATACAATCAGGATCTTGGTTTCCATAAGTAGAACCTTCCAAGAATACTTCGCCAATCATCGGATCCTTAATCAATCTTGATTCGAATAAAGGAATCTGTTATGTCACATCCAGCCAAGAGATCTTCTCCAATCGATAAGGCTAAATCCTTAATGAAGCACTCAGTTCCGGATAGCCTTTCTTCAACGGATTAGAAACTGTCACTGAGAATAGACTTTAAGTCTTGAGTCTGGCAGTCCGGAAGTCTACAGACTTTGAATAGTAGAGTCTGCAAATCTTCAGACTAGACTGATAGAAACGTTTTGTCAGCTTCAAAATATTCCAGAAAGATTTCTCCAACACTAGTGTCCTACACACTTTGCCATGCAACGCTTCAAAAGGAGCCATCTGAATGCTCTACTGATAACTGTTGTTGTAGGCAAATTCCATCAAATAAAGTTGTTCTTCCCAACTTCCCTTAAAATCTAGCACACAAGCTCGCAACATATCCTCGATGGTTTGAATTATCCTCTCAAACTGGCCATCCGTCTAAGGATGCTATGCCGTACTGTACTGCAGATTGGTACCCAAAACACTATTAAGCTCTTCCAAAAGGCGGCGGTGAATCTTGGGTCTCGATCTGAAGTTATCGTAACCGGCACTCCATGCAGACAAACTACTTGATGCACGTATAGATCTACATGTCTATCCAAACTGAGGTACTTTTGTACTGCAATGAAGTGAGTCAACTTTGTCAGTCTATCGACCACTACCCAAATCGAATCATTATCTCTCTGACTCCTCAATAATTTGGTCACGAAATCCATTGTGATATGCTCCCATTTCCACTCTGGGATCTCGAGAAGTTGTAGAAGTCCTCTCAGCTTACAATGTTGAGCTTTGACTTGCTGACATGTCAAACACTTGGCGACATGCTTGGCAATGTTCGCCTTCATTCCTGACCACCAATAGTGTTGACACAGATTCTGATACATCTTGGTACTACCCGGATGAATGTTGTAACTACTACAATGAGCTTCTGATAAGATATTCTCTCTAAGCTTTACATTGTCAAGTGCAACCAATCGTTCTCGGAACCTCAATGTTCCCTAATTAGAAAACTGAAAGTCAGCTTTCCTTTTCTCAGTGTCCTCTTGTAGTATTTTGTGAACATCAGGTTTATCGATTGGAGTAACTTGATTCTGATCTAGTCATCTGGTTCAATTCTGAGGGTGACCATAAGACTGGAAAAGTGGCCTACCTCAAATTTGAATACCGAATCTTGGGCTCTCTCTATTAGATTCCACTCTTTAATCAGAATATGAGAGACTGAAGACTTTCCACTCAAAGCATCGGCAACCTTATTTGCCTTTCCTGGGTGATATAAAATATCACAGTCGTAGTCCTTTAGAAGTTCCATCCAGCGGCGCTGTCTCATATTCAACTCCTTCTGAGAGAATAGGTACTTGAGACTTTGAGGGTCCATGAAGATCTGAAATTTTTCTCCGCACAAATAGTGTCTCCAAATCTTCAATGCGAAAATAATGGCCGCGAGTTCTAAATCATGCGTCAGGTAATTCTGTTCATGAGGTCTTAACTGATGGGAGACATATGCAACAACCTTGCTATGTTGCATCAACACGCAACCCAATCCTCTAAATGACGCATCACTATAGATCTCGAATCCTCCAAGACCATATGGAATGGTCAGCACAGGTGCGGTAGTCAGCTTTTGCTTCAACTCTTGGAAACTACTCTCGCACTTGTCTGTCCACACGAATTTTTCTTCTTTCTTCAGGAGTCTCGTCAAAGACGACACTAATGATGAAAACCCTTCCACAAACCGTCTGTAATAACTTGCCAAACCCATAAAACTTTAGATTTCTGTCACTATAGTCAGTCTTGGCCAACTGATTACGGCTTCAATCATGCTTGGGTCCACGGAGATTACTTCTCTTGAAATCACATGTCCTAAGAAAGCAACACGAGTTGTGACATCCCGATTTTTCAATTCTATTTTCAATAAATTGAAATGGGCATTTCGTTGGCATGCATATAATTCTTTTCCTTGAGTTGGCCACTCATGGGAAAACTAGTCTATCCGGCGAAGCCGTTAAAAGATTCTAATGCATCAGACTCGAGAATTTGATCTGGAAGCGACCTTTCAACCGAGCTAATCTACAAGGGTTATTCCAACATAATTAAAAATCGATTAGAGACCGGAGATAGGTCGACTCGACAGAGGCATGTGATCGAGTGTGGGTGATTCCACCAGATTGCACAATTCTTGTCTATCGGCACTGGACCGACTTTTCTGTCGATTGGGTACCCTGTGTCTGTATTTGAAACCTTGAGATTACTCCAACAACCGAAAGTCGCCAATGTTTCAAAGATGTACATTGTGGCTTGAATTGATCAATCACAGGTCAAATGCATGAAAATTTCTAAAAGCTGCCCGGTAGATTAGGACGCGTTAGTATCGTGCCGAAGTGAAATTAACTGTGAAATTGAGATCAAATTCAGAAATTGGAAGTCCTGGTGTGTCACAAATCATTTTAGGATCATTGACACATCTTCGGAAGATTTTTCATGTAATCAGAATTTTTCAACAATTAAATCAGAGAATGACTATTTTGGCTCGAGAAATTAGTAGGCCCACCTTTGATCGTACTTTTGAGACTTAAGTTGGTTCTATGGTCAAGTGATTGTGTGAATTGAAGTGTGGTAACCTTGAATTAATTTTATGGATTTCAATTTGGTTCAATTAGAAGAGAATTGAAGAATGGGATGTACAAAGTTTAAAAATTCGTGTGCCACGGCGGAGGATGGAATTGGACCCATTGAAGATTGTTGTGGGAGGTTTGGAGATAGTGGAGTATGACATCACTTGATGATGTAATGGTGGGTCATTTTGTTGGATTAAAGAAAGAGAAAAAGAAAAGAAATGGCCCCCTTCCTTCTCTCTCCTCCCTCCCTCTCTCCCGTCACCTCTCTCCTCCATCTCCGTTGTGCGAAGACTAGAAAAATACAGAGAAGAAGCTGGAGCAGCCATGACCGTCGCACGCCACCAGCCGGAGCCTCGCCGTTCGTCCCTCACCATTCGTCCGTCGCCGCCGCCACCCCGCACCACCCTTGCGCCTCGCCCACTCGCCCGACCGGCCAAAGACCAGCGAAACTTGCAGCACCGTCGGAGAAGCTGCTTGCTGCCCACGCCTCTGCTCGCCGCCGCCGGAGTGGCCATCCGACACTGCCCTAAGCTGCCGCCATCTCTCCCCCGTTGTTCCTCCGTCTGATCGAGCTCGGATTTGCTCTTCCTCGACCTCAAATCGTAACGGATAGCATCATTCAAAAATGGGTATGGCAGCCTGGTTTTGGCCCGTTTTGGCCGACTTCCCGATCACGAATGCTTGGCCTGCTTTGAGGAAAGTTGTTCCCCTCGGCGTCCTCGTCGTTTTGGTCTGCTTGGCTCGCTAATCCGGTGAGTTTAGCTCACTAAACCTTGATTAGAGGATTAATGATGCTTTTGGTGTGCTTAGTTTATATTAAGTGTTATTAGGTGATTAGTTTAATTTATTTAAGTGTAGATTATATTAAAGTGCTTAATTGACTTAAAGTGTGTTTAATTTAAGGTTAAGTGAATGTTTATATTAATATAAACCTTGATGACTTAAAGGAATTTATTTTTGATTTATTTAAATATTTTGAAATTATTAAATAATTTAATAATATATATTTATTCGAAATTATTAAAATATTATTATTTAATTAATTTCGGAATAAATTTAATTATTTATTAATTTCCGAAAATTTCGTCGGGATCTTATTTTCTCAAAATTTCATGCTGATCATTGCTGTGTATTCGGATTTTGAAATTGATGGTTGGATATTATAAATTGAGTGTGGATTGTGAAAAATATGGATATTATTATTTAATTAATTTTCGGAATAAATTTAATTATTTAATACATTCTGAAAATTATTTTGGGACCATAAATTCTTAGAATTTCGTGCTGATCGCTGCTGTGTATTTAGATTATGAATTTGATGATTAGATATTACAAATTGAGTGATGATTTGTGCAATTGATTGTTGAATTGTGGCGAGTGGTGATTGTGAAAAGTATATAATTTCTTCAGAAAATCCCGGGTGTCGGGTTTGACACCGAAAATGGATTTTAAGTATTATATCAAATAATGAGGTTTGAAAAAGGAAGGTATTGGTTTTTGGTTCGAAGTGATGTGTGCCCACGCACGATTACTTTCTCGAATGTTTTAATATGAAAGAAAGATGCCAGGACTACTATTTTAATCAGAGCATTGAGTGAAATGCAAAGTGTCCGGGGGCCACTATTGAATTGTCATGTGCTGGTTGAAAGACTCGGTCGTAGTAGTGGCTACGCCAACTAGACCTTTATTCCTTTAGAAACGCCGTCAACAGAGTGACGTGGCTCGGGTCGCAGTAGAGGCTAGGCCAACTGGACCCATGCTCCTTCGGGAATGCCATTGACGTAATAACGAAGCCACGCTCCATGGGGGGAGGCGATGCCTGGCATTAATGTTAGTAGATAGCCGAACTACGAGTAGGCTATCCCCTTGTATGGTAGTGAATATCAATTGGAACGCATGCTGAGTGTTATTAATGGGTCGGATTATGGGACGAAATCGTGTGATATGGTATGAGACGTGTCATAATGATTTGGTCTTATAATCCGGACTCCTGTGGTCGTTCGAAATGATATTGTTGGCGTTCCAGTGGTTTAAGTTCCTATTACTCTCTGTGATTGAGTAATTTGAATTATGCTAACCTACAGGAAGGAACTGAGGCGAGGTAAGTTCTCTATGTGGTGTGGCTAGGCCACCCTTGGGCATATTTTCTTTCTAATAGGGGCTTAGCGGGTTGAACTTGCTGAGACAATGTCTCATCCCGTTGTGGGCCAAAATTTCAGGACCGTAGATGGTGGAACCCCTGGAGGCTGATCAATCAGAAGTGGGATCGAAGATCGAGTCCGGCTAGTGGTCATAGGACTGATCCCTTTTGTAGACTGCTCATTTTTGGTATATGTGTAAACCCTAGTGTGGTTACCTTTGAAAGCATGTTTGTTTATAAACGAGTTGGTTTCTTGCTTTCCTATCCGGTGAGTTTTTGTCAGGGGTTTTATAATACGTTCCGCTTGCGCAATAAAAAAAAAAATGAATGGGGTCGACGACACTACCTGAGAATGTCGCATTTGCATGACCATGGCGGGATGTTGGCGCGCTCGAGATTCGGGACGTGACATCCCCGACTCAACGAAAAGAACTATATGCGTGCCAACGAAATGCCCGTCTCAATTTATTGAAAATAGAATTAGAAAATCGGGATGTCACACAAGTCAACCAAAACTCACACATGCTGAACTTGGCGTACAACTGATGAACTCTCAAAGTTTGCAGCACTAATCTCAAATTACTCTCATGCTCTTCCTCACGTCTCGGATACACCAGAATATCATCAATGAACACGATCACAAACTGAGCTAGATATTCCTTGAACACTCGGTTCATTAAATCCATGAAGTCAGCTGGAGCATTCATCAACCCGAATGGCATCACTGTGAACTTGTAATGACTATACCGAGTACGAAATGCTGACTTTGGAATATCCTCCTTCCTGATCCTCAACTGATGATATCCTATTCTCAAGTCGATCTTCGAAAATATCGACGCTTTCTGCAACTAATCAAACAAGTCATCGATCCTCGAGAGTGGATAGTTGTTCTTGATCATTACCTAATTGAGTTGCCGATAGTCAATGCACAGGCACAACGAACCATCTTTCTTCTTTACAAACAGAACTGGTGCTCCCCAAGGTGCATCTACACCTTCAGTTCCTTCAACTCAGACAACACCATCCGGTGAGGAGCCTTAGAAATTGGCTTTGTCTTGAGTGCTAACTCAATCATGAACTCAATTTCTCTTTCTGGCTATAGTCTTGGCAATTCCTTCAAGAAAACATCCGGAAATTCTTGCACCACGGCGATGTCTTCCATTTTCAACTCCTCAATTGTCGTCTCTACAACAGTTGCTAAGTAAGCTTAACAACCCTCGTCTAACAAACAAGTTGCTTCATGCGACGAGATCAAGGTAATCGAGGGTCCTCCTCGATTCTCGACAAACTCGAAGCTCTCACCCTCTAATGGGTCAAACTGATCGCTTTGCGATAGTAGTTCATCTTAGTTTGTTGCTTGGTGAGCTAGTTCATGCCAATTATTAAATCAAAATCAGATTAATAAGTCTATTTTCCCCTCTTGCTCACCAATCACTAACTTCCAACCAGAACAACCCAAAGAACCTATCACTTTATCCTTCAATGGTGTAGATATGTAAACCGCCGACTCCAACAATATAGGAATTAATCCTAACAACTTAACATATTGCTCGGCAACAAAAGAGTGAGTCACTCCTAGGTCGAATAAAGCATAAGCAGGATGGTCGTTCAACGAAACCATACCTGTGACTACGTCAGGCGCAACCTCCGCCTGACCTTGTGTGATGGCATACACCGTGCCTTGAACTGGGGATCTGAACTGTCCTCCTTGCGACGCATTCTGAGGCGCATACCCTCTGATCTGACCCATAGGTGGCGGCTGCGGCAACTATAGTTGTCCTCTTGGTTGCCTAAGACAATCTCTAGCCATGTGGCCCTGTTGGCCACATTCAAAACAGGCCCCCATCCTTCGGGGGCACTGGTTCGCACCATGCCGTCTTCTACACAGACGACATATGACGTTCTGGCTCGGCCCTGACTTTCCAATTCCACCCTTCCTGCTGGGCAGAACTTGAAATCTACCTCTAGTCATGGGCCTCTTCCCATGTCGGATTCCTTCTCTATGCAAGCTAAATCTCGACCTAGACGAGTTAGCTTGTTTGTTTAGACTTCTCGCATGCAACTGTGCTCGATGGTAAACTTCTCGATAATCAACTAGATCTAACGGCACCAGCAACTGTTTCAATTCTATCCGAAGGCTATTCTTGAACCTTCGAGCCTTCTCTTCAAGATCTTCAATCAACCTCAGAGTATACTGAGAAAACTCTGCAAATTTGACCTGTACTAGCCAACAGTCATTGTCCCTTGATGGAGACACTGGAACTCTTTCATTTTCTGTTCTCTCGTGGTCCTTGAGAAGTACTGTTCATTGAACGCTCTAAGGAAGACATTCCATACCAAAACTACACATTCTTGAAACATTATGCCTTTGGTGGCTCTCCACCAGGTGCTGGCGTTACCCTGTAGCTGGTACATTGCCAAGATAACCTTTTCTCCTTCAGTGCACATTAAAAGCTCAAAAGCTTTCTTCAAATCTTGGATCCAAAGAGACGCGGCCTCTGGGTCTCCAGTACCCATAAACTTCGGCGGGTTCAACTTCAAGAATTGTTCCACCAGCTTGTGGATCGGCCTCTCTCTCTGCACCACTACATTCTCATGCTGAACTTCAGCAGGTGCAACAATAGGTACGGCAGCAGGTGCGGCCTCGGCGGTGCGGCAATAGAAGCAATAGCAGTAGCAGCAACGACGACTTGATTCTGGGCTTGCTGCCCTATTACATCTCTCATGGCCTCAAGTGCTTGCATGATCCCTTCGATTCTAGGATCACCAGGGGCTGCTACCCCAACACCAACGGGAGGTGGTGCTACTCCACTCGCGTTAACCTGTGCTGGCGCTTTACCTCGGCCTCCTTGGGTACCGATCCTCGTCGGCGTCCTACTCTGAGTTACGACCCTGACGGTTCTTTTACTAGGAGGTCTCTGCTCTTGATCGCTCATGGCTCAGTTTTTCACTAAACCTGTCTTTCAATTCAACACTGAATTAGAAGCTGAGTGATCCACACAAACACACAGTTCTATCAAGCAACTATCACAGACATGCACCAGCATGAATTTAAAGGCATTTCCTACTACTATCCCATAGACCATTGCACCTTATCACTCCAATACCTAACCATACTCTGATACCACTTAAACGGGGATGTCACGCCCCGATCCTCGAGTGCGCGCCCATCCCTCATTGGTCGATTAAATAGCGACGTCCTAGGACACATCGCTGACTCATTCATTTTAATATGCATGCGGAAGCATATAAATAAATCCCCAGACAATAAAAAAATGAGATAGAAAAGTAGGACCATCATTTTGAACTTGAAAAACAATCACACTTATATACATTGCAAACACTGCGTATATATACAGTGCGAACGACTAAATCAGATTCTACTCGAGCAAACTCAAAAAACAAAGTTTGTAGATAGGGGTGGGGGGTTTTCATTCTACTCCGGGTCATCCTCCTCGATGATCTCTCATTCTTCCATGCTCCAGCTAGAGTCCACTACTAAGCACACCGGAGAGTCAGAATCACCTTCAAGCTTGGGATCCTTCGCATCCACCACCAATCTATTTTTAGTGTCTGTTGTACTCTTGCCAAAAGCAACCTTCATCACATACATAGGCATATCAGATTCCGTTATAGGACCCTCCCTTCGTCCATCATGATAATGGCGATGCCATGCCGTGTATTGATGGGGCACCTTTTTGGGTTCACCCACATTAACCCAGACTATGGACTTTATTAGCACATACTCCAATCCTTCAGGGTGCCTCTGTATCGGAATATGGTAATCCTGTTCTATGAATTTCTTAGGTTGTCCAAAATGTTTCAGAGGTGCTACCATCTATGGACCTGAAATGTTATCCCACAACGGGGTGAGACGGTGTCTCAGCGAGTTCAACCCCTTAAGACCCGACTAGAAAGAAAATACGCCCTGAGGGCTGCCTAAGCACCATCACAAGTCAGATGACTTACCTTTGCCTCCACTTCATCCTGCAAGTCAATATAATTTGCAGATGTATCAAATCACATCAATCGGTCATTTCACAACATTATATCAAATCATTGATCAATCGACTCGGTTGATTACGTGTCATCACAACCTTTCTTTGGTCGGCCCATTCAATAATATCTAATAAGTCAAATCATATTAGGACTGCTCACTCTAAGTTGATAATAGATAGTATAGTTCGCGCTAAGCTGATAAATAGTATACTGTTCCCAATCTAAGCTGACATATTAGAGCCCATAAATTGATATAGTATACTAATAATGCTCATTCAAGCTGATGGTATCCATGCTCACTCTAAGCTGATCGATAACCTTGCTCACTTTTAGCTGATAGGGTATACTGCTCACAAATTAAGCTGATATATCACCCGTAGGCTAATATAGTATACCATTCCAACCATCCAACATTTCCACCATTTTTATCATGCCCAATAAAATATCGTGTGTGGGTACACGATCGGCCTTAGTCAAAATACAATATTTTCATTTTTGAACGTCCCACTAATTTCAACAGTCCTAAAATAGATTTTTGAAACTGTAGACCGAGGTCCAGTAATTCCAATTAATTACCAAAATTAAATAAATTTAGAAATAAATTCTTAAAATCTAAATCACACCAAATCAACACAAATTGCACAATCCGGTACTCAATTAAATAAACAAAATGCACCATAGCAATGAGCACAAAATTCTAGTCACCGACTATCCCGGTCTAATTTTCGAAAAATAAATAATTAATTAATTAATTGCATAAAGTAATTATTAAATGCAAATAAATCAAACTTAGGCCCATAAAGCCTAATTGAATACCGAGATAGACCTGGAAAATTTTCGAATCACTCTAGATAAATACTAGAGCTTATCTAGACTCTAATTGCACTAACTATTCACCTAACATGCATCGGTAATTAATTAAATTCACTAATCTAATCTAACTATCCACCTAAACCATGCTTAACTTAAACTAATCAACCCTTAAGCGTCATTAACCTACTATGCGAGGATTAGTGAGTTAAACTCACTTGTTCGGCGATCTGATTGGTTCAAAACCACGGGGACGCTATAGGGGACGAGAAACATCAAAAGGGGACCAACTTTCGGGGTCTGGAAGGCACCTAAAACGGGCCTAACAGTAGCCACGAGACCCACTACTTTCTACTCTAATCACTGACTGGTTGAGGCCAAAAAGGCTGGCTAGTTGCTCGGTTTTGGTGAAGACGGGCTGAAATGGCCAAACCAGGTCCAAGCGATGGCCGTGGAAGCTCCGACGGTGGCTCACGACGGCAAAGACGAGCTGGACAACTCTGGCACGGCTGAGGCAGCTGGTTGGGACGCAGGACAGGTAGCTGGAGCATCTGGGTCGCAAGGTGAGGCGTGACAGCACTCGTGCGAGGCGAGGCGACGACCGGCGACAAGCAGTGGCGTGCAGTTCCATTGGGCTACTGGCTGCTCCTACTAGCTGATGGGAGCAAAAATGGTAAGAAGGAGGGATGAGAAGGGGTCAACGGCAGCCTTGAGGGATAGAGGAAGGAGATGAGGGGGACAAGGGGCCTACCAAGCCTTCAACCTTATCAATTGGTCCCCTTGACCATTCCTCTTCCACAGCTGGGTTCCATGGCTCAAATTTAGCCACCAAAACTCCATCTAGAAGGCTTGAATTGGTCCATAAGTCAAGGATGATGGGGGGCATACGAATTTGTAAAATCTTCCCCTCAATTGGACTTCATTTCCTTCTTAAATCCATCCAATTTGGCCTCTATAAATTCAACCAACACATCATTGATCCAATTGGTATTTTTCCTTACCAATTGATCCCACTTACATCCCAATTTTGCGATAAAAAATGGCCCTACCTCAACTTTTTCCCAAAAAGTCTCGATTTACAGAAAAATCTTCTAAGACTGAGTCGACGTTCCTAAAATGATTTGTAACATGACAGAACTTTCAATTTCTGAAATCGAATTCAAATTCACGGTTAGTTTCAATTCGGCGCGATTTTAGGGTGACCTAGGCTACTGGGTAGCTTTCATAAATTTTAGTGCAAATGACCCATGGTCGATTTTCTTCGAGCCATAATGAACCCACTTGACACATTGGCGACTCTCGATTGTCGTGAAAATCTCGAGGATTCAAATACAAGCATAGGGTACCAAAACGATAGAAAAATCAGTATAGTACTTGTCGACAAGAATTTTCCAATTTAGTGGAGTCACCCATGTTTAGCTACACATGTCACACCCCGATCCTCAGGCATGCGTACATCCCTTACCTTCGGTCGATTTTAAAATGCGATATCTCAGGACTACATATCGCTAAACCTTTCCTTTTTAATAGCACACGCGGAAGCAATTATAAAAATCCCCAGACAATAAAGCAATGGGATAAATAAGTAGGATTAAAAAATTGAACCTGAAAACCAACACCCTTATGTACATCTATAATGACTCAGTCATACATGTACATATACAAACCATGCTAAAAAGGTTGGTTTCTACTCAATTAGATTCTATAGCAACAGTCATCAGGATCCTACTCTGGATCATCCTTGGGGTTCTCCTTCATATACTCCTCTTCGAGTTCTTTCTCCTCAGGTTCTTCATCAGGGTCCTGAAATGTTTTCCCCAAACCGGGATGAGACTACATCTTAGCAAGTTCTACCCCCTAAGACCCGATTAGTAAACTAATACACTTTAGGGCTGCCGATGCACAACATGAGTCAAATGACTTACCTTGGCCTCAGATTCCACTTGCATATTAGTACAGATCAAATAGGCACCCAAGCAATCACATCACAGATCGAAGCATCGATCGAATCGGCCTAGTCGATTACACGCTAACAAGACCACTCATGGTCCTTTCCATTCAATCAATCATTTCACAACATCAAATCAAAGTAATGATCAATCGACTTAGTCGATCACATGTCAACACGACCCATGTTTGGTCGGCACATTCCATAAAGTCCTATCAAATCAGGATTGCTCACCCAAAGCTGACAATTAGATAGTATACTGGTATACTGCTCACCCAAAGCTAACATATCGCCCGAGGGCGATATAGTATACCATATGCTCACCCAAAGCTGATAATAAAGTATACTGCTCACCCAAAGTTGACATATCGCCTGTAGGTCGATATAGTATAATAGTATACTGCTCACCCAAAGCTGACATATCGCCCGAAGACCAATATAGTATACCATATGCTCACCCAAAGCTGATAATAAAGTATACTGCTCACCCAAAGCTGCCAACCATACCTTTATAGTATGCCAAAAATAATCATTTAATCAAATCACCATTTTTATCATTTCTAATAAAAATACTCGTGCGTGGGCATACAGTCGGCCTTAGTCAAAATAATATAATTTCCTTTCCACAAATCCCACAATTATCTGTAGTCCACCAAAACACTTTTGGTGTTGTCAACCGACACCCGGTTATTTTTCAATTATTTATCAAAGATTATTCCATTAAAGAATAATTCCCAATTTCACAAATAATTCAATTCAACACAAAATAAAGCTCAATTCAATAAATGAACTGTGCCACGACAATCAGCACCAAATTTCAGTCACTGGCCATCTCAGTTGAATTTTCGAAAAATAAATAATTAAATAATTAATTTCGAAAGTTAAATAAATAAATACAATAAATTCGATTTAGCACAATATAAAGCTCAATTAAATAAACGGACTACGCCACGATCATCAGCATAAAATCCCGGTCACTGGCCATCCCAATTGAATTTTCGGAAAATTAAATAATTAAATAATTAATTTCGAAAATTAATATTTAATTCTTAAAAATACCATTTAGGCCCGAATTGCCTAATTAACACTCAATGAGGGTCGGGAAAAATCCCACGAAGCATCCAATAAATACTATAGGCAATTCTCTATCTAAGTACACTAACCACCTAACTAATATGCAATGCAATTAACTAATAATCACTAATTCATTCTAATCTAACAACCTAATTACACTTAACTAACACTAATCAACCTTTAAGTGTAATTAGCAAACTAAGAAGGCATTAGTGAGTAAAACTCACTCAAAACGACAGGCTCGACGTAAGGATCGACTTTTCTCAAGACGAGTCGAGCATCCGGGCTCGGGAAGACGGCCAAAACGGGCCAAACGTCTGCTACCATACCCATTTTCGAACTCTCTGTGCACGGCTGGTTGAGGTGGTTCCGGCGCTAATTCAAGCTGGACAGGGCCGACGGAGGGCGAGAGGACTCCGGTGAGGCCAGACGGTGGCCGGAGGAGGTTGGGCGGTGGCCGGAGGCGGCTCAACGGGACTGAACAGAGGCAGTAGGAGCTGGACAGCAACTCTGGAACAGCGAGCTGGGCGAGAGAGAGACCAACGCGCGTGGAGGGCAACCGGTGAGAAGCGGAGCACGCGGGCAGGGCGAAGTAGCGACGGCAGCTCCGATTTTCTTCTCTCGGCGCTGCTGTTCTGCTTTTGTTTCTGCTTCTCTTCAGTCAAACAAACCGAGAGGGAGAGGAGGAGAGAGAAGGGTGGAGCTGCGCAAGGTAGCAGGACGGTGCTCGACGGTGGCGACGGCAACGGGCGGCGCTGCTGCTCTGACGTGGCTGCAGCTCCTTCAACGATGCTGGCCGCGGCTATTGCTTCTGCTATCTTCGAATGAACCGAGAGGGAAGAGGAAAAGAGAGTGTCAAGTGGGTGAGTACCGAGAGGGAGAGAAGATAGGTTTGAAAAAGTCAAAAAGTAAAAGGAAAAGTAGAAGAAAAGTTGGAACCGGCAAGGGGGCACTTGGTGGAGGGGGATTCCGCATGTGAAGAGAGAGAGAGAGAGAGAGAGAGAGAGAGAGAGAGAGAGAGAGAAAAGAAAAAGAAAGAAGGAAAGAAAAACTTGTGGGAAAAATTAGGTGTTTGGCCAAATTGGGTAAAAAGAAATGGAAATAAATTCAAAAGAAAAGAATTTCCTCAAATAGAAAATTCTTATTTCATTTTCTTTTGAATAAGCTTATAGATTCCCAAAAGGAATTTCATATTAGAGTACTTGGTTCCCACTTGCATTTCTGCATCCAAATTCTCTCTTGAATTTCTCTTAAATGACTCATAAAATCAATTGATGTCTCACTTATCAAATTGATTATTTTCCTCATCCAATAATCCCTCATGCTTCTCAATTTCACAATCCCCGGCTTCAACTGAACGAAACGGCCCTAAACTGACTTTTTCCCAAAGAGTCTCGGTTGTCAGAAAAATCTTCTGAGACTGATTCGATGTTCCTAAAACGATCTGTGACATGACAGACTTTTCAATTTCTAAAATCGGACTTCGATTGGCGGTTAATTTCACGCCGACGCGCTCTTAGCGTGACCTAGGCTACCAAGCAGTTTTCAGAACTTTTTAAGACAAATGACCCGTGGTCGATTTTCTTCGACCCATAATGAACCTACTCGACACTTTGGCGACTCTCGATTGTCGTGAAAATCTCTAGGATTCAAATATGGACACAGGGTATCAAAACGACAGTAAAATCAAATTAGTGCCGGTCGATGAGAATTTTCCAATTTAGTGGAGTCACCCACGATCGGTCATTCATCTCAGTCGAACCGACCTATCTCGATTTCAAATCGATTTTATTATGCCGCAATGATCTCTAAAGATGAGCACGGTCGAGAAGTCGATCCCTGGTCGAATTCTCAAGTCTATTTGCCTTAAAGTCCTTAATAACCTACCCAGCCAGTCTAGTTATCTCGTGAGTGGCCAACTAAGAGAAAAACACTGTAGTCGCGTCGATGAAATGCCAAATTTAACCAATCGAAATTAGAGTCTGAAAATCCGGATGTCACAACTCTTCCCCTCTTATAAAAATTTCATCCTCGAAATTTAAACCTTTACCAATCCTTAAACAAAAGGTGGGGGTGTTGTCGTCTTATCGAGTCTCATTTTTCCACGCTGCTTCTTCGGTCTCGTGGCATTGTTCGACCACTTTGACCAAGGAGACCATCTTTGTACATAAAATCTGCTCTTTCTAAACCAACAACTGAACTGAGCTTCTTACATATGACACCCTGTCGCTTACACCGACTCGATCTAACAACCTTCAAAGCAAACACCGACAGACTTTACTCCGACACCGACTCGGCCTTTGTGATCTTTCTTCACTTCACTTTCTTTTCACCGCTGAAAATCTGTACCCTCTGCTTTGCACTTCTTAATAAAGAACCCTCTGAAAAACTCTGTCAAACTTGTAACCTCTGATCTAGATTCAAAATATAATTCATCATCGGCACTCCATGCCAGTGAATTATCTTATACTCACACATTGGCATACCCATTCAAAACAAGATCTATTCGTATTGTACTGAAGTGAATCGGTCTCATCTATCGGTCGACCACTATCCTCAAATGGAATGAATACTCCTCAACTCCTTAGTAAGCCTATCACAATGTTTCATTGTGATATATTTTCATTCCCACTTGGGACTCTCAAATGATGGTAAAAAGTTCTCCCGATTTGCATTACTGAACTTCCACTTACTGACAACTTTGGTACTTGCAACTTGCTCGGCGGTATCCGTCTTCATATTAGTCTACCAATCTAGCTGACGTCGATTTCGATCTATTTTGAATTGTTTGATCAAAAACCACAACTTCTACAATGAATTTCTGACAAGGTCTTTTCCCTGGGTGCTACACTGTCAAGTGCACTCAATTACTCATGGAACCCGAACGTTCCATCCCCAAAAATCTTAAGGTCAAATTCTTTCTTACCAGTATCCTCTTATAAGATCTTCTGAACACCTTTGTCTGTCAATTTGGCACCAATTCTAACTTGAACATTTGGTTCAATTCTAAGGATGGCCATAAGATTCAAAATGTGGCCTATCTCAAATTTGAAAACCAAATCTTGAACTTTCTCAAGTAAGGTCCATACTTTAACCAGCTCATACACAATTGAAGACTCTTCACTTAATGCATCAGAGACTTCTGTCATTCTTCCAGGGTGATACCGGATATCACCACTTTAGTCCTCCCAAGGTTCTGATTCACGATACCATTTCATATTCAACTTATTGAGTCTCAACTGGCGGAACGGTTATGCAACAATCTTCTCATGTTGTATCAATACGTACCCAGTCCTCTGCTAGACACATCACTAAAGATTTCATGCTTTCCCCAGAGCCAAATGAAAAGTTTAGCACAAGTGCGGTAGCCTGTTCTTACTTAAGACCTGGCAATTATCTTTGCACTCATCTATGCTTATGAATTTCTCTTCCTTCTTAAGAGGTCGAGTTCGCGATGTTACTGATGCTAAACATTCTTTCACGAACCTTCTGTAGTAATCTGTCCAATCCCCACGGCTTCTGATCTCTGACATTGTTGTCGGTTTCAGTCCATTAACAACTTATTCAATCTTGGCTGAGTCCATGAAGATTCCTTTACCTGTAATCACATGACCATTCTTAGGGGCTTTCGTGATCCTCAGCACTTAATGAATACCCTAGAATGTCGCTACACCACACGATCACCATTGATCTAGATATTCTTTGAACACTCGGTTTGTCAAATCCATGACAGCAGCTGGAGCGTTCGTCAAATCAAATGGCTTTACATTATTCTCACAGGGGCTAAATCAAGTGCGAAATGTTATCTTCAGTCTAACTTCCTTCCTGGTTCTCAATTGACGATAACCTGTCCTCAAGTCGATCCTTGAAGATATCAACACTCTTTATAACAAGTCACCCAATTCGTTGATCTTTGATAATGAACACTTATACTTGATTGAGTCGACTATAGTTAACGCATAAATGCAACGAACCATCTTTCTTTCTTTCTCACTATGAGGCTGATGTTTCCCCTAGGTAATGCACCGATATGCATGAATTCCTCATTCATCAATCCTCACATCTGCACCATTGGTTCTATCAATTCAGGCAACAACAACCGGTAAGAAACTTTAGAGAATGGTTCCGTTCCGGATGCTAGCTCGTACGTAATTCTATCTCTTTCTCTAGCAACGATCTGACCACTTTTCTGACAACACTTCCAGGAATTCTTGGACTACTGAGGAGTCCTCAATTTTCAATTCTTCAATCTATCTTATTTTTGAAAATCGCAAAGTAACCTAGGCAACCTCCGTCTAACAAACGGATTGCCTCAAGTGACGAGATTACAGAGGTCAATGACCCTTCTCGATTCTCAATAAAACTTGGCACTTCTACCTGCTCCTGGAATAAACTGGGTTACTCTACCATAACAATTTATCATCACAAGATGCTCCAAGAGTTAATTCTTTTCGCACTCGGTGATAAAGTTATACACCAACGACAAATCAAGTGCAACGCTAGTCAGTGATCCCTTTCTTACAATCTTAACATACAACTGAAATTCCACACTTGTATTCCCACCACTCTTTGGCACCATTCTGATGAAATTACTTCAAAACATTCTTCCATTGAATAAGGCATAGTCAATTCCGTTCCTGCTCCTTTTTGCCATCCTAATGGCATCTTATCTACGGTATCGGTATCAATGCTCACATGGACTCACACTGATAGTTTTTCACCTGATAGCTGTGCTGACTACCATCATAGCACGTTTTAGCCATTCTCAGACACAGGATTAATCCATGCATTCCTTCCATAGTTTTGGCACTCACCTAATAAGTCCTCTGTCTCATGTTAGGTGATAGCATACCCCCTTGCTTGAATTGGAGGCCTGTTCCAAAAACTCCACTGTGTGTTCTATGGCTCACTCCTTCCAACCTATCCCATCGGCCTTCTAAGACAGTCTCTTGCCAAGTGACCTTGTCGGTCACAGTCAGAACCAACACCCGTCTTAATAGGATAAGGGGCCGATCCATGTCGGTTTCCACGACACACAACGTTCTGATCCGATGCTGACTTGCCTATCTCGTCTTTCTTGAGGGGTGGAATAAAATACACTTTTCCAGTCATAGGCTCCTTTCCAACTTGATTTCCAACTCTACTAAACTTGAACCTCAACTCAGTTGCAACGGCTTGCTCCGAGATCATGTCTCCTTACTAAACCTCGGCAGGTGTGGCAATAACTTCGACTTGATCCCAAACTTACTGGCTCGACAAGCTCCTAGGGAAAACTTGTGCCTGAACGATCCTGCTGGACCTAGGATCGCTCGGTGCTGCTACACTCTCAGTACCAACCTACAGCGGTACTTTTACACTAGCGGTGGCTTAAGCCAGTGCTCTGCCACAACCACCTCAGGCACCGATCCTTGTCGGCGTTCTATCCCGAGTCACAGAGGCTACTGTCCTCTTACTAGGAGCCCTCAACTCCTGATCACTCAAACTACAGGATCTTTATAGAAACCTGTTTTCTAATTCTAATACCACATTAGAATTCGAGTGATCCACAAACAAGCTACAAATCAGCTATCACAGACATGCATCAATCATGAATTTAAAGGTCTTTCCTACTACTATCCCATAGGTCATCGCACCTTATCGCTCCAATACCTAACCATTGCTCTGATACCACAAAAAGGGGATGTCACGCCCCGATCCTCAGGCACGCACACATCTCTTACCTTCGGTCGATTTTAAAATGCGATATCCCAGGACTACATATCGCCGACCCTTTCCTTTTTAATAGCACACGCGGAAGCAATTATAAAAATCCCCAGACAATAAAGCAATGAGATAAATAAGTAGGACTAGAAAATTGAACCTGAAAACCAACACCCTTATGTACATCTATAATGACTCAGTCATACATGTACATATACAAACCATGCTAAAAAGGTTGGTTTCTACTCAATTAGATTCTATAGCAACAGTCATCAGGATCCTACTCTGGATCATCCTTGGGGTTCTCCTTCATATACTCCTCTTCGAGTTCTTTCCCCTCAGGTTCTTCATCAGGGTCCTGAAATGTTTTCCCCAAGCCGGGATAAGACTACGTCTCAGCAAGTTCTACCCCCTAAGACCCAATTATTAAACTAATACACCTTAGGGCTGCCTATGCACAACATGAGCCAGAGGACTTACCTTGGCCTCAGATTCCACCTGCATATTAGTACAGATCAAATAGGCACCCAAGCAATCACATCATAGATCGAAGCATCGATCGAATCGACCTAGTCGATTACATGCTAACAAGACCACTCACGGTCCTTTCCATTCAATCAATTATTTCACAACATCAAATCAAAGTAATGATCAATCGACTTAGTCGATCACATGTCAACACGACCCATGCTTGGTCGGCACATTCCATACTATCTATAAAGTCCTATCAAATCAGGACTGCTCACCCAAAGCTGACAATTAGATAGTATACTGCTATTGACACCTAAATTTTGACGGCCCATTTAATCATTTATCGCATTAAAAATTAGGATTTAATTTTATCCCTAAAATATATACTAATTGCATAGCATATAGATTTAGGTGCATTTTATTTTAATTTGCATTTTATCTATTGGATCGGTGCGGATGGGTTCAAATTACTTGGACCAAGCCCACAAAGCGAGCAAGTTGGCCCAAGCCCATGTTTTTTATTGATTGAAAATTATCTCGTGGAAAATTGAGATTTGATGCGATATTACGGTGGTTTTTGACATTTAAAAGAAAAATCATATTGCAATCTTATCTTTAGTCTTTTGGTGGTAAAATCGTTGGGAATATTAAGGAGGATAAGGAAAAATCTAAATATTTTGTTGCGGATAGAGATTTCGAAAGATTTTAGAGTTCGATAATGGAGCTTTATCTTGAGTGAATTATCTGGAAAATCTTCACAAAAATTTTAGATTATCTTCAATCGCTAAGTCCATATATGAAATCTCCGTTGGTAAAACAGATTGATTTGTTCTTGCTCTATAAAAGGGGGAGTTCTCTTCGTCGAAAAAAAATTCTTTTCCGGTGGAGAAAAGTGAAAGCCTCCTGCAAAGTACACAGGGGGCTTCTCTTGGGGTGGAAAAAGGGAACAGAAAAAGTCAAGTAAAAAGAGAGAGAGAAAGGTTCTCTTCCTCGTCCATCTTCAGCAAAAAGAGAGCTTTTTCTCTTTTCTTTTTCCTGACAAACTGCAGGGAAAAGGAAAAGTCAGAGAGAGAATTGCCGTGAGGGAGAGAAGTGACGTGAGGGAGAGTGAAAAACAAAAAAGTGCACTGTTCTTCTTCGTGGGTTTCTTCTCCGTAAACACCCACGCCGTTCCGCTGCAGCCCACGTCGCCGCACCCCTGCGCCGCTTGACTGCCGGTTTCCATCTGCGAGCACCCGCACCAGCCTTGCCGCTGGTGTTCGTATTCGGGCCTCCGTCGTGCCTCCATAGCACAACCCAGTCGGCCACTGCACCAGCAACTTCGCCACGACGCCGATTTTCCCCTTGCCTCCTGCAGTATCCCGCTGTCCGACGACCTAGACGCCAGACCATCCCTACCACTGCCTGCTCGGAGCTCGATCTGCCGCACCGGAACGTTGATCTCGCCCCAACTTGTCTGCAACCCGCGACCCAGCAGATCCCGAGCCGGTTCGCTGCACATCCATTCTTCTTTGCGCCCAATCGCCCGAGTACCAGCAGCCCCCCTGGTCATTAGACTAAGTCAATTAGTTTTTTAAAATAGAAATATCAAATGCACGTCATTTAGTTTTTTATTAGGTTCATTTAATTAGAACTTCCCCGTCATTAGACTAAGTCATTTAATAAATGTCGCATGACATATAACTCGCATACTAAATTGTATGTTGCGTGTCATTTTAGTTAAAATAATTTTGTGTGTCATTGCATCGCATTTAATTATTGCATTTCTTCATGTCATATAGTTTAGGTCATGTCACCATGTCATATTAGATTATTAGCATGCATCGCATGACTTTCATTAAATAAATGAAAACAAAAAATTAAAATTGCGTGTTAATTAGAAGTCATATCTAGGATTGCTAATGTGAATTCTAATTTAGCAATGCAGATGCTTTCGTTGCTTCTAAGTATGTTTTGCATTATTTAATTGCTTTCTTGAGTGTTAAATTGGTGGTATGCGTACCTGTATGATCACCTCACATGTTAAGACGTTAAATTAAAATCAATTCAATTGCCCAACATCTTTTTTTGAAAATGAAATAGAAAGGTACCGAAAGGGCACTAGGATAGAATGGTGTAACCAAGTCCCCATATCCTTATGTCTCTGGTTCGCAGGACTAAAATAATGCTCCATTTATTTTACTTAGGTGTCTAATCGACCTACCCACAACCGATTAGTGGCGACTCCTAGATAATAATCTTTTGCATGTTAAAACTTTAAGTCACGAATTGGTATGGGCTTGGGAGAGCCCGAGCTAAGCTTAAGGACTTAGTAATCCATTAACCTAGTTTTAGGTGGTGAACCCGAAAAATTGGGTCGCGACAGCTTGGCGACTCCGCTGGGGACTTGTGTTAAAACACTTAGTGGACTTAGGCCAATTTTTCTTTTTCTTTTAAAAATATTTTTGTTTGGCAGCAAGGATCCTAGATACGTCCCTAACATTTCTAAGGTGTTAAATGTTCTTGCAAATGGGAGGTATAAGGGGAGTAGTCTTTGCTAACCCTTTTCTTGCGGGAGGTGTTGAGATTAATGATTTATTTTTCCTAATTAGAAGTGTTGTTTGCATTTAAACTGTTGTGCATGCTTTATTACTTTAGCACCACACTATTTGCACACACAACCTGCGGTCGGACCTGGGCTGCGATAGGATTTCTATGATGGCGCTGAGAAGGATACTTCCTCCAAAGCGAGAGTGCTATGTAGAGGTTGACCTTCTCTTCCCCGAAAGTTTTTCATGGTGTCAAATGTGTTTTGTCCATATCCGCGAGACTACGTGACTATTGGATATTCCATTCGACTGAGCCGGAGTTAAGGGGACCTGACACGTTAATGCGAGACTGCAACGGTCAGATCATCCTCTTAGCTCCACTTTGTTAAGCCATTTAGAATAGAAATCGAGCATCACATCTCATGTGCATGTCTATGTGATCGCCGTTGATTTTCCTTGGTAAAGTAAGTCTCCTATCCCTATACCATGCAATTCATTTTGTATACTTGTGGGTCGGTTCATGACAATTTAGGTCAATCATTGATTTAGTTCATTTGTCAATTAAAAATGAAATGAGGAAATTGCCATGCAATGAATCATTTGGAAAATAAAAATTGGAAATTTGTTTTCAATTTATGTTTTGGCTCTTCCTAGTTCATATTTAGGAAATTTCGTCCCTACTGGAGCATCCCATATCTTTGTTTTCCTAGTTCATTTTTAGGAAATTCTCTTCATATATGGACTTTTCTTGACTAAAAATAAATTGTTGTCATGGACTAGCTCTCTATTTACACTTCATGCTTACATGTTCCCATTTATTTAAATTAGGTGATAACGGATCCTCCACGTTCGCCCATCATTACACGATCGAGAGCAAAAATGGCCGACCAAGCCGAAATGCGAGATCATATGTCTGTCGTGGAAGACCAACTCAAATAGTTGCTCACCTCTATGCAACTTATGACAACTCAAATGCAATCTCCCCAAGTAAATCAGACCCTTGCACTCGCTCTCCTCGAGATTGTAGTCCCAAAGCAGGCGAACAAGACTCAAATTGATGATGACGACATGCATGAATTGGAAGATGACCCACTGTTTGTCACTACCGAAAAGGTTAAGCCCGACAATGTCCCTAAGACGGAGCAGGATGAACGCTTCGCCAAACTTGAAGAGAAACTGAAACAATTGCAAGAGTCGCGGAGTTCACTCCCATTTGACTTGTCAGTTTACGAGAAAGTCAAGATGCCGAAAAAGTTTAAGATGCCGGAGTTCGAGAAATACGACAGTACTTCCTGCCCAAAGGTTCATTTGCAGATGTACCACGTACGCATGGCCCAATATGTCAAGAATGAGCCTCTCATGATCCAATCATTTCATGCAAGTTTGACTGGGCCCGCTCTAAATTGGTATGTGATGAAGAATATGAACCTCCTCGACACTTGGAATGAAGTGGCTGACGCGTTCCTCAAACAGTACAAATTCAACATGGACATCGCACCTTCCCGAGAAGACTTGGAGCAGATGGAAAAGAAAATGAGCGAGTCATTTAAAGAATATGCTGTGAGATGGAGAAACCTGGCAGCTCAAATTACTCCTGAGCCTACCAATAAGGAGCTAATGAAGTTGTTTGTGAAGACCCTCCTGTCTGAATTTCGTAACCGAATGGCCAGTACATACGTTGAAAGCTTCAATCAGCTTATTCCTGTAGGAGAACAAATCGAGATGGGGATAAGGGAAGTATGGTTTACTGAGCCATCTAGTAAAAGATTCACTGCCAAGAAGGAGAAGGAAGCGGCTGTGGATGTGAATGTGGCTTATAGCCAAGAAAATGTCAAACGTGCCCCGGCCATCCAAATGAATCCAAGACAACCACAAACCACTGGCCATCAATCATTTGCCCAAGCAAATAATAGAAGGCAATTCACTCCTCTCCCTAGGTCTCCATCCCAAGTGCTGACAATCCTCCGAAGGAAAGGTTTGCTTACTAGTAAACCAAAGTGTCCTAACCACGAAAACCTTCGCGGTTACGACCCGACAAAGAAGTGTGACTATCATAACGGTGAACTGGGACATTCGACTGATGAATGTTTCACCCTCAAGCACCGGATCCAGAGCCTATTGGACACGAAAGCCTTTTCATTTCAAACTTGTGGCACCCCTCGATGGCCCTCGATCCGATTAGGGTCGCCACAGTTCACTTACCATTCACTTTTCTTAATAACATATCACTCTGATACCATTTCAATTGCAGCTGGTCCATACAACCTGGGGGTTTAGATCTTTTAGATCGGTCCCTTGCGCAATTTAAATACGGAAGCACATCCAACAACTCCCTTCCCTATGTTCAGAAAACAATGCACACCTATTAAACATCTTATATAAGTTAAAGCCGAACACATTTATTTACATAAAGCAGATGGACATCTTTAGTTGGTACATTGAAATGCCAATGTTTCTATACTCGGCTATACTTCAAAAGATGACCGACATCTTCTCCAACAATCGAATACTTAAAGTCCATCGATCAGTGTCGGCGTCCAAGAGTTCCTCCCTTTGCTATCCTCCTCCTTGCAATCATAACCAACCACTTGATTCATCAACTGGTAGCAGTGGCAGCAGAGGTATCTTATCTAGTCTGAAATGTTATTCCCCAAAAGGGGTGAGTATAACCACTCAGCAGGTAAAGGAATCCAATAACCACTCAATGCATCATACAAGTCATACATGCATCTCAGGCATTACTTACCTTGAAGCCAGGCGTATACTATCATGCATCATCACCACAATCATAACACATACATGTGTATCATCATGTCATACTCATATCATCATCATCATGACATTACTATATCACACACATGTCATCATCATGGCATCATCATATCACACATGTCATCATCATCATGACATCATCACATCACACATGTCATCATCATCATGGCATCATCACATCACACATGTCATCATCATCATGGCATCATTATATCGTACATGTCATCATCATCATGACATCATCACATTACACATGTCATCATGCCATATCATATATCATCATCATTATCATCATCATGTATATCATCAAGCATGTCATGCCATGGGTGATCATCATTATTTCACATCACATATCATCATCATCATCATCATCATCATGCATATCATCATGCATATCATATATCATCATCATTATCATCATCATGCATATCATGCATGTCATGCCATGGGTGATCATCATTATATCACGTCACATATCATCATCATCACCATCATCATCATGCATATCATCATGCATATCATGCCATGGTTTAATTTCCACTTTTAGCTTTCAATTTGATCACCACATCACCCATTCCTCAAATCATCAATTTCATCATCCCCTCGGGCAAAGACCTCCGAGGCTTCCGACATTCAGCCATTCCAAGCCACCGGGCATCCGCCCCCACATTCCGAGCATCTCGCATCCCAACTGGCATCACAAGGCATTCCCTTCGGGCAGAAACCTCCGACAGGGCTTCCGGCATTTACACTCCCTGGCCGGGCATCCCACACCCCTACTGGCATCGCGAGGCATCCCCCTGGGCACAAACCTCTAGGGCTTCCGGAATTACGTACCGACATACCACCAGGCCTCCCCTGGAATTACGTACCGTATACCACTAGGCATCCCGACACTCCCGGGGCCATCCGGCAATGCATCTCTATACATTCCGGGCATCATCATCCATCACAACCACCTCCTCACTTATCATTATCCATGTTTACCAATTTCGGTCTTAATTTAGCATGGCATATGACGTGACTTCAAACAAGTCATACTTGGCATGGAATTCACACATGCATCTTAATTCAATGTCATGCATACATCAAGACCTCATCATACATGCAACATGGTATAATTATTTATGAAATAAAATTAATGGAATTTATGGCCAATAAAATAATCCATTTTTCATGCCCTTTTTCATTTATTTAAATTCCAGCTTTTTGTTATTTTCAAAAATATTAAATTTAATATCTATAACTTCCCAAAAATTATAGAAATTAAGGCAAGTGATAAACAATACAATAGAATAATAATTTCATGCAAAATTCATGGCCAAATAGAATTTCACACAATTTCACAATTCTCACAAAATGGCATGTCATTTTCGGGTGAAATCAGAATGCACAGTTTCTGAAGAAATTCGATTATCCATACGACCTCCAAAAATTATGAAATTTTACTGAGTTACAGCCAAGACATTTTCGTACATCTTTCATGAAGACTTCCAAGCTAGATTCTTTCTAGATTATGTTCTACAGTCACACGAAGCTTCTGGATCCATTACCGAATCGTCCAGTGCATGCTTCTCCGAAATACTGAGTTTTCACCTACCTATTCTTCTTCATTTCCTCTGAACTTTGGATATGTTATACATCAAGATGTTCTATACACGTTTCGTGAAGAGATCCAAGTCAAATATCCAGAGTATAGTCGTCATTTAGGTCCATGATGTCTCGGGTGTCCTGTAATACACCTCCAGAATTACCATCTTCGAGATCTAGTCGATTTACGAGTTTATACTTGTTAATTTTGCTTCAAATTTGAGTATGTTGTAGTTTAAGATGTCCCCTACAACTTTCATGAAGAAATCGAAGAGAGATTCTTAGCACAAACCAACATACAAACACAAATCCAACAAAAGGTCAGTGAAATCTTTCCAGATCTGAGGTCTCCGTAGGATGAGAGTTTAACCTCTCAAATCTCCATCATTTTCCACGAAAGTTCATTATGTTATAGTTTAAGATGTTATATACAACTTTCATGAAGAAATCGAAGCCAAAATCGGACTCCAAACATGCATGCAAGCTCACACAACATTCTGACTCGAGCGGATTCATGCGAAAACATTCCAGATCTGACATCTCCGTAAGATGAGAGTTTGACCCCACAAATCTCCATAATTTTCCACCAAATATTAGTATGTTTTAGTTTAAGATGTCCCCTACAACTTTCATGAAGAGATCGAAACCAAAATCGAACTCTAAACATGCATGCAAGCTCACACAACATTCTGACTCAAACTGTTCAAGCGAAAACAGCAACACCACTCAAGAACAAGCCATCCAAGCTTCGGTTTTCCTCTCCTAATCACCCAAAACTCGACATACATATAACACACACACATGCAAGAGCAGCAAAGGACCCCAACTTGCCTCTAGACCACACGAACGGCGGCACACCGGCGACGGACGAACGGCGTGCGGGCGGCGACGGGCGAGCTCCTTCCTTTCTCTCTTCCTCTCTTCCTCTCTTTCTCTCTTTCTCTCCTCTCTCTCGGCACCTCTCTTGGACGACAACCCTCAACCATCAGGCACTCCCTCTCTCTCTTCCTTTTTGGTTGTATTTATATTGCATGCACCCCCTCTTTGCATGGGGGACACTTGTCCCTAAGAAGGAGACAAGTGTCTCCTTGGTTGAAGACACTTGGAGGCCATGCGGCTACTCCTCCTCCCCCTTCATGCACCGACGGCCCAATGGGCTTCATGGGCCAGGCTTATGGCCCACTTTAGGCCAATCTCACTTGGGCCTAAAGCCCAAACTTAAATAGCCCAAGATAAGTCCATTTCACTTTTTATAATTTACCTTAAATCCCCATTTATATAAATACTAAATTACGATTTCATATGGCCATAAAACTTGAAATCATAAATCCATAAATTCCAATTTATAAAACACATGGCCAATTATAGGATTTTCTTTCCTATCAAATAATTATCCATTAAAAGCTTGGCCATAAATCTTATTACAAATTATGGATTAGATGGCCATAAAATAACTTGATGGTACTTCCATCACCTATTCATAAACTTTAATGTAACTAGAGATCATTATGAATTTTGAGATGCCACAAAACTGCTCAGCCAAATATCCAGAAAAATCCACTACCAGAGCATGAGGGTACAGTGAATGCTATCCTAGAACCTAAAGTCAGTCGGATCAAGAACTCGAAGGTGCATGTGACAGATGCCTACAATGGACCGGTGAGAGTTGGATATTATTCAAATCAAGAAGATGTTCCCCTATCGTTGATGAAGGAAAGAATTGCTAAAATGGTGGATGACGGCATTATCGTGTATGCTGACCGTAACTGCGTAGTTTCCACTATTTCCCACATCATCATCAATTGGGAGGAGGAGCAGGCTGCTTTCAATGATGGTAAGGAAGAAGTAGATCCGTCACTTGCAGATATGCCCTCGCTAGAAGATGCATCTGATGAGGAGATTGTGATCGAGATGCCTCAATCATATGAGTATGTCAACAATAAGGCAGTACCTTGGTCCTATGATGTTGACCTCGTTACAAAGTCTGGTCGAACTTATGCTCAAGCTAGTGCTCAACCTGCAAAGCCTGTCACTAATGAAGAGGCTAAGGAATTTTTGGCTATAATTAAAGCAAGTGAGTATAATGTGGTCGATCAATTGCGAAAGATGCCTGCTTAGATCTCTTTGCTATTGCTCCTCCAAACCTCCTCTGTGCATCAAAAGTCAATGATGAATGTTCTAAGTGAAATTCGTGTACCCGAAACGGTGAGGTAGATAAGCTAGAGGATTTTGTGGGATCAGTCCTTCTCAAGGACATGATTGCTTTTTCTGATGAGGAATTCCCTCTTGAGGGTAAGGGGCATAATAAAGCACTCTACATATCTGTCAAGCACAAGGTTTCTCATGTGTCCCGAGTGCTCATTAATAATGGGTCCGCCCTAAACATATGTCCGTTGGCCACTCTTCACCGCCTCAAGGTAGACCCGTCCAAGATACATGCTGCGAAGACTTCTGTGCGAGCTTTTGATGGCACAAAGAAGGAGGTGCTCGGGGAGATTCATCTCGATGTGCAAATAGAGCCGGTTGTTTTCAATGTCCCTTTTCAAGTAATAGATATCCCTACCACATTTAATTTTTTGCTTGGTCGTCCTTGGATTCACACTGCTGGAGCAATATCTTCAAGTCTGCATCAAGCTGTGAAGTTCGTGATCAAAGGGAAGCTGGTCACCGTCTATGGAGAGGAGGATCATCGAATTTACCATGAGACGACTATCCCTTATGTGGAGCCAGATGTTGAATTCGAATCGAGTTATCACTCATTTGAATTGGTGCCCACCATACATCATTCTCGAGATTCATCACCACCCACTCCTGAAGTTTCAAATGCTGCCCTTATGATAGGAAGGGTGATGGTTGGGAATGGCTTTGTTCCTAGCCATGGTCTTGGAAGAAGAGGTCAAGGTATTTGAAACCCCATTGAAGCCCCTTAGAGGTCCCGATCTACTGGGTTAGGGTACCATGGAAGAGGTGGAGGAAGTTCTGGAAGGCAAAGACAGGGAAGGCATAACTCGCCACCTGAGCAAGGGCGAGGGAGGCAAAATTTACCACCTCCAAACATTCATGGGATGTTCCTTGGTCCTCCAATTATGATGCAAGATGAAGCTGAAGTGATGGATACTCTCGGACAGCCAAGTGGGAAGTTCGACTATATGGTGAAGTATTTGGCTCCTCCCAGCTTTTACTTTGATGCCCGAAATATAGTTCCAAGTGGATGGGATGGCATGGATGATCCGACGCCTTCAAAGACGGAAAACTCTAACGACACCCTAGAAGGAATTTCAAGTCTGTTCTATGACCTTTTCATTGGAGCCATTGATGGAGAACCTTTGGAAGAAACGAGCCCTGGCCCACAAGAGTAACTCGTTTATCACTTTTGCACATTCCCCTGCACAGGAATTTTTATTGCTTTCTAGGAATTGTTTTCGATTTCTTCTTTTTCACTTTCTTCTTAGGACTTGAATTGCATTTTACATTCAATAAATTGTAATTGATTGATGAATTTCAATGAAATTACAAGTTTTATTTTGAGGGCATGATGAGGTACACCAAACCAGCCCGGTGATGATATCCAGCCGATAAAACAAAATCAGAATCCAAGGAGAACTCTAAGGCTTGGGCTTCATCATGCTTTCTCATGTCAAAATGTTTCGAAAAATGCTTTTGCAAAAGAGTTTTAAAAAAAATTCAAAATAAAATAAAATATGATTTACCCTGTTTGTCTTTTTGACCCTTCTATTTCATGTTTCAGGGATGATCATATAGCATGCAAAGGTGTGGAAATGGTCCAATCCAATGCAACAAGTGTTGATAATGATGATCCTGAAGATTCGATCGAGGATTCCATTGACGTGCAACGTAGTTGGGAACAAAATGAAAAAACCAAGGCTCTTACGTCCGAGCTAACTATCACTATTAATCTAGGTGATACTGAAGCAGCCAAGGAGGTGAAAATTGGGGCAAATCTCCACAAAGATGAAGCCAAGCGCCTAACTCAGCTATTGAAGGAATATCAAGACATCTTTGCATGGACCTACGCTGATATGCCTGGGTTAAACCTGTCAATTGTGGAACACTATTTGCCTATTAATCCGGACATGCCTCCTAATAAACAAAGGTTGCGGAGAACTAAACCTGACCTTTCGAAGAAGATAGAAGAAGAGGTGATGAAGCTTCTGAAAGTCGGATTCATTGAAGTCTCGCAATACCCTGAATGGGTAGCAAACATCGTGCCGGTGATGAAGAAGGATGGTCGGATTCGAGTTTGTGTCGATTATCAGGATTTGAACAAGGCTAGCCCAAAAGATGACTTCCCGCTACCTCACATAGATGTCCTTATTGATAGTACTGCTGGATTTGAACTATTCTCATTTATGGATGGTTTTTCTGGGTACAATCAGATAAGGATGAAGGAGGAAGACAAGGAGAAAACTGCATTTATCACCCCATGGGGGACCTTTCATTACAAGGTTATGCCCTTCGGGCTCAAGAACGTAGGGGCAACTTACCAGCGAGCCATGGTAGCATTATTCCATGATATGATGCATCAAGAGATCGAGGTCTATGTTGATGATATGATCGCAAAGACTTGACCTGGGAAAAGCCACGTCGAAACCTTGAAGAAGTTGTTCAATCGACTCCTAAAGGGATTGAGATCGACCCGGCTAAAGCTAAAGCCATAAATGAGCTGCAACCTCCATCAACGGTGAAAGAAGTCCGAAGTCTTTTGGGCAGATTGAATTACATTGCTCGATTCATTTCCCAACTTTCCGAAACTACCAAGCCATTCTTCAAGCTCTTAAAGAAGAATGCACGAGTCAACTGGGATGATGAGTGTCGAAAAGCATTCGACAAGTTGAAACAGTACTTGATGAATCCACCAGTTCTTGTCCCGCCATCGCCAGGGCATCCTTTGTTTCTCTACCTCACCATTCATAGTGAGTCATTGGGTGCGATGTTAGCGCAAGAAAGTCCCATCGACAAAAAAGAACAAGCCATTTATTACTTGAGTAAAAAATTCACCACGTCAGAGCTGAAATATTCTGATGTGGAAAAGACTTGTGCTGCACTAGTGTGGGTGTTGCATAGATTGAGACAGTACACACTGCATTACTAGACATTCCTTATAACTGAGAACGATCCTATCAAGTACCTACTTGATCGGTCAGATTTGGTGGGTAAGTTGGCTAAGTGGCAAATTATGATATTAGAATTTGATGTGCAATATATGCCACAGAAGTCGGTTAAGGGTCGAGTGATCGCCGATTTATTGGCTGAGAATCCGGAAGCCTCAAATAATGATGATCGTTCCCTAGACGACCGTATCTTGAGTGTAAATGAAGACCCATGGACAATGTTCTTTGATGGAGCTGTGAACTTGTTTGATTCTGGCACTGGGGCAGTTTTGATATCCCCAGACGGACAGCATCACCTAGTAGCTGCGAAACTGATATTCCCATGCACTAACAATACAGCCGAGTATGAAGCTTGTATCATCGGGCTTCAAGCTGCAATTGAGATGGGTGTAGCCAAATAAAAATTGTTCAGAGATTCTGCGTTGATCATACTACAGACCATAGGTGAATGGAAGACTAAAGATGCTAAATTGCTCCTGTATCATGAGTACTTAGAAGATTTGGTCAAGGAATTCGATGAAGTTTCATTCGAATACTTATCGAGGTCTCACAATCAATTTGGAGATGCACTCGCAACTTTATCATCTATGTTGCAAATCACTGGCGGATTAGAAGTCGAGCCATTGAAGATAGAGGTTCTGTCGATGCCAGCTTATTGTATGGTAGTGACTGAAGAGCCTGATGGAAAACCGTGGTATTACGATATCATGAACTACATCCAAAAACAGGGATTCCCCGAGGGAAGCACTCCAGCTGATAGGAAGTACATTATGAAGATGGCCTCAATGTTCTTCGTCAGTGGTGAGAATTTGTATAAGAGATCTTATGATTCCTTCTTGTTGCAGTGTCTGGGTGCAACTGAAGCCACTCAAATCATGCAAGAAGTTCACGAAGGGGTGTGTGGCCCCATATGAATGGGCACATGATGGCTAAGAAGATTATGAGGTTAGGCTATTACTGGTTCACACTAGAAAGTGATTGTATCCAGCATGTTCGGAGTTGCCATCGTTGCCAAATTCATGGTGACAAGATAAATGTTCCTCCAACAGAGCTGCACCAGTTTTTCTAAGCCATGGCCCTTCTCAATGTGGGGCATTGATGTGATCGGCCCGATAAATCCTAAGGCTTCAAATGGACATCGTTTCATTTTGGTGGCGATAGATTATTTTTCCAAATGGATTGAAGCTATGTCATTTGCAAGTGTCACTGCTCGCAATGTTGCGAAATTCATCAAACGTGACATAATTGCTCGCTATGGTGTCCCTGAAACAATTATCACTGACAACGAGACAAATTTGAACAACAAGCTTGTTGATGAGTTGTTCAGCGAGTTCAAGATCAAGCATCTGAATTCGTCCCCTTATCGCCCTCAAATGAATGGGGCTGTTGAAGCAGCCAATAAGAATATTAAGAAGATCTTGGCTAAGACAGCCGAGAATTATCGAGATTGGCATGGTAGATTACCCTTCGCACTGATGGCGTATTGGACATCGATTCGTACTTCTATCGGGGCAACTCCTTTTGCTTTGGTATACAGCATGGAGGCAGTTTTGCCTGTGGAAGTGGAGATTCCTTCCCTGAGAGTATTATCCCAAGTGGAATTATTTGAGGCAGAATGGTCGCAACAAACACTTGAACAGTTAAACTTGATCGATGAGAAAAGACTGAAGGCTCTCTGCCATGGCCAAACATATCAACAGAGAGTAGCTAGATCTTTCAACCGAAAAGTGTGGCCGAGACATTTCAAGGTAAATGATCTTGTTCTAAGGAAGTTGTTACCAATTTTTCCGGATCCTGAGGGCAAGTTTGCTCCAAATTACAGCGGCCCGTATGTGGTGAAGAGGGTACTTCCTGGAGGCGCCTTGATCTTGGCAGAAATGTATGGTCGTGAGTTTTCCACTCTAGTTAATTCCAATGCTGTCAAGAAGTATTACCCATGATAGAATTTGTCATGTCATATTTTGAATTGCAAGCACTCCTATGATAAATAAATTGCTTCAGTGAGTTGAATTGTTCAAATTTATTGCAAATCTTGCATTTTTCTTCCTTGATGAATTATGTGAGATAAATTGAATGTGTGAAATGGGATACTTTGGAATGATGAAAGGCAAACCCTATTCCATACACTTGACCCCCAATGAGTTGTGTGGAAAAATTCCATGCCTACGAGGAAAAAGGTGATCTCGCAAAGGGTACGTCAACCGAGGTGATGAGAGGCAGTTTCTTCTGCTACCCGAAACACTACAAGTACATCCATTGTTTAGCCCTTTGAGCCCACACACATAAAGAGCTTTTTAAATTATCCCTGTCAAGAATCGTCCCATATTGGGACAAGATTTGAAATGAATGATAGGAATTCTTTTTACTCGCACTTGCATCGATCTTTGAGTATTGCTTTTACAAGTGTGACTTGTACGATAATTTAAAGTGCCTTAGGACAACGAAGAGCAGTCCTTTCTCTATCCTATACACTTTATCCATTGCATAACCCCTTGAGCCTATGAATTCGTTTCATATTAAACCCAGTTGGTGATCATCCCCCACACTGGGGCAAGGCAAGAAAAATCAAACCACTCAAGTAGCATGATTTACAATGCTGATAAAAATGGAGACTTTGTCAAAAAAAAAAAGTGCAAAAAATGGGGCATGAAAAAACAGTGTGCCTGGTAAAAGCAAGGCCAATGCCCAAAGAAAAAAAATCAAACACTTGATGAAGTGAGTCGTATCCCTAACAAGGTGGTACCCAAAAAAAAAAACTCAAATATTGAGATGTTGCAATCAATGGAGTTGTGATGTGAAGAAAATCTTCGACGATGGAGAAGAAAATTGTTGGAAATGTCAAGATGATCACCAACTTTGACCCCCTAAACACTTTTTGAGCCAAATGATCCTTTCGTTTCTCAACCCATGAACCCAACCTACGTTACGTCCCTTACAAAGTCTCTTCAGATTAGGGCATTTGAATTAACGTAGAAGTTCATATGGTTGAAAGCATTGCTTGAAGAAGTGCGAGTAAGATAATTTCTGCTTCATTTCGTATGTCTCTTGACTTGTAAACCCCAAGACAATTGCGAAATGTCATTTTTCAATAGCCTCAGCTCAAAGAGTCTCCTTTGTTAAGCCGTTGATCAAGCCTATATTACAGTCCCTGTTAAAGACCTCTCAGATTGGTAAGGTCATACCACTTGCAAGATTGCTCGAACCCTTGTTTGGCATGATGATGGAAAGATAGAGTGATTGTCAAAAATCCTACATCAAAGGTCGGGATAAAACAACCCATTTTAATGAGGATGAGTGAAAAGTCCTTTCAGACCAAGAGATCCCCCATTTGGCACATCCATGACACTCATGTGTTCAAATTGGAACATTCTTTGTGAAATCTTTCACAATGGAAATTAGGTGATGCAGGCTTGATATAAATCATACCGCATGAACCTCCCTTAAATTAATGCATGTTTGTGATCACAAATGCATATTACTTCTCCTATGACCATGTTTTGCATAAGACATTTCCCCTAAGAACAGAGATGATACCAAGTAAGTATATCTCTATCCATACCTTAAATACTTGTCATTGTGCAGGTATTCCCTTTTGAAAACACCGACACTCGATCGAGCTATCCCCCAAAGATTTTTCTCCAAATTCAGTCTAATTAAGGCAACCAAAGAAAAGTTCGGGTCCTGGTCAGATGATCTATGCTGCAACATTAGGCAACCGAAGAAAGGTTCGGGTCCTAGCCAAGCAAAACCTCAGTTTAGGCGACCATAGAAAGGTACGAGTCCTAGACAACCTTATTGCTCTAACAGGCGACCGTAGAAAGGTACGAGTCCTGGAAAATGATTCCTTATTCAGGCGACCGTAGATAGGTACGGGTCCTGGAAAGTGAATCCCCGTTTAGGCGACCGTAGAAAGGTACAGGTCCTGGAAAAGCAATTTCCCCATTCAGGCGACCGTAGAAAGGTACGGGTCCTGGAAAATCAATTTTTTCGTCAAGGCGACCGTAGAAAGGTACGGGTCCTAGGAAAGTAGTTTTCTTACAAAACCTTGCTGCCCTACTAGGCAACCGTAGAAAGGTACGGGTCCTAGGAAAGTAGTCTCTTCGTTACTATTTTAGGCGACCGTAGAAAGGTACGGGTTCTGAACATGTAACACCAACTATCTTGAATCACTCTACCATCCTTGAAGGTAAGTCATTCCAGGTAGGTTCATTTATCATCTGCATTAGCAATTCCATGCGTCATATAAATTGCATTTTAAAATGGGATTCATTTTTTTTTTAAAATCATTCAGTGCATGTGCATGGTCAAAATTTAGGTCTCAATTTGTCTTTGAAAGCAACCTCTTCGAGCTCACCTTCAAAGAGGGGCAGCTGTTGACATCTAAATTTTGACGGCCCATTTAGTCATTCATCGCATTAAAAATTAGGATTTAATTTTATCCCTAAAATATATATTAATTGCATAGCATATAGATTTAGGTGCATTTTATTTTAATTTGCATTTTATCTATTGGATCGGTGCGGATGGGTTCAAATTAGTTGGACTAAGCCCACAAAGCGAGCAAGTTGGCCCAAGCCCATGTTTTTTTATTGATTGAAAATTATCTCGTGGAAAATTGAGATTTGATGCGATATTACAGTGGTTTTTGACATTTAAAAAAAAATAATATTGCAATCTTATCTTTAGTCTTTTGGTGGTAAAATCGTTGGGAATATTAAGGAGGATAAGGAATAATCTAAAATATTTTGTTGCGGATAGAGATTTCGAAAGATTTTAGAGTTGGATAATGGAGCTTTATCTTGAGTGAATTATCTGGAAAATCTTCACAAAAATTTTAGATTATCTTCAATAACTGAGTCAATATATGAAATCTTCGTTGGTAGAACAGATTGATTTGTTCTTGCTCTATAAAAGGGGTAGTTCTCTTCGTCGAAAAAAAAATTCTCTTCCGGTGGAGAAAAGTGAAAGTCTCCTGCAGAGTACACAAGGGGCTTCTCTTGGGGTGGAAAAAGGGAATAGAAAAAGTCAAGTAAAAAGAGAGAGAGAAAGGTTCTCTTCCTCGTCCATCTTTAGCAAAAAGAGAGCTTTTTCTCTTTTCTTTTTCCTGACAAACTGCAGGGAAAAGGAAAAGTCAAAGAGAGAATTGTTGTGAGGGAGAGAAGTGACGTGAGGGAGAGTGAAAAACGAAAAAATTGTGCACTGTTCTTCTTTGTGGGTTTCTTCTCCGCGAACACCCACGCCGTTCCGCTGCAGCCCACGCCGCCACGCCCCTGCGCCGCTTGACTGCCGGTTTCCATCTGCGAGCACCCGCACCAGCCCTGCCGCCGGTGTTCGTATCCGGGCCTCCGTCGTGCCTCCACAGCACAACCCAGTCGGCCACTGCACCAGGAACTTCACCACGACGCCGATTTTCCCCTCACCTCCTGCAGCAGCCCGCTGTCCGACGACCCAGACGCCAAACCATCCCTACCACTGCCTGCTCGGAGCTCAATCTGCCGCACCGGAACGCCGATCTCGCCCCCAACTTGTCTGCAACCCACGACCTAGCAGATCCCGAGCCGGTTCGCCGAACATCCACTGCTGCTGCACCTCTGATCGCCCGAGTACCAGCAGCCCCCCCCCTCGGTCGCTTGAGTCGAGCCGCTCCACCCACAGCCTGACGCCAATCCTCTGCCACAACCCGACCCCGATCCTTTGCCTGAGCCCGAGTCAAGCTGCTCCGCTCTCTGCCCGAGCCCGAGCCCGAGCAAGGCTGCCTGCTGCTCCTCGCGATGCCACCGCTCGCCGCCGATCAGCCCGTTCTTTGGTCTTTGCCGGAGCTCGAACGTCGACGACCCAACCCTCGGTGATCCGCCGAAGCTGCTCAGCTGTGGGTGAAGAAAGCAGGAAAAGAAAAACAAAAAAGAAAAGAAAAGGAAATTAGGTATTTTATTTATTTCTTTTAAGTTTAGTTGTTATTGTGCAAATTTGAAGTGATCTTCATGAATTTTGTAGGCATTATCCGCAGGTCTTCCTAGAATTATTGTAATTACTAATTTGATCCGTAAGATGTCGGATCATTTTTTTAATTATATTAATTTTTGAGGTTTGTCGATAGTATTTCAAGTGTTGAATCAATATAATTATTAATTTGATCCGTAAGAATTCGGATCAGATTTTTAGTTATTTTGAATTCTTTGTCGTGATAATTAGGGTTAGGATAATCGTTAATTTGACCTGTGAGACAACAGGTTATTTTTTTCAATTATTTTGATCCTTTATTGATTGAATGTCTTGATTAGTTAAAATACAATGTTTATTTGATAATTGCCTGTTTTGGAGAACCATAAAAAAAAAAAAAAAAATATTTGAATTAGGATTCAGTTTGTTTTGGAATATTTCTTGTTACCTTGCATATCTAGAATAGGGATTTTATTCCAAATTTAGAAAGATATAAAAAACAAAAGAATGCATTCATTTAGGTTGTTAGTTTGTTATTTGGATTGCATGTTTAATTATGTATTAATTTTAATTTCGAATTTTCATAAAGAAAATCACCAAAAAAAAAATCATTGAGCATATTAGATTAGACTGGCATGTTTCATTTTAAATTTAGATCATCTTTTTAGATAAATTGCAAGTTAGATTAAGATAATATCTTAGTTTAAATTAGGATTTAATGTGACTTGATCCTTAGTTTAAATTAGATAGAATTTTAATCTAGCTAGATCATTTTTGCATTTTTTAAAATAGAAATATCAAATGCACGTCATTTAGTTTTTTATTAGGTTCATTTAATTAGAACTTCCTCGTCATTAGACTAAGTCATTTAATAAATGTCGCATGACATATAACTCGCATACTAAATTGTATGTTGCGTGTCATTTTAGTTAAAATAATTTTGTGTGTCATTGCATCGCATTTAATTATTGCATTTCTTCATGTCATATAGTTTAGGTGATGTCGCCATGTCATATTAGATTATTAGCATGCATCGCATGACTTTCATTAAATAAATGAAAACAAAAAATTAAAATTGCGTGTTAATTAGAAGTCATAACTAGAATTGCTGATGTGAATTCTAATTTAACAATGTAGATGCTTTCCTTGCTTCTAAGCATGTTTTGCATTATTTAATTGCTTTCTTGAGTGTTAAATTGGTGGTATGCGCACCTGTGTTGTCACGCCCCGAACCTCAGGCACGCGCACATCCCTTATATTTGGTCGATTTTAAAATGCGATATCCCAGGACTAAGTATCGCTGACCCTTTCATTTTAAATATGCACATGCGGAAGCAATTATAAATCCCTAGACAATAAAACAATAGGATAGAAAAGCAGGCTATATATTTTTCTTACTGAAAATTCACAACTACATCTTTTTACATGCATCTCATAGTATTCTACAATACTATATATACGCAACTCTGCTCTAACGTCTATTCACATGCAGACAAGGTCTGACAAGATAGGACGGGATCTCAATCCTCATCCGGGTCGTACTCGGGGTTATCCTCAGGGTCCTCCTCCACGTACTCCTCTTCGGGTTCCTCAACAGGGATCTCCTCATCCGATTCATGCTCCTTAGGCTCCTCATCCAGGTCCTGAAATGGTTATTCAATAACCACTAAGACAACGTCTCAGCAAGTTCTACCCCCTAAAACCCGATTAGTCAACTAATACACCATAGGGCTGCCTACTCACAACATGAGTCAAAGAACTTACCTTGGCCTCAGATTCCACCTGCATATTATTATAGATCAAATAGGCACCAAAGCAATCACATCACAGATCGAATTGACCTAGTCGATTACACGCCAACAAGACCACTCACGGCCCTTTCCATTCAATCAATCAATTCACAACATCAAATCAAAGTAATGATCAATCGACTTAGTCGATCACATGTCAACACGACCCACGCTTGGTCGGCACATTCCATACTATCTATAAAGTCCTATCAAATCAGGACTGCTCACCCAAAGCTGACAATTAGATAGTATAACTCGGTCAAAGCTGATAATAAACTATACTGCTCACCCAAAGCTGACAATTAGATAGTATAACTCACTCAAAGCTGATAATAAAGTATACTGCTCACCCAAAGCTGACATATCGTTCGTAGGTCGATATAGTATACTGGTATACTGCTCACCCAAAGCTGACATATCGCCCGTAGGTCGATATAGTATACTGGTATACTGCTCACCCAAAGCTGATATATCGCCCGAAGGCCGATATAGTATACCATATGCTCACCCAAAGCTCAAATAAAGTATACTGCTCACCCAAAGCTGACATATCGTCCGTAGGTCGATATAGTATACTGGTATACTGCTCACCCAAAGCTGACATATCGCTCGAAGGCCGATATAGTAAACCCCCGATGTTCACCAGAAGCTGTCAGCCATACCGTTATAGTATGCCGAAAATAATCATTTAATCAAATCACCATTTTTATCCTTTCTAATAAAAATACACGTGTGGGCACACGGACGGCCTTAGCCAAAATAATATAATTTCCTTTCCACAAATCCCACAATTATCTAAAGTCCACCAAAACACTTTTGGTGCTGTCAACCGACACCCGGTTATTTTCCAATTATTAATCAAAGATTATTCCATTAAAGAATAATTCTCAATTTCACAAATAATTCAATTCAGCACAAAATAAAGCTCAATTAAATAAATGAACTGTGCCACGACAATCAGCACCAAATTCCGGTCGCTGGCCATCCCAGTTGAATTTTTGGAAAATAATTAATTAAACAATTAATTTCGAAAATTAAATAAATACATACAATAAATTCGATTTAGCATAATATAAAGCTCAATTAAATAAACGAACCGCACCACGATCATCGCATAAAATTTCAGTCATTTGGCCATCTCAACCTTAATTTCCGAAAATAAATAATTAATTAATTAATTTCGAAAATTAAATAATTAATATTAAAAACTCAATTTAGCTCAAAATAAAGCCCGATTAAATAAATGGACTTCACCAAGGTCATCAGCATAATATTCCGATCACTAGCCATCCCAGGTTGAATTTTCGGAATATAATTAATTAATTAATTTAATTCCGAAAAATAATATTTAAATACCAAAAATCTCACTTATGCCCGAATTGCCTAATTAACACCCGATAAGGGTCGGGAAAAATCCCACGAAGTATCCAATAAATACTATAGGCAATTCTCTATCTAATTACACTAATCACACAGCTAATATGCAAAACAATTAAGTAATAATCACTAATCAATTCTAATCTAACAACTTAATTACACTTAATTAACACTAATCAACCTTTAAGTATAATTAGTACATTAAGAAGGCATTAGTGAGTAAAACTCACTCAAAACGATAGGCTCGACGAGAGGATCGACTTTCCTCAAAGCGGGCCGAGCATCCGGGCTCGGGAAGGCAGCCAAAACGGGCCAAAACCCCACTGTCATACCCATTTCTACAACCCTCTGATCGCTACTGGCAGGGGCGCTTTCGGCGTCGGTTGAGGCGGCCAAGGGCGGCTGAGGGCGAGGCGGAGCTCCGGCGATGTCGACGGTGGCCGGAGGAGGTCAGGCGGCGGCCTGAGGTGGCCAAACAAGACCGACCAGAGGTGAAACAGAGGCTGGGCAGAGGCGGTAGCTCGACTTGACAAGGCGAACGGTGTTCGAGCGGGCGAGAGGGAGATGAACGGCGGCGAGGCGGCGACGGGCGGAGCTGCTGCTGCTGCTTCGGCTTCTTCGGTTGTTGCTGAAGAAGAAACCCCAAAGAAAGGGGAAGAAGATGGAGATGCAGGGGAGAGAGACAGCGACGAGGAAGAAGAGGGGGAACCGGTTTCCCCTTTTTCCTCTCTCACTCTCTCTCTCTTATGTCATCCGCACGTGGGCCACCGCCCTCCACTCACAATTCAAAGACAAATTTGCCCCTTCTAGAAGCATTTAGGTAGGCCAAAATATGGGGTAGAGATGGCATACGAATTTTGCTAATTTTTCTTCCCAATTGGACCTTAATCCCTCTTGATTCAATTTAAATTGACTCCCATAATTTCATTCAATCACCTCGTCATTCCAATTGGTATTTTTCCCTATAAATATAGCCCACTTGCATCCCAATTTCACAATCCCTAGCTTCAATTGAACAAAAACGGCCATATTTATCCAATCGAAATTAGAACCCGAAAATCTGGATGTCACAACTCTTCCCCCCTTATAAAAATTTCGTCCTCGAAATTTAAACTTTTACCAATCCTTATACAAAAGGCGGGGGTATTGTCGTTTCATTGAGTTTCACTATTCCATGCTAATCCTTCGGTCTCGTGGTGTTGTTCGACCATTTTGACTAAGGAGATCATCTTGGTACATAAACTCTGCTCTTTCTGAACCAACAACTGAACTGAGCTTCTCACACAAGACATTCTATCATCCACATCTGATCTCTTTTTCTCGACTCCCTAATAAACCTTTGAACCTCAACGATTTAAAATTTCTAACAGTTCTGAGCAATCTTTACTCTGACACTAATCTGACAACTGCAAATACTGATTACTGAGCTGACTCTGGCCTGTAATCTTTCTTCACTTTCTTTTCACCACTGAAATTATGTACCCTCTGCTATACACTGCTTAAGAAAGAACCCTCTGAAAACTCTGCCAAACTTATAATCTCTGATCTAGATTCGAAATATAATTCATCCTCGACACTCCATGTCGGTGAACTATCCGAGACACACACACTTCGGTATACCCATTCCGTGGCAAGACAAAATCTTCAATTTCTGAAATCGAACTTAGATTGGCGGTTAATTTCACTCCGACACGCTTTTAGTGTGACCTAGGCTACTGGGTAGTGTTCAGAGCTTTTTAGGACAAATGACCCGTGGTCGATTTTCTTCGAGCCACAATGAACCCACTCGACACATTGGCAACTCTCGATTATCATGAAAATCTCAAAGGTTCAAATACGGACACAGGGTACCAAAACGATAGAAACATCAAATTAGTGCCGGCCGATAAGAATTTTCCAATTTAGTGGAGTCACCCACGATCGGTCATTCATCTCAGTCGAACCGATCTATCTCTGATTTCAAATCGATTTTATATTGTGCCGCAATGATCTCTAAAGATGAGCACGGTCGAGAAGTCGATCCCTGGTCGAATTTTCAAGTCTATTTGCCTTAAGGTCCTTAATAACTCACCCAGCTAGTCTAGTTATCTCATGAGTGGCCAACTCAAAGAAAAACATTGTAATCGCGTCAATGAAATGCCCAATTTATCTAATCGAAATCAGAGCCCAAAATCTGGATGTTACACACTCAAAACAAGATCTATTCGTACTGTACCCAAGTGGACCAACTCCATTTATCGATCGACTATTATTCTCAAATGGTATCAGTAATCCCCTGAATCCTTAGTAAGCCTATCACAATGTTCCATTGTGATATATTTCCATTCCCACTTGGGACTCTCAAGTGATGGTAAAAATTCTCCCGGTTCGCATTACCGAGCTTCCACTTACTGACACCTCTGACACTTGCAACCTGCTCAACGGTATCTATCTTCATATCAGTCTACTAATCTAGCTGATGCCGATTTTGATCCATCTTGAATTGCTTAACCAAACACTGCAATACTTACAATGAATTTCTGACAAGGTCTTTTCCCTGAGTGCTGCACTGTCAGGTGCACTCAATTCCCCATGGAACCCGAACGTTCCATCCTCAGAAGTCTTAAAGTCAGATTCTTTCTTGCCAGTATCCTCTTATAAGATCTTTTGAACATCTTTGTCTGTCAACTAGGCGCCGATTCTAACTTGAACATTTGGTTCAATCTTGAGGGTGGCTATAAAATTCAAAAGGTAGCCTGCCTCAATTTTGAAAACCAAATTTCGAACCATTTTCAAGTAAAGTCTATACTTTAGCCAATCTATGCACAATTGAAGACTCTCGGCTCAACACATTAATGACTCATTTCATTCCTCCAAGGTGATACCCGATATCACTATTATAGTTCTGCCAAAATTCTGGTTCACGACACTGCTTCGTATTCCACTTATTGGGTCTCAACTGGTGGAACGGTTATGCAACAATCTTCTCATGTTGCATCAATACGTACCCCATCCTTTAAGCTCTGGAAATTATCCTCATACTTGTCAATGCCGATGAATTTCTCTTCTTTCTCAAGAGGTCAATCCTGCGATGATACTGATACTAAAAATTCTTTCACAAACCTTCTGTAGTAATCTGTCCAATCCCCACAGCTTCTAATCTCCGACACTGTTGTCAATCTCGATCCGCTAACAACTGATTTGATCTTGGCTTGGTCCATGAAGATTCTCTTACTTGTAACCACACGACCATTCTTAGGGGCTTTCCTGATCCTCAGCACTTAATGAATACCCTAGAATGTCGCTACACCACACGATCACCATCGATCTAGATATTCTTTGAACACTCGGTTTGTCAAATCCATGACAGCGGCTGGAGTGTTCGTCAAATCAAATGGCTTCACATTATTCTCACAAGGGCAAAATCAAGTGTGAAATGTTGTCTTCAATATAACCTCCTTCCTAATTCTCAACTGACGATAACTTGTCCTCAAGTCGATACTTGAAGACATCAACACTTTTTATAACAAGTCACCCAATTCGTCGATCTTTGACAATGAACACTTATCCTTGATTGTCACTTGATTAAGTTGACTATAGTTGATGCATAATTGCAACGAACCATCTTTCTTTCTTTCTTACTATGAGACTGATGTTTCCCCTAGGTAATGCACCGATATGCATGAATTCTTCATTCGTCAATCCTCACATTTGCACAATTGGTTCTATCAATTCAGGCAACAACAACTGGTAAGAAACTTTAGAGAATGGTTCTGTTCCGGGTGCTAGCTTGATCGTAAATTCTATCTCACTTACTGACGATAGGCCTGACAATCCTTCTGGCAACACTTCTAGAAATTCTTGGACTACTGAGGAGTCCTCAATTTTCAATTCTTCAATCTGTCTTATTTTTGACAATCGTCACGTAACCTAGGCAACCTCCGTCTAACAAACGGATTGCCTCAAGTGACGAGGTTAAAGAAGTCAAGAACCCTTCTCGACTCTCAATAAAACTTGGCACTTCTACCTGCTCCTAGAATAAACTGGGTTACTCCACTATAACAATTCATCACTACAAAATGTTCAAGAGCCAATTCTTTCCACACTTGACGGTAGAGTTGTACACCAACAGCCAGTCGAGTACGACTCTAGTCAATGGTTCTTCTCCTACCACCTTAACACACATAATAAAATTCCATAACTTAATCCCTGAAACTCTGAGGCACTACTCTGATAAAATTACTTCAAGACATTATTTCTCTGTTCGGTGCATGGTCGATTTCATTCCTGTCTCTTTCACCATCCTAGTGGCATTCTATCAGTAGTAGCAATGTTGGTGTTCTTCCTGAACTCCAACTGATAGTCCCTCACCTGATGGTCGTGCTCACTACCATCAAAGCACGTTCTAGTCATTCTCGAACACAAGATTAATCCATGCATTCCTTCCATACTTTTGGCACTCACCTAGTGAGTCCTCTATCTCATGTCAGGTGATAGCATACCCTCATGCTTGTACTGGAGGCCTGTTCCAAAAACTCCATTGTGTGTTCTATGGCGCACTTCTTCTGACCTGTACTATCGTAGGTGACAACAGTAACCGTTGTCGAGATTCCATCTACTTATGCGGCTACACCATAAATCATTGTCCGTACTGGCGACACTTACCACAATTTCCTGTCCTCAAAATACACGAGACTGATTCATACCATCTTCCATAGAACAACATGTTCCGTTAATCTGAATACTGACCTGACTATGCCACCTTTCCTATTGGGTGGAATAGAATACCATTCTCTCAACATCAGTCTTTACCCTGACCGAATTCCCAATCTGCTTGCACTGAATCTTGATTCAAATATCGAAATCTATTCCCTGACTATCCTTCCAGGTTGGACCTCAACAAAGGTAGCAACAACAACAACTTGATTCTGATCTTACTAGCTCATCCAGATCCCAAGGAACACTTGCATCAAATCAATCTTATCGAACTTAGGATCATTCAACACTGCTACACTAGTACCAACCTGCGGTGGCACTCTTACACTCGAGCTGGCCAGAGTCAACACTTTGCCTTCCGAATCCACAACGATTAAAAGCAATCGATTCACACATAACAAACAATTCTACCAATCAGCTATCAAAGACATGCACCAATCATGAATTTAAAGGCCTTTCCTACTACTATCCCATAGGTCATCGCACCTTATCACTCCAATCCTTAACCATTGCTTTGATACCACAAAAAGGGGATGTCACGCCCCGAACCTCAGGCACGCGCACATCCCTTATATTTGGTCGATTTTAAAATGCGATATCCAAGGACTAAGTATCGCTGACCCTTTCATTTTAAATATGCACATGCGGAAGCAATTATAAATCCCTAGACAATAAAACAATGGGATAGAAAAGCAAGCTATATATTTTTCTTACTGAAAATTCACAACTACATCTTTTTACATGCATCTCATAGTATTCTACAATACTATATATACGCAACTCTGATCTATCGTCTATTCACATGCAAACAAGGTCTGACAAGATAGGACGGGATCTCAATCCTCATCAGGGTCATACTCGGGGTTATCCTCGGGGTCCTCCTCCACGTACTCCTCTTCAGGTTCCTCAACAAGGATCTCCTCATCAGATTCATGCTCCTTAGGCTCCTCATCCAGGTCCTGAAATGGTTATTCAATAACCACTAAGACAACGTCTCAGCAAGTTCTACCCCCTAAAACCCGATTAGTCAACTAATACACCATAGGGCTGCCTACTCACAACATGAGTCAGAGAACTTACCTTGACCTTAGATTCCACCTGCATATTAGTATAGATCAAATAGGCACCAAAGAAATCACATCACAGATCGAATCGACCTAGTTGATTACACGCCAACAAGACCACTCACGACCCTTTCCATTCAATCAATCAATTCACAACATCAAATCAAAGTAATGATCAATCGACTTAGTCGATCACATGTCAACACGACCCACGCTTGGTCGGCACATTCCATACTATCTATAAAGTCCTATCAAATCAGGACTGCTCACCCAAAGCTGACAATTAGATAGTATAACTCGCTCAAAGCTGATAATAAAGTATACTGCTCACCCAAAGCTGACATATCGCCCGTAGGTCGATATACTATACTGGTATACTGCTCACCCAAAGTTGACATATCGCCCGTAGGTCGATATAGTATACTGGTATACTGCTCACCCAAAGCTGATATATCGCCCGAAGGCCGATATAGTATACCATATGCTCACCCAAAGCTGATAATAAAGTATACTGCTCACCCAAAGCTGACATATCGCCCGTAGGTCGATATAGTATACTGGTATACTGCTCACCCAAAGCTAACATATCACCCAAAGGCCGATATAGTATACCCCCGATGTTCACCAGAAGCTGCCGGCCATACCTTTATAGTATGCCGAAAATAATCATTTAATCAAATCACCATTTTTATCATTTCTAATAAAAATACCCGTGTGGGCACACGGACGGCCTTAGCCAAAATAATATAATTTCCTTTCCACAAATCCCACAATTATCTGAAGTCGACCAAAACACTTTTGGTGCCGTCAACCGACACCCGGTTATTTTCCAATTATTAATCAAAGATTATTCCATTAAAGAATAATTCTCAATTTCACAAATAATTCAATTCAGCACAAAATAAAGCTCAATTAAATAAATGAACTACGCCACGACAATCAGCACCAAATTCTGGTTGCTGGCCATCCCAGTTGAATTTTCGAAAAATAATTAATTAAACAATTAATTTCGAAAATTAAATAAATACATACAATAAATTCGATTTAGCATAATATAAAGCTCAATTAAATAAACGGACTGTACCATGATCATCAGCATAAAATTTCGGTCACTGGCCATCTCAACCTTAATTTCCGAAAATAAATAATTAATTAATTAATTTCGAAAATTAAATAATTAATATTAAAAACTCAATTTAGCTCAAAATAAAGCCCGATTAAATAAATGGACTTCACCACGGTCATCAGCATAATATTCCGGTCACTAGCCATCCCAGTTGAATTTTCGGAAAATAAATAATTAATTAATTTAATTCCGAAAAATAATATTTAAATACCAAAAATCTCACTTATGCCCGAATTGCCTAATTAACACCCGATAAGGGTCGGGAAAAATCCCACGAAGTATCCAATAAATACTATAGGCAATTCTCTATCTAATTACACTAATCACAAAGCTAATATGCAAAACAATTAAGTAATAATCACTAATCAATTCTAATCTAACAACTTAATTACACTTAGTTAACACTAATCAACCTTTAAGTATAATTAGTACACTAAGAAGGCATTAGTGAGTAAAACTCACTCAAAACGACGGGCTCGACGAGAGGATCGACTTTCCTCAAAGCGGGCCGAGCATCCGGGCTCGGGAAGGCGGCCAAAACGGGTCAAAACCCCACTGTCATACCCATTTTTGCAACCCTCTGATCGCTACTGGCAGGGGCGCTTCCGGCGTCGGTTGAGGCAGCCAAGGGTGGCTGAGGGTGAGGCGGAGCTCCGGCGATGTTGACCGTGGCCGGAGGAGGTCGGGCGGCGGCCTGAGGTGGCCAAACGAGACCGACCAGAGGTGAAACAGAGGCTGGGCAGAGGCGGTAGCTCAACTTGACAAGGCAAACGGCATTCGAGCGGGCGAGAGGGAGACGAACGATGGCAATGCGGCGACGAGCGGAGCTGCTACTGCTGCTTCGGCTTCTTCGGTTGTTGCTGAAGAAGAAACCCCAAAGAAAGGGGAAGAAGATGGAGATGCAGGGGAGAGAGACAGCGACGAGGAAGAAAAGGGGGAACCGGTTTCCCCTTTTTCCTCTCTCACTCTCTCTCTCTTATGTCATCCGCATGTGGGCCACCATGGGCTGCCCTCCACTCACAATTCAAAGACAAATTTGCCCCTTCTAGAAGCATTTAGGTAGGCCAAAATATGGGGTAGAGGTGGCATACGAATTTTGCTAATTTTTCTTCCCAATTGGACCTTAATCCCTCTTGATTCAATTTAAATTGACTCTCATAATTTCATTCAATCACCTCGTCATTCCAATTGGTATTTTTCCCTATCAATATAGCCCACTTGCATCCCAATTTCACAATCCCTAGCTTCAACTGAAAAAAAACGGCCCTATTTATCCAATCGAAATTAGAACCCGAAAATCTGGATGTCACATGTATGATCACCTCACATATTAGGAAGTTAAATTAAAATCAATTTAATTGCCAAATATCTTTTTTTGAAAATGAAATAGAAAGGTACCAAAAGGGCACTAGGATAGTTTGGTGTAACTAAGTCCCCGTATCCTTATGTCTCTAGTTCGCAAGAGTAAAATAATACTCCCTTTATTTTATTTAGATATCTAATCGACCTACCCTAAACCGATTAGTGGCGACTCCTAGATAATAATCTTTTGCATGTTAAAACTTTAAGTCGCGAATTGGTATGGGCTTGAGAGAGCCCGAGCTAAGCTTAAAGACTTAGTAATCCATTAACCTAGTTTTAGGTGGTGTACCCGAAAAATTGGGTCACGACAGCTGCTCACCCAAAGCTGACATATCGCCCGAGGGCCGATATAGTATACCATATGCTCACCCAAAGTTGATAATAAAGTATACTACTCACCCAAAGCTGACATATCGCTCGTAGGTCGATATAGTATACTGGTATATTGCTCACCCAAAGCTGACATATCGCCCGAAGGCCGATATAGTATACCATATGCTCACCTAAAGCTGATAATAAAGTATACTACTCACCCAAAGCTGACATATTGCTCGTAGGTTAATATAGTATACTGGTATATTGCTCATCCAAAGCTGACATATTGCCCGAAGGCCGATATAGTATACCATATGCTCACCCAAAGCTGATAATAAAGTATACTGCTCACCCAAAGCTGCCAGCCATACCTTTATAGTATGCCGAAAATAATCATTTAATCAAATCACAATTTTTATCATTTCTAATAAAAATATCCGTGCGTGGGCACACGGTTGGCCTTAGTCAAAATAATATAATTTCCTTTCCACAAATCCCACAATTATCTGTAGTCCACCAAAAACATTTTTGGTGCTATCAACTGACACCCGGTTATTTTCCAATTATTTATCAAAGATTATTCCATTAAAGAATAATTCACAATTTCACAAATAATTCAATTTAGCACAAAATAAAGCTCAATTCAATAAACAAACTGCGCCACGACAATCAGCACCAAATTTCGGTCACTGGCCATCTTAGTTGAATTTTCGAAAAATAAATAATTAAATAATTAATTTCGAAAATTAAATAAATAAATACAATAAATTCAATTTAGCACAATATAAAGCTCAATTAAATAAACGGACTGCGCCACGATCATCAGCATAAAATCCCGGTCACTGGCCATCCTAGTTGAATTTTCGAAAAATTAAATAATTAAATAATTAATTTTGAAAATTAATATTTAATTCTTAAAAATACCATTTAGGCCCGAATTGCCTAATTAACACCCGATGAAGGTCGGGAAAAATACTACGAAGCATCCAATAAATACTATAGGCAATTCTCTATCTAAGTTAACTAACCACCTAACTAATATGCAATGCAATTAATTAATAATCGCTAATCCATTCTAATCTAACAACCTAATTACATTTAACTAACACTAATCAACCTTTAAGTATAATTAGCAAACTAAGAAGGCATTTGTGAGTAAAACTCAGTCAAGACGACGGGCTCGACGCGAGGATTGACTTTCCTCAAGGCGGGCCGAGCATCCGGGCTCGGGAAGACGGCCAAACGGGCCAAACGTCCGCTGCCATACCCATTTTTGAACTCTCTATGCGCGGCTGGTTGAGGTGGTTTCGGTGCTGATTCAAGCTGGACAGGGCCGACGGAGGGCGAGGGGACTCCGGTGAGGCTGGACGGTGGCCGGAGGAGGTCGGCCGGTGGCCGGAGGCGGCTGAATGGGACTGAACAGAGGCGGCAGGAGCTAGACAGCAGCTCTGGAACAACAAGCTGGGCGAGAGAGCGACCAAGGTGCGCGGAGGGCAACCGGCGAGCGGCGGAGCACGCGGGTGGGATGGAGTAGTGACAGCAGCTCTGGTTTTCTTCTCTCGGCACTGCTGTTCTGCTTCTCTTCAGTCGAACAAACCGAGAGGGAGAGGAGGAGAGAGAAGGGCGGAGCTACGCGAGGTAGCAGGACGGTGCTCGACGGTGGCAACGGCAACGGGCGGCGCTGCTGCTCCGACGTGGCTGCAGCTTCTTCAACAATGCTGGCCATGGCTGTTGCTTCTACTATCTTCGGATGAACCGAGAGGGAAGAGGAAAAGAGAGTGTTGAGCAGGTGAGTACCGAGAGAGAGAGAGAGAGAGAGAGAGAGAGAAGAAGACAAGAGAGAGAAGATAAGTTTGAAAAAGTCAAAAAGTAAAAGGAAAAGTAGAAGAAAAGTTGGAACCGGCAAGGGGGCACTCGGTGGAGGGGGATTCTGCACGTGAAGAGAGAGAGAGAGAGAGAGAGAAAGAAAAAGAAAAAGAAAGAAGGAAAGAGAAACTTGTGGGAAAAATTAGGTGTTTGGCCAAATTGGGTAAAAAGAAATGGGAATAAATTCAAAAGAAACGAATTTCCTCAAATATAAAATTCTTATTTCATTTTCTTTTGAATAAGCTTATAGATTCCCAAAAGAAATTTCATATTAGAGTACTTGGTTCCCACTTGCATTTCTACATCCAAATTCTCTCTTGAATTTCTCTTAAATGACTCTCATAAAATCAATTGATGTCTCACTTATCAAATTAATTATTTTCCTCATCCAATAATTCCTCATGCTTCTCAATTTCACAATCCCCGACTTCAACTGAACGAAACGGCCCTAAACTGACTTTTTCCCAAAGGGTCTCGGTTGTCAAAAAAATCTTATGAGACTGATTCGACGTTCCTAAAATGATCTGTGACATGACAGACTCTTCAATTTCTAAAATCGGACTTAGATTGGCGGTTAATTTCACTCGGACGTGCTCTTAGCGTGACCTAGGCTACCAGGAAGTTTTCAAAACTTTTTAGGACAAATGACTCGTGGTCGATTTTCTTCGACCCATAATGAACCCACTCGATACATTGGCAACTCTCGATTGTCGTGAAAATCTCTAGGATTCAAATACGGATACAGGGTACCAAAACGACAGTAAAATCAAATTAGTGCCGGTCGATGAGAATTTTCTAATTTAGTGGAGTCACCCACGATCGGTCATTCATCTCAGTCGAACCGACCTATCTCTGATTTCAAATCGATTTTATACTGTGCTGCAATGATCTCTAAAGATGAGCACGGTCGAGAAGTCGATCCCTGGTCGAATTCTCAAGTCTATTTGCCTTAAAGTCCTTAATAGCCTCCCCAGCTAGTCTAGTTATCTCGTGAGGGGCCAACTCAGAGAAAAACACTGTAGTCGCGTCGATGAAATGCTCAATTTAACCAATTGAAATCAAAGTCTGAAAATCCGGATGTCACAACACATCTCAGTCGAACCGACCTATCTCTGATCCTGATCAATTTTTAACTATGTCGTAATGACCTCTAAAGATGAGCACAGTCGAGTAGCTGATTCCTGGTCGAATTCTCAAGTCTATTGCCTTAAAATTCCTTAATGACTTCCCCAGATCATCTAGTTATCTCGGGAGTGATCAATTCTAAGAACAGCCCTATAGGTGTGTCGATGAAATGCCCGATCAATTTAATTGAAAGCAGAAGTGAAAAATCTAGGATGTTAGAATCACTCCGCTAAGATCGATGCTTCTTGAAAGACTAGATCTTCTCCTAGATTAGGCTTTCTTTATCAAGACATGCTCATTCGACTTTTAAATTTCCAATTATTAATGTGCTTATAATTCAGTAAAATTGGCAGTTCTTGAAAAAAGTAATAAGTCGTTCTAGAATCAGATTTTTATTATTATTATTATTTGGAAACACGTATATGATTAGTGAGTACAAATTATTTATAGGCTAATCATGAAATCGACAGTTAAAAAAATAGTAATTGCTCTAAAGCTAGAATATATTTATCTAGAGGGTACCAATCCTTAATAGGCTAATCGCTCTGGTAAGACTGACATATTTTGAAGGAATAATTGTAGTTATAGAATCAGAATTCTTGTATTTGGAAACGCGCATTTGACGTCTAAGCACAAATCATTGACCGAGAGAGGACTCATAAATGGGGCTGCACTTAGCATGGAGTTTCCGAAGCCTAGCTGAATGCTTTCGTATATTCCGAGCAGTAGAAGCTTTAAAAAAATCAGAACGGTGATTTAAAGTGATGGGCCAAGTTCCATATAGAATCATAAAACCAAAATAGATAACTATCGCATGCGCTAGCGCCATTCGGAGGTAACCCTTTAGGAGTAATTCATCTAATTGGGTAGATTTGAACAAACATATAAACCCATAATTAAACGAGCCCCAACACGATAGCGTCAGTTCATTAAATTATTGTTTTGGTTATGGATCAAGAAGATATTCTTATTGGCATCCGAATGGAGATAATGGGAGAACTTGGGAGCTGGACAAGTTAATTGCCCAAGCCCCAAGCCCATATTCCAGAGAAGTGAGAATTTGGGCTGCTTTTACAGTCAAATCCGATCCACTTTTGTTTAATTAACGCATTACCTCTGTTCTTCAAGCCTGTAAGCTTAATCTAACAGATAACTCTAAGCCGTTGTGTATAATTTATAACTAATAAAAAAAAAACACAAATCAAGCACAAAACAGGAATATGTACAACAGAAATAATGCGTCCTCCCATGCCTTGAAAAAGTTGGGATAAACATCTGTTTATAAATAAAATCATTCAAATTCATAAAGATTGTAATTCGTTCCATTTCAAGAGAAGGTTACGTGGGTTAGAGTTATGGAATAGAACCAGTCCTATAGATTTTGATGGGTTTCGACGTTTAACAAGGGAAGTAAAAGGAACTCGGGTGAATTTTTTTTATTTACTTTTATTATCTGGAAAATGGGGACTTGTAGTGGGCCCCTTCAGCAGAGTTCATGTACGGGCCGGGCCATTCTCGGGCTAGGTCCGGCTGGAACATCAAGTGTCGGCTACATAAAGACAGACCGCGAACGGGCTCCATTAATCAAGCCTATTCAGTCAAAATTCACAAGCTCAATATTGAATCTAACATGTCAAGCCCATTACCTACTATAAAACTCCCCAAATCCAATTAGAACCATAACCATGTGAAGCTCGTTTTAATTAAAGATAATGACACAAATGATTCATGAACTTTAGCCTAATGTGTAATGTGGTCTTTGAACTTTTAATTTGTTCAATATAATTTGTTTATTATCTAACGTAATAATAACATTGTTATCGACGATACACTTCATCTCAACTCATTTACTTTGTTATTCAGAAAGTCTCTCATATAATTTCCATCTCGTTGCAAAGATTACATTGCTAATTTCGAAAGTTGGACCTTGATTTAAAATGGCTCTCCATCTACTGCCTTCAGACTTTCTGCATTTGTCTCTATAACCTTATACCATATTCTTCGCTAAGTTGTATACTAACAACTTCTTTTTCAATCCTCAAAAAATAAGACAAATTTCTTCCAAGATAATCATAGTATATGCCCTTCCTTGTAGTATTGAATTAGTTAGCACTCAAAAGAATCCAGTAGAGACGCCAGCATCATGCCTTGTTTCTCATGAGGCAATGCCTCATTGATGTTATTCAATATATAAGTGATTGTTCAAACCATTCATTTAAAAAAAGAAAAAAGTGACTCCAATTTTGTCCACAACACTACGGCATCCCTCTCTTTGTCCTTGGTCACTTCAAGCAACTCCTCTTCTGATATTCTATAGCAATATGCTTTTCATCTACTCCACCAACTCTACCTTATTAGTCGCGTTCATTGTTCCATCTACTTTGATGCCTTCGCTAAGTCTCGGGTTGTTAATAGGGTATGCATCTCAATGCTCTGTAGTCCAAAATTATTCTTCCCTATTCAACTTCTCAATCCCAACTTTAGCTCTATGTGTAACAGCAAATACATATCCAAACAGTGATCAAAATGGCAAAAGCTCCATATCGACTCTCGAAAGTCCAAATTTAGCATACCAATTGTTGTGAACATAACTCAATAGCTGTCAAATCTTGCAATTCATGTTTAATGCAAGTAGAAGAATGTTCAACAAGACTAGCAATAAAATAAAGAACACTAAAAATTTATGTGATTTGGTCAAATTGTCCGTAGTTATTGTACTTGGAGAGCTACTAGTAAATAAAACTATTATTAATCCAAAGAATTATAGAGTTACAATTGGTCAATTTTCAAGTGTTTTCATTCCTAGATTACACCCAAAGCAAACCCTCAAGCGTTATCTCACAATCTCTCGCAAAAAACTCACTTATAAAGCTCATAGAAAGAAAACTCTAATGTGTAATAACATAAAAGAATGCCGTTTTTTATATGTTCTTATGTGAATTATCAACTCAAATTAGGAAAAAATTATTTCTTCCTTTTTTATCTTTAATTAAAGATCGTTTTTGGTCAAAATCTTTAATTCAAGATTAGATTCCACTAAATTCTGAACCACACTGAATTTGTTTGGACATAAAGTCAAAATCAAAAGACATTCAAAATTTGGGCTGGACTTCAACTAGTATGCTCTGCACTTGTCACGATATGGAACCTGCATATAAGAATTCTGTTACATTTGCATACTCAAACTCAAGACGTAAATTAAAAAAATAATAATAATCAATTGTGCACAAGTTAATCAAGACAAACATCCTAATTCCTTGGGAGTAGGGAATTAATAGCATGTATAATGGCAAAAGTAGGTGACACCCGATTGCATGGACTGTACAATCTTAATTTTTTAGAGATAAACAATTGACCGGTACGTTGAACCTGATTCCGCATTTGAATTAGTTTAAAGTTCTGATCTTATGCTGCATCTGATTTTTAAGTTCTATCAACATTGTTGTCAATATTATTACTACGCTGGAGTGTCCTTCAATAAAAAATAAAATAAAATAAGGAGCCGATTAAGGCGATAGTGATGGGCTTAGAAATCGAAGTTTGGCGATAAGAACAGAAGAAATTTATTCATAATACGAACTTAGTCTCGGAGGGGACGAGATATTACATTTTTTTTAATTAACTTTCATATGAATTATTGCATAATAAAACTTATACAGAGCAGCAGACAAGCTAGCAGCCCCTTCCATTCCTCATTATTGCATGGACATGCATCCGATGTGAAAAACGACTACCATGATAATTTTTTATTCTGTCAGTGAACAATTGGCTGGAGCAGACATTAATGGCCTGGCCAAGGATCTCTTATCACACGCACATGCGTTACGCCAAAGTCTCCTCCGTCTGTCCAGGACGTGAAGACGCAACGCTCCTCTCATCTCTATCGTGCAACGTGCATGCTGGCATAAATTCTGGACGGCATGTAAAGACGGGCGCGAATCAATCCTTCAAGGTACGAAAATGTACATGTGACGAAAAAGTTCAAAAATTAATCTTCAATATCATTTACATGATAGGTTTAAATGATCATAGTAGAAAAATTATTAGATAAGACTTGTCGCTCTTAATCGAATGACAGTAGTTCGTAATTAGATTTTTTTTTTTTCGGTAAAGAGTTCGTAATTAGATTTTCCATTATTATCTCTACCATGCGTTATATAAAAACTTGTATGTTAACATAGATTCTGAACATCATGTAAAGACAGAAGCAAAACAATTCTTCGAGGTACAAAAAGTGCATCTAACAAAAAAGTCGAAAAATTAATCGTAGATGTTAATTACGTGGTAGGGTTGAATAGTTATGACGGAGAGACTATTGGCAAAGACAGACCGTTCTTAAACAAATAATAGTCATTTGTGATTAGATCTTTCACTGTCATCTCTGTCATGCATCACATAAAAACTTGCACATTGGCGTACATTCTACAAGTCATGTAAAGACGGATGCAAAATAGTTCTTCAAGATACGAAAAAATGCATGTGATGAAAAAGTCCAAAAAATAACATTGGATTTTGTTCACATGATAAGTTTGAATTATCATGATGGAGAGACTATTGGGTAAAACATGCTACTCTTAAACAAAAGATAGTAGCTTATGATTAGATTTTTCAGTCTTATCTCTACCATGTCCATGTGTCATATAAAAACTTATACCCTGGCATAGATTATGCACATCATGTAAAGATAGACGCAAAATAGTTCTTCAAGGTACGGAAAAGTGCATCTAACCAAAAAATGTAAAAATTAATCGTAGATGTTAAACACATGATAAGTTTGAATGGTCATGATGGAGAGCATATTAAGTAAGACTGGACGTTTTTAAACAAATGATAGTAGTTCGTTATGAGATTTTTTCACTGTTATCTCTGGCATATATCATATAAAAACTTGTATGCTAGCATAGTTTTTGCAAGTCATGTAAAAACGAATGCGAAATAGTTCTTCAGGGTAAGGAAAAAGTGCATCCGACGAAAAAGTCTAAAAATTAGCCATAGATGTAATTCACATGGTAGGTTTCAATAGTTTGATGAAGAGACTATTGGGTAGAGCCGTACTAAAACAAATGATAGTTGTTCATGATTAGATATGGACACGTGCATTTGACTCTTAAGTAGCTAATGATTCAGTAAGACTAACAGTATTTGAAAGAACAATCATTGGTTTAGAGCTGAGTTATATTTCTCTTTCCTTTGGAAGCACGCATTTTGCTTTCAAGGGGCAATTATTAATGGTGGAACTCACGGCCCTTGAAAGAGTAGTATTGTTCCAAAATTAGATTTTGTTTCAATATGAAGACATCATTTGATCTCTCGTGTAAGGTAGAAGAATATTGTAAATTCCATAATTTTTATACGGTGCTCACTATAGTGCCATAACTTTTTCTTTTTCAATCACTAAAGTGTCATATTGGAATAAAATCAATCATTTGAGTACCATTTCCGGAAAATGATCCTACATGGAATTTATTTATTTTTTAACTTATTTTTGAATCTTTGAATTTTTTTTTTTTTTTTATTTTTGTTTTCGTTTTTTAAGGGCCGTTAAGGAGCTGCGGGCAAGATCGCAGCGAGGGTTTCACAACCAGCAAGGGTCACTGAGGACCCTTGCCGACACAAGAAAACGGGAAAATAAAATATTCAAAAAATAATAATTAATGATTATCAAAAAATTGTCCATGTGGTGAAGCCACGTGGGACAATTGGCACTCATGTCATATTTTCCGATGAGGTAAATCACTTATGACACTTAAGTAATCGATTTTTCACCATCATAACACTTAAATATGCAAAAATAATAATTAAAGCACTCAAGTAATCATCATATAAAAGTGGTGGAACCTTCGTTATTCATACCCCTCCTATAAAGACTGATAGTTGTTCTGATGTTTTTTATTTGGAGACGTGTACCTGACCTTTGAAGCAAATCATTAGTGGGCCCGATTACTTAGGTAAGATTGACAGTTCCTAAAAAAATTAATTGTTCTAGAACTAGATTTACTTATTTATTGAAAAACACGCATTCGTTCTAAGTATCAATCATTAATGGGGTTATCACTCTACTAAGATCGACACTTCTTGAAAGACTAGATCTTGTCCTAGAATTAGGCTTTCTTTATCAAGTCATGCTCATTCGACTTTTAAATTTCCAATTATTAATGTGCTTTTCATTCGGTAAAATTGGCGGTTCTTGAAAAAAGTGATAAGTCGTTCTAGAATCAGATTTTTTTTTTATATATATTTTATTTTGAAACACGTATATGATTAGTGAGTATAAATTATTCATAGGCTAATCATTTAGGTAAAATTGACAGTTGTAGAAAAAAATGGTTCTTGTTCTAAAGCTAGAATATTTTTATCTAGGATGTTCCACTCCTTAATAGGCTAATCGCTCTGGTAAGACCGACATATTTTGAAAGAATAGTAATAGTTATAGAATCAGTGCATCTGACGTCTAAGCACAAATCATTAACCGAGACACGAGGTATAAATGGGGCTGCACTTAGCAAGGAGTTTCCGAAGCCTAGCTGAGTGCTTTCGGATATTCCGAGCAGTGGAAGCTTTCAAAAAAATCAAAATGGTGATTTAAAGTGATGGGCCAAGTTCCAAATAGAATCATAAAATCAAAATAAATAACTATCTCGTCTGCTAGCGTCATTCGGAGGTAACCCTTTAGGAGTAATTCACTAATTGGGTAGATTTTTTTTTATTTTTTTTTTTGGTCAAAAACAAGGAACTATATTGGAGTAGTGAAACCATTACAACCGGCAGCTATAGCATCCGCGCAAATTAGATCTATCAAATGAAAAGGGGGAAAAACAGCCCAATATTGGACAGAGGAAAAACGATCATGGGCCTTTGCAGCCCAATCAGCAGCAACATTGGCCTCCCTTCGGCAGTGTCCTAGCGAGAGATTAGGGAAATTGGAAAGCAAGGAGGCAGCTTCGAGGAAGAGAGCCCGAGCTTCCCATGGCAGCTTACAACAACGTTGGAGGATCTCAACCACTAGGAGGCTATCAGATTCAAGGACAATCGAAGCATCTGATAAGCCATGGCTTTGTAGATGGTGGAGAGAGAAAGACACTGCTTGGATCTTGGCTTGAAGGGCAGAAGATGCAGGAAAATGTTTTGAAAATCCATCGGCAAGTCTTCCTTGATGATCTCTACATACACAGGCCATTGTGCCTTCTCGCGATCCAAGTTGATACGACCCATCTACATTAATCTTCAAGGAACCTGGATCTGGAGGCTTCCAAAGTGTTCCCCTGCTCAGTAACGAGCGGCCCTTATGCGTTAGCGGCGAAGCCGTCAGACGATTTACATGGGAATCAGCTAGTGCAGCCTCAGCCACCCGAGATGGCCGAAGGCATTCTTGCCGGAAGATGAAACCATTTCGGGCACGCCAGATCTGCCAAAGAACTGAGGCCAAAGTCTCCAAACTAGGTAAGAAAGATCCAAATTTGACTAGTTGAACTATCCATTCATCGATTCTGTGAAGTTGCATAGGAGAAATCTGAATATTGAAGCTAGGGTGCGCCCAAACCTTCTTAGTCCACGGACATAACAAAAATAGATGTTCAAGAGTTTCAGGGATTTCTTGATCACAAAGTAGACAGCACGGGTTAGTAATAATATGTTGCTGAAACAAATTAGCCCTTGTAGCAAGAGCATTCTGACAAAGCGACCATAGGAAGGCTCGAATTTTTGGGGGGGAATGCATTTTCCAGATTCTGTTCCATAACCATCTGGGATTCTGATAAGATGAGGAAGTGTTACTTACTGGCTATTGTGTTGCTGTTGTTGTGAATGAATGATAGGCAAATTTGACAGTTAAAATGACCATCTTTAGTGGCAGTCCAAATAATCTGATCACTGGTAGATAATGGTCATAGAGGGATAGTGGTGATCTGGTCTATAACCTGATTGTCAAAAAATCTATGTAGCAGGCTGGCATTCCAGGTATTGGTGGATTGATCAATAAGATCAGCCACCAAAGTAGGTTCTTCACGAGTTGAAGGGCCAATAAAGATTCCAATAGGGAGCCAAGGATCACCACGTATCCTGATTGATGTACCATCACCTACAGACCAACGTATGTTGGGTAGGATGGCATCCCGACCAATAAGTAGACTCTGCCAGCCCCAAGATGGGCGAGAGCCCCTGTCAGCATATATAAAAGACTTGGAATGAAAATATAAACCTTTAAAAACTTTGCTCCAAAGAGATGAAGGCTGATTAAGTAAACGCCAAGCCTGCTTGGCCAGCATAGCTCTATTAAAGTGGATAAGATCTCTAAATCCTAAACCCCCATCTGCTTTGCTTTTTTTCAGAACATCCCAACTTCTCCAATGAATTCCTGCTTTATTTCGATCATTCTGCCACCAAAATCTGGCTATACTTCTTTCAACAGATCTGCAAATAGACACATGCAACTTGAAAGTAGACATTGCATAATGAGGAATAGCCTGAATAACAGTTTTGAGTAGGATTTCTTTCCCACCCTTTGAGATTAGACTTGCTTTCTAACTCTCCAACTTAGAATGAACTCGGCTTAATATCCACGAGAACATATCTTTTTTCGAATGTCCCCAATCTGACGGTATCCCTAAGTACTTCCCACATTTGTTTAGAATAGGAACCCGGAGCTCCGAAGCCAAATTCTGCTACAAACTAATTGGGCAATCTTTTGCAAAATAGATACCTGATTTATTTCGATTTATTTCTTGCCCTGTTGCTAGACAATACTGCTGTAATAGATTCGATAGGTTCTGGCATTCAGTAATAGTACCATCAAGAAAGAAAATGGCATCATCCGCAAAAAACAAATGAGTTAAGGAAGGGCACCACCTATCAAGTTTAATCCCTTTAAGATGTTCAAGGCCGACAGCTTTCTTAATAAGTGTAGAAAGGAGATTAGCCAACAAAATAAACAGATAAGGGGAGAGAGGATCACCCTATCGAAGACCTCGAGAAGGGTAGAAATAACTAAGATGTTCTCCATTCAGTTTAACACAGGACGATTGGGTGGAAATACATTGCATAGTCCATTTCACCCAAGTAGGATGAAAACCCAGTTTTAATAGATAATCTTGAAGAAAATCCCATTCAACCCTATCATAGGCTTTCCTCATGTCCACTTTCAGAACAGCTTGATAAGTAGATCTTCCTTTCTTGATTCGAAGCTGGTGTAGAACTTCTTGAACCAGTAAAACGTTATCCTAAATTTGTCTGCCCCCCACAAAAGCCGATTGTTCCTCTGAGATAAGGTCTGGAAGGATGGGTTTTAAACGATTCGCAATAATTTTTTATATGACTTTATAAGCATAATTGCACAAACTGATAGGACGATATTAATCAAGGCTTTCCGGGTGAGGAACTTTAGGAATCAGAGCTATCAGAGTTCTGTTTAAGTAAGAAGGCATAACACTAGTAGTAAAAAACTCATGAACAACTTCAAAAAGATCAGATTTAATAATATCCCAGTGCGTCTGATAAAATAAACCACTAAGTCCATCAGGGCCTGAAGCTTTGGCTGCTCCTAATTGAAAAGTGGCCTGCTTTACCTCTTCCAGGGTAACAGGAGCTATTAAACGAGTATTCATGTCCTGATTTACCAAAGGATCACACTGAGCTAGGATAGGAGCATAATAACGACAGCCTACTGAGGTATATAAAGAAGAAAAGAAAGCTGTTACCATCTCTTTGATTCGGGTAGGGTCCTGCTCCCAAAAATTGTCATCATTCTTAAGCATAGTAATACGATTGCGCTGGCGGCGCTGAACAGTTGTTGCATGAAAGAAACTGATGTTCTTGTCTCCCCATTTTAGCCAATTTAGTCTGGAACGGATAGCCCAATATTGCTCTTCACGACTCCACACCCTCTGCAGTTCTTCTTTCAAAATTTTAACCTCGGTCTGATCATATAAGACATGTTGTTGATTTGTAAGGTGCTACAGCTGGAGCTGCAACTCATCAGCCCTGATTCTGTTATGTGAAAATTTAGAACGACTCCATTTGGTTAAAGCATAAGAGACTGCTTGAATTTTCCTATTAAAAGAAGGTGTCTTGCTGCGGACAGAGTTCCAGGAAGTAGTAATAATATCCCTACACTCCACATCCTGATTCCAATAGGATTCATACTTAAAATAGTGCTGTCTAGAACCTCTCACTGGTGAAGTGTTAAGTATCAGAGGGCTATGGTCTGAACCAACAGCGGGTAAGGCATAAACCTCAGCCGAGGAAAACGTAGTCGCCATTCTAGTGATCACAGTGCTCGATCTAGACACTCCTTGATTAACTCATCCCCTTGACGATTATTTGTCAACGTAAACGCACAACCCTTAGCTTCAATTGACATTAACGAACAATCATTAAGAACAGATTGAAAAGACGCCAACCTAGTAAAATCTACTGGTCTACCTCCATACTTTTCCCAGTGAAAAATGATCTCATTAAAATCACCAATGCAGGCCCAAGGAAGAGTATTTGCAAAGCTGATATTGATGAGATCCTGCCAAACATCAAGTCTCAGACAAGCAACAACAAGGGCATGAAGACACGTGAGGCGCCAGGTAATGTTTCCTGCTACATCTGTACACATCATGTCAAAATAATCCGGTGTTGAACGCTCAAAAGAAAGAGAAACCGAATCATTCCATAGGACCACTAGACCCCCTGCTAAACCTACCGGATTGTAAACACGTATATGTGAAAAGCGCAACCTAAACTGCATCTGATTTAGAATAGCTTCACAACTCTTAGTTTCCATCAAAAATACAAGATCAGGTTTTTCCTTAAGTACCAGGGCCTTTAATGCTTGAACTGTCAGGGTATTGCCCAAACCCTGATAGTTCCAACTAATCAGTTTCATTTGTGATTAGGGGGCTATTGAGGGCCAGCCACCCATGCCCAACTTCCATCGCCAGGAGCTTGCACAATTGGAGTTTCCAATAGTAAAGATTCATCCAGATCTTCGAGTACGACGCTGGGTATATCATATGGGTTATATCTCTTCAGTTTCTTAACAGGGCCAACTTTTGATATATGGCAAGAACTTTTCAACCTCTTGTCCTGATGAACATAATTTGTATTAAGCTGAACCCCCTTCTGCTTTGCTGATGCAAGAATCAAGGCAGTATGCAAACCTCCAGCCAGTTTTGATGCAGGAGGAATCTCGGTTACCAAAGGCTACAAGGATGGAGAGGCTCCAGATGAAGGAATAGGCGGCAGCAGAGGAAGGGGTGGAGCAACTGTAGGGGGAGTTTCAGGCACCACTTCTTCCAATGTATCCTCCACTTCTTTCGTTTCATAATAAAGTTTCCAGTACGGGCTATGTTCCTTGAGCTCAGCGCGCAACCATTGTCTATACGGCAACTTGTCCTCCCCAGTTAATACATCAACATTAACAAATTTCTCTGGACATGAGGTAGTATAATGCCCCAGCTTCCCGCATAGATAACAATAATGGGCAAGACGTTCATATCTAAAGTCTAGCCAAAGAGTCTTATCATTGATTCTAATCAAATGACCTGTCTGCAGAGGATGCCAAAAATCAATTTCAACTCGGGCACGCCCTGATCTCATGGTAAATGTGTCTTGACCATCAGCTCTGTCTTCCAAAACTTTCCCAACTGTCATAACTGCTTTCCTAATAGCCTGTTCTGTACACAATTCCAGGGGCAGGCCAAACACTTGCACCCAAAATGCGCAAGTTGAAAAATCATAACAATGCAGCGGTGTGTTGGGAATCCAAGACTTAAAGACGACCAAACGACCAGAAAAAACCCAGGGTCCCCCCTCTGAAATCCGCTGTTTATCAGTAAGTAATTTAAATTTCGCTGCAAAGAGACCATCCTCTCGCTGAGATATATCCACCTGTTCTGTACGCCACACCTTTTTCATAATACTCTGAAAAGCCTGAAAATTGATAGGAGAATCAGCAAATACCTTGCCAATCAGAGTTAAACGGCACTCATTCAATTTCGCAGGAGTAGGCTCATCGTTCCAGACCTCCAAGTCATGAGGGGAGCACAATCGTCCCAAGCTCTTGCACAAAGCAGCCAGACGAGGCGAATGTTCTTCATCAACATGTGCCATATCTTCTAGAGGCAGAGTGATGGCAAAACCAAGCAATCGAAGAGAAATTCAGCAAGGAGGAAGGTGTGGGTATGCGAAAAAACTTGATAGATTAGCCGATAAACCCAAAGGAGGATTAGAATCACACATGCAAGTAATCTGATGAGTGTCCAGAGAGAGAGAAGCATTGCGAAGACAGAGAGGAAATATGGAGGAGAAGAGGCGAAGAAGTAAATAAGAGGCGAAGTAGTAAAGCAGATCAAAGCTGAAGATGGAAATATTGCGAAATACTGACATGCACCGAGAATACCTGCTGGTAGAAGAGAAAATCTATTGAGAAATCCCAGGTAAAACAGAGAGATTAGGGTTTAAGATACCATAAAATCAAAAGAGAAGCTCTGCATGCACAAGAGAAGAAACTATCCCTGATGGATAGAGAGAAACCAATTGGGTAGATTTGAACAAACATATAAACCCATAACCAAACGAGACCCAACATAATAAGGTCAATTCATTGAATTATTGTTTTGGTTATGGGTCAAGAGGATTTTCTGTCTGCATCCAGATGGAGATAATGGGAGAACATGTGAGCTGGACAAGTTAATTGCCCAAGCCCCAAGCCCATATTCTAGAGAAGTGAGAATTTGGGCTACTTTTACAGTCAAATCCGATCCACTTATGTTTAATTAACGCATTACCTCTGTTCTTCAAGCCTCTAAGCTTAATCTAAGAGACAAACCTGCCCCAAGATTGGTTACCTAGGGATTGGCTTCACGAGAATCAGTTAAATGCTGGTCGTGTCCCTTAAAGGGATTGTGGCCGATCCAGCAATGGGATTGGGAATCTTTTTCAATGCCCCAACCTTGCCTTTACAGGAGACAGCACGGGGGACTCTCACCCCAAGGCGGTTCTGCCGCCTGTTTCTCCTTTGAGCAGTTTAAGGACCTGCTCAGTTCCAGTCGTGTCTAATTTATAACTAATAATAAAAAACACAAATCAAGCACAAAACAGGAATATGTACAATAGGAATATGTACAACAGAAATAACGCCCCCTCCCGTGTCTTGAAAAAGTTGGGATAAACATTTTTTTATGGATAAAATCATTCAAATTCATAAGGATTTTAATGCGTTCCATTTCAAGAGAAGGTTATACATGTGCTGTCACGCCTCGAACCTCGAGCGCACTAACATCCCACCATGGTCATGCAAATGCGACATTCCCAGGTAGTGTCGCCGACCCCATTCATTTATTATTGCGCAAACGGAATGTATTATAAAACCCCTGACAATGAAATACGGGATAGAAAAGTAGGAAGCAAAACCACAACATAACACTTTCATAATTCAACAGAATTACAAACAGAGGTCTACGGCCAAAAGTCTACAAAAGACCGACTCTTAAAAAGGAACTGTCCTACGATCTACAAGTCAGACATGTTCTCAAATCCTTATGACTTTACCTCTGCAACTCCTCAAGGCCAACCAAAGTTATTTGGCCGCTCTGTCCACTAGGGACCTGAAATTTTAATTCCACAACCGGGATGAGACATTGTCTCAGCAAGTTCAACCTCCGAAACCCCTATTAGAAAGAAAATACGCCCAAAGGTGGCCTAGCCACATCACACAGAAAACTTACCTCGCCTTAGTTCCTTCCTACAGGTTAACACAATTCAAATCACTCAATCACAGATAGTAATAGGAACTTAAACCACTGGAATATCAACAATATCATTTCGAACGACCACAAGAGTCCGGATTATAAAACCAAACCGTTATGACACGTCTCATACCATGCCACACGATTCTGTCCCATAATCCGACCCGTCAATAACACACAGCATGCGATCCAATTGATATTCACCGCCACACAAGGGCATAGCCTACTCGCAGTTCAGCTATCTACTGACATATAGCCAGGCATCGCCTCCCCACCTTGGAGCGCAGCTTCGTCAATACATCGACGGCGTTCCCGAAGGAGCATGGGCCCAAAATCAACTGCGACCCGCAACCACTGCGTGGGCATCCCATACAGGGGCAAGTCTGGCTCAACAGTCTAGGAAAAATTCCTCTTAATTATCACACAACAAAATCATACTCGGCCCTAGGACACTTTGCGTTTCGCTCAATGCTTCCACTTAAAATAGTGATCCCGGCCATTTTTCTTCATATTAAAAACATCTGAGAAAGTAATTGTGTGAGTGGTTACACAATCGGATTCGAACCAGAAAAACTAACACCATTTTTTTTCAAACCCCACTGCTTGATATAATACTTAAAATCCATTTTCGGTGTCAAACCCGACACTCAGAATTTTCTGAATAAACTATATACTTTTCACAATCACCACTCAGCTTCACAATTCAGCAATCAATTGCACAAATCATCAATCAATTTGTAATATCCACTCATCAAATTTATAATGTGAATACACCACAGCGATCGCGAAATTCTGAGAATTTAGGGTCCCGAAATAATTTTCGGAATTTATTAAATACTTAAATTTATTCCAAAAATTATTTAAATAATAATATCCATATTTTTTTTTTCATAATCCACACTCAATTTATAATATCCAACCATCAATTTCAAAATCCGAATACACAGCAACAATCAACACGAAAATTTGAGAAAATAAGATCCCGACGAAATTTTCGGAATTTAATAAATAATTAAATTTATTCCGAAAATTAATTAAATAATAATATTTTAATAATTTCGGAATACCTAAATAAATCAAAAATAAATTCCTTTAAGTCACATCAAGATTTATATTAATATAAACATTCACTTAGCCTTAAATTAAACACACTTTAAGTTAATTAAGCACCTTAATATAATCTACACTTAAATAAATTAAACTAACCACCTAATAACACTTAACATAAACTAAGCACACCTAAAGCATCATTAACCCTCTAATCAAGGTTTAGTGAGCTAAACTCACCGGATTAGCGAGCCGAGCGGACCAAAACGACGGGATCGACGGGAGGATCGACTTTCCTCAAGGCGGGCCAAGCATTCGAGGTCGGGAAGCCGGCCAAAACGGGCCAAAACCGGGTTGAGATACCCATTTTCTCGGCTACTATTTGAGGCCGACGGAGGGCGGATCCGAGGTTGGCTTGGGTCGGAAATGGGCGGAGAAGACCGGCGGGGCTTGGATGGGCTGGTGGGGAGGTCAACGGCGGCGGAGGAAGCTCGGGCGAGCTGTTGGAAGGCAAGCTGGCGTTGACAAGGGAGACGTCAAGCAGTGGTTAGGCGCATGAGCGACGCACGCGCGGTCGGGCGAAGTGGCGGCGGCAACGGATGAATGGCGAGGCTCCGGCTGGCGGCGTGCAACGACCATGGCTTCGCTGGTCTGCTTGGTTCCGTCAAGCAGCAAGAAGAGAGATGGAGAAAAGGAAACTAACAAAAGGGAGAGAGGAAAGAGAGAGAGAGAGAGATGGACCATTTCTTTTTCTTTTTTTCTTTTTCTTTAATCCAACAAAAATGGCCCACCATGACCTCATGTGACATCACTTCCCACTCACCCAAATCTTCCACCACAATCTTCCCAATAGGTCCAATTTCAATTTCCGTTGCGGCATGAATTCTCCAAAATCTTGTACAACACAATTCATTCAATTTCCTTCCAATTGAATTAAATTGAAATCCATAAAATTAATCCAATATCACCACATTTCAATTTACGTAATCACTTGACCATAGAACCAACTTGAGTCTCAAAAGCACGACCAAAAGCGGGCCTACTAATTTCTCGAGCCAAATTAGCCATTCTCTGATTTAATTGCTGAAACTTTAAAAGGCTCAAGGGAGGGGAACTGGCGGGAAAACCGCCCTGGGGTGGGAGTCCCCGTTTCAGACTCCCGTAAAGGCTTGGGTTAGGGCCTTGAAAAATGTTCCTAACCCCACTGTTGAACCGGCCATAGTCCCTTCTACGGAAAATTCTGATTACATGAAAAATCTTATGAAGATGAGTCAATGTTCCTAAAATGATTTGTGACATACCATGACTTCCAATTTTTGAATTCGATCTCAATTTCACGGTTAACTTCACTTTGGCACTATACTAGCGCGTCCTAATCTACCGGGCAACTTTTAGAAATTTTCATACATTTGACCTGTGGTTAATCAATTCAAGTCACAATGTACATCTTTGACACATTGGCGACTTTCGGTTATCGAGGTAACCTCAAGGTTTCAAATACGGACACATGGTACCCAAACGACAGTTTAGCCGATCCAATGCAGATCGACAAGATTATGCGATCTGATGGAATCACCCGCACTCGATCACATGCCTCTGTCGAGTCAACCTATCTCCGGTCTCTAATCGATTTTTAACTGTGCTGTAATGACCCTTGTAGATTAACTCGGTTGAAAGGTCATTTCCTAGTCAAATTCTCGAGTCCGATGCATTAGAATTTCTTAACAGCTTCACCTGATAGATTAGTTATCTCATGAGTGATCAGTTCAGGGAAAAGAACTATATGCGTGCCAACGAAATGCCCATCTCAATTTATTGAAAATAGAATTGGAAAATCGGGATGTCACATGTGTTGTTTCTTATTTGGTAACGGAGATTCAAAGCTGTAAATTGATATCTCGCTTTTAAGATGGTCACGTGAGCCCCCATTGAATTTGCTTAGACATAAAGTCCCAAGTCAAAAGACATTCAAAATCCAGGCCAAACTTCAATCGGGTCGGATTTCATATGCTGATTCAAACTCGGGACATTAATTAATAAAAAGATATCAATTATGCACAAAGCTAGCTGAAGTATAACATCGTGATTCCTTGGGAGTTAGGAAATCAATATGAAAACCACATTGCATGGACTGCACAACCTTAATTATTTGGAGATAAGCAATTGATCGGCACGTTGAACTAGATTCCGCATTTGAATGAGTTCAAAGTTCTAATCTTATGCTGCATCCAATTTTTAAGTTCTATCGATATTATTATCAATATTACTACTACATTGAAGTGTCCTCTAGAAAAAAAAAATATATATATATATATATAATAAAATAAGGAGCCAATTAAGGCGACAGTGATGAGCGTAGAAATCGAAGTTTGGCAATAAGAAAAGAAGAAATTTATTTATAATACGAACTTAGTCATGAAGTGGGCGAGATATTACATTTTTTTTATTGACTTTCATATGAATTATGGTATATTTTTCAATAATACTTTGACAAAGCAGCAGGCCCAGTAACCTCCCTTTCCATTCGCCAGTTTGTTAAATTTAAATTAAGAAAATTAAAATAATAATTAAATAATTTAAATTTAAATATAAATAATATTGAAATTCTAATAAAAAGAAATTTTAAAATAACAACAATTTTCTTTTTTATTTTTTCCTATTTATTATTTCTATATTTTAATTTCTTTCTATTCTAAAATATATATTTTCTCTATATATAATATATATTTAATATAGTATTTTAATTTATTATTTAGTATTGCATGGATATGCATGCATTACCAACACAACTACCCTCATAATTTTTTTTTATTTGTCAGAGGAATATTGGTTGGAGCAAACAATAGTGGGCTGGCCAAAAATCTATGGTTAGATGCCCTTTTCATACTCGAAAATTTTTTTGTGCCGGTCTTTACATGACATGCTGGGTCTATGCCAGCATACACGTTTTTATTTGACACATGATAGAGATAAGATCCGTAAATCTCACCAAATTATTAACTACTCAAGAGTCAAATACATGTGTCCAAATAAAATAAAATAAAATCCAATCATGAACAACTACCATTTGTATAAAAACAATCATTGAACCTATTGGGTAAACAAGCCATGACACATGGTAGGGATAACAAAAAACAAAAACAAAAAAAGATTCAATCCCGAACGGCTATCATTTGTTTTAGGAGTACCATTCAACCTATTCAACCTATTGGGCAAGATCGGCCATTCTTTAAAAAATGATAGGCCTTTGTGGTTAGATTTTTTATTTTATTTTTTACACGTGCATTTGACTCTTATGTAGCTAATGATTCAATGAGACTGACAGTCTTTTAAACATTGGGTTAGAGTTGGGTGTTTATTTTCTCTTTTGAAGCGCGCATTTTGCTTATTAATGGTAGGACTAATAGTTCTTGAAAAAATAGCAGTTATTCCAAAATTAGATTTTGTTTTAATACGAAAACGTGCATTTGATCACTCGTGTAAGAGTGATAGTTGCCGAAAGAACATAGTTGTTCTAGAATTAGATTTTTATTTATTTATTTATTTGGAAACATGTGCATGACTTTTAAAGCTAATCATTAATGGGCCCAATTACTAAGGTAAGATTGACAGCTCCTAAAAGAAATGTAGTTATTCTAGAACTAGATTTATTATTTTATTTATTCAAAAACACGCATTCCTTCTTAAGTACATAGCATTAATGGGGTCATCACTTGGGTAAGATAGACACTTCTTGAAAGACTAGTTTTTGTTGTAGAATTAGGCTTTCTTCATCAAAACCTGCTCATTCAACTTTTAACTTTCCAATCATTGAGGAGTAGATCGCACGGTAAGATTTGCAGTTCTTGAAAAAAGTGATAAGTTGTAAATGGGACTGCACTTAGCAAAGAGTTTCCAAAGCCCAGCTGAATGCTTTCGTATATTCCGAGCAATAGAAGCCTTCAAAAGGATCAAAATGGTGATTTAAAAGTGATGGGCCAAGTTCCAAATAGAATCATAGAATCAAAATAAATAACTATGTCATCAGCTTGCACCATTCGGATGTAACCCTTTAGGAGTAATTCATCTAATTGGTTAGATATGAACAAACAGGTAAACCCATGATCAAACCGGACCCAACACGATAACGTCAGTCCATTGAATTATTATTTTGGTTTAGGGTCAAGAAGATTTTCTTACCTGCATCCGGACGGAGATGATGCGAGAACTTGGGAGCTGGACAAGTTAATTGCCCAACCCCAACCCCCAAGCCCCGAGCCCCAAGCCCATATTCTATGAAGGTGAGAATTTGGGCTGCTTTTACAGTTAAATCCGATTCATTTATGTTTAATTTACGCATTGCCTCTGTCCTTCAAGCCTGTAAGCTTAATCTAACGGATAAATCCAAACCATCGTGTCTAATTTATCACTAATATAAAAGTAAAACAAAAAACCAATCAAGCACAAAGCAGGAATATATACAACAGAAATAATGCGTCCTCCCATGCCTTAATATAGTTGGGATGAACATCTGTTGATGGATAAAATCATTCAAATTCATAAAGATTGCAATTCGTTCCATTTCAATGTTTATGGAGTAGGCTTTACATTTTCTCGTTGTTTCCCATTTGATAATGGAGTAAATTGATATCTTGCTTCTTAGATGGTTACATGGGCTAGAGTAACAGAACAGAACCCGCCCCATAGGCCCAATTTGTTGATTTGGATGGGTTTCGGCCTTTTACAAGGGAAGTAAACGGAGCTCGGGTGGAAACGAGTTAATCTTGTTCATAAGTCAGTCGAGCTCGGCTTACGTGTTACTGGAGCTTGGCTTTTGTCGAGGCGAACTAGATTCAAACAATGGAGGAACGGCTGACGGTTCGAACTTAGTTTCCTTACGATTCGCAGAAAATCTTTTCTGGAAAAACATTTTTCATTTTCCGGCATTTATTTCACTTAGGAAAATAAATCAATGGAAAAAGTTTTCTTGATCAACAAAAGTTATGCATAGTTTTAGCATAATAATTTCCTCTTTCAAAAAGCCGCAAAACATTTTCCAAAATATGATTGAGTATCGATACTTGGACTTGAAACTCTACGTTTAAACATAGGAACCCTAATAACTCTAATTCCCAAGTCTCCAATGCTTGGGCTAGGTCCATCAAGGTCGGGACTGAGTGTCTGACGCACAAACACAAGTCCATCAAGATTGGACCTCAATCCATTGTGGTAGGTCTCAGGACCTTAGTTCCTAAGCTCGGGCCCCTTGTGCCTATGCCCAAGTCCATCGAGGCTGAGCCCAAACCACTAGTGCCCATACCCTATGCCTTGGCAACAAAGCCCGGGTCATAAAGGTCGAGCTAGGGCCTCGATGCTCAAGCTCTGGTCCCCAACACTCAGGCTCGGGTCCACAACTTGAGCTCAAGTCATTGATTAATGAAACATTCGTTTTTAAAAATATATATATTAAAAATCGAATTTTCAATTTTTATTATTAATATTTTTATTTTTAAACTCAAAATTTTAATTATTTTATAACTTTATTTTTTTCGTTTCTTTCTTTTTCTTTTTCTTTTTCTATTTGCTTATTCCTCAACCAATTGTTGACCCAAAGCAACAACTAGTGACCGACCCCAAGGAGGGACAAGCTCGCCGATCAGGCAAGGCTCCAGCCAATTAACCTCCAACAAGCTCAAGCTTACCTGAGGCTAGTCATCGGCTGTGGCCATGGTTGGCAATTGGCCAAAGAAGAAGATAAAAGATAAAAGATAAAAAGAAAAGATAAAATAAAATAAAATAAAATAAAAAATATTAAAAGGAGTGCACAAAGGAAAATCTCATTTTTGTGTTTTAGTCGAGCACTGAAAAATATTATCATTTTCTAGGAAAATAGCTTTTTGAAAAGCATTTTTCAAAATTGTCATATTTTTCGCAAAACAAATGGAGTCTTAGACTCTATTCATTTCATGGAAAATTAATGATTTAGAAAAAATTTCTCTCAAAATAATCGATTATTACTTAAAATAATTATCCAATAAAAAATTTTCATTATTGATGACAATTTATGTCTGAAAAGTTTTGTAGACAATGAAAAAAAAAATTGTTCGTTCATTTTTGTGAACAATTTAAATAATCTTTTTTAAGAAAATCATTTTCAAATCATTTATTTTTTGCTGAATAAATAATATCAAATTATGTTATCCTATCCAGTATCTAATAACACGTCTAGTTTGGGATAAACTCTAATATATCAACATAGTGGATAACTTATCCTGGATCTAGGGTGGCATAACAGATTGAATGTAAAAATTACAAACAAAGATTAAACAAAAATTGAGAACAGGAATGAAGGATTGCTTGTTTCTATTCACCCACTTGAAAACATGGCCATAGCTGTAATTAAGCGGCATACTTCACTTTGCAACGAGGGCTTTCCAACTAAAGTCATTGTGCTGCTCCGATCATCCAATTAACTTGTAACTGGTGATAAAAAAAAAAAAAAAAAGTCACGCTCTAGTGTTAATTTTAGACCCAATTAAAATTTTAATTTCCAAGTTTTAGGTTAGCTTAAATATGGATTTAAAAGTAATGTCAAGTTGAGGGCCAATGGTCCTCAATTGGCATAAATTTGCTCAAACCCTTATCTTACGAACATTAAGATTTTCATTTTAATTTGAACCCTATGAGGATTCTGTATGAGGAGTCTCACAAGCCTATTGGGTACATTTTAGTGTGGTAGGAACCTCACTTCCTATGGAACTAGAAATCTAGAGTCGGGGTTGATTACATTAGTTATCTAACCGGTGCCCTTTTGCTACCTAAACTTGATTATTTGTTAGCTGGGTATACATGTCGTCTTTTTATCAAATTATAAATCCTAAGGTTTTTGTCCGTTTAGTGTTCATGCAATGTTTTTATATTTATTAAGGTCTAACCTAACCATTCCATTAAAGTAAAGCAAATCACGACATATGAAAGTAACATAAGAATCACAAACAATTAATCAAAGGTAGTACTGAAAGAGCAAGTAAAGAGTAAAGTGTGATAAAATAACCCAATACAAGTCAGACAAAGAATATAACATGGCCTTACTATTAAGTCCTATGATGGCAATCCCTATGAATTTGATTTAGAGACTATCCTATCTTCCAATGGGTAATATGGGTTATCGAAACTTTCCAATGGGTAATATGGGTTATCGAAACTTTCGAAGAGACAAGAAACCCCAAGTTGGCACTTTGTCATCCTAAGTCAGGGTCACAATTCAGCTTTTGGATATTAGATGCTCATTTAGTCCCTTTCAAGTTCTCCTAGGTTACGCCATTTCCTCATTACCTACCTAATTATCTTAAGTGAAACCTAAATTTAACTAACTTACTATGATTTTTTATTTCTTGTGAAGTGACATTTCCAAACTACTATGTCTATATTAATCTGATTATATTTCTCAAACTAAATCTAATTTATTCGTTAAGACTAATCGGCTAAACAAATCCTACGTGATTTTAAACTAAACCAAGAATCCACAATTTAATCCAAAATGAACACACACAAAATTATCAATTGATCAATCAAATAAAGGCACAAGTTACGTTAAAAATCAAAGAATAGAACTTTCCTAACTATATGAATTCCTTTGAAACGAAACTAAACTAAGTCTAATAATAAAATCTAACAACCTAATCACGGTCTATTTCTCTAACCAAATTTCATAATTTTTCTATTTCCAGATTTTTTTTAATTTGTTTTTATTTTCTGCAAAATGAGGACTAGGACTGGGCCCCATTCTCAAGCTAGGTCCACCTACAACATCAAGTGTTGGCTACATAAAGACGGACCATGAACAAGCTTATTAATCAAGCAGTCAAAATTCACAGGCTCAATATTGAATGTAACACGTCTAGCCCATTGCATACTATAAACTCTCTAAACCCGATTTCAACCATAAACCCGTTAAAAGTTCACTTCAACTAAATCCACAATAAGGCCATATTAAAACCATGTTCAACCACAACTACATTCAAGTCAACAATAAGCCCATTTCCATCTCATTTTCTTATCTTCTATTATTTGTCTTGCATTTCCCCCCATCTCTTTCCTCTGGACGCTTGCAAATTTCATTTTTCTTTTTATCTTCTTCAGAGTTCAACATCCCCCAGAATTTGTAATAGGAAAAGATGCTTACCAATGTAAGAAAACTCACTTCATTTGAGCTATGGAAACTCATGTTTCGATATTAATATACAAATTAAATTACCATGTCTAAGTTGCGTACTTCGAACAGGTTTGAACTTACATGTAAGCATGGAAAACTACCACAAAGGTAGTGGCGGAGTTGTTAATTATTGAACGCAAGAACATGAGTAATAAAAAATGTATTTAAAGAATTGTATTGTTGTTAATTGCGCCAAAGCCCCAAGCGCTGGATTGCGCAGCAAGGCAAGCCCTGCTCACTTCTTACCTGCCCCTCCTTCCATGGTGGCTAAACCTGCTTATCCAGTTAGACCCATTTATATGCTCAATTTCTAAATTGATAATCAGTAATCTAACACAAACCGATCGTACAATTTCAGTACTTAAACCCTATTTTTTTACTGAGTATACATAATACATAATTAATCGAAATTATCTGGTTGCTTATATACTAAGAATTCGTTAAAAACACATTTTTAAAGACTTGTGTGTCAAGCGTTAACCACTGTAGGAAGAGATTACGTTGTCTTAACCGCTCTTAAGGAGCCACGTAACTCCTGTGCCAGGAAGAAACCAGCTCAGCTAACCGCGCACCATGCATGCATCTGGAGAAAATAAGAGGCGACGACATATGAAAGCAGATTGATTGTGAGGCAAATTACACTGATCGGACGAACAAGTCTCGCTTGACTCGGTCATTGAACATGCCATGATTGTTGTTGTTTAATCCGTAAATAGCTTTAGCTTAAAAAAAAAATTCGTAAATAGCTTCATTAATCGAACATTAGCAGGTGCGGATTAAGGCTTGACAATAATAAATCACTAGACTAAGGAAGCATTTTTTTCATGGAAAATTCAAGATTTGAAGAAAAATTTATTCGAAATAATCACTTGTATTGCTTATAAAATTAAATAAATGAAAATAGTTCATCGCCTACAAAAATAGATAGTTATGAATTTTTGTCGATAATGAATTTTTTTGTTGACTTTTTTTAATCGATACAACAAGCCATTTTTTGGAAAAGATTTTTCAAATCTTAAGTTTTTCCTAAAACAAACACACCCAAAATTCGTTCATGGAAAAGCAAGTTCATCTATTCAACGTATGCTTAAAAGATGACCTGATCTTGCTTCAATAAGTGGAGAGAGAAGAAGTAAGCGGATCTAATGCTGCTTCATTTATTCAACGTATCTTAAGTAATTATCTCATATACAGTATCCTCCTGCTTTTTATTTTTATTTTTTATAACAAACGTAAGAAGTGTCCATTTACAAGTTTTTTGTTTTCCAAAGAGAAGATAAACTAGAATATTGTAACAACATTGCCATGTTTTTTTTTGCTTATTTTGTTCATTCTAACGTTTGTGCCGGAACATGGCGTGGGTTTGTGACTAGTTTCATATAATTGAAAACTATATTCAGGGATGTAAGTCTTCATCAATCGATCTTCTCATGTTACAAACCTTTAAAAGATCAGGAAAGAAAATATTAACGAGTGTGATTTTGCATCACTTTCCCTTAAAACTTCAAAGAATATGAATTGCAAGATCAAACTAGATCTGGGAAATGACGTCGTCGCATGTAAAGAATATTCTAAAAAATAATTCCCTTAGTAGAAGCTAGGGCTAACGCATTTACTTACCAAGACATTGTTTATGTTTTTTCTTTTTTCTTTTTTTGCTTTGTTTCGTCTCTTTATGATTTTTCTCCTTTAAGGCATGTCGTAAAGAGTAATTAAGATGCTGATATATCCACCAAAAGATTGTCAGTTTCTGGAAAATAGTGAAGAAATTTAATAGATGTCTATGAAAAGTTTTTAGCGGTTCTACACTTAACAAAAGTCAAATTTTGAACATTTGAAGAAATAAAGAGTGGAAAATAAAAGTTACACCTGATACGTAGCTGACCAAGGCTCAGATTCTCATCATCTCTTATTTTTCAATCTAGATAATCACGCACAGAGAGAGAGAGAGAGAGAGAGAGAGAGAGAGAGAGAGAGAGAGTATAATAAAGGAAATATTCACGTAATTATTCATCAAGGAAATGTTTGTACAAGACATCAACTGAGACTCGAGAACGCCCATGAACAAGAGCAAGAAGAACACACAACACACGTAAATTACAAAGAGCAGCAACGCGTGCCCTCAAATATCATCGAGTACGTCTCAGTTTTGATCCCCCACGCTGATCAACTTGGCATCCCGCAGCTTAGCCTCCTTCCTTATTTTGCCGACCACCGTGTCCGCGTCGATCCTCTCGGCAATCACCTCCAACATAGTTCCACGCTCCCCAACATAGCGCGTGGATATCACATCTGTTTCAATGAGGAATACGAACACAAAAGAGGATTATGAGAAGGCTACGGTTTTCTTTAATACACTAAAGGCGAAGGATATCAATAGTTAATGCTCGAAATCATTCCGATGAAATTTGTGTATGTGGAGGATCGGGAGATGAGGGTCGAAACGGGTTCTAGGAATCATTACCAGTTGCTGCGCTAGTTGCGATCGTACGTGCCTTGGCCTTGCGTGTGTTGTCCTCCGTCATGAGATCAATCACTACCTTCCTCTGGATATGAAGGACAAAACGGCAGAGAGATATCAGCCCGCGAAGAATTGAAGTTTCTAAAGAAGAGGGCGAAGAAGCGACGACCATCGATGCAGGAACCTTAATCCAAACAAAACGAGGAAATAAACCGAGCACGAGAAAATTAAGACAAGAGACCGGAGTAAGCACAGACCGCCATGTCGTATCTCAGACCGATCTGTTCTCTCTCGTCTAGCTGAGCCCTTCTCTCTCTCTCTCTCTCTATCTCTAGACACAACGTGCTTGGCTTGATGGATGATGAAGAAGATGAAGTTTTCATCTGGTGTCGTCCTTTTATAGAGATCTTTGAACCCGACTTCAGGCAATTTGCTAATTAAAATCACGGTCGGTCCATTGCAGCGAAGTTACCATGACATTTCTGATCTCTTGCCAGTAAGTTTTACTCGGAACAGTCGACAAGCATGGCTCTCATAATTTCCACGACACGCGTTAGTTTGGGGCACATAAGTCTTACGTATCATATAGTTATACTCTATTCTATTTTCACACGATATTTTCCACGTTGAGATCACGAATGTAGTTATTGCCTTAGCACTTACGCAATTTCATGATTCTATTTACGTAGCTATTGCATGGCATGGCCATTCTTCTAGAAACAAAAAACAAAAAAAATCGTTTCCGAAAGTTCAGAGAAAATTGAACTTGCTAGGCATTAAAGTCAGAGGATGATGACGAGCTTTGAATTCAAAGGATCGCGGAAGCTTCCTCGGACAAAATTAAGCGATGATTCATGTACAGAGAGTTTACTTGGGCTCAGGTACAAAGGTCCATGTGGCGCATGATCATTGGTCTCGATGATGATAGTCATGAGAAGTTAACATAGAGATAAGCAATGATCATGAGCTACCAAGAATTTAGCATGCTGGTCTTCCTAAAATGTTGGCGACGTAGCATTACTCAGATGTAGATATTATGATTTGCACGGGCGCATGTATAGGAGGATCGATCGAATCATTTTCGAATTCGTCATGACATGAAAAACCGAACAGAATTAATCCATGCCCAGCTGGAATAATCCTCCTTACGGTTCATTAGCCAATTATCTTTTCAAAGTCGATCATATAATCAGTGGTGAACATCTTGGAAATAATGCAAAATGTAATGGACATGACGAGGCTTTGTGCGTGTTCAAGAGTTAATAGGTTATGTGATAAGCACGGTTCTCATAGCCTACACGACACGCCTTATTTGGAGTCAAATAGTCACACAAATATGTTGTCATGCTCTAGTACTTTCACACGATGTTTTCTAGATAGAGATGACTATTGCAGGATTTTTTGCCTTTGCACTTAAGCAATTTTACTTATCTATTTGACTAGTCATTGCATAACGGTTCTTCCAGAAGCGAAATTTCAATCGGAGAGTCCAAACGAGATTGAACTTCCTAGGCTTTAAATTCAAAGGATGACTATGATTTGCTAGGCTTTAAATACAATGGATTGCTAGAAAGATTTTGCTAGCATAATAGCCTTTGAGTTATTATGAGAACAACAGCTCATCGTGAGCCACAAATTCTTGAAGTGTTCGCAATAATTTATAATTATTTGTTATTTATTTTTTTGTGATTAAGAATGGATTGTTATTCTCGTACTAAATTAAAGACGGTCACTTAATCATTTCTCATTTCTAGATCGTCCTTAGACACACGCACACAAAGAAAGGAAGGAAGGAAGGAAGTAACGCTTCATGTATATAGAGTTCACTTGGGCTCATTTACCAAAGCCCATATGGTGCACTATCATTGTGTTGAGATGTACATATGAATTGTGTTAAGATAAATAACACTTTAGGGAATTGGCGCAGCAAATTAGTTAATATATCATAGTTAGCCAATCACTTGTTGACTTAAGATTTTGAGTGAAAGATAGTCCAACTGAATATGTTGATAAGCTCAGACTTAAGCACTCCTTTGATAATTCCCTCCAGTGAAGGTAACAGGTTCCCTTTGCCTACTCCCAACAAATGGTATGAGAGCCGATGATTAATTAGTGACCCAATCTCAATGTGTATTGGTACTTGGTGAATATCTCTCAAGGAATGAATTTAACTAAAGCGGTTTTTCAGTTTGACGAAAGAGACCTAGAGTGAAGGTGTTTATGAATGAGATGGAGATTATTGGGATGTACGTGCAAGTTGCGTTATAGAAAATCTCACATCGAAAAATTGATGTACTATAAATTAGTTAATATATCCTAATCTTTCCACAACTCATTAATTTTAGTTTTTGAGTAAAGTGGACTCAATTGAATTTACCAACGAGCTTAGATTTGGATTCCCTTTTAGTGATTTTGCGAGCTAAAGGTCTCAGGCTGCTTTTGTGCATTTGGAACAAATTGGTCATCAATTATAATAATCATGAATAGTTGACATTGAGAGGCAAGCAATGATTATGAGCGACCGAGAATTTAGTATGCTAGTCTTCCCGAAATGTTGGTGTTTGCAGCATCACTCAAACAAAAGTTAAGATGTCAACAACATGGACACAATGATTTGCACGAGCGAATGTATAGGAGGATCAATTGAGCTGGAATTTGTGATGTCATGAAAAACTGAACAGAATTAACCCATGCCGTGTAACGGAATAATCCTTGATTCACGTCAAGTTGCATAGCGATAAAGTGCTGTGATATTCATGGTCCAGCACTTATTAGGCACACAGATATTTCACAGCACGGTCGAATTAAGCTTTCTATATCATTCAATAGAAGAGTTAGCTTGGTTCGTTAATCGTTGGAGTTAAACCAAGAAGTTTTTGTCAGCAGATTATATTGCCTAAGTCAATCATAGTCGGTAGTGAACATCTTGGAAAGAACGCCAAAATGTAATGTTAGTCAGGCAGGCTCAGTTGATCAGCTTTTTAATTGTTTTCAAGGTTTTACAAAATACCATCCGACCGCATTGCTCTTCTAGTTTTCTGATTCAATAAAAGTTCCTTGCGGTTTCTTTACTTGTCTTCGATTAGATATCTCCGCATTGTTCTAGTAATTCCAATCTTGCAAAGTCCTTGAGACTTCAAAACACATTAAAATCCATTAGCTTTTGATCTGTAGTCAAATTTGATACTTTAATCGGCCATGGATCAATTTCAATCAGAGTTTAATAATTAAAATCGTTGAGCTACTGGCAACTGCAGCTTAACAAAAACTTATGTAAGACTCGGATTATTAGCATCCGAGAAGTAAAGTAAAACCCATGAATAAGAAAATACTCACATCAATAAAAGGACATAATTAAAAAAATCGTCTTCTTTTCTTTTTCCCCTTTTTAGGGGAAGAGACCTAATCAAGTTTCATTAGGAGGATATTGAAATTTTTATGTACAAAATTTTCTATTTACAATAATGAATGGGTAATGATATCTAAGATATTAATTAATCCAATATGTAACTAGAATCTATGAGAACATAGCTGACAAAATTGTTGATTTATACCCTTTCATGACAAAGTTCTTGACTCTTTACCCATGTATCATACTATTTTAAATTTTTGACGTCTGGTCAATAACGTATGTGCCAAATGATTCCCCCCAAATTTCACCTTAAGGAACAATCTTAATTTGGCCACACAACCATGAAGGACCAACTATTATGGATTCATTAGAAAACATGAGAAATAAGAAATGGAAAATATATTGAATATAGAGGTGAAGATGCACGCCGGGAATCTTGAGGATGCGTTGATTCTAATAAGGCAAGCTACAGAATCCATCAAAACAGCATGCCTTTCCACCTACGAGAAGTGGGGTCCTTTTAAACCAGCAACACCTGCAACCCTACAAATATACACACCCAAATGGCCACTTAAATTTCGACCAAAAAAAAAAAAAAATGGCCACTTAAATAATTCTAAAAAAGGAAAAAAAAAAAAAAAAAAAAAAAGGTTCACAATTGGTTAAAAAGAGGACAATATGTGGTGTCCATATTTTATTAATTGGAGTTTTTTTTTTTTTTTTTTTTTTGTCGGTCCTACTTTATTCCCACTCTAACTTTCACTCTCAAACTTTTGTCTTGCCTTCTTGCAGGGTTTGGACGGACCCTTTTTGTTCCAAAAGATTAAATCTCACGAAATTGCCCATCAAACATATTTTTTGGAAATTTGAAAAGCCTCGTAAGCAATGATTCCAAGAGTTGACACTTCATGCATGAATCCAATTGGATCTTTTCTCAATAGCTTTCAATTTTCCTTCATAGAGAAAAATGAAGATGGAAAAAGAGGACGATTTTGTATGTATTCCTTTAAAAAACATAATACAATATAGTCATGTCAAGTAAAATCAATTTGTGGGTTGAAAATGAATTAAGACAACAAGCTAGCTCGTTATATAAAAAAAGATTTATGCATCAATTATCAAGTAAATACATAATTACCATGTCCAAGTTGTCTACATTGAATAGGTTTGAACTTATAACTAAGCATGGAAAACCACCACAAAAGTGGTGGCGGAGTTATTTATTGCTGATCGCAAGAACATGAGTAATAAAAAAATTGTAATTAAAGAATAATATTGTTGTCAATTTCGCCAAAGCCACAAGCGTTGGATTGCCAGCAAGGCAAGCCCTACTCTTACCTGCCTCTCCTTCCATGGCGGCTAAATCTGTTTATTACGGTCTATGTTCCATCTGTTAATTCAAATCAATAAATTAAACGCAAAACGATCATATAAACTAAGTACTTAAACTTAATATTACTGAGCATGCGTAATAAACAATTAATCAGAAATATCTAGTTGCTTATACATTAAGTACTTGTTAAAAAAACGTTTTTTAAGAACTAAGTTGTGTCAAGGGTTGACCTATATAAGAAGAGATTACGTTGTCTTAACCACTCTTAAAGAGCCACATCACTCCTGTGCCAGCAAGAAACTAGCTCAGCTAACCGCGCACCATGCATGCTTGTGGAGAAAAAAAGAGGCCATATGTGAAAGCAGATTAATTCCAAGGCAAATTTCACTGATCGGACGAACGAGTTTCGCTTGACTCAGTCATTGAACATGCCATGATTGTTGTTGTTTAATTCGTAAGTACCTTCATTAATAGAAGATTAGCTGATATGGATTGAGACTTGATAATAACTAATTACGAGATTAAGACTTGTCCACGGAAAAACAAGTTCATTTATTCAACGTATGCTTAGAGCATGACCTGCTTCATTTATTCAAGGTATCTTAAGTAATTATCTCATATACAATATCCTGCTGGATTTTTCTTATAAATAAAAGATAAGAAGTGTCCATTTACAATTATCTTTTTCAAAGGAAACAGAGTATAGAATACTATAATAGCATTGTCATGTTTAACTTATTTTGTTCATCCTAACGATGGTGCTTGTGCATGGCATGGGTTCGCAACTAGATTCATGTAATTGAAAACTATATTGAGCGATGTAAGTCTTGATCGATCGATCTTCTCATGTCACAAACCTTTGAAAGATCACCTACCCTCTGAAAAACAAGCTGGAGAAAGAATAGAGCCACGGATATTGCATAAACTATCTTGCATCAGTTCAAACTCAAGGCTCAGAATCTAATCATCTCTTATTTTTCAATCTAGATAATTACACAGGGAGAGAGAGAGAGAGAGAAGGTATAATAAAGTAAATATTTACATAGTAATTCTCATTGAAATGTTTGTACAAGACACTGATATGAAGCAACCCAACACAACTCGAAACCCCCCGAATATAAAAATAAGAAACTAAAAGTGAGAAAACACATCAACTGAGATTCCGTAACGCCCATGAACAAAAGCTAGAAGAATACACACTTAAACCACACGAGCAACCGATGTGCTACTCAACGCTGATCAACTTTGCATCCCGCAGCCCAGCTTTCCTTTGTATCCTGTCGACGACAGTCACTGCGTCAATCTCCTCAGCAATCACCTTCAGCCAATCTCCACGCTCTCCAACAAAGGCGGCGAACTTCACCCCTGTTTCAATGAAAAAATAGCATATAAAAGATATTGATGGTTCATGCGCGAAATCATTCTGATAACATTTGTGTACAACTAATCCTTCTTTTCATTTTTGGTAGTACGGGGCATGAAATGATCAATAAGATGATATAAAGGATCTGGAGATGAGGATGATTGGGAGTACTAATCAGAAAACTATCTTTAGCCTTTATAGATGTGCACAAAATGTGTTCTAGGAATCATTACCATCTGCTGCGCTTGTTGCAATCTCGCGTGCCTTTGCCTTGCGTCCTTGGTCGCCCGTCATGAGATTAATCACTACCGTCCTCTGGATATGAATGACAGAACGGCAAAGAGATGTCAGCCGGCGAAAGAAGAACAGAAGTTTAAAAAGAAGAGGGCGAAGAGGAGACAACTATCGATGTAGGAACCGCAAACCAAACAAACCAAACAAAACGAGGAAATAAACCAAACACGAGAAAATGAAGACGAGTGAGCGGAATAAGTACAGACCACCATATCGGATCTCAGACCAATCTGCTCTCTCTCGTCAAGCTGAGCCCTTCTCTCTCTCTCTCTCTCTCTCTCTCTCTCTCTCTCTAGACACAATGTGCTTGGTTAGGTAAATGAAGAAGGTGAAATTTTCATATGGTGTCGTCCTTTTTATAGAGATCTTCGGAGACGACCGAGTCTCACCGACTTCGGGCAGATTGCTAATTAAAAATAGGCGTCATATGAACGCGGTCGGTCCATTGCGGCGAAGTTGCCATGACTGTTCCCATCTCTTGCCAGCTTCATCTCTCCATCAGTTTTACTCGGAATTGTAAACAACCACGGCTCTCGTAATCCCCACGACACGCATTATTTGGAGCAGATAGTCATACGTGGAGGACAAAGATCACTAACGTATTTATTTCCTTAGCTCTTACGCAATTTCATCAGTCTATTTAGTATTTACGTAGTAATTGCATGGCGGTTCTTCTAGAAACGAAAAAATCAATCGGACAGTTCAAAGGAAATTGAACTTGGTCGGCATCGAATCCAACAGATGATGACGCGGCTTTAAATTGAAAGGATCGCAGAAGCTTCCTTAGACCCAAGGGCAATGCCTCATGTACAAAGAGTTTGCTTGGGCTCGTGTACGAAAGTCCATGTGGCACACGGCATGATTAGTTAACATAGAGATGAGCAATGATTATGAGCTACCAAAAATTTAGTATGCTAGTCTTTCTAAAATACTTGGTGAACGTAGCATCACTCATATGTAAAAATCGAGGTGTCAAGAGTATGGATACGGTGATTCGCACGAGCGCGCGTGTATAATTGATCGAATCATTTTGGAATTCGTCGTGTGATGAAAAACCAAACAGAATTAATCATTATGCCCAGTTGGAATAATCCTCCCCCCCCCCAACCCAACATAAATAAATATCAATAAAGATTCGCTATCTCCCATGAACTAAAGCTAGAAGAGAAAACAACCGATCCGACCTATTGACACTTCTAATTTTGGTCCCCAAAGATGACCAAGCAGGCCTTCGGCAGCCTAGCCTTCTTATTTTGTCAACCGCCTCCTTATTTTGTCGACCATAGTCACCGTATCGATCTCTCAGCAATCATCTCCAACAAATCAATATTGTTGTTAATTGCGTCTAAGCCTCAACCATTGGATTGCGCAGCAAGGCAAGTCTTACTCGGTTCTTACCTGCCCCTCCTTCTATCGGGCTTATCCAATTAAACTCCCTTTTCTATCATGATCTAAACTGTTAGTTTAATAAATTAAACACAAAACGATCATCTATACTAAGTACTTTTACTTTAAATTACTGAGCATACGGAAATAAATAACCTAAAATACCCAGTTGCTTATATACTAAGAAATGGTTAAGAAACGCTTTTAAAGACTACGGTGGTCAAGGGATGACCTCTGTGTGGCAAATTACAGAGCCACGTAACTCATGTGCCAGGAAGAAACCAGCTCATCTAACTGCGCACTACGCACGCATCAGGAGGAAAGAAGAGGCGACAACATGTGAAAGCAGATTGATTCCAAGGCAAATTTCACTGATCGGACGAACGAGCCTGGCATGACTCGGCCATTTTTTTTTCTTTTTGGTCAAAAGTAACGACTTCATTGAAATTACTAAGCCAAGTTTGGAGATAATACATTGAACGCATCAGCACATAGTAGATCGAACAGAGCAGGTGGGGGGTTTTCTAACCAATTTAGTGGAAGGGAATTGGTTCTACACGCTCTCGCCAGCCAATCCGCCATTGAACATGCCACAATTTTCATTGTTTAATACATAGATAGATTCATTAATCGAATATTAGCAGATACGGATTAAGACTTGACAATAATGAATTACTAGATTGAGATTTGTCCAAGGAGGAGTCCACTTGAATTAAGTAGAGAAAAAAGAAATAATTGGATCTAATGCTGCTTCATTTTTCCAACGTATCCTCACCTAATGACACTTAAATAAATGGATCATTCGTTATGTTTTGAGCATTTGAGGAAATAAGGAGTGGAAAATCAAATTCACATTAAACCCACCCCAGTAATCATCCATTAACAATCAACCAAACACAAGTATCACACCAAACACCTAGCGGACCGCCTAATTATTAAGGAACAAAACTTGAGAGAGAAGAAAGCCACGGATATTGTATATAGTATCTAGCATCCGGTCAAACTCGACGCTCTCACTCTTTCTACTCTTATTAATTATGTAGGTTAGAGTGAGAGAGAGAGAGAGAGAATGATAAAGAAACATTCAGACAGTAATGTTTATACAACACAGTGAATCGAAGCAACGCAAACACATATCATCTTGGAGATTCTCTAACTCCCATGAACTAAAGCTAGAAGAGAATGTTTTAGTTATGGTCCCCAAAGCTGACCAACGAGGCCTTCGGCAGCCTAGCCTTCCTTCTTATTTTGTCCACCACCATCGCCGTATCGATCTTCTCTGCGATCAGCTCCAACAGATCTCCACGCTCTCCAATAAAGCTCGCAGATTTCAACCTTGTTTCAATGACGAATGCAAACACAAGAGACGATGACAAGAAGGTTAGGGTTTTCTTCAAACTATTAAAGGCGGAGGATATTGATGGTTAATGCACAAAATCATTATGGGAAAATTTGCCTGTATGAAAAATTGGGAGATGAGGGCGTGATTGGGAGAATTAATCAGCAAAACTAGACATAGCCAATGTAGATCCGTATGAAATGGGTTCTAACTTCTAGGGATTGTTACCATTCGCTTCGGCTACTGCGATCGTGCGTGCCTTGCTCTTGAGTTTCTTGTCCTCCGTCGTGAGATTGATCACTGCCTTCTTCTGGATATGATTGACAAAGCGGCAAGAGATCTTAGAAGAAGAATACGAGGAGGAGACAACTATCGATGTAGAAAGCATAAACCAAGCAAACGAGGAACAAAACCCTAACGCTAGAAAGTCAAGATGAGTGACAGGAGTAATTTGCAGACCTCCATAGTGCCTCTGACGCCGATCTGATCTCTCTCTGGTCAAGCTAAGCTCCTCGTCTCAAGAAACCGAAGTGCTATATGAGGAAGAAGACGGAGCTCGATGATCGGTCCGTATTTATAGCAAAGCGGCCACCGACTCTAGGCAATATATTGATTAAAAATATAATTCTTATTAGAAGCTTCGTATCGGTTGTCCAGAGTCAAATCCGTGGCTGGACCGTGTTATATTTTTGAAGATTTTCTTATTTCTTCTTCGAAAATTTAATGGGGGTGCTCTTTAAAATAAGACTATGAGAAATCTTAATCCAAGATTCTTGTCTGCAAGCATACTTATTCAGGAAGTAAAATCCCATGCCATGTGACATCCGAATTGTCAGGTCATATGTTTCGTTTCGAATCCACCATATCCCTTTAAATTTGTATTGCCAATGCCATTGCATTCATATTTCTAATTTTGAATTTGTTATATCATATTGTATTCGAATTGCCATATAATGCCATTTTTAATGTCCAATAGTTATTCCAAATTTGTCATGTTATGTCCCATCTGACTTTTCTTGTCATGCAATTTTCATATTTCGTTGAAATTTCAACTTTGCCATGTCATAAACATGTTCATGTTTGACGAGACATTTCAATTTCCATATTATTTGAATTGAGATTTGGTTTTGTACGTCATTCATTGTTATTTTTATTATTGTTGGTTTTGGCAAGTCAACGAAAATCTTTGATATCCAATCGAAGCCGCGTCATGTGCACGCTTCTCATAGTCCCACACGACACGTCCTCAAATAGTCGTAAATAACAGTTGGTGTACTCTGTTTTACTTTCACACGATATTTTCTAGATAGAGGAGTTTTACCTTAGCACTTAAGGGATTTCATAAATTTATTTGACTAGTTGTTGCATAACGTTTTTTCTAGACACGAAATTTCAATCGGAGAGCCCAGAGGAAATTGAATTTACTAGGCTTTGAATTCAAAGGATAACTCCTTTTCCTACTAAGGATTGCAAAACGTCCTTAAACCACACCCCCCCCAAAAAAAAAAAAAAAAAGAGTCACGCCTTATGTATATAGAGTTCACTTGGGCTCATGTACCAAAGTCCATGTGGTGCACTATTATTGTGTTGAGATGTATGTGTAAATTGTGTTAAAATAAGCTCAACATTGAAAAATTAGTGTAGCTTGAATTAATTAATATATCCTAATTAACCCATAATTAATTGACTTAAGCTTTTGAATGAATATCAGTCTAAATTCCTATATGCACGGGTTCAAACTTAAGCTTTTTTTTGGGCGATCTCCATGGGCAAAGGTAGCAGGTTTCTGCTGCCCACTTCCAACAAATGGTCTAAGAGCTTATGATTTATTGGCAATTCACTCCTAATGTATATCGATATTTGGTAAATATCTCAAGGAAGCAATTTAACCAACGCCTTTTCTATCTAGCAAAGGGGACCTTGGGGACCTACCCCCAAAGTGTATCGGCATCAGGTGAATATCTCGAGGAAAGGATTTAACCAATGAGGTTTTTTGATCTAGTGGAAGAGACCTAGAGTGAAGGTGCTCCCAATGGTAGCAGCACTTGAATTAAGGGAACCAAACCTTACATCGAGCTTACACGTGAGAGGAAAATTGTTATAATGCACATGTGAGTTATGTTTAAAAAAAAAATCGAAAGATTGATATGGTGTAGATTAATTAAGATATTCTAGTTGGCTCATGCTAGTTAGTTAAAGATTTTTAGTGAAGTGGAATCAACTGTATATGTTGATGAGCTTAGGTTAGGATTCCCTCTTGGTTATTTTGCCAGCTAAAGGTATCAGGCTATTGTTTTACCCTTCAAACGAATTGGTCGTCAATGATGATCATCACGATTAGTTAAAAAAAAAAAAAAAGGTTGTGGTGTTTGTAGCACTACTCAGACAAAAATTAAGGTATTAATAATATGGACACGATGATTTGCGCGAGCGTATGTATATGAGGATCAATGGAGCTGAAATTCATCATGTCATGAAAAATTGAACAGAACTAATCCATGCCACACCGGAATAATCTTCCGAATGATTTGCGTCAAGTTGCATAGCAACTAAGTTCTTGACTCTTAATCGTTAAAATCATTAAGTTCCTGGCAACCATAGCTTAACAGAAACTCACGTAAGACTCGGATTATCAGCCTCAGAGAAGTAAAGCAAAACCCATGAAAAGGAAACACTCACATCAAGAAAAGGACATAATTCAAATTATCGTCTTCTTTTCTTTTTTCCCTTTTTGGAGGTAGAGAGCTAATTAAGTGTCATTAGGAGGCTATTGAAAATGTAGTAATTTTCTTGATTCTTTTTACAATAATGAATGGATAACAATATCTAAGATGTTAATTAATCCAATGTGTAACTCGAACCCCTGAGAACGTAGCCAACAAAGTTGTTGATTTATACCCTCTCATGACAAAGTTCTTGACTCTTTTTATACATTTATTGGAATATTTTCAATTATTGGCGTCTGGTCAACAACATATGCGTTAAACAATTCCCCTCAAATTTCATGTTAAGGAGCGATCATAATATGGCCACACAACCATGAACGACCAAACATTGTGGATTCATTAGAAAACATGAGAAATAAGAAAGGGAAAATATAGTGCATATAGAGGTGAACATGTCTGAGGGGAGTCTTGCGGATGCACTGCATCTTATTAAGGCAAACTACAACATCCATCAATACAGCATGCTTTTCCACATACGAGAAGTGGGGTCCTTTTGAACCAGCAACACCTGCAACCTACAAATATACACATCCAGATTACCACATAAATGAATTCTAGAAAGGAAAATAAAAATTCACAATTGGTAAAAAAGAGGACAATATGTGGTGTCCATATTTTATTATTTGCAGTTTGGACAAACCCTTTGTTCCAAAAGATTTAATCTCACGAAAATGCCTATTGAGCTTGTATTCTTTGGAGAGGGAAAAGCCACATAAGCAACGATTTCAAGAGTTAACACTCCATGGATTAATCCAATTGGATCTTTTCTCGATAGCTTAACTATTTTCATTTTTCCTACATAGAGAAAAATGAAGTAGGAAAAGAGGACATTTTTTTCTCTGAATTACTCTTCAAAACATAATATAATATAGTCAAGTAAAAACAATTTGTGGGTTGAAGCTAGCTTTTAGTCTTATATATATGTATAATCAATTAGATGCATAATTACCAGCTTGAGGAAAAACGGTCTGCTCCACTTTTTGAAATGAAGCAGCAGCAGAAGACGGAGTTGCCCAAAGGAGAGAGGCCATCACTATCAATGCAAGCCATGAACATCCAATCACCAAGCTCTTCTTCTTCATCTCTCTCTCTCTCTCTCTTTCTCTCTCTCTATCTGCGCTTCTACAATTAGATCTGAACTGTCAATCCCCCCAGTCTCCACAATCTGCCTTATTTATAGGGGAAGAGCTAGAACTATTCTCTTTTAGCGTAGGATTCCGTCGGTTCATCGTTTATGTCTCTTTCTGGCAAGTGGACTAAACACTCATTCTCTCTCTTTCAGTACGAATTTGGACTCTAGCTTTACTTTAAAGAGTAAAAGACAGACCCACAATTCAATGGAGTCGCCATTGTTGACATATGCCTACAAAGTACAGATCAGATCTTATCTCCGGAGAGATATAAAGTACAACCTCATCTTTCTGTTCCATGCGGATGAAGAATAACACCCCTACTCCCATTATCTAAATGGAGCCGATAAAAAAACGTGCCCGCGTTATAAAGAAAAATCCACCCACAGAAATCCGTTTTAATGAAAGAAACAAAAGTATATTGGTCTTCACATGAAAAATTATACTCAAACAAATGTCATTCGGAAACACATCCAAGGTAAAGACAATATTTAAATTATCAAATATTGCCTATTTATAAACCCTTTTCTGTGTGAATATGGTATAACCTTTTTATCATATTCTCTAATTTCGACCTACTTGACATGTAATTGATCAAAAAAAAAATCGTTGGAATAAATCGAAATTCAACTAATTCTAATAGGCATTTAACATAACATAGTATATTATTATCCTGTAATTTATTCTTCTGCGCAATGCTTATCATCGTAGCAAATGTATGTATTTCGAATATTTTATTAAATTTAATATTTTATCAGATGTTTTTACAAATTAGGTCCGTGCTTAGCCGAGTTGTCTCTTGTCCTGTTGTATGAGGGAAGAGGAGTGGTGTCTTTTTAATGGGAGGAGCTTTAGGAGACTCTCTTTTTCTCCCTCTATCTACAAATTTTACATTGTTTTAACATTTTCATAATCAATAATCAAGTAAAAGTTTGGTTGAGAGAATGTGCAATTTCGTGTGTATATGAACCGATCATAATGCAAACCATATGCTTGATGTATTATTACCATGTAGAAAAATGCCAGATATACGCAGTTATTGATTTTGATGGTCCACAAGAAATCTTTCGTCATATAAAAGAAAGAATAGAATTATGCATATCATGATAATAAATGTCTGAAAGTATATATCTATTTGTGTTGACTCCATTAACAATTACTACGAGGTTATGAAAAAGTTCAACAATGTCGTGATACTTGTTATGACAATCAGATGTCACATTTGACTTATATATGACAAATAATGATCTATAAAAGAATAGAATAAAAAAATAAAAAAAAAATCACTTAAAGAAATAAGTTGCATGACACCCTTTACGAATAAATGAGTATAATAAAGGTACCCATCATTAGAAATAAGTATAACGAAATTTTTGATACGTGATAACTCTTGTGATGGAATAAGCTAATGTGGATACCATTATGATAAAACAATTAAAAGCTTTGAAAAGTTAAAAATTAGTTAGAGATTACTAGTTTTATATAATTTTAGATTCACCTTAACCTTTCAAAATTACAAAGCACGTGACAAGCTTCCTAAATGACGACAGAACCAAACCTGTTGTTGTAATAGAGAAAGATGCTAACCAGCGCGAAAGAAATTACTTTATTCGAGATATCGGAAGTCAGGTTTTGACATTAATGTGCCAATTACCATGTCAAAAAGTTACTTTGAATAGGCTTGAACTTACGTCTAAGCATAAAAAATTACCGTAAATATGGCGGAATTACTTACTGATAATAGCAAAGTCACAAGTAAAAGAAGAAAGAAAAAAAAAAATACAAGAATACTATTTTTGTTAATTGTGGCCAAGCCCCCCATCTTCTATAAAACTCAAAAATGGTCTTCTTTAATTCGTTGGATTGGGTAGCAAGGCACACCCCTACCCACTTCTTGCCTGCCCCTCCTTTCATGCTTATCCAGCTAGACCCAGTTATACGTTCAACTTTTCAATTGAAAATCAATACATCAAACCCAAACCGATCATACAAACTTAGTACTTAAACTCTATATTACAGAATTCCTGAATAAATGAATACTGTGAAATATCCAGTTGCTTAAATACTAAGTTTCGTCATGAAAACGTTTTTAAAGGCTACGTTGGGTCAAGCATCGGGAGAAAATAAGAGGGGACGGCATGTGAAAGCAGGTTAATTATGAGGCAAGCCACACCGACCGAACGAAGGAATCGCACGACTCAGTCATCGAACATGCATTATTGTTTATTTTTTGGTCATAAAGGGCTGGATTGATCGGACATTAAGGGGTACAGATTAAGAATTGACGACAGTGACTTACTTAATTTAGATTTGTCCATGGAGAAACGACTTCATTTATTCAAGCACGATTAAAAGATGACCTACTCCCTCTTGATATAGGAGATACAAAATTACCAAGGGGAAATTGTCCAAAAAGTTGTAAGCCTATTACATTTCTGCCAATGCTGTCCTAAACCTTATAATTTTGTTAAATGTCTTAAATATTTTCACGTTTTGTTAATTGAGTCGATCAATTTTGATTGGAAATTATCGATGTGGACGCTGGCCTCCTACGTGGCATGGTTGTTGTTGACATAGACATTTTTTAAAAAGAGAAATGATTGTGTAAAATTTTTTAACCTATTATAAGAATAACAGTTTATTTGAACTGCAAAAAAAAAAGAACAACAAATAATTATGAATTTTTGTGGGCATTTTCGTGGGGCCCACTCATTCAAGAATTTGTGACTTACAACATGTCGTTATTCTCATAGTGGCACAAAAATTGTTACCCTTTTAAAAATATTATAATATATTTCGAATTTTTTATTATTTTTTCTTTTCTTTTCTTCATTTTCTTTTTTTACTTTCCTTTTTTCCTTCTATTTCTTTTTTATTCTTTTTTTCTTATTTCCCTCCGCTGCCAGTCGCCACCTCCATGATGGCCAACGAAGGTCGCTGGCCGCTAGCAGGGGCGAGGCAAGAGGGGTAGCCTTGCCCAGCGAGGCGCAGAGAGAGAGAGAGAGAGAGAGAGAGAGAGAGGCTTCGCACATAGCACATGTTTATTCAATGTTGGTACAAGACTGAAAGAAAGCAACACACAACATATGACCACACGTAAACCACACGAGCAACGTGCGAGCTCAAATATCTTTGATGATGTTTCAGCCTTGCTCCACAACGCAGATCAACCTCGCACCCCGCAGCCCAGCATTCCCACGTATATTTTCGACGACCCTCGCAGCATCAATTGAGGTGGCAATCACCTCCAGCACACCACCACCCTCCCCGACAAACTGCACCGATCTTAACCCTGTTTTGATGACAAACACATAGACAAGGGTATGAATTCTTTGTCCGTGATAATAGTGGATGACAAGGAGAGTACGGTTTTCTTTAAGATACATATGCTGGAAGAGAGGGAGATACTGATGGCTGATGCATGAAATAATTCCGATAAAATTTGTGCATACGGAGAATCGGGAGATGAGGGTGATTGGGAATATTAATTAGCAAATTATACATAGCCATTATAGATGGATTGTGTTCAAGTAATTGTTACCATTTGCTGCGGTTGCTGCAATTGTACGAGCTGTGGTCCTGTGTCTCTGGTCGTTTGTGTTGAGATCAATCTGTACCTTCACCTGGATATGATGAACAAACCAGGAAGAGATATTAGCACCCGCAAGAAAAGGGAAAATTTGAAAAGAAGACGGACGGGGAGACAACCATCCATACAGGACATTAAACCAACAAAACAAGGAAATTAACCAAACGCAAGAAAATCAAGATGAGTGATAAGGTGTAAGTACAGACCGCCATATTGCCTCTGAGACGAATCTGCTGTCTCTGGTCAAGCTGAGCTTCTCTCTCTCTCTCTCTCTCTCTCTCTCTCTCTCTCTCACCAGACACAAAACCCTTAGGTTGATGGATGATGAAGAAGATGAGGCAAGGTTTTATAGCCCATTCGAAGCTTCGCTCCAATTGTAAGGAAATTGAGTCCCTTGCCACACCGTGTTAGGTTTTAAAGATGTTCTTATCTCTTCTTTGAAACCCTAATTTGGCGTTTTCTTGAAAATATGATCCATCTTCTAGAACTTTACATATAGACTAGAGAGATCAAGAGGATTTGAGATTCTTCTCTGCAAGTGCACCCAATCGACAAGGAAAATTTTCATGCCATATTACCACAACAATTCAATTTGCATATCATCCGAATTGAGATTTCATTTCTATAGTATTATTATTATTATTATTATTATTATTATTATTATTATTATTATTATTATTATTATTGATCATAAAAATCTCAAAATATGGGGCTTATGAAAATTCAAACCGCGTCATACACACGGTTGGTACATTGGGGTAACATTACCATGGCTGTTCCCGTCACTTGTCTGCTTAATTTCTCAGTAAGTTTCACTTGACATCCACGCGGTTCTCTTTCTCCACACGACACGCCATATTTGGTTTAAATTGCCATGCATGATATATATTCATACTCTCTTTTACTTTCACACGTTATTTTTCAACATTGAGATGACCACTGTAGCACTTTCGCCTCACAACCTAATTGATTTCACAAATCCATTTAAGTATTTATTAGCAAATTATATAACCAAAGTCAATGGTAGTTGGTGGTGAATATCTTGGAAAGAACACCGAAATGTAATGTACACGATGAGGGTTCGTGCGTGTTGAAGAGGTAATAGTTTATGCGTCAACATGGACCCTTTGAGCTCGTGGTCTTCTTCATCATTTACATCAACGCTGCGTATCAGAAAATCTTTGTGTTTTCCCAACTTGATCGGAAGAGAAAGAAAAAAGATCAATCTAGAACAGGCATTATGTCGGTCCATACTTGTTCATACATTTTTAGAGCGCGTTTGGTAACGTTTCTGTTCCAGGGAACAATTTTTTAACAGAATTAGTTTTTTTTTTTTGTTTCTATTCCCGGGAATAATTTCTAAGTATAAGAACGCGCTTGGTAACTACAAAAAAATTTTACTCTAGGAATAGAAATGCATTTGATAAACTTATATAATTTTGTTGTTTCTTTTAGTTTTTCAATATTTTTAATTATATTTTCCTTTTTTTCTTCTTTCTTTTTCTTTCTTCTTTTTTTTTTTTTTTCCTTCTTTCTCTTTGTGGCCGATTGCCGGCCACAGCGGCGACCGACGATCAATTGGGCAAGCTCCGACGAGCTCGCCAAAGCCTCACTAGGCCACCGCGAGGCTCGGCCTCACCAGATCTGGGCGAGGCCAAGCCTCACCAATGGCCTCGGTGGCTAGGCGAGGCCGACCTCGCACCACTTGGGCAAGGTTGAGCCTCACCGATGGCCTCACGAGGCTCGACCTCACCCAGGCGGCGCGAGGCTAGCCTCGCCGTGGTTGGGCGAGGTCAACCTTGCCTAGATCTGGCAAGGCCAAGCTCGCCTAGCCACTAGCAAAAATCGGCATTGCCTAGCCACGGCGAGGCTCAACTCAACGAGCCTTGCCCAGCCATGGCCCCACAAGCCCTGCTGTGGCTCGACATCTCTGGGGGCTGGCAACGCTCCAGCGAGGTCACTGGCCCTCATCTAGCCAGTCGTCAGCGCTGACCATGGCCAAGGCCAATGACTGGCAAAAGGAAGAAGAAGAAGATGATGAAAAGAAAGAGGAGAAAAAAAAAGATGAGAGAGAAAAATTGTTCTCGAAATTGTTCCCGGGAATAAGAAATAATTTTTTTTTAATTTCTTGTTTCTGTTTCAAATCTGTTCCCAGAAACAAAAACAAAAAAAAAAGATTTTTTTTTTCCGGGAACAAAAGTTTTACTAAACGCGTTTTTGTTCTTTTTTTGTTCCCGTAACAAAAGAACATGAATTTTTGTTCCGGGGAACATGAACAAAAATAAACAAACAGGGCCTTATTGTTATCGATTTTCCTTTTCTTTTTGTTGGCTATTATATGAATTTTTCGCAGCTTTGTCCATCATTTTCCGAAAAAAAAGAAAAGAAGAAGGTTGTGATCAAGCTTCTGATACTCTCTCTCTCTCTCTCTCTCTCTCTCTCTCTCTCTCTCTCTCTCTCTCTCTCTCTCTCTCTCTAATTTTGTTTTTTAATCTCTTACCGTTAGTCCCACGTTTCCACGACACCCATTCAACGAGAATTTCCCACTTTCATACGTATATAACTCAATAACAAAAGGTTAATTCAACAGCCATAGTTGTCTTGTCTCCCCTTGGCTGTTCGAGAACTACTTGTCTTTGCTGATTGTTCGTAGGAAATTCAATAGCAAATCCTTAGCATGAATTCTAGCCAGAAAGCCGGACTAGAATTCTCATTACCAACGGACTCAATGGGGAAACTCATTTGCGAAGGTCTTGGTCCTCTTTTCATATTCTGTAATGAGGTATTTGTTCCTCCACCTAATTTGTAGTTGGGTCAAAGCAATACAAAGATCTGATAACAACGAAAGATAGTGAAGAACGAGCACGCGAATTTTGCAACAAGGGGATTTCCATATCTTTACAATCAGATCAACCTTGAACATATACAAACTTTTTTTTACGAGTAGTCCCATTAAAGTCATTTCTTAATTAGGAAAATTGCCCAAGGGATGACTATATTTTCGATCCAAGTCCCAACCCCAATGAAATGCTCTTGCTGTAAGCCAGTTTGAAAGACATCTTGCTAAAGAAATCAGATTTCGTCACCCCATATTGAAATGACTTGAGCGATGATTATTGCCCGGCAACTCCCAAATGCAGCATTAGAACATTCCAAGAGGTGCATGGGGTTTAGTTCAGATCCATTGATCATGTATTCAAATTATGTAGGGTGTATATTGGCTTAGACTCGCCTTGGCATGTGTAATCTTACTCATGCACATAGATAAGACGATTTGCATAGTGCCGAACAGAAGGTTCAACACACATTAGCCCTTTAGAGCTAGGTTACTGGCTCTATATCCTAGTCCATGAATGAAAAGGTGAGTTGCAATTTTAATCATAGGAAAGCAAAAAGACGTTTTCTGAGATACATTAAATTATAATGTCATATTGGATTGTCAACCCACTAAAATCTTGAACCAAAAAAAAGTTGAAGTCAGGCTTGCCTCAACCGTGCTTCGACGGCAATCTTCTCTTGTTTATGTTCTTTTGATTTTTCTCCTATAAACCATGTCGTAAAGAGTAATAAAGATGCTCATATATCCACCAAAAAATTGTCAGCTTCTGAAAAATAGTGAATGAAGTTGACGGATATGTATGAGAAGATTTAGCGGTTTTACACTTAACGAAAGTCAAATTTTGAACATTTCAAGCAACAAGGAGTGGGAAATAAAAGTCACGCTAAGCAAACCCTAGTTATCATCCATTAACAATGAACCAAACATGACTATTACACCTATCTTTTAAAGAACAAGTTGGGGAGAGAAGAAAGCGTCGGATATTGTATAAACTCTCTTGCATCAGTTCAAATTCATGTCTCTAACTCTAACCAATTATCTAGAAAATTACAAGGAGGGGTAGAGAGAGAGAGAGAGAGAGAGAAGGTATATTATAGAACTTTCACATCGTTATTCTCTTGTGGATGTTGGTACAGACAATGATAGAAAGCAACCCACAACATATCAGCGTTATTCAATCCAGACCCCAAAACAACAACATATGGAAGAAAATGAGATTCGGTGACGCCTATGAACAAAACATAAAAGAAAACGCTCGTAAACCACACAAGCAAGAGGTGCGCTCAAATATCATTAGGTATGTCCTCAGTTTTGCTACTCAAAGTGGAACAACTTGGCATCCCGCAAACCAGCCTTCCTTATTTTGTCAACGACCGTCACTGAATCGATCTTCTCGGCAATCACCACCAACAAATCTCCATGCTCTTCATAAAAGCCCGCGGATTTCAACCCTGTTTCATTGGCAAAAAAACGAGAGGATGATAAGAAGAGTAGCGTTTTCTTTAAAATATCAGAGGCGGAGACGAAATTTGTGTATGTGGAGAATCGTGAGATGAGGGTAATTGGGAGTATTAAATAGTGGACTGTACGTAGCCATTATGGATGTGCATGGAACGTGTTCCAGGAATTGTTACCAGTTGCTTCCTGTGCTGCGATTGTACGTGCCTCGGCCCTTCGTTTCCCGTCCCTAGTCTTGAGATCAATCAATATCTTTTGCTGGATATGGTGGACAAACCGGCAAGAGATATCAGCGTGCGAAAGAAAAAGGAAAAGTACAAAAAGAGGAAAAGGAAGAGGAGACAACAATCGATGTGCAAACATAAACCAAACAAAACGAGGAAAAGAACCAAACACAAGAAAATTAAGCAGAGTGATGGGAGTAAGTACAGACCGACATATTGCCTCTGAGACCGATCTGTTCGCTCTGCTCAAGCTGAGCTTTCTCTCTCTCTCTCTCTCTCTCTCTCTCTCTCTCTCTCGATACAAAATGCTTAATTTGATGGACGCTGAAGAGCTCGACCGGGGGTCTTTATAGCAAATTTCGGTACTCTTATGAGAAGCTTCGATCCGGTTATCAGGAAATTGAGTTCCTATAGCTAAACCGTGTTATATGTTTAAAAATTTCTTTGTCTCTTCTTCAAAACCCTAACTGGAATATTCGTGAAAATGCGATACAATCTTCATGAAACTTTCTCTACAAGTGTACTCAGTCAACAAGTAAAATCCCACGCCATTTCGCATCTAAATTGTCACATCAAATCATCATGAATGTGGTGGTTTTCATGTCAAATCCACCATATCATGTTACATTTGAATTGTCGATGCAATGTAAAATTTCGGTCATATTTCAATTTGCCATGTCATGTTACCTTTGAATTGCCATATCATGTCATTTTTCATGTTAAGTTTTTTGTTTCAAATTTGCCATGTCATGTCACATCCGAGTTTTCGTGTCATGCCATTTCCGTGCTTTGTTCAAATTTCCACTTTGTTATGTCATGAATATGAGCAATTGATTTTAGGGTATGTCGGTTCACAATTAAATACTTGTAAATTATTCGGTCAAGATCGGTTGCAATTTTTTTGACATGGGTCGAAGTCGGGTACTTTGGAATCGGCTTTGAACCGAACTACCCATGGAAATTAATGTCTGTCAGCGAACAACTAGTACAGTATTGGGGGCCAATTTCAAGGTAAATTCCGGAATCGGGTTAGCAAGATTTTTTTCACCCTTAAGATATATTAAATTATTCTTTGGATTAACTAGCACATTAACTTTTCTCAGCAAATTGATTAAAGCACTTCAAGCTTTTTAGCCATCCACGACGGAATTTCCTTTGCTGCAACTCTTACATATTCTTTTAAAATAAGATTAAAACCAGTTAAAATCGGTTCTACACCAAAACCAACTTAGGCAAATCGGTTCTTCCTAGGAACTAGACGAGCCTCGGTCAATTTCCAGGAACTTCACTCATGAACCCCAACTCATCGAGAACCGGCTAATTCAAGTAGGTTCTCAAGGCCGATATGGGACCGACGCTCACCCCTAGTCATGAACATGTTCTTGTTTGACACGATATCTCAAATTGCATATCATTTGAATTGGGATTTCCTTTTAGATGCCATTCCTATATTATTACTATCATTGGCCTTGGTAAGTCAACCCAACATCTAAGTCTCACGAAACCCAAACAACACCGCGCCATATACACGCAGTCGGTACGCGGGAATGACATTACCCTGACTTTTCCAATCACTTGTCACCTTCATTTCTCAGTATTTCACTTGGAATTACACGACATGCGCCCGGTTCCCATACTCCAATCCACACGTCATATTTGGAGTCGGTAGCCGTACTAATATAAAGTAATCCTCAGTCTCACTTTCACACGATGCTTTTTCAACAAGGAAGATCACTGACGTAGGACTTTTGCCTTAGGGCTTTAAGCATTTTCAGAGGTCTAATTGCGTATTTATTTGTATAATGGTTTTTCAATTAAAACGAAAATTCAACCATAGTCGTTAGGGTCAAAGCAAGAAGTTTCTGTTAGCAAATTATATTGCCTAAGTCAATCATAGTCACAGTCGGTGGTGAATATCTTGGAAAGGACCCCGAAACGTGACGTACACAAGGAGGCTTTGTGCATGTTCAGGAGTTGATAAGTTATGCAACGATTGGAGCTCATGATGATCTTCATCATCTACATCAACAGTACGTACCCAATGCATTTTTATTCGCATCGAGAGCTTGTTCTCTTTCCTTTTGTGCGCTAAGTACATGAAGTTTTCGCGGCGTTGTCCACTTTCCAGAAAAAGGTTGTATAAAGCTTATGATACTACTTTAAGAAGTATCAGAAAAAGGTTGTATAAAGCTTATGATACTACTTTAAGAAGTATCAGAAAAAGGTTTCGCGGCTTTGTCCACTTTTCCGAAAAAACTTTTTCCCGGGTCCCCGTCCCCGTCTAATTTTATTTTCTAATCTCTTGCGCTTAGTCCAACTTTGCACGACAAGCATTACACGAGAATTTCCCACTTTCATACGTGGGTTGACTCAATATCAAAAGGTGCATTCAACGGCCATAGCTGTCTTGTCTCTTCTCACCGGTCCGAGAACTCCTCGTCTTTGCTGATTGTTCGTAGGAAATTCAATAGCAAATCCTTAGCATGAATTCTAGCCAGAAAGGCTGACTAGAATTCTTATTACCAACGGACTCAATGGGGAAACTCATCTGCGAAGGTCTCAATGGACTCAAATCTCACTCGCTCAGCCCCTCCCTAGATCTCGGATCTCTCTCTCTCTATTTCAGATCTCGCTCGCTCTCGGGCCTCCCTTGAAGTCTCTCAGGGGAAGTCCTTTGAGCTTGCTACTTCTGTCTCATCCTTCCGGTCTCGCGGACTACCTATTTATAGGCGAGGAGGCCGGTCGACGGAGGTTCTCGGGCCACCGGTCCTTGGCGCGGCGGACCGGCGTCCCCTCACCGTCCACTTGCACTCCTTAGTTCGGGGACATTGAAGACGCCTGCCCTGCCATCCCATTCGCCACCGGCCTATTCCTCTTTTTCGACCGTAGGCCGTCCTTGCGTGCATCGTCGTCGCTGCGCATGAGTTGCAGAGGCGGGAAGGGAAGGAGGAAGAAAGGAGGAAGGAGATAACGGGAGGGGGCCGAAGAAGATGACTCCCTCCTCCTCCCTGCATCTCGCTTTTTTTTCTTTTTTTTCTTTTTTTCTTTTTCTTCTTCTTTTGTCTTTTTATTTATTATTATATCACAGTTTTTTAATCTAATTTAGCGGAATGTATATTTATTACAAATTTATCAATTTGAGATTTTTTGCGATCGAATAAATTAGTTTGGGATAAATTTATCATAAATATACCAGTTTATGGTTTTTTACGGTCAGTCGGGGTAAATTTATTACAGAAATACCGGTTTGGGGTTTTTCATGGTAAAAAAAAAAAAAAAAAATTTGGAATAAATTTATCACCGAGATATCAGTTGAGAATTTTTAGGGTATTAACATTTTTTTCTTTTTTTCCTCTTTTGTCTTTACGTGGTCTTCTTATTAAAGACCCCTCTCCACGTGTGAAACCTAATGGGGGAGCAGCGCCCACTTTTTTCAAATATTGATTCTTTTTTCCTTTTTTTTTTTACTTTTCTTTCTTCTTTTGTCTTTTTATTTATTATTATATCGCGTTTTTTCAACCCCTTTCTCTCCTTCTGCACGTCAAGAGAGGGCTACGCCCCTTTCTTTGACTTTTCTATCATCTTCCCTTCTTCTCTTTTAATTTTGTTTTTTTTTTTGGACGTGCAGAGCACTTGCTCTTCCTTCGTGTATTGGGACAAGATTGGAGAGAGAGAGTCCACTTCGTGTCGGTCCATGTAGAAAAGAGAAAAGAGCCCTTTTTTTCTTTTTCTTTTTTTCAAATAATAATTTTTTATATTTACCCGAAATGCAATAATAAATTGAAAAATAAAACTTAGTTGATACCAATAATATTAGTACCTACGTGATGCAAAAAATATTTTTTTTAAGATCCAATTGGTCCCTAATTTTTTTATGTAATTTAATCTAAAATACTTAATCAAATTATTTAAAAAATCGTCTTGGGATGTATAGTCTTATTTGATGTGCATAGACGTAACGGTTTGCATAGTGCTAACAAAGGGTTCATGTCAGCCTCTTAGAGCTAGGTTGCTAGGCTCTATATCCTAGCTCATGAATTTATAAAAAAAAAGTTGCAATTTTAATAATCGGAAAGCAAATAGACATGTTGTAAGATAGATGAAAAGATAATTTCATGTTGGATTGTCAACTCACTAAACTATAAAACAGTCGGGTTGAAGTCAAGCTTGCCTCAACCTTTCTTGGACGGCTATCTTCTCTTGTTTATGTTTTTTCGTTTCTTCTATTTTTTATTGTTCTCCTTTAAAGTTTGTCGCAAGGAGTCATTAGGATGCTCATATATCCATCAAAAAATTGTCAGCTTCTGAAAAATAGTGAAAAAAGTTAACAGACATGTATGAGAAGATTTTAGCGGTTTTACACTTAATAAAAGTCAAATTTTGAAAATTTCAAGATGTAAAGAGTGGAAAATAAAAGTCACACTAAACAAAACCCTAGTTATCATCCATTAACAATAAAACCAACATGTTGTATAAACTCTATTGCATCAGTTCAAATTCAAGTCTCTGAACCTTATCAATTATCTAGATAATTACAAGGGGAGGGGAAGAGAGAGAGACAGAGAGAGAGAGAGAGAGAGAGAGAGAGAGAGAGGGTATAATAAAGAACTTTTCACATAGTTATTCTCCTGTGGATGTTGATATAAGACGATGATAGAAAGCAACACACAACACATCCACGTTATTGACTCCAAACCCCTAAACAATAACATGCAGAAGAAAATGAGACTCGGTGACGCCCATGAACAAAACCTTGAAGAAAACACGCGTAAACTACACGAACAACAGGTGTATTATTGAGGACGTCTTCAGTTTTGCTGCTCAACGCTGATCAACTTGGCATCGTTTAGCCCAGCATTCCTTATATTGTCGACGGCCGTCACCTCATCGATTTGTGCGGCGATCACTACCAACAAATCTCCATGCTCTTTCTTAATGCCCGCGAATGTCAGCCCTGTTTCAATGACAAAAATATAAACAAGAGCAGATGATAAGAAGAGTAGGGTTTTATCTAATTTATTAGAGGCAGAGGATATTGATGATTAATGCACGAAATCTTTCCGATGAAATTTGCGTATGTGGAGAATCGCGAGATGAGGGTGATTGGGAGTATTAAAGCTATTATAGATGTGTATTGATAGTGCTCTAGGAATTGTTACCAGTTGCGTTGTCTGTTGCTATCGCCCGTGCCTTGGCCCTTTGTTCCTTGTCCTTAGTCTTGAGATCAATCAGTACCTTTTTCTGGATATGATAAACAAACCAGCGAGACATATTAGCATGCGAAAGAAAAAGGAAAGCATAAAACGGAGAAAACGAAGAGGAGACTATTTCATGTACAAACATAAACCAAGGAAAAGAACCAAACGCCAGAAAATTAAGAAGAGCGATGGGAGTAAGTACAGACCGCCATGTTGCCTCTGAGACCGATCTGTTCCCTCTGGTCAAGGCGAGCCTCTCTCTCTCTCTCTCTCTCTCTCTCTCTCTCTCTCTCTCTAGATACGAAGTGCTTAGTTTGATGGATGCTGTGGAGACGAGATCGATTGGAGGGGTCTTTATAGATTTTGGGACGCGACCAAGACTTGGAATGCATTACCATGACTTTTCCGATCACTTCCACCCTCATTTCTCATGAAGTTTCACTTGAAATTCCATGACACGCACACGGTTCTCATACTCCACCCCACACGCCATACGAGGACCATTGCCTTAGCGCTCAAGCAATTTGAGAGATCTACTTGCGTATTTATTTGCATAGTGTTTTTTTTTTTTCCATTAAAACGAAAATTCAACCATAGTCATTGGGGTCAAAGGAAGAAGTTTCTGTTAGGCAAATTACATTGCCTAAGTCAATCATAGTCGGTCGTGCATATCTTGGAAAGAACCCCGAAATGTAACCTACATGACGAGGGTTTGTGCATGTACGTTCATGAGTTAATAGGTTATCCAAGGATAAGGACCCCTAGAGCTCATGATGATCTTCATCATCTACATCAACAGTACGTACCCAAAGCTCTTCATCCCTAGAGAGGAGGCCCAACTTTATCAGAAAGAAAAGAAAACAGATCAGTCAATCGAAATTTCGATTCGATCTGAAATTCGCATCAAGAGTGGGTTCTCTTCTTCTTGTTTTGCATTTTTCCTTTTATCTTGAGTGCCCAATTACATGAAGTTGTGATGTCTCTGCCCAATATTAAATACTGATTCTTGCATGAGTAAGAGAGAAGATTGGCATCATATTTTCACAAGTCGAACCGATTTCCCGCCCCACTTGGGTCCAAGTGAGATGGCACGGGATCTATCAAGACTCAAGGACAGAGAGTTCCGACAATGGAAGACCAATCTACATGTGTATTCACAACTCATTTGCTCATTAACATTAATCAAACTTGTATCAGCCATAAGAATTCTTAGCATTGAGAAGCTACTTTGGTGGCAGATAGAGGGTCATGTTAGGGATACTTACCAAAAAAGTCCTAAATATATTGTACTAATGCCAATTCAGCCATAGACATTTTGATTGTGCTAATTTAGTCATAAATCTATCTATATTTTGCCAATTAAGTCCATCCGGCTAATTTTGGCCAAAAATTGTGAATATGAATATCGGACGTCCTACGTGGCACAACCGGTGTTAACATGGCCAAGGGCCGCAAAGCTCTTGCCCAGTGGCCAACGAGAGTCACCAATCCCTGCCTATGGTCAACAAGAGTTAGACAACCCTCACCAAACTTGGTAGATAAAGGGAAAGAAAGAAAGAAAGAAAAATCAAAAAATCAAAATTTTTAAAAAATTATATAACATTATTCACGTTAGCACCAAACATCCTACGTGACACTACCGATATTTGTGTTAGCAATTTCCTATTAAAATTAGTCGGATAAACTTAGGCAGAAAATTTGTGGGGACAACATGTAAACGAGTCTCGCATGATGATTCAGTCATTGACCATGCATCATTGTTATGCTTTAATTCATAAAATGGCTTCATCAATCGGTCCTTGTGGATATGAATAATGATCTGACAATGATGACTTACCAGATCAAGACTTGTCCCTGGAGAAACAAGTTCATTTATTCAACGTATGCCTAGACGATGGCCTATGTCCCCTGCTCGATGCAGGAGATACAGAAATTACCTAGGTTGACTCCAGCGCAACCAACCAGTATTCAATAGTCGACCAGCTAAGCAATGGCTGTCGAGTCGGTTCATGTATCTAACTTTACTATTTCCAAAAAACAAAAAACACTACTAATTCAATCAAAAATATGATATACGGATATCAATTTAGTATGAAATTTTTTAAATTTGTCAATGTAGCCTAAATCTATACATTATATTCCAACGTTATCCTATGGCACATTGACATGGATATTCAATGATCACCGGCAATCATATGGCACACTGAATTTCCAGCAATAATTGATCGAAAAGACCACGTTGGAATTTTACGTAAAGAATTAATCTTACATTAGCAAAATTGAAAAGTTTATAACGGAATTAACAATCATATAATAGGTTGAGGGCAAATTGGGTAATTGTCCCTTGAAAAAAGGTGTGTCTATTTACAATCAACAATTGATGCATCGGCATGTGCCCGTGTGTATATATACATAGAGAGAGAGAGAGAGAGAGAGAGAGAGAGAGAGAGAGAGAGAGAGAGAGATCATCTGATTTGATCTGATCAATTGATTGATCCTCTTGGATCACGTAATATTGATTGATACTGTTTGGTGACTAATACGGTGTTAGAGATACTATTGCCATTAGCCATTACTTCATCAAGTGCTTTAGGGTAATTGGAGAAGTCCATCAGTAAAGGAAAGAAAGCCACATCAGAAATGAAGAGCAAAACTCACACTGAACACATCTTAGTAATCTTCCTTTCGCATTCAAAGCTAAAACACCGCCCATATTTTGAAGAACAAGCTGGAGACAGAAGCAAGCCACGGATATTGGATAAACTATCTTTCATAGGTTATATTTGGTCGAATTCAAGGCTCCGACTCTTATCAACTCTTCTTACTCTCCTGATACATAGCTACGCAATACATATCAACGTAGATGCCATAAAGGCATGAACAGAAGCACGGAAATCATTGAGTACGTTTCAATTTTGATCCTCTACGCTCATCAACTTGGCCTCCCGCAGCTTAGCCTCATTCCTTATTTTGTCGACCACCGTCACCGCATCAATCCCCTCAGCAATCACCTCCAACAAATTTCCACGGTCTCCAGCAAAGCCCGCAGATCTCAAATCTGTTTCAATGTCGAATACATATACAAAAGAGGATGATGAGAAGAGAAGGGTTTTCTTTAAATTATTATGGGCAGAGGATATCGATGGTTAATGCACGAAGTTATTCCGATGATATTCGTGTGTATGGAGGATCGGGAGATGAGGGAGATGAGGAGTATTAATCAGCAAACTGTATGCAGCCTTTGTAGATGTGTATGAAACGGGGTCTACGAATTTTTACCGGTTGCTTCGTTCACAGCGATTGTACGTGCCGTGGCCTTGCGTGTCTTGTCCTCCGTCATGAGATCAATCACGACCTTTTTCTGGAAATGATGGACGAAGAGACGAGATGTTAGGAAAGTTTTAAGAGGTGGAAGCGAAGGGAAGACAACAATCGATGCAGAAACATAAACCGAACAAAATGACGAACAAAACCAAAGACAAGAAAATTCAGATAGTGCAGACCGCCATATTGCTTCGGACACCGATCTATTCTTCTGCTCAAGCCTCTCTCTCTCTCTCTCTCTCTCTCTCTCTCTCCACACGAGACAACGGGATTAGTTTGAAGGACGATGAAGAAGATTAAGCTGGATTGGGGGCTTTTATAGAAAATCATGAACGACTTTAGGCGATAGACTCGTGAAATTGATTAGAAGCTTCAGTTCAATTGTGAGGAATTGAGAGTCCCTTGCCAGACTGCCTTCAAAACCCTAATCGGGTTGATCTTGAAAAATGATCCATCTTCATGTGGCTTTCTAGATTGGACTAGAGATTGGACTAGAGAGATTGAGTGGATCCGAGATTCTTCTCTATAAGAATACTCAATCAACGAGTGAAATCCCGTGTCGTATTGCATCCAAAGTGTCACGCCATATCACTTTTTATGTCATGTTTTTTTTTTTTTCAAATCCAACATATGGGGTTACTTTTAAACTGCCAATGCCATTTAATTATCGGTGTGTTTTTACTTCAAATTTGCCATGTCATTTCACATATGAGTTTTCAGGCCATTTCTTGCTTTCTTCAAATTTTGACCTTTTCATGTCATGAGTAGGGACAATCATTTCTAAGCTAAGTCTATTCATGATTGGAAAGTTGAAACATATACAATCAAGGTCAGTCGTAGGTTTTCAGAACCTAGAACAAAACTAGGATACTTCGGATCGGCCTGGAACCAAACTTTCGTGGAAATGGGTGCCTTTCAACAAGCAGCTACTACAATATTGGCATAAGTAGAACATTTGCTTCCTCGGCAAACTGGTTAAAGCACTTCAAGGCTTTTTTAGCCATCCCTGGCTCGTGTCTTTTGAAAATAAGATTAAAAGCAGTTAAAAGTAAATTTACCCTGAAACTAGCTTAGTTGAAACAATTCTTCCTATTGCCCTTGGTCGGTTCCTAGAAATTTTACTCATAAACCTACCCAGTTCATTGAGAATCAGCCTTGAACTGGCCAGTTCATGCAGGTTCTCAATGCTGGTTTCGGGCCAATGCTCACCCCTAGTCATGAACATGATCATGTTTGACACGAAATTTCATTTTCATTTCATTTGACTTGAGATTTCATTTGGATTGTCATTTTCATATTATTATTATCATTATTGGTCTTGGTAAGTGGACTCAAAATCTGGGTCGTTTGAAAAATCAAAAAGCGTATATATATGCACGGTTGGAAGATTGGAGCGACATCACCATGGCTGTTTCGATCACTTGCCACCTTCATTTCTCAGTAAGTCACTAGGAATAATTGACAAGCACACGGTTTCCATCCTCCACACGCCACGTCATTTATGGTGTAAAAAGTCATCCATGATATATAGTCGTGCTCTATTTTAATTTCACACGATATTTTCCAACTTTGAGATGACTAATGTAGCACTCTTGCCTGACGACTTAAGCAATTTCACAAATCTTTCGAGTATATATTAGCAAATTATCATGCTAATGTCAATGGTAGTTGGAGGTGAATATCTTGGAAACAACACCGAAATGTGACGCACATGACAAGGATCTGTGTGTTCGATAGTTAATAGGTTATGTAACAATAAGGACCCATTGAACTCATGATCTTTTCATCAACAACATAAACGCTACGTATCAAAAGCTCTTAAAATCAAAATGGGGAAAAACTATGGTGCCACACTTGGTGATCATTTCACTATTAACATCAGCATCAATATCAAGTTCAAGTTTGAGTCACAATTACAGGAGAAATTGCCCCAAAAGTTATGGTGAAAATTATAAATATGCCCTTAGAAACAATACTCTCCTTTGTCTGCTTTAGCAGGTTTTTTCCTCTATTAAAGTCCACAGCTCCATCAATCTTCCAATTAGAGGCTAATAATCAAAAAAGGGAAATAGTCTCAGTCTTCGCTAGTCTTTATGACCCAAATTGTCCTAGTGTGGCTACGCTTCGTCATTACAAATCATGGAGGCCAACTGAAATAATACACAATCCCAGTTTCATAGTACGACAACCTTGATTAACTTATTTGTCGGATTCTTTGCACCAAGGATCTCTAATGATAAAATCCTATCATCCATCAACTAATGGATAGTCAAATATAATGATACCTCAACTCATTGTACTTTGTCGTTGAGTGAAATACCGGATCCTTTATAAGACAAATAACACTAGGACTGTCATTTATAATAATATATAAAAACAAAACACAAAAACAAGGTCAGTCGATGATCGCTGATAGCGTCAACCTAGTGATAGTCGTCGACCCAAAAATAAAGTAAGTCGGGGAGGCCAAGTTGATCAGCGTTCAAGACCAATTTATCTGAACGTATTCGAAGTTTTTGTATAGATTCGACCACATTGCTCTTTTCATTTTCGCGTACTCTTTTCTGTGTTTGTTAATGGGTTTACCCATATAATCTCTCTCTCTCTCTCTCTCTCTAAACGTAGAAGGTTCGTACAAGAGCCGTAGCTTTCATTGACATCGATGTACGAGGAAAAGTTCTCAACCATCCTATTCGAGAATAATAGTCTTTGCTGTGATTGTTTGGGGAAGATTTAACGGTTAATCCTTGGCATGATTCATATTTACAATTTACAGCGTCCATTTATTAGACGAAAATGGGACATTGTCAGAAAATGTTTATCAAGGTGGACCGGTTTTGTTGAGACTATCCACATTCTTATGCTAATATCCTATGCTACCAGTTGCCATCGGAAATTGATGTCATCCTATGGGATGCTAACGTGAACAACTAGTGCATCGCCATGTCAGCAATTTCCCACAATTATCAGTCAAAAGGACCATATTGAAATTTTGCACAAAGATTGAGGACTACATTGGTAAAAATCAAAAATCTATAAATACAGTAGATTAAGAACAAATTGGGCAATCATTCCTGAAAAAGGTATGTCTATTTGCACTCAACAATTGATGCATGGGCTTGCTGTCTATATGCACGCAACAATTGATGCATGGGCATGCGCCTGTGTGTGTGTCTATATATATATGGAATCATCAAAATAAACCATCCAGTTCGATCTGCTCAACCGATTGATCTGCTTGGATCGCGTAATATTGATTAAATACGGTTTCATGACTAATACGGTGTCGGAGATACTGTTACAATTAGCATTGCTTCATCAAGTGTTTTAGGGTAATTGGAGAAGTCCATCATCTGTCTATATATAAAGTAAAACAAGCAGAGAGGCAAATTGAGAACATGCCAACTAAGCAAAGGAAAGAAAGCCACATCAGAAATGAAAAGTAAAACTCACACGGAGCACACCCTCGTAATCGTAATCTTCCTTTTATAATCAAAGCTAAAACACCACCCATCTTTTAAAGAACAGCCTGGAGACACGAGACAGAAGCAAGCTACGGATATTGTATGAACTATCTTTCGTGAGTTGCATCGTGTCGAAGTCAATGCTCCGACTCTTATCAACTCTTATTATTTCATCTCTTATTGTAGGTACAAGACACTGACACGAAGCTCCACAACACACATCAACGTAGATTCCGCAACGCCCGTGGAACAAAAGCAAAGGAAATCGTTGAGTACGTTTCAATTTTGATCAACTACGCGGATCAACTTGGCCTCCTGCAGCTTAGCCTCCTTTCTTATTTTGTCGACCACCCTCACGGCATCGATCCTCTCGGCTGTCACCTCCAACATATTTCCACGCTCTCCAGCATAGTCCGCAGATTTCAAACCTGTTTCAATGTCGAATCCGTATACAAGAGAGGATGATGAGAAGAGTAGGGTTTTCTGTAAATTATTAGAGGCGGAGGATATCGATGGGTAATGCATGAAATCATTCCGATGAAATTCGCGTGTATGGGGGAGGATCGGGAGGTGAGGGAGATGAGGAGTATGAATCAGCAAACTATATGTAGCCTTCATAGATGTGAAACGGGTTCTAGGAATTGTTACCAGTTGCTTCGTTTACAGCGATCGTACGTGCCTTGCCTTGCGGGTCGCGTCCTCCGTCATGAGATCAATCACCACCTTCTTCTGGATATGATGGACGAAGCGGCAAGAGATGTTAGGAAAGTTTTAAGAGGAAGAAGACCAACAGGAGACAACTATCGTTGCAGAAACATAAACGAACCAAAACGAGGAACAAAACCCCGACGCAAGAAAATCAAGATGAGTGAAGGGAGTAAGTACAGACCGCCATATTGCCTCTGACACTGATTTGTTCTTCTGCTCAAGCTGAGCTTCTCTCTTTTCTCTACACGCAACGTGATTAGTTTGAAGGATAATGAAGCAGATTAAGCTGGATCGGGGGGTTTTATAGAAAACCATGACTGACTTTAGGCGATTGACTCATGAAATTGATTAGAAGCTTCAGTTCAATTGCGAGGAAATTGAGAGTCCCTCCCCGGACCGTGTTTTATCTTTTGAAATGTTCTTATCTCTTCTTCAAAACCCTAATTGGGGTCTTGAAAATAAAATCCATCTTCATGTGGCTTTCTAGATTAGACTGGAGAGATTAAGCAGATTTGAGATTCTTCTCTACAAGTATACTCAACCAACAAGTGAAATCCTTGTCATATTGCATCCAAAATGTCACGTCTTATCATTTTTTATGTCCTTTTTTTTTTGTTTCAAATCCACCATATGAGGTTACTTTTGAATTGCCAATGCCATTTAATGTTCCATGCATAGTATTATATATATAATTTTTTTGAAATTGCTGGGTGATGTTATATTCGATTGCCATGTTGTGTAATTTTTCATTTCAAGTTTTTTATTTCAAAGTTGCCAAGTCATGTCGGATTTCATGCTATGCCATTTCTTGCTTTCTTCAAATTTCGACCTTTCCATGTCATTAATTGGGACGATCAGTTCCAAGCTAAGTTTATTCCTAATTGGAAAGTTGAAACCTATATTGCAAGCTTTCTAAACCTGGGTCAGACCTAGGATCCTTTGTAATTGGCCTGAAACCGAATTTTCGGTGGAAATTGGTGTCTTTCAGCAAGCAAGCAGCTACTAAATATTGGCATAAATAGAACATTTGCTTCCTCGGCAAATTGGTTAAAGCACTTCGAGGCTTTTTTAGCCATCCCAGGTCGAATTTGCTTTGCTACAACTTTAGTATGTTCTTTTGAAAATAAGATTAAAAGCAATTAAAAGTTAATTCTACCCTGAAACTAGCTTAGGTGGACCAATTCTTCCTAGAAACTAAACACTCTTTGTCGGTTCCTAGAAATTTTACTCACGAACCTACCTAGTTCATCGAGAACCAACCTTGAACTGGCCGGTTCACGCGAGTTCTCAAGGCCGCTTTGGGACCGATGCTCACCCCTAATCATGAATACAATCGTGTTTGACACAAAATTTCGATTTGCATATCATTTGAATTGAGATTTCATTTGGCATGTCCTTTCTATATTATTATAATCCTTATCGGTCTTGGTAAGTGGACCCAAAATCTAGGCTGTATGAAAAAGTCAAACCGCGTTAATATATGCACGGCTGGAAGATTGAGTGACATTAGCATGGCTGTTTCGATCACTTGCCACCTTCATTTCTCGTAAGTTTCACTAGCAGTAATACTTGACATGCACACGGTCTCCGCCCTCCCACGACACGCCATATTTGGTGTAAAGAGTCATGCGTGATATATTATCATACTCGGTTTTAATTTTACGCGATATTTCATAAAATTGAGACAACTAATGTAGCACTTTTTGCCTCACAACGTAAGCAATTTTACAAATCTATCCGAGTATATTTTAGCAAATTATATTGCCAAAGTCAATCGTAGTTGGTGGTGAATAACTTGAAAGAACCCGAAATGTAACATCAGCCACGTAAACACTACGTATCAAAAGCTCTTCGTGTTTAGAGAGGCCCAACAATTAGAAGGTGAAATGCAAAAGACAGAAAAAAAAAAAAAAAAAAAAACAAAAAATAAAAAAAAAAAACAAAACAAAACAAAACAAAACAAAACAAATACACACAATTACGTGAAAAGCCATTTCAAAATAAAAAAGAGAAAAATCTTGGAAAATTATCAAAAAAATGTCTTAGATCTATTGCAATTTTTCCAATTCAGTCTTAAATATCTTTTTTTTTTTCCTTTTTTGCCAATTTAGTACTAAAATTTTTGTAATTATACCAATTCAATCCATCCAATCAAATTTGATCATAAAGCCGACATGGACTCCAATCAACACTGTGGATAATTTTCTAATGATTTTTCTTTTATTTTTTTATCTTTTTTCTCTTTTTTTCTTTTCTCCTCTCTCCGTCTACCCCTTCTCTCGATGGCTGGCCAAAGGGGAGGGAGGGTCACCAACTATTGGCGAGCTCGCCTTGCCATTGCTAGGTGAGGGTGAGCTCGCCCAACCACGAGTGAGGCAAGCCACGCCAAATCTAGCAAGAGCTAGCCTAGCTAGTAGACAACAAGGCCAACCTCGCCTAAATCCAGAACGCAAGCGTCAACTGGGCCCACAAGCGAGACGAGCCTCACCCAAAGTGACAACAAGGTGAGCCCGCCTAATGACAAAGCAAGGCGAGCTCGCCAATGACAGCAAGGCAAGCTCATTGATCCACTAGTGAGAGCTTGCCTCACCGGACATGGGTGAGGTCGACCTCGCTAGTGGTCGGGTGAGATCGTCTCGCCTAATGATGGTGAGGCGAACTTGCCACCGGGGCCGGCGATTGACTAGAGGGGAGGACCGGTCGCCAAAGCAAGAGGAAGGAGGGAGGAGAAAAAGAAAAAAGACAAGGAAAAAAAACATAACATAAAAGAAAAATAAAATAAAATATTATTTAAAAAATTGTTTGCCAACACCAATCAACGTTCACTTTAGTGCCGGCCGACCAAATTGGGTTAGATGGACTGAATTCGTACAATTGCAAAAAGATTTAGGACTGAATTGACCAACAAAAAATGTTTATGATTGAATTAGAAAAATTACAATAAGTTTAAGATTTTTTGGTAATTTTCCGAAAAATCATGGTGCCACACTAGACAATTTTTCTCTATTAGTATCAACATCAATATCAAGTTCAAGTTACAATTACAAGAGAACTTCCCTCAATAGTTATGGTGGAAATTATAACTATACCATTAGCAAATGGTACTTTCCTTTCTCTACTTCAACAATATTTTCCTCTATTAAACTCTACGGATCTATCAATCTCCCACTTGGAGGCTGATCATCAAGAAACGGCATTAGTCTCACATAGTCTTCACTGTCTTTGTGACCCAAATTGTCCTGGTGTGGTTGCACCTCCTCATGACAAACCACAAGGGCCAATTGAAATAATATAAGCCCCAGTTTCTTCGTGACGATAACTTCATTAACATATTTGTTGGATTCTTTGCGCCAAGGATCTTCTTTAAAGATAATATCACATCATCTATCACACGGAAAGTGAGGTATAAATACTAAACTCTCCGCAAGACAAATAACACTCTGGCCGTCACTAAAAATGATAATTACTGGGTCATCAATGATCGCTGATGGAGTCGATCCCATGACAGTCACCGTCAAGAAAAGAAAGCAGGTCAGAGAGGCCGAATTGATCCGCCTTCAAGACCAAATTATCTGAACGTTTTCAAAGTTTTTGTATAGATGGGGTTACCTATATATCACCTCTCTGGCACAAAAGGTTTCTACAAGAGCCATAGCTTTCTTTGACATTCCCTAGCATGATTCATAGTTACAACTTACATGGTCCTATCCGAAAATGGAACATTGTCAGAAAATGTTTATCGAGGTAGACCGAGACTACCTTCCTAATGTAGTTGAGACTATCCACATTTTCTTGAGCTAATATCCGATGCTACCAAGCGCTTGGCACTAGACTAACAAAACACAAGCGTTCGAGCTTCAAAATTTCGGCAGAGAACAGAATAAATGAACAATCTCTGAAGGGAACGTAAGAGTAACACGAACAACTCGTCTTTTGATTTATAAGACGGGTCCATCCATCATATGACATGACCGTGCATTTGCGCATTTAACAAATGGAACAAATACTACACCCCGATGATAGAGCATGTCACTTCGTAAATCAATTCCGTGAACGGACTGATAGCACGATAGACGCAAGATTCTGCAACCAACTAATACGACCTCACAAAATGAATCTCCTAAATACAATCTTAAGAATCCATCTCACATTCCAACACTACCAAATAGTCACCTTTACAGAGAAAAGGTCACTGTCGATTAAGAAAGGAGTTGAATATGAAACAATAATCATTAAAAAGAAAGAATTTCTCGGCACAATAGAATTTCTCGGCACAATCTTCAAATCAATGCAGATCCAAAACTCAGGTATCATCAACTTGGGAGTGAAACACAAAACTTGGGAATGTAGTTGCGATGTCCCTGCCCAATGCGAAAACATAACATTAATACCCCATGTTAAATACTGATTCTTGCATGAATAATAGAGAAAATTGGCATCATAATTTCACAAGTCGAACCAATTTCCACTCCACTTGGGTCCCAGTGAGACTGCACAGGATCTATCAAGACTCAAGGACAGTGAGTTCCTACAATGGAAGACCAATCTACATGTGTCTTCACAACTCATTTGCTCATTAATATTAATCAAACTTGTATCGGCCATACTTAGCATTTAAAAGCTACCTTGGCGATCAATAGAGGATCACATTACTATAGTGGCAAGCTACCCTTATTTACTATATCCAACCAGCAGAAGCTTGCCACGGAGTCGCTCGAGTGCATAAGCTCATCCTAGATTATTGTCTTTCAGATAATTGACATTCCAGTTCTTATCAAATCACAAGCTTAATTCAAGCTTCCAAAGAAACCCATGACATCTCTATGCAAAGTAAAGGTTCCATGTGAAATTGTCCAGCTAATACAGTTTTCGAAGAAATTTTTAGCGTCATTTACTTGGAAAGTAGATAAAGTATATAGTGGCAACTTACTTTAGATATTGGAGTGTCATGTTTTTCAAAAGGGATGGATGTCTCAAACAAGGCTCCGCCATTCTTCCTTGTCAATCTTGCCATCATGTTTAGTATCGGCTTCCTCAAAAGTCTGAGTTAAATAGGCAGAGTATCCAGTCAGTGAAAGTTAATATCACATGAAGAACTGTGTTTCAGTAATTTGGTCAAAGAAGCACCTTGTCAGTGATACTT